>OX451741.1:694192892-694817892 GCA_948472305.1 Vicia faba
GTGGAAGGTAGTGTGTTGTCGATATTTTTGTTATTCCCATGGATGGTAGCCTTGTCATTATGGAAGTTAGTCTGTTGTTGAGATTTTTGTTACTCCAATGGATGGTAGCCTTGTCATTATGGAAGATAGTCTATTGTCGTTATTTTTGTTACTCCATTGGATGGAAGCCTTATCATCATGAAAGGTAGTCTGTTTTCGAGATTTTTGTTACTCCAATGGATGGTAGCCTTGTCATTATGGAAAGTAGTTGGTTGTCGAGATTTTTGTTACTACAATGGATTGTAGCCTTGTCATTATGGAAGGTAGTTTGTTGTCGATATTTTGTTACTCCAATGGATGGAAGCCTAGTAATTATGGAAGGTAGTCTGTTGTCGAGATTTTTGTTACTCCAATGGATGGTATCCTTGACATTATGGAAGGTAGTCTGTTGTCGAGATTTTTGTTATTCTAATGGATGGTATCCTTGTCATTATGAAAGGTAGTCCTTTGTCGATATCTTTGTTACTCCAATGGATGGTAGCCTAGTCATTATGGAAGGTAGTCTGTTATTGAGATTTTTGTTACTACAATGGATGGTAGCCTTGTCATTATGGAAGGTAGTTTGTTGTCGATATTTTTCTTACTACAATGGATGGTAGCCTTGTCAATATGGAAGGTAGTCTGTTGTTGAGATTTTTGTTACTCTAATGGATGGTAGCCTTGTAATTATGGAAGGTAGTCTGTTGTCAAGATTTTTGGTACTGCAATGGATGGTAGCCTTGTCATTATGGAAGGTAGTCTCTCATTGTGGTTTCTGTTACTCCAATGGATGGTAGCGTTGTCATTAAGGATGATAGTCTGTTGTTCAAATTTTTGTTACTCCAATGGATGGATGACTTGTCATTATGGAATGTAGTCTGTCATCGATATTTTTGTTATTCCAATGGATGGTAGCCTTGTCATTATGGAAGGTAGTATGTCGTTGTGATTTATGTTACTCCAATGGATGGTAGCCTTGTCATTAAGGACGATAGTCTGTTGTTTAGATTTTTGTTACTCCAATGGATGGTAAACTTGTCATTATGGAAGGTAGTCTATTTTCGAGATTTTTGTTACTCTAAGGGATGGTAGCCTTGTCATTATGGAAGGTAGTGTGTTGTCGGTATTTTTATTATTCCAATGGATGGTAGCCTTGCCATTATGGAAGTTAGTCTGTTGTCGAGATTTTTGTTACTCCAATGGATGGTAGCCTTGTCATTATGGAAGGTAGTTTGTTGTCATGATTTTTGTTACTACAATGGATGATACCCTTGTCATTATGGAAGGTAGTCTGTTGTCGAGATTTTTTTTACTCCAATGGATGGAAGCCTTGTCATTATGGAAGATAGTCTATTGTCGTTATTTTTGTTACTCCATTGGATGGAAGCCTTATCATTATGGAAGGTAGTCTGTTGTCGAGATTTTTGTTACTCCAATGGATGGTAGCCTTGTCATTATGGAAGGTAGTTAGTTGTCGATATTTTGTTACTCCAATGGATGGAAGCCTAGTCATTATGGAAGGTAGTCTGTTGTCGAGATTTTTGTTACTCCAATGGATGGTATCCTTGTCATTATGGAAGGTAGTCTGTTGTCGAGATTTTTGTTATTCTAATGGATGGTATCCTTGTCATTATGAAAGGTAGTCCGTTGTCGATATCTTTGTTACTCCAATGGATGGTAGCCTAGTAATTATGGAAGGTAGTCTGTTGTCTAGATTTTTGTTACTCCAATGAATGGTAGCCTTGTCATTATGGAAGGTAGTCTGTTGTCGAGATTTTTCTTAGTACAATGGATAGTAGCCTTGTCATTATGGAAGGTAGTTTGTTGTCGATATTTTTCTTACTACAATGGATGGTAGCCTTGTCATTATGGAAGGTAGTCTGTTGTCGAGATTTTTGTTACTCTAATGGATGGTAGTCTTGTAATTATGGAAGGTAGTCTGTTGTCGAGATTTTTGTAACTGCAATGGATGGTAGCCTTGTCATTATGGAAGGTAGTCTGTCATTGTGGTTTCTGTTACTCCAATGGATGGTAGCATTGTCATTAAGGACGATAGTCTGTTGTTTAAATGTTTGTTACTCCAATGGATGGTAGACTTGTCATAATGGAAGGTAGTGTGTTATCGATATTTTTGTTATTCTAATGGAGGGTAGCCTTATCTTTATGGAAGATAGTCTATTGTAGAGATTTTTTTTACTCTAAGGGATGGTAGCCTTGTCATTATGGAAGGTAGTGTGTTGTCGATATTTTTGTTATTCCAATGGATGGTAGCCTTGTCATTTTGGAAGGTAGTCTGTTGTCGAGATTTTTGTTACTCCAATGGATGGTAGCCTTGTCATTATGGAAGGTAGTCTGTTGTCTAGATTTTTTTTACTCCAATGGATGGTATCCTTGTCATTATGGAAGGTAGTCTGTTGTCGAGATTTTTGTTACTACAATGGATGGTAGCCTTGTCATTATGGAAGGTAGTTTGTTGTCGATATTTTTCTTACTACAATGGATCGTAGCCTTGTCAATATGGAAGGTAGTCTGTTGTCGAGATTTTTGTTACTCTAATGGATGGTAGCCTTGTAATTATGGAAGGTAGTCTGTTGTCAAGATTTTTGTTACTGTAATGGATGGTAGCCTTGTAATTATGGAAGGTAGTCTGTTGTCAAGATTTTTGTTACTCCATTGGATGGTAGCCTTGTCATTATTGAAGGTAGTGTGTTATCGATATTTTTTTTATTCTAATGGATGGTAGCCTTGTCATTATGGAAGGTAGTCTGTCGTTGTGATTTATGTTACTGCAATGGATGGTAGCCTTGTCATTAAGGACGATAGTCTGTTGTTTAGATTTTTGTTACTCCAATGGATGGTAAACTTCTCATTATGGAAGGTAGGCTGTTGTCGAGATTTTTGTTACTCCAATGGATGGTAGCCTTGTCATTATGGAAGGTAGTCTGTTGTCTAGATTTTTGTTACAACAATAGATGGTAGCCTTTTCATTATGGAAGGTTGTCTGTTGTCCAGTTTTTTGTTACTATAATAGATTGAAGCCTTGTCATTATGGAAGGTAGTATGTTGTCTAGATTCTTGTTACTCCAATTGATGGTAGACTTGTCATTATGGAAGGTACTCTATTTTCGAGATTTTTGTTACACTAAGGGATGGTAGCCTTGTCATTATGGAAGGTAGTGTGTTGTCGAGATTTTTGTTACTACAATGGATTGTAGCCTTGTCATTATGGAAGGTAGTTTATTGTCGATATCTTTGTTACTCCAATGGATGGAAGCCTAGTAATTATGGAAGGTAGTCTATTGTCGAGTTTTTTGTTACTCCAATGGATGATATCCTTGACATTATGGAAGGTAGTCTGTTGTCGAGATTTTTGTTATTCTAATGGATTGTATCCTTGTCATTATGAAAGGTAGTCCATTGTCGATATCTTTGTTACTCCAATGGATGGTAGCCTAGTCATTATGGAAGGTAGTCTGTTGTCTAGATTTTTGTTACTCCAATGGATGGTAGCCTAGTCATTATGGAAGGTAGTCTGTTGTCTAGATCTTTGTTACTCCAATGGATGGTAGCCTAGTCATTATGGAAGGTAGTCTGTTGTCTAGATTTTTGTTACTCCAATGGATGGTAGCCTTGTCATTATGGAAGGTAATCTATTGTCGATATTTTTGTTACTACAATGGATGGTAGCCTTGCCATTATGGAAGTTAGTTTGTTGTCATGATTTTTGTTACTCCAATGGATGGTACCCTTGTCATTATGGAAGGTAGTGTGTTATTGATATTTTTGTTATTCCAATGGATGGTAGCCTTGTCATTATGAAAGGTAGTCTATTGTCGAGATTTTTGTTACTCCAATGGATGGAAGCCTTGTCATTATCGAAGGTAGTATGTTGTATAGATTTTTGTTACAACAATAGATGGTAGCCTTGTCATTATGGAAGGTAGTCTGTTGACGAGATTTTTTTTACTGCAATGGATGGTAGCCTTGTCATCATGGAAGGTAGTCTGTTGTCGATATTATTCTTACTACAATGGATGGTAGCCTTGTCATTATGGAAGGTAGTCTGTTATCGAGATTTTTGTTACTCTAATGGACGGTAGCCTTGTCATTATGGAAGGTAGTCTGTTGTCGAGATTTTTGTTACTACAATGGATGGTTGCCTTGTCATTACGGAAGGTAGTCAGTCATTGTGGTTTTTGTTACCCCAATGGATGGTAGCGTTGTCATTAAGGACGATAGTCTATTGTTCTAATTTTTGTTACTCCAATGGATTGTAGACTTGTCATTATGGAATGTAGTCTGTTGTCGATATTTTTGTTACTCCATTGGATGGTAGCCTTGTCATTATGGAAGGTAGTGTGTTAGTCATATTTTTGTTATTCCAATGGATGGTAGCCTTCTCATTATGGAAGGTAGTCTGTTGTTGAGATTTTTGTTATACTAAGGGATGGTAGCCTTGTCATTATGGAAGGTAGTATGTTGTCGATATTTTTGTTATTCCAATGGATGCTAGCCTTGTCATTATGGAAGGTAGTCTGTTGTCGAGATTTTTGTTACTCCAATGGATGGTAGCCTAGTTATTATGGAAGGTAGTCTGTTGTCTAGATCTTTGTTACTCCAATGGATGGTAGCCTTGTCATTATGGAAGATAGTCTGTTGTCGAGATTTTTGTTACTACAATGAATGGTAGCCTTGTCATTATGGAAGGTAGTTTGTTGTCGACATTTTTCAAACTATAATGGATGGTAGCCTTGTCAATACTAAAGGTAGTCTATTGTCGAGATTTTTGTTTCTCTAAATGATGGTAGCCTTGTAATTATGGAAGGTAGTCTGTTGTCGAGATTTTTGTTACTGCAATGGATGGTAGCCTTGTCATTATGGAAGTTAGTCTATCATTGTGGTTTCTGTTACTCTAATGGATGGTAGCATTGTCATTAAGGACGATAGATTGTTGTTCAAATTTTTGTTACTCCAATGGATGGTAGACTTGTCATTATGCAATGTAGTCTGTTGTCGAGATTTTTATTACTACATTGGATGGTAGCCTTGTCATTATGCAAGGTAGTGTGTTATTGATATTTTTGTTATTCCAATTGATGGTAGCCTTGTCATTATGGAAGGTAGTCTGTTGTCGAGATTTTTGTTACTCCAATGGATGGTAGCCTTGTCATTATGGAAGGTAGTCTATTATCGAGATTTTTGTTACTACAATGGATGGTAGCCTTGTTATTACGGAAGGTAGTTTGTTGTCGATATTTTTCTTACTACAATGGATGGTAGCCTTGTCATTATGGAAGGTAGTCTGTTGTCGAGATTTTTGTTACTGCAATGGATGGTAGCCTTGTCATTATGGAAGGTAGTCTGTCATTGTGGTTTCTGTTACTCCAATGGATGATAGAGTTGTCATTAAGGACGATAGTCTGTTGTTCAATTTTTTTTTACTCTAATGGATAGTAGACTTGTCATTATTGAAGGTAGTCTGTTGTCGAGATTTATGTTACTCCATTGGATGGTAGCCTTGTCATTATGGAAGGTAGTGTGTTGTCGATATTTTTGTTATTCCAATGGATGGTAGCCTTGTCATTATGGAAGGTAGTCTGTTGTCGAGATTTTTGTTACTCTAAGGGATGGTAGCCTTGTCATTATGGAAGGTAGTGTGTTGTCGATGTTTTTTTTATTCCAATTGATGGTAGCCTTGTCATTATGGAAGTTAGTCTGTTGTCGAGATTTTTGTTACTCCAATGGATGGTAGCCTTGTCATTATGGAAGGTAATCTATTATCGATATTTTTGTTACTACAATGGATGGTAGCCTTGCCATTATGGAAGTTAGTTTGTTGTCATGATTTTTGTTACTCCAATGGATGGTACCCTTGTCATTATAGAAGGTAGTGTGTTATTGATATTTTTGTTATTCCAATGGATGGTAGCCTTGTCATTATGGAAGGTAGTCTGTTGTCGAGATTTTTGTTACTCCAATGGATGGTAGCCTTGTCATTATGGAAGGTAGTATGTTGTATAGATTTTTGTTACAACAATAGATGGTAGCCTTGTCATTATGGAAGGTAGTCTATTGACGAGAGTATTTTTTTACTGCAATGGATGGCAGCCTTGTCATTATGGAAGGTAGTCTGTTGTCGAGATTTTTGTTACTCTAATGGACGGTAGCCTTGTCATTATGGAAGGTAGTCTGTTGTCGAGATTTTTGTTACTACAATGGATGGTAGCATTGTCATTACGGAAGGTAGTCAGTCATTGTAGTTTCTGTTACTCTAATGGATGGTAGCATTGTCATTAAGGATGATAGATTGTTGTTCAAATTTTTGTTACTCCAATGGATGGTAGACTTGTCATTATGCAATGTAGTCTGTTGTCGAGATTTTTGTTACTCCATTGGATGGTAGCCTTGTCATTATGGAAGGTAGTGTGTTATCGATATTTTTGTTATTCCAATTGATGGTAGCCTTGTCATTACGAAAGGTAGTCTGTTGTCGAGATTTTTGTTACTCTAAGGGATGGTAGCCTTGTCATTATGGAAGGTAGTGTATTGTCGATATTTTTGTTATTCCAATGGATGGTAGCCTTGTCATTATGGAAGGTAGTCTGTTGTCGAGATTTTTGTTACTCCAATGGATGGTATCCTTGTCATTATGGAAGGTAGTCTGTTGTCTAGATCTTTGTTACTCCAATGGATTGTAGCCTTGTCATTATGGAAGGTAGTCTGTTGTCGAGATTTTTGTTACTACAATGGATGGTAGCCTTGTCATTATGGAAGGTATTCTATTGTCGAGATTTTTGTTACTCCAATGGATGGTAGCCTTATCATTATGGAAGGTAGTCTATTGTCCAGATTTTTGTTACTCTAATGGATGGTAGCCTTGTCATTATGGAAGGTAGTGTGTTGTTGATATTTTTGTTATTCCAATGGATGGTAGCCTTGTCATTATGGAAGGTAGGCTGTTGTCGAGATTTTTGTTACTCCAATGGATGGTAGCCTTGTCAATATGGAAGGTAGTCTGTTGTCTAGATTTTTGTTACAACAATAGATGGTAGCCTTGTCATTATGGAAGGTAGTCTGTTGTCCAGTTTTTTGTTACTATAATAGATTGAAGCCTTGTCATTATGGAAGGTAGTATGTTGTCTAGATTCTTGTTACTCCAATGGATGGTAGACTTGTCATTATGGAAGGTAGTCTATTTTCGAGATTTTTGTTACTCTAAGGGATGGTAGCCTTGTCATTATGGAAGGTAGTGTGTTGTCGATATTTTTGTTATTCCAATGGATGGTAGCCTTGTCATTATGGAAGGTAATCTATTATCGAGATTTTTGTTCCTACAATGGATTGTAGCCTTGTCATTATGGAAGGTAGTTTGTTGTCGATATCTTTGTTACTCCAATGGATGGAAGCCTAGTAATTATGGAAGGTAGTTTGTTGTCGAGATTTTTGTTACTCCAATGGATGATATCCTTGACATTATGGAAGGTAGTCTATTGTCGAGATTTTTGTTACTCCAATCGATGGTAGCCTTGTCATTATGGAAGGTAATCTATTATCGAGATTTTTGTTCCTACAATGGATTGTAGCCTTGTCATTATGGAAGGTAGTTTGTTGTCGATATCTTTGTTACTCCAATGGATGGAAGCCTAGTAATTATGGAAGGTAGTTTGTTGTCGAGATTTTTGTTACTCCAATGGATGATATCCTTGACATTATGGAAGGTAGTCTGTTGTCGAGATTTTTGTTATTCTAATGGATTGTATCCTTGTCATTATGAAAGGTAGTCCGTTGTCGATATCTTTGTTACTCCAATAGATGGTAGCCTAGTCATTATGGAAGGTAGTTTGTTGTCTAGATTTTTGTTACTCCAATGGATGGTAGCCTTGTCATTATGGAAGGTAGTCTATTGTCGAGATTTTTATTACTACAATGGATGGTAGCCTTGTTATTACGGAAGGTAGTTTGTTGTCGATATTTTTCTTACTACAATGGATGGTAGCCTTGTCATTATGGAAGGTAGTCTGTTGTCGAGATTTTTGTTACTGCAATGGATGGTAGCCTTGTCATTATGGAAGGTAGTGTGTTGTTGATATTTTTGTTATTCCAATGGATGGTAGCCTTGTCATTATGGAAGGTAGTATGTTGTCGAGATTTTTGTTACTCTAAGGGATGGTAGCCTTGTCATTATGGAAGGTAGTCTGTCGTTGTGGTTTCTATTACTCCAATGGATGGTAGAGTTATCATTAAGGACGATAGTCTGTTGTTCAATTTTTTTTTACTCCAATGGATAGTAGACTTGTCATTATTGAAGGTAGTCTGTTGTCGAGATTTATGTTACTCCATTGGATGGTAGCCTTGTTATTATGGAAGGTAGTGTGTTGTCTAGATTCTTGTTACTCCAATGGATGGTAGACTTGTCATTATGGAAGGTAGTCTATTTTCGAGATTTTTGTTACTCTAAGGGATGGTAGCCTTGTCATTATGGAAGGTAGTGTGTTGTCGATATTTTTGTTATTCCAATGGATGGTAGCCTTGTCATTATGGAAGGTAGTCTGTTGTCGAGATTTTTGTTACTCCAATCGATGGTAGCCTTGTCATTATGGAAGGTAATCTATTATTGAGATTTTTGTTACTACAATGGATTGTAGCCTTGTCATTATGGAAGGTAGTTTGTTGTCGATATCTTTGTTACTCCAATGGATGGAAGCCTAGTAATTATGGAAGGTAGTTTGTTGTCGAGATTTTTGTTACTCCAATGGATGATATCCTTGACATTATGGAAGGTAGTCTGTTGTCGAGATTTTTGTTATTCTAATGGATTGTATCCTTGTCATTATGAAAGGTAGTCCGTTGTCGATATCTTTGTTACTCCAATAGATGGTAGCCTAGTCATTATGGAAGGTAGTTTGTTGTCTAGATTTTTGTTACTCCAATGGATGGTAGCCTTGTCATTATGGAAGGTAGTCTGTTGTCGAGATTTTTGTTACTACAATGGATGGTAGCCTTGTTATTACGGAAGGTAGTTTGTTGTCGATATTTTTCTTACTACAATGGATGGTAGCCTTGTCATTATGGAAGGTAGTCTGTTGTCGAGATTTTTGTTACTGCAATGGATGGTAGCCTTGTCATTATGGAAGGTAGTGTGTTGTTGATATTTTTGTTATTCCAATGGATGGTAGCCTTGTCATTATGGAAGGTAGTCTGTTGTCGAGATTTTTGTTACTCTAAGGGATGGTAGCCTTGTCATTATGGAAGGAAGTCTGTCGTTGTGGTTTCTGTTACTCCAATGGATGGTAGAGTTATCATTAAGGACGATAGTCTGTTGTTCAATTTTTTTTTACTCCAATGGATAGTAGACTTGTCATTATTGAAGGTAGTCTGTTATCGAGATTTATGTTACTCCATTGGATGATAGCCTTGTCATTATGGAAGGTAGTGTGTTGTCGATATTTTTGTTATTCCAATGGATGGTAGCCTTTTCATTATGGAAGGTTGTCTGTTGTCGAGATTTTTGTTACTCTAAGGGATGGTAGCCTTGTCATTAGGGAAGGTAGTTTGTTGTCATGATTTTTGTTACTCCAATGGATGGTACCCTTGTCATTATGGAAGGTAGTGTGTTATTGATATTTTTGTTATTCCAATGGATGGTAGCCTTGTCATTATGGAAGGTAGTCTGTTGTCGAGATTTTTGTTACTCCAATGGATGGTAGCCTTGTCATTATGGAAGGTAGTATGTTGTATAGATTTTTGTTACAACAATAGATGGTAGCCTTGTCATTATGGAAGGTAGTCTGTTGACGAGATTTTTTTTACTGCAATGGATGGTAGCGTTGTCATCATGGAAGGTAGTCTGTTGTCGATATTTTTCTTACTACAATGGATGGTAGCCTTGTCATTATGGAAGGTAGTCTGTTGTCGAGATTTTTGTTACTCTAATGGACGGTAGCCTTGTCATTATGGAAGGCAGTCTGTTGTCGAGATTTTTGTTACTACAATGCATGGTAGCCTTATCATTACGGAAGGTAGTCAGTCATTGTGGTTTTTGTTACTCCAATGGATGGTAGCGTTGTCATTAAGGACGATAGTCTATTGTTTAAATTTTTGTTACTCCAATGGATTTTAGACTTGTCATTATGGAATGTAGTCTGTTATCGAGATTTTTGTTACTCCATTGGATGGTAGCCTTGTCATTATGGAAGGTAGTGTGTTATTCATATTTTTGTTATTCCAATGGATGGTAGCCTTGTCATTATGGAAGGTAGTCTGTTGTTGAGATTTTTGTTACTCTAAGGGATGGTAGCCTTGTCATTATGGAAGGTAGTATGTTGTCGATATTTTTGTTATTCCAATGGATGGTAGCCTTGTCATTATGGAAGGTAGTGTGTTATCGATATTTTTGTTATTCCAATTGATGGAAGCCTTGTCATTACGGAAGGTAGTCTGTTGTCGAGATTTTTGTTACTCTAAGGGAATGTAGCCTTGTCGTTATGGAAGGTAGTGTATTGTCGATATTTTTGTTATTCCAATGGATGGTAGCCTTGTCATTATGGAAGGTAGTCTATTGTCGAGATTTTTGTTACTCCAATGGATGGTAGCCTTGTCATTATGGAAGGTAGTATGTTGTCTAGATTTTTGTTACTCCAATGGATGGTAGCCTTGTCATTATGGAAGGTAGTCTGTTGTCGAGATTTTTGTTACTACAATGGATGGTAGCCTTGTCATTAAGGAAGGTAGTTTGTTGTCGGCATTTTTGTTATTCCAATGGATGGTAGCCTTGTCATTATGGAAGGTAGTCTATTGTCGAGATTTTTGTTACTCCAATGGATGGTAGCCTTATCATTATGGAAGGTAGTCTATTGTCCAGATTTTTGTTACTCTAATGGATGGTAGCCTTGTCATTATGGAAGGTAGTGTGTTATTGATATTTTTGTTATTCCAATGGATGGTAGCCTTGTCATTATGGAAGGTAGGCTGTTGTCGAGATTTTTGTTACTCCAATGGATTGTAGCCTTGTCATTATGGAAGGTAGTCTGTTGTCTAGATTTTTGTTACAACAATAGATGGTAGCCTTGTCATTATGGAAGGTAGTCTGTTGTCCAGTTTTTTGTTACTATAATAGATTGAAGCCTTGTCATTATGGAAGGTAGTATGTTGTCTAGATTCTTTTTACTCCAATGGATGGTAGACTTTTCATTATGGAAGGTAGTCTATTTTCGAAATTTTTGTTACTCTAAGGGATGGTAGCCTTGTCATTATGGAAGGTAGTGTGTTGTCGATATTTTTGTTATTCCAATGGATGGTAGCCTTGTCATTATGGAAGGTAGTCTATTGTCGAGATTTTTGTTACTCCAATCGATGGTAGCCTTGTCATTATGGAAGGTAATCTATTGTCGATATTTTTGTTACTACAATGGATTGTAGCCTTGTCATTATGGAAGGTAGTTTGTTGTCGATATCTTTGTTACTCCAATGGATGGAAGCCTAGTAATTATGGAAGGTAGTCCGTTGTCGATATCTTTGTTACTCCAATGGATGGTAGCCTAGTCATTATGGAAGGTAGTTTGTTGTCTAGATTTTTGTTACTCCAATGGATGGTAGCCTTGTCATTATGGAAGGTAGCCTGTTGTCGAGATTTTTGTTACTACAATGGATGGTAGCCTTGTTATTACGGAAGGTAGTTTATTGTCGATATTTTTCTTACTACAATGGATGGTAGCCTTGTCATTATTGAAGGTAGTCTGTTATCGAGATTTATGTTACTCCATTGGATGGTAGCCTTGTCATTATGGAAGGTAGTGTGTTGTCGATATTTTTGTTATTCCAATGGATGGTAGCCTTGTCATTATGGAAGGTAGTCTGTTGTCGAGATTTTTGTTACTCTAAGGGATGGTAGCCTTGTCATTATGGAAGGTAGTGTGTTGTCGTTGTTTTTTTTATTCCAATGGATGGTAGCCTTGTCATTATGGAAGTTAGTCTGTTGTCGAGATTTGTGTTACTCCAATGGATGGTAGCCTTGTCATTATGGAAGGTAATCTATTGTCGATATTTTTGTTACTACAATGGATGGTAGCCTTGCCATTATGGAAGTTAGTTTGTTGTCATGATTTTTGTTACTCCAATGGATGGTACACTTATCATTATGGAAGGTAGTGTGTTATTGATATTTTTATTATTCCAATGGATGGTAGCCTTGTCATTATGGAAGGTAGTCTGTTGTCGAGAATTTTGTTACTCCAATGGATGGTAGCCTTGTCATTATGGAAGGTAGTATGTTGTATAGATTTTTGTTACAACAATAGATGGTAGCCTTGTCATCATGGAAGGTAGTCTGTTGTCGATATTTTTCTTACTACAATGGATGGTAGCCTTGTCATTATGGAAGGTAGTCTATTGTTGAGATTTTTGTTACTCTAATGGACGGTAGCCTTGTCATTATGGAAGGTAGTCTGTTGTCGAGATTTTTGTTACTACAATGGATGGTAGCCTTATCATTACGGAAGGTAGTCAGTCATTGTGTTTTTTGTTACTCCAATGGATTGTAGCGTTGTCATTAAGGACGATAGTCTATTGTTTAAATTTTTGTTACGCCAATGGATTGTAGACTTGTCATTATGGAATGTAGTCTGTTGTCGAGATTTTTGTTACTCCATTGGATGGTAGCCTTGTCATTATGGAAGGTAGTGTGTTATTCATATTTTTGTTATTCAAATGGATGGTAGCCTTGTCATTATGGAAGGTAGTCTGTTGTTGAGATTTTTGTTACTCTAAGGGATGGTAGCCTTGTCATTATGGAAGGTAGTATGTTGTCGATATTTTTGTTATTCCAATGGCTGTTAGCCTTGTCATTATGGAAGGTAGTCTATTGTCGAGATTTTTGTTACTCCAATGGATGGCAGCCTAGTTATTATGGAAGGTAGTCTATTGTCTAGATCTTTGTTACTCCAATGGATGGTAGCCTTGTCATTATGGAAGGTAGTCTGTTGTCGAGATTTTTGTTACTACAATGGATGGTAGCCTTTTTATTATGGAAGGTAGTTTGTTGTCGACATTTTTCTTACTATAATGGATGGTAGCCTTGTCATTACTGAAGGTAGTCTATTGTCGAGATTTTTGTTACTCTAAATGATGGTAGCCTTGTAATTATGGAAGGTAGTCTGTTGTCGAGATTTTTGTTACTGCAATGGATGGTAGCCTTGTCATTATGGAAGTTAGTCTGTCATTGTGGTTTCTGTTACTCTAATAATTGGTAGCATTGTCATTAAGGACGATAGATTGTTGTTCAAATTTTTGTTACTCCAATGGATGGTAGACTTGTCATTATGCAATGTAGTCTGTTGTCGAGATTTATGTTACTCCATTGGATGGTAGCCTTGTCATTATGGAAGGTAGTGTGTTGTCGATATTTTTGTTATTCCAATGGATGGTAGCCTTGTCATTATGGAAGGTAGTCTGTTGTCGAGATTTTTGTTACTCTAAGGGATGGTAGCCTTGTCATTATGGAAGGTAGTGTGTTGTCGATGTTTTTTTTATTCCAATGGATGGTAGCCTTGTCATTATGGAAGTTAGTCTGTTGTCGAGATTTGTGTTACTCCAATGGATGGTAGCCTTGTCATTATGGAAGGTAATCTATTGTCGATATTTTTGTTACTACAATGGATGGTAGCCTTGCCATTATGGAAGTTAGTTTGTGGTCATGATTTTTGTTACTCCAATGGATGGTACCCTTATCATTATGGAAGGTAGTGTGTTATTGATATTTTTGTTATTCCAATGGATGGTAGCCTTGTCATTATGGAAGGTAGTCTGTTGTCGAGAATTTTGTTACTCCAATGGATGGTAGCCTTGTCATTATGGAAGGTAGTATGTTGTATAGATTTTTGTTACAACAATAGATGGTAGCCTTGTCATTATGGAAGGTAGTCTGTTGACGAAATATTTTTTACTGCAATGGATGGTAGCCTTGTCATCATGGAAGGTAGTCTGTTGTCGATATTTTTCTTACTACAATGGCTGGTAGCCTTGTCATTATGGAAGGTAGTCTGTTGTCGAGATTTTTGTTACTCTAATGGACGGTAGCCTTGTCATTATGGAAGGTAGTCTATTGTCGAGATTTTTGTTACTACAATGGATGGTAGCCTTATCATTACGGAAGGTAGTCAGTCATTGTGGTTTTTGTTACTCCAATGGATGGTAGCGTTGTCATTAAGGACGATAGTCTATTGTTTAAATTTTTGTTACTCCAATGGATTGTAGACTTGTCATTATGGAATGTAGTCTGTTGTCGAGATTTTTGTTACTCCATTGGATGGTAGCCTTGTCATTATGGAAGGTAGTGTGTTATTCATGTTTTTGTTATTCCAATGGATGGTAGCCTTGTCATTATGGAAGGTAGTCTGTTGTTGAGATTTTTGTTACTCTAAGGGATGGTAGCCTTGTCATTATGGAAGGTAGTATGTTGTCGATATTTTTGTTATTCCAATGGATGTTAGCCTTGTCATTATGGAAGGTAGTCTATTGTCGAGATTTTTGTTACTCCAATGGATGGAAGCCTAGTTATTATGGAAGGTAGTCTGTTGTCTAGATCTTTGTTACTCCAATGGATGGTAGCCTTGTCATTATGGAAGGTAGTCTGTTGTCGAGATTTTTGTTACTACAATGGATGGTAGCCTTTTTATTATGGAAGGTAGTTTGTTGTCGACATTTTTCTTACTATAATGGACGGTAGCCTTGTCATTACTGAAGGTAGTCTATTGTCGAGATTTTTGTTACTCTAAATGATGGTAGCCTTGTAATTATGGAAGGTAGTCTGTTGTCGAGATTTTTGTTACTGCAATGGATGGTAGCCTTGTCATTATGGAAGTTAGTCTGTCATTGTGGTTTCTGTTACTCTAATAATTGGTAGCATTGTCATTAAGGACGATAGATTGTTGTTCAAATTTTTGTTACTCCAATGGATGGTAGACTTGTCATTATGCAATGTAGTCTGTTGTCGAGATTTTTGTTACTCCATTTGATGGTAGCCTTGTCATTATGGAAGGTAGTGTGTTATCGATATTTTTGATATTCCAATTGATGGTAGCCTTGTCATTATGGAAGGTAGTCTGTTGTCGAGATTTTTGTTATTCTAAGGGATGGTAGCCTTGTCATTATGGAAGGTAGTGTATTGTCGATATTTTTGTTATTCCAATGGATGGTAGCCTTGTAATTATGGAAGGTAGTCTATTTTCGAGATTTTTGTTACTCCAATGGATGGTAGCCATGTCATTATGGAAGGTAGTATGTTGTCTAGATTTTTGTTACTCTAATGGATGGTAGCCTTGTCATTATGGAAGGTAGTCTGTTGTCGATATTTTTGTTACTACAATGGATGCTAGCCTTGTCATTATGGAAGGTAGTTTGTTGTCGACATTTTTCTTACTACAATGGATGGTAGCCTTGTCATTATGGAAGGTAGTCTGTTGTCGAGATTTTTGTTACTCTAAATGATGCTAGCCTTGTAATTATGGAAGGTAGCCTTTTGTCGAGATTTTTGTTACTGCAATGGATGGTAGCCTTGTCATTATGGAAGGAAGTCTGTCATTCTGGTTTCTGTTACTCCAATGGATGGTAGCGTTGTCATTAAGGACGATAGTCTGTTGTTCAAATTTTTGTTACTCCAATGGATGGTAGACTTGTCATTATGGAATGTAGTCTGTTGTCGAGATTTTTGTTACTCCATTGGATGGTAGCCTTGTCATTATGGAAGGTAGTGTGTTATTCATATTTTTGTTATTCCAATGGATGGTAGCCTTGTCATTATGGAAGGTAGTCGGTTGTTGAGATTTTTGTTACTCTAAGGGATGGTAGCCTTGTCATTATGGAAGGTAGTGTGTTGTCGATATTTTTGTTATTCCAATGGATGGTAGCCTTGTCATTATGGAAGGTAGTCTGTTGTCGAGATTTTTGTTACTCCAATGGATGGTAGCCTAGTTATTATGGAAGGTAGTCTGTTGTCTAGATTTTTGTTACTCCAATGGATGGTAGCCTTGTCATTATGGAATGTAGTGTGTTGTCGAGATTTTTGTTACTCCAATGGATGGTAGCCTTGTCATTATTGAAGGTAGTATGTTGTATAGATTTTTGTTACAACAATAGATGGTAGCCTTGTCATTATGGAAGGTAGTCTGTGGACGAGATTTTTTTTACTGCAATGGATGGTAGCATTGTCATCATGGAAGGTAGTCTGTTGTCGATATTTTTCTTACTACAATGGATGGTAGCCTTGTCATTATGGAAGGTAGTCTGTTGTCGAGATTTTTGTTACTCTAATGGACGGTAGCCTTGTCATTATGGAAGGTAGTATGTTGTCGAGATTTTTGTTACTACAATGGATGGTAGCCTTGTCATTACGGAAGGTAGTCAGTCATTGTGGTTTTTGTTACTCCAATGAATGGTAGCGTTGTCATTAAGGACGATAGTCTATTGTTCAAATTTTTGTTACTCCAATGGATTGTAGACTTGTCATTATGGAATGTAGTCTGTTGTTGAGATTTTTGTTACTCCATTGGATGGTAGCCTTGTCATTATGGAAGGTAGTGTGTTATTCATATTTTTGTTATTCCAATTGATGGTAGCCTTGTCATTATGGAAGGTAGTCTGTTGTTGAGATTTTTGTTACTCTAAGGGATGGTAGCCTTGTCATTATGGAAGGTAGTGTGTTGTCGATATTTTTGTTATTCCAATGGATGGTAGCCTTGACATTATGGAAGGTAGTCTGTTGTCGAGATTTTTGTTACTCCAATGGATGGTAGCCTAGTTATTATGGAAGGTAGTCTGTTGTCTAGATTTTTGTTACTCCAATGGATGGTAGCCTTGTCATTATGGAAGGTAGTCTGTTGTCGAGATTTTTGTTACTCCAATGGATGGTAGCCTTGTCATTATTGAAGGTAGTATGTTGTATAGATTTTTGTTACAACAATAGATGGTAGCCTTGTCATTATGGAAGGTAGTTTGTTGACGAGATTTTTTTTACTGCAATGGATGGTAGCCTTGTCATCATGGAAGGTAGTCTGTTGTCGATATTTTTCTTACTACAATGGATGGTAGCCTTGTCATTATGGAAGGTAGTCTGTTGCGAGATTTTTGTTACTCTAATGGACGGTAGCCTTGTCATTATGGAAGGTAGTCTGTTGTCGAGATTTTTGTTACTACAATGGATGGTAGCCTTGTCATTACGGAAGGTAGTCAGTCATTGTGGTTTTTGTTACTCCAATGGATGGTAGCGTTGTCATTAAGGACGATAGTCTATTGTTCAAATTTTTGTTACTCCAATGGATTGTAGACTTGTCATTATGGAATGTAGTCTATTGTCGAGATTTTTGTTACTCCATTGGATGGTAGCCTTGTCATTATGGAAGGTAGTGTGTTATTCATATTTTTGTTATTCCAATGGATGGTAGCCTTGTCATTATGGAAGGTAGTCTGTTGTTGAGATTTTTATTACTCTAAGGGATGGTAGCCTTGTCATTATGGAAGGTAGTATGTTGTCGATATTTTTGTTATTCCAATGGATGTTAGCCTTGTCATTATGGAAGGTAGTCTATTGTCGAGATTTTTGTTACTCCAATGGATGGCAGCCTAGTTATTATGGAAGGTAGTCTGTTGTCTAGATCTTTGTTACTCGAATGGATGGTAGCCTTGTCATTATGGAAGGTAGTCTGTTGTTGAGATTTTTGTTACTCTAAGGGATGGTAGCCTTGTCATTATGGAAGGTAGTGTGTTGTCGATATTTTTGTTATTCCAATGGATGGTAGCCTTGTCATTATGGAAGGTAGTCTGTTGTCGAGATTTTTGCTACTCCAATGGATGGTAGCCTAGTTATTATGGAAGGTAGTCTGTTGTCTAGATTTTTGTTACTCCAATGGATGGTAGCCTTGTCATTATGGAAGGTAGTCTGTTGTCGAGATTTTTGTTACTCCAATGGATGGTAGCCTTGTCATTATTGAAGGTAGTATGTTGTATAGATTTTTGTTACAACAATAGATGGTAGCCTTGTCATTATGGAAGGTAGTTTGTTGACGAGATTTTTTTTACTGCAATGGATGGTAGCCTTGTCATCATGGAAGGTAGTTTGTTGTCGATATTTTTCTTACTACAATGGTTGGTAGCCTTGTCATTATGGAAGGTAGTCTGTTGCGAGATTTTTGTTACTCTAATGGACGGTAGCCTTGTCATTATGGAAGGTAGTCTGTTGTCGAGATTTTTGTTACTACAATGGATGGTAGCCTTGTCATTACGGAAGGTAGTCAGTCATTGTGGTCTTTGTTACTCCAATGGATGGTAGCGTTGTCATTAAGGACGATAGTCTATTGTTCAAATTTTTGTTACTCCAATGGATTGTAGACTTGTCATTATGGAATGTAGTCTGTTGTCGAGATTTTTGTTACTCCATTGGATGGTAGCCTTGTCATTATGGAAGGTAGTGTGTTATTCATATTTTTGTTATTCCAATGGATGGTAGCCTTGTCATTATGGAAGGTAGTCTGTTGTTGAGATTTTTATTACTCTAAGGGATGGTAGCCTTGTCATTATGGAAGGTAGTATGTTGTCGATATTTTTGTTATTCCAATGGATGTTAGCCTTGTCATTATGGAAGGTAGTCTATTGTCGAGATTTTTGTTACTCCAATGGATGGCAGCCTAGTTATTATGGAAGGTAGTCTATTGTCTAGATCTTTGTTACTCCAATGGATGGTAGCCTTGTCATTATGAAAGGTAGTCTGTTGTCGAGATTTTTGTTACTACAATGGATGGTAGCCTTTTTATTATGGAAGGTAGTTTGTTGTCGACATTTTTCTTACTATAATGGATGGTAGCCTTGTCATTACTGAAGGTAGTCTATTGTCGAGATTTTTGTTACTCCAATGGATGGTAGCCTAGTTATTATGGAAGGTAGTCTGTTGTCTAGATTTTTGTTACTCCAATGGATGGTAGCCTTGTCATTATGGAAGGTAGTCTGTTGTCGAGATTTTTGTTACTCCAATGGATGGTAGCCTTGTCATTATTGAAGGTAGTATGTTGTATAGATTTTTGTTACAACAATAGATGGTAGCCTTGTCATTATGGAAGGTAGTTTGTTGACGAGATTTTTTTTACTGCAATGGATGGTAGCCTTGTCAACATGGAAGGTAGTCTGTTGTCGATATTTTTCTTACTACAATGGATGGTAGCCTTGTCATTATGGAAGGTAGTTTGTTGCGATATTTTTGTTACTCTAATGGACGGTAGCCTTGTCATTATAGAAGGTAGTCTGTTGTCGAGATTTTTGTTACTACAATGGATGGTAGCCTTGTCATTACGGAAGGTAGTTAGTCATTGTGGTTTTTGTTACTCCAATGGATGGTAGCGTTGTCATTAAGGACGATAGTCTATTGTTCAAATTTTTGTTACTCCAATGGATTGTAGACTTGTCATTATGGAATGTAGTCTGTTGTCGAGATTTTTGTTACTCCATTGGATGGTAGCCTTGTCATTATGGAAGGTAGTGTGTTATTCATATTTTTGTTATTCCAATGGATGGTAGCCTTGTCATTATGGAAGGTAGTCTGTTGTTGAGATTTTTATTACTCTACGGGATGGTAGCCTTGTCATTATGGAAGGTAGTATGTTGTCGATATTTTTGTTATTCCAATGGATGGTAGCCTTGTCATTATGGAAGGTAGTCTGTTGTCGAGATTTTTGTTACTCCAATGGATGGTAGCCTAGTTATTATGGAAGGTAGTTTGTTGTCTAGATCTTTGTTACTCCAATGGATGGTAGCCTTGTCATTATGGAAGGTAGTCTGTTGTCGAGATTTTTGTTACTACAATGGATGGTAGCCTTGTCATTATGGAAGGTAGTTTGTTGTCGACATTTTTCTTACTACAATGGATGGTAGCCTTGTCATTATAGAAGGTAGTCTGTTGTCGAGATTTTTGTTACTCTAAATGATGCTAGCCTTGTAATTATGGAAGGTAGCCTTTTGTCGAGATTTTTGTTACTGCAATGGATGGTAGCCTTGTCATTATGGAAGGTAGTCTGTCATTCTGGTTTCTGTTACTCCAATGGATGGTAGCGTTGTCATTAAGGACGATAGTGTGTTGTTCAAATTTTTGTTACTCCAATGGATGGTAGACTTGTCATTATGGAACGTAGTGTGTTGTCGAGATTTTTGTTACTCCATTGGATGGTAGCCTTGTCATTATGGAAGGTAGTGTGTTATTCATATTTTTGTTATTCCAATGGATGGTAGCCTTGTCATTATGGAAGGTAGTCTATTGTTGAGATTTTTGTTACTCTAAGGGATGGTAGCCTTGTCATTATAGAAGGTAGTGTGTTGTCGATATTTTTGTTATTCCAATGGATGGTAGCCTTGTCATTATGGAAGGTAGTCTGTTGTCGAGATTTTTGTTACTCCAATGGATGGTAGCCTAGTTATTATGGAAGGTAGTCTGTTGTCTAGATTTTTGTTACTCCAATGGATGGTAGCCTTGTCATTATGGAAGGTTGTCTGTTGTCAAGATTTTTGTTACTCCAATGGATGGTAGCCTTGTCATTATGGAAGGTAGTATGTTGTCGATATCTTTCTTACTCCAATGGATGGTGGCCTAGTCATTATGGAAGGTAGTCTGTTGTCGAGAATTTTGTTATTCCAATGGATGGTGGCCTTGTCATTACGGAACGTAGTCTATTGTCGTGATTATTGTTATTCTAATGGATTGTATCCTTGTCATTATGGAAGGTAGTATGTTGTCGAGATTTTTGTTACTATAATGGATTATAGCCTTGTCATTATGGCAGGTAGTCTGTTGTCGAGATTTTTGTTACTCTAAGGGATGGTAGCCTTGTCATTATGGAAGGTAGTGTATTGTCGATATTTTTTTTATTCTAATGGATGGTAGCCTTGTCATTATGGAAGGTAATCTATTGTCGAGATTTTTGTTACTCCAATGGATGGTAGCCTTGTCATTATGGAAGGTAGTATGTTGTCTAGATTTTGTTACTCCAATGGATGGTAGGCTTGTCATTATGGAAGGTAGTCTGTTGTCGAGATTTTTGTTACTACAATGGATGATAGCCTTGTCATTATGGAAGGTAGTTTGTTGTCGAAATTTTTCTTACTACAATGGATGGTAGCCTTGTCATTATGGAAGGTAGCCTTTTGTCGAGATTTTTGTTACTGCAATGGATGGTAGCCTTGTCATTATTGAAGGTAGTCTGTCATAATGGTTTCTGTTACTCTAATGGATGGTAGCGTTGTCATTAAGGACGATAGTCTGTTGTTCAAATTTTTGTTACTCCAATGGATGGTAGACTTGTCATTATGGAATGTAGTCTGTTGTCAAGATTTTTGTTACTCCATTGGATGGTAGCCTTGTCATTATGGAAGGTAGTGTGTTATTCATATTTTTGTTATTCCAATGGATGGTAGCCTTGTCATTATGGAAGGTAGTCTGTTGTTGAGATTTTTATTACTCTAAGGGATGGTAGCCTTGTCATTATGGAAGGTAGTGTGTTGTCGATATTTTTGTTATTCCAATGGATGGTAGCCTTGTCATTATGGAAGGTAGTTTGTTGTCGAGATTTTTGTTATTCCAATGGATGGTTGCCTTGTCATTATGGAAGGTAGTCTGTTGTTGAGATTTTTGTTACTCCAATGGATGGTAGCCTTGTCATTATGGAAGGTAGTATGTTGTATAGATTTTTGTTACAACAATAGATGGTAGTCTTGTCATTATGGAAGGTAGTCTGTTGACGAGATTTTTTTTAATGCAATGGATGGTAGCCTTGTCATTATGGAAGGTAGTTTGTTGTCGATATTTTTCTTACTACAATGGATGGTAGCCTTGTCATTATGGAAGGTAGTCTGTTGTCGAGATTTTTGTTACTCTAATGGACGGTAGCCTTGTCATTATGGAAGGTAGCCTTTTGTCGAGATTTTTGTTACTACAATGGATGGTAGCCTTGTCATTACGGAAGGTAGTCAATCATTGTGGTTTTTGTTACTCCAATGGATGGTAGCGTTGTCATTAAGGACGATAGTCTATTGTTCAAATTTTTGTTACTCCAATGGATTGTAGACTTGTCATTATGGAATGTAGTCTGTTGTCGAGATTTTTGTTACTCCATTGGATGATAGCCTTGTCATTATGCAAGGTAGTGTGTTATTCATATTTTTGTTATTCCAATGGATGGTAGCCTTGTCATTATGGAAGGTAGTCTGTTGTTGAGATTTTTGTTACTCTAAGGGATGGTAGCCTTGTCATTATGGAAAGTAGTATGTTGTCGATATTTTTGTTATTCCAATGGATGGTAGCCTTGTCATTATGGAAGGTAGTCTGTTGTCGAGATTTTTGTTACTCCAATGGATGGTAGCCTAGTTATTATGGAAGGTAGTCTGTTGTCTAGATCTTTGTTACTCCAATGGATGGTAGCCTTGTCATTATGGAAGGTAGTCTGTTGTCGAGATTTTTGTTACTACAATGGATGGTAGCCTTGTCATTATGGAAGGTAGTTTATTGTCGACATTTTTCTTACTATAATGGATGGTAGCCTTGTCATTACTGAAGGTAGTCTATTGTCGAGATTTTTGTTACTCTAAATGATGGTAGCCTTGTAATTATGGACGGTAGTCTGTTGTCGAGATTTTTGTTACTGCAATGGATGGTAGCCTTGTAATTATGGAAGTTAGTCTGTCATTGTGGTTTCTGTTACTCTAATGGATGGTAGCATTGTCATTAAGGACGATAGATTGTTGTTCAAATTTTTGTTACTCCAATGGATGGTAGACTTGTCATTATGCAATGTAGTCTGTTGTCGAGATTTTTGTTACTCCATTGGATGGTAGCCTTGTCATTATGGAAGGTAGTGTGTTATCGATATTTTTGTTATTCCAATTGATGGCAGCCTAGTTATTATGGAAGGTAGTCTGTTGTCTAGATCTTTGTTACTCGAATGGATGGTAGCCTTGTCATTATGGAAGGTAGTCTGTTGTTGAGATTTTTGTTACTCTAAGGGATGGTAGCCTTGTCATTATGGAAGGTAGTGTGTTGTCGATATTTTTGTTATTCCAATGGATGGTAGCCTTGTCATTATGGAAGGTAGTCTGTTGTCGAGATTTTTGCTACTCCAATGGATGGTAGCCTAGTTATTATGGAAGGTAGTCTGTTGTCTAGATTTTTGTTACTCCAATGGATGGTAGCCTTGTCATTATGGAAGGTAGTCTGTTGTCGAGATTTTTGTTACTCCAATGGATGGTAGCCTTGTCATTATTGAAGGTAGTATGTTGTATAGATTTTTGTTACAACAATAGATGGTAGCCTTGTCATTATGGAAGGTAGTTTGTTGACGAGATTTTTTTTACTGCAATGGATGGTAGCCTTGTCATCATGGAAGGTAGTTTGTTGTCGATATTTTTCTTACTACAATGGTTGGTAGCCTTGTCATTATGGAAGGTAGTCTGTTGCGAGATTTTTGTTACTCTAATGGACGGTAGCCTTGTCATTATGGAAGGTAGTCTGTTGTCGAGATTTTTGTTACTACAATGGATGGTAGCCTTGTCATTACGGAAGGTAGTCAGTCATTGTGGTCTTTGTTACTCCAATGGATGGTAGCGTTGTCATTAAGGACGATAGTCTATTGTTCAAATTTTTGTTACTCCAATGGATTGTAGACTTGTCATTATGGAATGTAGTCTGTTGTCGAGATTTTTGTTACTCCATTGGATGGTAGCCTTGTCATTATGGAAGGTAGTGTGTTATTCATATTTTTGTTATTCCAATGGATGGTAGCCTTGTCATTATGGAAGGTAGTCTGTTGTTGAGATTTTTATTACTCTAAGGGATGGTAGCCTTGTCATTATGGAAGGTAGTATGTTGTCGATATTTTTGTTATTCCAATGGATGTTAGCCTTGTCATTATGGAAGGTAGTCTATTGTCGAGATTTTTGTTACTCCAATGGATGGCAGCCTAGTTATTATGGAAGGTAGTCTATTGTCTAGATCTTTGTTACTCCAATGGATGGTAGCCTTGTCATTATGAAAGGTAGTCTGTTGTCGAGATTTTTGTTACTACAATGGATGGTAGCCTTTTTATTATGGAAGGTAGTTTGTTGTCGACATTTTTCTTACTATAATGGATGGTAGCCTTGTCATTACTGAAGGTAGTCTATTGTCGAGATTTTTGTTACTCCAATGGATGGTAGCCTAGTTATTATGGAAGGTAGTCTGTTGTCTAGATTTTTGTTACTCCAATGGATGGTAGCCTTGTCATTATGGAAGGTAGTCTGTTGTCGAGATTTTTGTTACTCCAATGGATGGTAGCCTTGTCATTATTGAAGGTAGTATGTTGTATAGATTTTTGTTACAACAATAGATGGTAGCCTTGTCATTATGGAAGGTAGTTTGTTGACGAGATTTTTTTTACTGCAATGGATGGTAGCCTTGTCAACATGGAAGGTAGTCTGTTGTCGATATTTTTCTTACTACAATGGATGGTAGCCTTGTCATTATGGAAGGTAGTTTGTTGCGATATTTTTGTTACTCTAATGGACGGTAGCCTTGTCATTATAGAAGGTAGTCTGTTGTCGAGATTTTTGTTACTACAATGGATGGTAGCCTTGTCATTACGGAAGGTAGTTAGTCATTGTGGTTTTTGTTACTCCAATGGATGGTAGCGTTGTCATTAAGGACGATAGTCTATTGTTCAAATTTTTGTTACTCCAATGGATTGTAGACTTGTCATTATGGAATGTAGTCTGTTGTCGAGATTTTTGTTACTCCATTGGATGGTAGCCTTGTCATTATGGAAGGTAGTGTGTTATTCATATTTTTGTTATTCCAATGGATGGTAGCCTTGTCATTATGGAAGGTAGTCTGTTGTTGAGATTTTTATTACTCTACGGGATGGTAGCCTTGTCATTATGGAAGGTAGTATGTTGTCGATATTTTTGTTATTCCAATGGATGGTAGCCTTGTCATTATGGAAGGTAGTCTGTTGTCGAGATTTTTGTTACTCCAATGGATGGTAGCCTAGTTATTATGGAAGGTAGTTTGTTGTCTAGATCTTTGTTACTCCAATGGATGGTAGCCTTGTCATTATGGAAGGTAGTCTGTTGTCGAGATTTTTGTTACTACAATGGATGGTAGCCTTGTCATTATGGAAGGTAGTTTGTTGTCGACATTTTTCTTACTACAATGGATGGTAGCCTTGTCATTATAGAAGGTAGTCTGTTGTCGAGATTTTTGTTACTCTAAATGATGCTAGCCTTGTAATTATGGAAGGTAGCCTTTTGTCGAGATTTTTGTTACTGCAATGGATGGTAGCCTTGTCATTATGGAAGGTAGTCTGTCATTCTGGTTTCTGTTACTCCAATGGATGGTAGCGTTGTCATTAAGGACGATAGTGTGTTGTTCAAATTTTTGTTACTCCAATGGATGGTAGACTTGTCATTATGGAACGTAGTGTGTTGTCGAGATTTTTGTTACTCCATTGGATGGTAGCCTTGTCATTATGGAAGGTAGTGTGTTATTCATATTTTTGTTATTCCAATGGATGGTAGCCTTGTCATTATGGAAGGTAGTCTATTGTTGAGATTTTTGTTACTCTAAGGGATGGTAGCCTTGTCATTATAGAAGGTAGTGTGTTGTCGATATTTTTGTTATTCCAATGGATGGTAGCCTTGTCATTATGGAAGGTAGTCTGTTGTCGAGATTTTTGTTACTCCAATGGATGGTAGCCTAGTTATTATGGAAGGTAGTCTGTTGTCTAGATTTTTGTTACTCCAATGGATGGTAGCCTTGTCATTATGGAAGGTTGTCTGTTGTCAAGATTTTTGTTACTCCAATGGATGGTAGCCTTGTCATTATGGAAGGTAGTATGTTGTCGATATCTTTCTTACTCCAATGGATGGTGGCCTAGTCATTATGGAAGGTAGTCTGTTGTCGAGAATTTTGTTATTCCAATGGATGGTGGCCTTGTCATTACGGAACGTAGTCTATTGTCGTGATTATTGTTATTCTAATGGATTGTATCCTTGTCATTATGGAAGGTAGTATGTTGTCGAGATTTTTGTTACTATAATGGATTATAGCCTTGTCATTATGGCAGGTAGTCTGTTGTCGAGATTTTTGTTACTCTAAGGGATGGTAGCCTTGTCATTATGGAAGGTAGTGTATTGTCGATATTTTTTTTATTCTAATGGATGGTAGCCTTGTCATTATGGAAGGTAATCTATTGTCGAGATTTTTGTTACTCCAATGGATGGTAGCCTTGTCATTATGGAAGGTAGTATGTTGTCTAGATTTTGTTACTCCAATGGATGGTAGGCTTGTCATTATGGAAGGTAGTCTGTTGTCGAGATTTTTGTTACTACAATGGATGATAGCCTTGTCATTATGGAAGGTAGTTTGTTGTCGAAATTTTTCTTACTACAATGGATGGTAGCCTTGTCATTATGGAAGGTAGCCTTTTGTCGAGATTTTTGTTACTGCAATGGATGGTAGCCTTGTCATTATTGAAGGTAGTCTGTCATAATGGTTTCTGTTACTCTAATGGATGGTAGCGTTGTCATTAAGGACGATAGTCTGTTGTTCAAATTTTTGTTACTCCAATGGATGGTAGACTTGTCATTATGGAATGTAGTCTGTTGTCAAGATTTTTGTTACTCCATTGGATGGTAGCCTTGTCATTATGGAAGGTAGTGTGTTATTCATATTTTTGTTATTCCAATGGATGGTAGCCTTGTCATTATGGAAGGTAGTCTGTTGTTGAGATTTTTATTACTCTAAGGGATGGTAGCCTTGTCATTATGGAAGGTAGTGTGTTGTCGATATTTTTGTTATTCCAATGGATGGTAGCCTTGTCATTATGGAAGGTAGTTTGTTGTCGAGATTTTTGTTATTCCAATGGATGGTTGCCTTGTCATTATGGAAGGTAGTCTGTTGTTGAGATTTTTGTTACTCCAATGGATGGTAGCCTTGTCATTATGGAAGGTAGTATGTTGTATAGATTTTTGTTACAACAATAGATGGTAGTCTTGTCATTATGGAAGGTAGTCTGTTGACGAGATTTTTTTTAATGCAATGGATGGTAGCCTTGTCATTATGGAAGGTAGTTTGTTGTCGATATTTTTCTTACTACAATGGATGGTAGCCTTGTCATTATGGAAGGTAGTCTGTTGTCGAGATTTTTGTTACTCTAATGGACGGTAGCCTTGTCATTATGGAAGGTAGCCTTTTGTCGAGATTTTTGTTACTACAATGGATGGTAGCCTTGTCATTACGGAAGGTAGTCAATCATTGTGGTTTTTGTTACTCCAATGGATGGTAGCGTTGTCATTAAGGACGATAGTCTATTGTTCAAATTTTTGTTACTCCAATGGATTGTAGACTTGTCATTATGGAATGTAGTCTGTTGTCGAGATTTTTGTTACTCCATTGGATGATAGCCTTGTCATTATGCAAGGTAGTGTGTTATTCATATTTTTGTTATTCCAATGGATGGTAGCCTTGTCATTATGGAAGGTAGTCTGTTGTTGAGATTTTTGTTACTCTAAGGGATGGTAGCCTTGTCATTATGGAAAGTAGTATGTTGTCGATATTTTTGTTATTCCAATGGATGGTAGCCTTGTCATTATGGAAGGTAGTCTGTTGTCGAGATTTTTGTTACTCCAATGGATGGTAGCCTAGTTATTATGGAAGGTAGTCTGTTGTCTAGATCTTTGTTACTCCAATGGATGGTAGCCTTGTCATTATGGAAGGTAGTCTGTTGTCGAGATTTTTGTTACTACAATGGATGGTAGCCTTGTCATTATGGAAGGTAGTTTATTGTCGACATTTTTCTTACTATAATGGATGGTAGCCTTGTCATTACTGAAGGTAGTCTATTGTCGAGATTTTTGTTACTCTAAATGATGGTAGCCTTGTAATTATGGACGGTAGTCTGTTGTCGAGATTTTTGTTACTGCAATGGATGGTAGCCTTGTAATTATGGAAGTTAGTCTGTCATTGTGGTTTCTGTTACTCTAATGGATGGTAGCATTGTCATTAAGGACGATAGATTGTTGTTCAAATTTTTGTTACTCCAATGGATGGTAGACTTGTCATTATGCAATGTAGTCTGTTGTCGAGATTTTTGTTACTCCATTGGATGGTAGCCTTGTCATTATGGAAGGTAGTGTGTTATCGATATTTTTGTTATTCCAATTGATGGTAGCCTTGTCATTATGGAAGGTAGTCTGTTGTCGAGATTTTTATTACTCTAAGGGATGGTAGCCTTGTCATTATGGAAGGTAGTGTATTGTCGATATTTTTGTTATTCCAATGGATGGTAGCCTTGTCATTATGGAAGGTAGTCTATTGTCGAGATTTTTGTTACTCCATTGGATGGAAGCCTTATCATTATGGAAGGTAGTCTATTGTCAATATTTTTGTTACTCTAATGGATGGTAGCCTTGTCATTATGGAAGGTAGTGTGTTATTGATATTTTTGTTATTCGAATGGATGGTAGCCTTGTCATTATGGAAGGTAGGTTGTTGTCGAGATTTTTGTTACTCCAATGGATGGTAGCCTTGTCATTATGGAAGGTAGTTTGTTGTCTAGATTTTTGTTACAACAATAGATGGTAGCCTTGTCATTATGGAAGGTAGTCTATTGTCGAGTTTTTTGTTACTATAATAGATTGAAGCCTTGTCATTATGGAAGGTAGTATGTTGTCTAGATTCTTGTTACTCCAATGGATGGTAGACTTGTCATTAGTGAAGGTAGTCTATTTTCGAGATTTTTGTTCCTCTAAGGGATGGTAGCCTTGTCATTATGGAAGGTGTTCTATTGTCGAGATTTTTGTTACTCCAATGGATGGTAGCCTTGTCATTATGGAAGGTAATCTATTGTCAAGATTTTTGTTACTACAATGGATGATAGCCTTGTCATTATGGAAGGTAGTCTGTTGTCTAGATTTTTGTTACTTCAATGGATGGTAGCCTTGTCATTATGGAAGGTAGTCTGTTTTCGAGATTTTTGTTACTACAATGGATGGTAGCCTTGTCATTATGTAAGGTAGTTTGTTGTTGATATTTTTCTTACTACGATGGATGGTAGCCTTGTCCTTATGGAAGGTAGTCTGTTGTCGAGATTTTTGTTACTGCAATAAATGGAAGCCTTGTCATTATGGAAGGTAATCTGTCATTGTGGTTTCTGTTACTCCAATGGATGGTAGCGTTGTCATTAAGGACGATAGTCTGTTGTTCAAATTTTGGTTACTCCAATGGATGGTAAACTTTTTATTATGGAATGTAGTCTGTTGTCGAGATTTATGTTACTCCATTGGATGGTAGCCTTGTCATTATGGAAGGTAGTGTGTTGTCGAGATTTTTGTTACTCTAAGGGATGGTAGCCTTGTCATTATGGAAGGTAGTGTGTTGTCAATATTTTTGTTTTTCCAATGGATGGTAGCCTTGTCATTATGGAAGGTAATCTATTATCGATATTTTTGTTACTACAATGGATGGTAGCCTTGCCATTATGGAAGTTAGTTTGTTGTCATGATTTTTGTTACTCCAATGGATGGTACCCTTGTCATTATGGAAGGTAGTGTGTTATTGATATTTTTGTTATTCCAATGGATGGTAGCCTTGTCATTATGGAAGGTAGTCTATTGTCGAGATTTTTGTTACTCCAATGGATAATAGCCTTGTCATTATGGAAGGTAGTATGTTGTATATATTTTTGTTACATCAATAGATGGTAGCCTTATCATTATGGAAGGTAGAATGTTGTCGAGATTTTTGTTACTACAATGGATGGTAGCCTTGTCATTATGGAAGGTAGTCTTTCATTTTGATTTCTGTTACTCTAAATGATGGTAGCCTTGTCATTATGGAAGGTAGTCTGTTGTTGAGATTTTTTTTACTGCAATGGATGGTAGCCTTGTCATCATGGAAGGTAGTCTGTTGTCGATATTTTTCTTACTACAATGGATGGTAGCCTTGTCATTATGGAAGGTCGTCTGTTGTCGAGATTTTTATTACTCTAATGGACCATAGCCTTGTCATTATGGAAGGTAGTTTGTTGTCTAGATTTTTTTTACTACAATGGATGGTAGCCTTGTCATTACGGAAGTTAGTCAGTCATTGTGGTTTCTGTTACTCCAATGGATGATAGCGTTGTCATTAAGGACGATAGTCTGTTGCTCAAATTTTTGTTACTCCAATGGATGGTAGACTTGTCATTATGGAAGGTAGTCTGTTGTCGATATTTTTGTTACTCCATTGGATGGTAGCCTTGTCATTATGGAAGGTAGTGTGTTATTCATATTTTTGTTATTCCAATGGATGGTAGCCTTGTCATTATGGAAGGTAGTCTGTTGTCGAGATTTTTGTTACTCCAATGGATGGTAGCCTAGTTATTATGGAAGGTAGTCTGTTGTCTAGATTTTTGTTACTCCAATGGATGGTAGCCTTGTCATTATGGAAGGTAGTTTGTTGTCGACATTTTTCTTACTACAATGGATGGTAGCCTTGTCATTATGGAAGGTAGTCTGTTGTCTAGATTTTTGTTACTCCAATGGATGGTAGCCTTGTCATTATGGAAGGTAGTTTGTTGTCGACATTTTTCTTACTACAATGGATGGTAGCCTTGTCATTATGGAAGGTAGTCTATTGTCGAGATTTTTGTTACTCTAAATGATGGTAGCCTTGTAATTATGGAAGGTAGTATGTTGTCGAGATTTTTGTTACTGCAATGGATGGTTGCCTTGTCATTATGGAAGTTAGTCTGTCATTCTGGTTTCTGTTACTCTAATGGATGGTAGCATTGTCATTAAGGACAATAGATTGTTGTTCAAATTTTTGTTACTCCAATGGATGGTAGACTTGTCATTATGGAATGTAGTCTGTTGTCGAGATTTTTGTTACTCCATTGGATGGTAGCCTTGTCATTATGGAAGGTAGTGTGTTATCGATATTTTTGTTATTCCAATGGATGGTAGCCTTGTCATTATGGAAGGTAGTCTGTTGTCGAGATTTTTGTTACTCTAAGGGATGGTAGCCTTGTCATTATGGAAGGTAGTGTGTTGTCGATATTTTTGTTATTCCAATGGATGGTAGCCTTGTCATTATGGAAGGTAATCTATTATCGATATTTTTGTTACTACAATGGATAGTAGCCTTGCCATTATGAAAGTTAGTTTGTTGTCATGATTTTTGTTACTTCAATGGATGGTACCCTTGTCATTATGGAAGGTAGTGTGTTATTGATATTTTTGTTATTCCAATGGATGGTAGCCTTGTCATTATGGAAGGTAGTCTATTGTCGAGATTTTTGTTACTCCAATGGATAATAGCCTTGTCATTATGGAAGGTAGAATGTTGTCGAGATTTTTGTTACTACAATGGATGGTAGCCTTGTCATTATGGAAGGTAGTCTGTCATTGTGATTTCTGTTACTCTAAATGATGGTAGCCTTGTCATTATGGAAGGTAGTCTGTTGTCGAGATTTTTTTTACTGCAATGGATGGTAGCCTTGTCATCATGGAAGGTAGTCTGTTGTCGATATTTTTCTTACTACAATGGATGGTAGCCTTGTAATTATGGAAGGGAGTCTGTTGTCGAGATTTTTATTACTCTAATGGACCATAGCCTTGTCATTATGGAAGGTAGTTTGTTGTCTAGATTTTTGTTACTACAATGGATGGTAGCCTTGTCATTACGGAAGGTAGTCAGTCATTGTGGTTTCTGTTACTCCAATGGATGATAGCGTTGTCATTAAGGACGATAGTCTGTTGCTCAAATTTTTGTTACTCCAATGGATGGTAGACTTGTCATTATGGAATGTAGTCTGTTGTCGAGATTTTTGTTACTCCATTGGATGGTAGCCTTGTCATTATGGAAGGTAGTGTGTTATTCATATTTTTGTTATTCCAATGGATGGTAGCCTTGTCATTATGGAAGGTAGTCTGTTGTCGAGATTTTTGTTACTCCAATGGATGGTAGCCTAGTTATTATGGAAGGTAGTTTGTTGTCTAGATTTTTGTTACTCCAATGGATGGTAGCCTTGTCATTATGGAAGGTAGTTTGTTGTCGACATTTTTCTTACTACAATGGATGGTAGCCTTGTCATTATGGAAGGTAGTCTGTTGTCTAGATTTTTGTTACTCCAATGGATGGTAGCCTTGTCATTATGGAAGGTAGTTTTTTGTCGACATTTTTCTTACTACAATGGATGGTAGCCTTGTCATTATGGAAGGTAGTCTATTGTCGAGATTTTTGTTACTCTAAATGATGGTAGCCTTGTAATTATGGAAGGTAGTATGTTGTCGAGATTTTTGTTACTGCAATGGATGGTTGCCTTGTCATTATGGAAGTTAGTCTGTCATTGTGGTTTCTGTTACTCTAATGGATGGTAGCATTGTCATTAAGGACGATAAATTGTTGTTCAAATTTTTGTTACTCCAATGGATGGTAGCCTTGTCATTATGGAAGGTAGTCTGTTGTCGATATTTTTGTTACTCTAATGGATGGTAGCCTTGTCATTATGGAAGGTAGTCTGTTGTCGAGATTTTTGTTACTACAATGGATGGTAGCCTTGTCATTATGGAAAGTAGTTTGTTGTCGACATTTTTCTTACTACAATGGATGGTAGCCTTGTCATTATGGAAGGTAGTCTGTTTTCGAGATTTTTGTTACTGCAATGGATGGTTGCCTTGTCATTATGGAAGTTAGTCTGTCATTGTGGTTTCTGTTACTCTAATGGATGGTAGCAATGTCATTAAGGACGATAGATTGTTGTTCAAATTTTTTTTACTCCAATGGATGGTAGACTTGTCATTATGGAAGGTAGTTTGTTGTCGAGATTTTTGTTACAACAATGGATGGTAGCCTTGTCATTATGGAAGGTAGTCTGTTGTCTAGATTTTTGTTACTTCAATGGATGGTAGCCTTGTCATTATGGAAGGTAGTCTGTTGTCGAGATTTTTGTTACTACAATGGATGGTAGCCTTGTCATTATTTAAGGTAGTTTGTTGTCGATATCTTTCTTACTACAATGGATGGTAGCCTTGTCATTATGGAAGGTAGTCTGTTGTCGAGATTTTTGTTACTCCAATGGATGGTAGCGTAGTTATTATGGAAGGTAGTCTGTTGTCTAGATTTTTGTTACTCCAATGGATGGTAGCCTTGTCATTATGGAAGGTAGTTTGTTGTCGACATTTTTCTTACTACAATGGATGGTAGCCTTGTCATTATGGAAGGTAGTCTATTGTCGAGATTTTTGTTACTCTAAATGATGGTAGCCTTGTAATTATGGAAGGTAGTCTGTTGTCGAGATTTTTGTTACTGCAATGGATGGTGGCCTTGTCATTATGGAAGTTAGTCTGTCATTGTGGTTTCTGTTACTCTAATGAATGGTAGCATTGTCATTATGGAAAGTAGTTTGTTGTCGACATTTTTCTTACTACAATGGATGGTAGCCTTGTCATTATGGAAGGTAGTCCATTGTCGAGATTTTTGTTACTCTAAATGATGGTAGCCTTGTAATTATGGAAGGTAGTCTTTTGTCGAGATTTTTGTTACTGCAATGGATGGTTGCCTTGTCATTATGGAAGTTAGTCTGTCATTGTGGTTTCTGTTACTCTAATGGATGGTAGCATTGTCATTAAGGACGATAGATTGTTGTTCAAATTTTTGTTACTCCTATGGATGGTAGACTTGTCATTATGGAAGGTAGTTTGTTGTCGAGATTTTTGTTACTCCAATGGATGGTAGCCTTGTCATTATGGAAGGTAGTCTGTTGTCTAGAATTTTGTTACTTCAATGGATGGTAGCCTTGTCATTATGGAAGGTAGTCTGTTGTCGAGATTTTTGTTACTACAATGGATGGTAGCCTTGTCATTATTTAAGTTAATTTGTTGTCGATATTTTTCTTACTACAATGGATGGTAGCCTTGTCATTATGGAAGGTAGTCTATTGTCGAGATTTTTGTTACTCCAATGGATGGTAGCCTAGTTATTATGGAAGGTAGTCTGTTGTCTAGATTTTTCTTACTACAATGGATGGTAGCCTTGTCATTATGGAAGGTAGTCTGTTGTCGAGATTTTTGTTACTGCAATGGATGGTTGCCTTGTCATTATGGAAGTTAGTCTGTCATTGTGGTTTCTGTTACTCTAATGGATGGTAGCAATGTCATTAAGGACGATAGATTGTTGTTCAAATTTTTTTTACTCCAATGGATGGTAGACTTGTCATTATGGAAGGTAGTTTGTTGTCGAGATTTTTGTTACAACAATGGATGGTAGCCTTGTCATTATGGAAGGTAGTCTGTTGTCCAGATTTTTGTTACTTCAATGGATGGTAGCCTTGTCATTATGGAAGGTAGTCTGTTGTCGAGATTTTTGTTACTACAATGGATGGTAGCCTTGTCATTATTTAAGGTAGTTTGTTGTCGATATCTTTCTTACTACAATGGATGGTAGCCTTGTCATTATGGAAGGTAGTCTGTTGTCGAGATTTTTGTTACTCCAATGGATGGTAGCGTAGTTATTATGGAAGGTAGTCTGTTGTCTAGATTTTTGTTACTCCAATGGATGGTAGCCTTGTCATTATGGAAGGTAGTTTGTTGTCGACATTTTTCTTACTACAATGGATGGTAGCCTTGTCATTATGGAAGGTAGTCTATTGTCGAGATTTTTGTTACTCTAAATGATGGTAGCCTTGTAATTATGGAAGGTAGTCTGTTGTCGAGATTTTTGTTACTGCAATGGATGGTGGCCTTGTCATTATGGAAGTTAGTCTGTCATTGTGGTTTCTGTTAGTCTAATGAATGGTAGCATTGTCATTATGGAAAGTAGTTTGTTGTCGACATTTTTCTTACTACAATGGATGGTAGCCTTGTCATTATGGAAGGTAGTCCATTGTCGAGATTTTTGTTACTCTAAATGATGGTAGCCTTGTAATTATGGAAGGTAGTCTTTTGTCGATATTTTTGTTACTGCAATGGATGGTTGCCTTGTCATTATGGAAGTTAGTCTGTCATTGTGGTTTCTGTTACTCTAATGGATGGTAGCATTGTCATTAAGGACGATAGATTGTTGTTCAAATTTTTGTTACTCCAATGGATGGTAGACTTGTCATTATGGAAGGTAGTTTGTTGTCGAGATTTTAGTTACTCCAATGGATGGTAGCCTTGTCATTATGGAAGGTAGTCTGTTGTCTAGAATTTTGTTACTTCAATGGATGGTAGCCTTGTCATTATGGAAGGTAGTATGTTGTCGAGATTTTTGTTACTACAATGGATGGTAGCCTTGTCATTATTTAAGTTAATTTGTTGTCGATATTTTTCTTACTACAATGGATGGTAGCCTTGTCATTATGGAAGGTAGTCTGTTGTCGAGATTTTTGTTACTCCAATGGATGGTAGCCTAGTTATTATGGAAGGTAGTCTGTTGTCTAGATTTTTGTTACTCCAATGGATGGTAGCCTTGTCATTATGGAAGGTAGTTTGTTGTCGACATTTTTCTTACTAAAATGGATGGTAGCGTTGTCATTATGGAAGGTAGTCTATTGTTGAGATTTTTGTTACTCAAAATGATGGTAGCCTTGTAATTATGGAAGGTAGTCTGTTGTCGAGATTTTTGTTAATGCAATGGATGGTGGCCTTGTCATTATGGAAGTTAGTCTGTCATTGTGGTTTTTGTTACTCTAATGAATGGTAGCATTGTCATTATGGAAAGTAGTTTGTTGTCGACATTTTTCTTACTACAATGGATGGTAGCCTTGTCATTATGGAAGGTAGTCCATTGTCAAGATTTTTGTTACTCTAATGGATGGTAGACTTGTCATTATGGAAGGTAGTTTGTTGTCGAGATTTTTGTTACTCCAATGGATGGTAGCCTTGTCATTATGGAAGGTAGTCTGTTGTCGAGATTTTTGTTACTCCAATGGATGGTAGCCTAGTTATTATGGAAGGTAGTCTGTTGTCTAGATTTTTGTTACTTCAATGGATGGTAGCCTTGTCATTATGGAAGGTAGTTTGTTGTCGACATTTTTCTTACTACAATGGATGGTAGCCTTGTCATTATGGAAGGTAGTCCATTGTCGAGATTTTTGTTACTCTAAATGATGGTAGCCTTGTAATGATGGAAGGTAGTCTGTTGTCGAGATTTTTGTTACTGCAATGGATGGTGGCCTTGTCATTATGGAAGTTAGTCTGTCATTGTGGTTTCTGTTACTCTAATGGATGGTAGCATTATCATTAAGGACGATAGATTTTTGTTCAAATTTTTGTTACTCCATTGGATGGTAGCCTTGTCATTATGGAAGGTAGTGTGTTACCGATATTTTTGTTATTCCAATGGATGGTAGCCTTGTCATTATGGAAGGTAGTTTGTTGACGAGATTTTTGTTACTCTAAGGGATGGTAGCCTTGTCATTATAGAAGGTAGTGTGTTGTCGATATTTTTGTTATTCTAATGGATGGTAGCCTTGTCATTATGGAAGGTAGTTTGTTGTCGAGATTTTTGTTACTCCAATGGATGGTAGCCTTGTCATTATGGAAGGTAGTCTGTTGTCTAGATTTTTGTCACTTCAATGGATGGTAGCCTTGTCATTATGGAAGGTAGTCTGTTGTCGAGATTTTTGTTACAACAATGGATGGTAGCCTTGTCATTATTTAAGGTATTTTGTTGTCGATATTTTTCTTACTACAATGGATGGTAGCCTTATCATTATGGAAGGTAGTCTGTTGTCGATATTTTTGTTACTCTAATGGATGGTAGCCTTGTCATTATGGAAGGTAGTCTGTTGTCGAGATTTTTGTTACTCCATTGGATGGTAGCCTTGTCATTATGGAAGGTAGTGTGTTACCGATATTTTTGTTATTCCAATGGATGGTAACCTTGTCATTATGGAAGGTAGTTTGTTGACGAGATTTTTGTTACTCTAAGGGATGGTAGCCTTGTCATTATAGAAGGTAGTGTGTTGTCGATATTTTTGTTATTCCAATGAATGGTAGCCTTGTCATTATGGACGGTAGTTTGTTGTCGAGATTTTTGTTACTCCAATGGATGGTAGCCTTGTCATTATGGAAGGTAGTCTGTTGTCTAGATTTTTGTTACTTCAATGGATGGTAGCCTTGTCATTATGGAAGGTAGTCTGTTGTCGAGATTTTTGTTACTACAATGGATGGTAGCCTTGTCATTATTTAAGGTAGTTTGTTGTCGATATTTTTCTTACTACAATGGCTGGTAGCCTTATCATTATGGAAGGTAGTCTGTTGTCGATATTTTTGTTACTCTAATGGATGGTAGCCTTGTCATTATGGAAGGTAGTCTGTTGTCTAGATTTTTGTTACTTCATTGGATGGTAGCCTTGTCATTATGGAAGGTAGTCTGTTGTCGAGATTTTTGTTACTACAATGTATGGTAGCCTTATCATTATTTAAGGTAGTTTGTTGTCGATATTTTTCTTACTACAATGGATGGTAGCCTTGTCATTATGGAAGGTAGTCTGTTGTCGAGATTTTTGTTACTCCAATGGATGGTAGCCTAGTTATTATGGAAGGTAGTCTGTTGTCTAGATTTTTGTTACTTCAATGGATGGTAGCCTTGTCATTATGGAAGGTAGTTTGTTGACGAGATTTTTGTTACTCTAAGGGATGGTAGCCTTGTCATTATGGAAGGTAGTGTGTTGTCGATATTTTTGTTATTCCAATGGATGGTAGCCTTGTCATTATGGAAGGTAGTTTGTTGTCGAGATTTTTGTTACTCCAATGGATGGTAGCCTTGTCATTATGGAAGGTAGTCTGTTGTCTAGATTTTTGTTACTTCAATGGCTGGTAGCATTGTCATTATGGAAGGTAATCTGTTGTCGAGATTTTTGGTACTACAATGGATGGTAGCCTTGTCATTATGGAAGGTAGTTTGTTCTCGACATTTTTCTTACTACAATGGATGGTAGCCTTGTCATTATGGAAGGTAGTCTATTGTCGAGATTTTTGTTACTCTAAATGATGGTAGCCTTGTAATTATGGAAGGTAGTCTGTTGTCGAGATTTTTGTTACTGCAATGGATGGTGGCCTTGTCATTATGGAAGTTAGTCTGTCATTGTGGTTTCTGTTACTCTAATGGATGGTAGCATTATCATTAAGGACGATAGATTGTTGTTCAAATTTTTGTTACTTCAATGGATGGTAGCCTTGTCATTATGGAAGGTAGTCTGTTGTCGAGATTTTTGTTACTCCATTGGATGGTAGCCTTGTCATTATGGAAGGTAGTTTGTTGTCGACATTTTTCTTACTACAATGGATGGTAGCCTTGTCATTATGGAAGGTAGTCTATTGTCGAGATTTTTGTTACTCTAAATGATGGTAGCCTTGTAATTATGGAAGGTAGTCTGTTGTCGAGATTTTTGTTACTTCAATGGATGGTGGCCTTGTCATTATGGAAGTTAGTCTGTCATTGTGGTTTCTGTTACTCTAATGAATGGTAGGATTGTCATTATGTAAATTAGTTTGTTGTCGACATTTTACTTACTACAATGGATGGTAGCCTTGTCATTATGGAAGGTAGTCCATTGTCGAGATTTTTGTTACTCTAAATGATGGTTGCCTTGTTATTATGGAAGGTAGTCTTTTGTTGAGATTTTTGTTACTGCAATGGATGGTTGCCTTGTCATTATGGAAGTTAGTCTGTCATTGTGGTTTCTGTTACTCTAATGGATGGTAGCATTGTCATTAAGGACGATAGATTGTTGTTCAAATTTTTGTTACTCCAATGGATGGTAGACTTGTCATTATGGAAGGTAGTTTGTTATCGAGATTTTTGTTACTCCAATGGATGGTAGCCTTGTCATTATGGAAGGTAGTCTGTTGTCTAGATTTTTTTTACTTCAATGGATGGTAGCCTTGTCATTATGGAAGGTAGTCTGTTGTCGAGATTTTTGTTACTACAATGTATGGTAGCCTTATCATTATTTAAGGTAGTTTGTTGTCGATATTTTTCTTACTACAATGGATGGTAGCCTTGTCATTATGGAAGGTAGTCTGTTGTCGAGATTTTTGTTACTCCAATGGATGGTAGCCTAGTTATTATGGAAGGTAGTCTGTTGTCTAGATTTTTGTTACTCCAATGGATGGTAGCCTTGTCATTATGGAAGGTAGTTTGTTGTCGACATTTTTCTTACTACAATGGATGGTAGCCTTGTCATTATGGAAGGTAGTCTATTGTCGAGATTTTTGTTACTCTAAATGATGGTAGCCTTGTAATTATGGAAGGTAGTCTGTTGTCGAGATTTTTGTTACTGCAATGGATGGTGGCCTTGTCATTATGGAAGTCAGTTTGTCATTGTGGTTTCTGTTACTCTAATGGATGGTAGCATTATCATTAAGGACGATAGATTGTTGTTCAAATTTTTGTTACTCCAATGGATGGTAGACTTGTCATTATGGAATGTAGTCTGTTGTCGAGATTTTTGTTACTCCATTGGATGGTAGCCTTGTCATTATGGAAGGTAGTGTGTTACCGATATTTTTGTTATTCCAATGGATGGTAGCCTTGTCATTATGGAAGGTAGTTTGTTGACGAGATTTTTGTTACTCTAAGGGATGGTAGCCTTGTCATTATAGAAGGTATTGTGTTGTCGATATTTTTGTTATTCCAATGGATGGTAGCCTTGTCATTATGGAAGGTAGTTTGTTGTCGAGATTTTTGTTACTCCAATGGATGGTAGCCTTGTCATTATGGAAGGTAGTCTGTTGTCTAGATTTTTGTTACTTCAATGGATGGTAGCCTTGTCATTATGGAAGGTAGTCTGTTGTCGAGATTTTTGTTACTACAATGGATGGTAGCCTTGTCATTATTTAAGGTAGTTTGTTGTCGATATTTTTCTTACTACAATGGATGGTAGCCTTATCATTATGGAAGGTAGTCTGTTGTCGATATTTTTGTTACTCTAATGGATGGTAGCCTTGTCATTATGGAAGGTAGTCTGTTGTCGAGATTTTTGTTACTGCAATGGATGGTAGCCTTGTCATTATGGAAGGTAATCTGTCATTGTGGTTTCTGTTACTCCAATGGATGGTAGCGTTGTCATTAAGGACGATAGTCTGTTGTTCAAATTTTTGTTACTCCAATGGATGGTAAACTTGTCATTATGGAATATAGTCTGTTGTCGAGATTTTTGTTACTCCATTGGATGGTAGCCTTGTCATTATGGAAGGTAGTTTGTTATCGATATTTTTGTTATTCCAATGGATAGTAGCCTTGTCATTATGGAAGGTAGTCTGTTGTCGATATTTTTGTTACTCTAAATGATGGTAGCCTTGTCATCATGGAAGGTAGTCTGTTGTCGATATTTTTCTTACTACAATGGATGGTAGCCTTGTCATTATGGAAGGAAGTCTGTTGTCGAGATTTTTATTACTCTAATGGACCATAGCCTTGTAATTATGGAAGGTAGTTTGTTGTCTAGATTTTTGTTACTGCAATGGATGGTAGCCTTGTCATTACGGAAGGTAGTCAGTCATTGTGGTTTCTGTTACTCCAATGGATGATAGCGTTGTCATTAAGGACGATAGTCTGTTGTTCAAATTTTTGTTACTCCAATGGATGGTAGGCTTGTCATTATGGAATGTAGTCTGTTGTCGAGATTTTTGTTACTCCATTGGATGGTAGCCTTGTCATTATGGAAGGTAGTGTGTTATTCATATTTTTGTTATTCCAATGGATGGTAGCCTTGTCATTATGGAAGGTAGTCCGTTGTTGAGATTTTTGTTACTCTAAGGGATGGTAGCCTTGTCATTATGGAAGGTAGTGTGTTGTCGATATTTTTGTTATTCCAATGGATGGTAGCTTTGTCATTATGGGAGGTAGTCTGTTGTCGAGTTTGTTGTTACTCCAATGGATGGTAGCCTAGTTATTATGGAAGGTAGTCTGTTGTCTAGATTTTTGTTACTCCAATGGATGGTAGCCTTGTCATTATGGAAGGTAGTTTGTTGTCGACATTTTTCTTACTACAATGGATGGTAGCCTTGTCATTATGGAAGGTAGTCTATTGTCGAGATTTTTGTTACTCTAAATGATGGTAGCCTTGTAATTATGGAAGGTAGTCTGTTGTCGAGATTTTTGTTACTGCCATGGATGGTGGCCTTGTCATTATGGAAGTCAGTCTGTCATTGTGGTTTCTGTTACTCTAATGAATGGTAGGATTGTCATTATGTAAATTAGTTTGTTGTCGACATTTTACTTACTACAATGGATGGTAGCCTTGTCATTATGGAAGGTAGTCCATTGTCGAGATTTTTGTTACTCTAAATGATGGTTGCCTTGTTATTATGGAAGGTAGTCTTTTGTTGAGATTTTTGTTACTGCAATGGATGGTTGCCTTGTCATTATGGAAGTTAGTCTGTCATTGTGGTTTCTGTTACTCTAATGGATGGTAGCATTGTCATTAAGGACGATAGATTGTTGTTCAAATTTTTGTTACTCCAATGGATGGTAGACTTGTCATTATGGAAGGTAGTTTGTTATCGAGATTTTTGTTACTCCAATGGATGGTAGCCTTGTCATTATGGAAGGTAGTCTGTTGTCTAGATTTTTTTTACTTCAATGGATGGTAGCCTTGTCATTATGGAAGGTAGTCTGTTGTCGAGATTTTTGTTACTACAATGTATGGTAGCCTTATCATTATTTAAGGTAGTTTGTTGTCGATATTTTTCTTACTACAATGGATGGTAGCCTTGTCATTATGGAAGGTAGTCTGTTGTCGAGATTTTTGTTACTCCAATGGATGGTAGCCTAGTTATTATGGAAGGTAGTCTGTTGTCTAGATTTTTGTTACTCCAATGGATGGTAGCCTTGTCATTATGGAAGGTAGTTTGTTGTCGACATTTTTCTTACTACAATGGATGGTAGCCTTGTCATTATGGAAGGTAGTCTATTGTCGAGATTTTTGTTACTCTAAATGATGGTAGCCTTGTAATTATGGAAGGTAGTCTGTTGTCGAGATTTTTGTTACTGCAATGGATGGTGGCCTTGTCATTATGGAAGTCAGTCTGTCATTGTGGTTTCTGTTACTCTAATGGATGGTAGCATTATCATTAAGGACGATAGATTGTTGTTCAAATTTTTGTTACTCCAATGGATGGTAGACTTGTCATTATGGAATGTAGTCTGTTGTCGAGATTTTTGTTACTCCATTGGATGGTAGCCTTGTCATTATGGAAGGTAGTGTGTTACCGATATTTTTGTTATTCCAATGGATGGTAGCCTTGTCATTATGGAAGGTAGTTTGTTGACGAGATTTTTGTTACTCTAAGGGATGGTAGCCTTGTCATTATAGAAGGTATTGTGTTGTCGATATTTTTGTTATTCCAATGGATGGTAGCCTTGTCATTATGGAAGGTAGTTTGTTGTCGAGATTTTTGTTACTCCAATGGATGGTAGCCTTGTCATTATGGAAGGTAGTCTGTTGTCTAGATTTTTGTTACTTCAATGGATGGTAGCCTTGTCATTATGGAAGGTAGTCTGTTGTCGAGATTTTTGTTACTACAATGGATGGTAGCCTTGTCATTATTTAAGGTAGTTTGTTGTCGATATTTTTCTTACTACAATGGATGGTAGCCTTATCATTATGGAAGGTAGTCTGTTGTCGATATTTTTGTTACTCTAATGGATGGTAGCCTTGTCATTATGGAAGGTAGTCTGTTGTCGAGATTTTTGTTACTGCAATGGATGGTAGCCTTGTCATTATGGAAGGTAATCTGTCATTGTGGTTTCTGTTACTCCAATGGATGGTAGCGTTGTCATTAAGGACGATAGTCTGTTGTTCAAATTTTTGTTACTCCAATGGATGGTAAACTTGTCATTATGGAATATAGTCTGTTGTCGAGATTTTTGTTACTCCATTGGATGGTAGCCTTGTCATTATGGAAGGTAGTTTGTTATCGATATTTTTGTTATTCCAATGGATAGTAGCCTTGTCATTATGGAAGGTAGTCTGTTGTCGATATTTTTGTTACTCTAAATGATGGTAGCCTTGTCATCATGGAAGGTAGTCTGTTGTCGATATTTTTCTTACTACAATGGATGGTAGCCTTGTCATTATGGAAGGAAGTCTGTTGTCGAGATTTTTATTACTCTAATGGACCATAGCCTTGTAATTATGGAAGGTAGTTTGTTGTCTAGATTTTTGTTACTGCAATGGATGGTAGCCTTGTCATTACGGAAGGTAGTCAGTCATTGTGGTTTCTGTTACTCCAATGGATGATAGCGTTGTCATTAAGGACGATAGTCTGTTGTTCAAATTTTTGTTACTCCAATGGATGGTAGGCTTGTCATTATGGAATGTAGTCTGTTGTCGAGATTTTTGTTACTCCATTGGATGGTAGCCTTGTCATTATGGAAGGTAGTGTGTTATTCATATTTTTGTTATTCCAATGGATGGTAGCCTTGTCATTATGGAAGGTAGTCCGTTGTTGAGATTTTTGTTACTCTAAGGGATGGTAGCCTTGTCATTATGGAAGGTAGTGTGTTGTCGATATTTTTGTTATTCCAATGGATGGTAGCTTTGTCATTATGGAAGGTAGTCTGTTGTCGAGTTTGTTGTTACTCCAATGGATGGTAGCCTAGTTATTATGGAAGGTAGTCTGTTGTCTAGATTTTTGTTACTCCAATGGATGGTAGCCTTGTCATTATGGAAGGTAGTTTGTTGTCGACATTTTTCTTACTACAATGGATGGTAGCCTTGTCATTATGGAAGGTAGTCTATTGTCGATATTTTTGTTACTCTAAATGATGGTAGCCTTGTAATTATGGAAGGTAGTCTGTTGTCGAGATTTTTGTTACTGCCATGGATGGTGGCCTTGTCATTATGGAAGTCAGTCTGTCATTGTGGTTTCTGTTACTCTAATGGATGGTAGCATTATCATTAAGGACGATAGATTGTTGTTCAAATTTTTGTTACTCCAATGGATGGTAGACTTGTCATTATGGAATGTAGTCTGTTGTCGAGATTTTTGTTACTCCATTGGATGGTAGCCTTGTCATTATGGAAGGTAGTGTGTTACCGATATTTTTGTTATTCCAATGGATGGTAGCCTTGTCATTATGGAAGGTAGTTTGTTGACGAGATTTTTGTTACTCTAAGGGATGGTAGCCTTGTCATTATAGAAGGTAGTATGTTGTCGATATTTTTGTTATTCCAATGGATGGTAGCCTTGTCATTATGGAAGGTAGTTTGTTGTCGAGATTTTTGTTACTCCAATGGATGGTAGCCTTGTCATTATGGAAGGTAGTCTGTTGTCTAGATTTTTGTTACTTCAATGGATGGTAGCCTTGTCATTATGGAAGGTAGTCTGTTGTCGAGATTTTTGTTACTACAATGGACGGTAGCCTTGTCATTATTTAAGGTAGTTTGTTGTCGATATTTTTCTTACTACAATGGATGGTAGCCTTATCATTATGGAAGGTAGTCCGTTGTCGATATTTTTGTTACTCTAATGGATGGTAGCCTTGTCATTATGGAAGGTAGTCTGTTGTCGAGATTTTTGTTACTGCAATGGATGGTAGCCTTGTCATTATGGAAGGTAATCTGTCATTGTGGTTTCTGTTACTCCAATGGATGGTAGCGTTGTCATTAAGGACGATAGTCTGTTGTTCAAATTTTTGTTACTCCAATGGATGGTAAACTTGTCATTATGGAATATAGTCTGTTGTCGAGATTTTTGTTACTCCATTGGATGGTAGCCTTGTCATTATGGAAGGTAGTTTGTTATCGATATTTTTGTTATTCCAATGGATAGTAGCCTTGTCATTATGGAAGGTAGTCTGTTGTCGATATTTTTGTTACTCTAAATGATGGTAGCCTTGTCATCATGGAAGGTAGTCTGTTGTCGATATTTTTCTTACTACAATGGATGGTAGCCTTGTCATTATGGAAGGAAGTCTGTTGTCGAGATTTTTATTACTCTAATGGACCATAGCCTTGTAATTATGGAAGGTAGTTTGTTGTCTAGATTTTTGTTACTGCAATGGATGGTAGCCTTGTCATTACGGAAGGTAGTCAGTCATTGTGGTTTCTGTTACTCCAATGGATGATAGCGTTGTCATTAAGGACGATAGTCTGTTGTTCAAATTTTTGTTACTCCAATGGATGGTAGACTTGTCATTATGGAATGTAGTCTGTTGTCGAGATTTTTGTTACTCCATTGGATGGTAGCCTTGTCATTATGGAAGGTAGTGTGTTATTCATATTTTTGTTATTCCAATGGATGGTAGCCTTGTCATTATGGAAGGTAGTCCGTTGTTGAGATTTTTGTTACTCTAAGGGATGGTAGCCTTGTCATTATGGAAGGTAGTGTGTTGTCGATATTTTTGTTATTCCAATGGATGGTAGCTTTGTCATTATGGAAGGTAGTCTGTTGTCGAGTTTGTTGTTACTCCAATGGATGGTAGCCTAGTTATTATGGAAGGTAGTCTGTTGTCTAGATTTTTATTACTTCAATGGATGGTAGCCTTGTCATTATGGAAGGTAATCTGTTGTCGAGATTTTTGTTACTACAATGGATGGTAGCCTTGTCATTATGGAAGGTAGTTTGTTGTCGACATTTTTCTTACTACAATGGATGGTAGACTTGTCATTATGGAAGGTAGTCTATTGTCGAGATTTGTGTTACTCTAAATGATGGTAGCCTTGTAATTATGGAAGGTAGTCTGTTGTCGAGATTTTTGTTACTGCAATGGATGGTGGCCTTGTCATTATGGAAGTTAGTCTGTCATTGTGGTTTCTGTTACTCTAATGGATGGTAGCATTATCATTAAGGACGATAGATTGTTGTTCAAATTTTTGTTACTTCAATGGATGGTAGCCTTGTCATTATGGAAGGTAGTTTGTTGTCGAGATTTTTGTTACTCCATTGGATGGTAGCCTTGTCATTATGGAAGGTAGTTTGTTGTCGACATTTTTCTTACTACAATGGATGGTAGCCTTGTCATTATGGAAGGTAGTCTATTGTCGAGATTTTTGTTACTCTAAATGATGGTAGCCTTGTAATTATGGAAGGTAGTCTGTTGTCGAGATTTTTGTTACTGCAATGGATGGTGGCCTTGTCATTATGGAAGTTAGTCTGTCATTGTGGTTTCTGTTACTCTAATGAATGGTAGGATTGTCATTATGGAAAGTAGTTTGTTGTCGACATTTTTCTTACTACAATGGATGGTAGCCTTGTCATTATGGAAGGTAGTCCATTGTCGAGATTTTTGTTACTCTAAATGATGGTAGCCTTGTTATTATGGAAGGTAGTCTTTTGTCGAGATTTTTGTTACTGCAATGGATGGTTGCCTTGTCATTATGGAAGTTAGTCTGTCATTGTGGTTTATGTTACTCTAATGGATGGTAGCATTGTCATTAAGGACGATAGATTGTTGTTCAAATTTTTGTTACTCCAATGGATGGTAGACTTGTCATTATGGAAGGTAGTTTGTTATCGAGATTTTTGTTACTCCAATGGATGGTAGCCTTGTCATTATGGAAGGTAGTCTGTTGTCTAGATTTTTGTTACTTCAATGGATGGTAGCCTTGTCATTATGGAAGGTAGTTTGTTCTCGACATTTTTCTTACTACAATGGATGGTAGCCTTGTCATTATGGAAGGTAGTCTATTGTCGAGATTTTTGTTACTCTAAATGATGGTAGCCTTGTAATTATGGAAGGTAGTCTGTTGTCGAGATTTTTGTTACTGCAATGGATGGTGGCCTTGTCATTATGGAAGTTAGTCTGTCATTGTGGTTTCTGTTACTCTAATGGATGGTAGCATTATCATTAAGGACGATAGATTGTTGTTCAAATTTTTGTTACTTCAATGGATGGTAGCCTTGTCATTATGGAAGGTAGTCTGTTGTCGAGATTTTTGTTACTCCATTGGATGGTAGCCTTGTCATTATGGAAGGTAGTTTGTTGTCGACATTTTTCTTACTACAATGGATGGTAGCCTTGTCATTATGGAAGGTAGTCTATTGTCGAGATTTTTGTTACTCTAAATGATGGTAGCCTTGTAATTATGGAAGGTAGTCTGTTGTCGAGATTTTTGTTACTGCAATGGATGGTGGCCTTGTCATTATGGAAGTTAGTCTGTCATTGTGGTTTCTGTTACTCTAATGAATGGTAGGATTGTCATTATGGAAAGTAGTTTGTTGTCGACATTTTTCTTACTACAATGGATGGTAGCCTTGTCATTATGGAAGGTAGTCCATTGTCGAGATTTTTGTTACTCTAAATGATGGTAGCCTTGTTATTATGGAAGGTAGTCTTTTGTCGAGATTTTTGTTACTGCAATGGATGGTTGCCTTGTCATTATGGAAGTTAGTCTGTCATTGTGGTTTCTGTTACTCTAATGGATGGTAGCATTGTCATTAAGGACGATAGATTGTTGTTCAAATTTTTGTTACTCCAATGGATGGTAGACTTGTCATTATGGAAGGTAGTTTGTTATCGAGATTTTTGTTACTCCAATGGATGGTAGCCTTGTCATTATGGAAGGTAGTCTGTTGTCTAGATTTTTGTTACTTCAATGGATGGTAGCCTTGTCATTATGGAAGGTAGTCTGTTTTCGAGATTTTTGTTACTACAATGTATGGTAGCCTTGTCATTATGGAAGGTAGTCCATTGTCGAGATTTTTGTTACTCTAAATGATGGTAGCCTTGTTATTATGGAAGGTAGTCTTTTGTCGAGATTTTTGTTACTGCAATGGATGGTTGCCTTGTCATTATGGAAGTTAGTCTGTCATTGTGGTTTCTGTTACTCTAATGGATGGTAGCATTGTCATTAAGGACGATAGATTGTTGTTCAAATTTTTGTTACTCCAATGGATGGTAGACTTGTCATTATGGAAGGTAGTTTGTTATCGAGATTTTTGTTACTCCAATGGATGGTAGCCTTGTCATTATGGAAGGTAGTCTGTTGTCTAGATTTTTGTTACTTCAATGGATGGTAGCCTTGTCATTATGGAAGGTAGTCTGTTGTCGAGATTTTTGTTACTACAATGTATGGTAGCCTTATCATTATTTAAGGTAGTTTGTTGTCGATATTTTTCTTACTACAATGGATGGTAGCCTTGTCATTATGGAAGGTAGTCTGTTGTCGAGATTTTTGTTACTCCAATGGATGGTAGCCTAGTTATTATGGAAGGTAGTCTGTTGTCTAGATTTTTGTTACTCCAATGGATGGTAGCCTTGTCATTATGGAAGGTAGTTTGTTGTCGACATTTTTCTTACTACAATGGATGGTAGCCTTGTTATTATGGAAGGTAGTCTATTGTCGAGATTTTTGTTACTCTAAATGATGGTAGCCTTGTAATTATGGAAGGTAGTCTGTTGTCGAGATTTTTGTTACTGCAATGGATGGTGGCCTTGACATTATGGAAGTCAGTCTGTCATTGTGGTTTCTGTTACTCTAATGGATGGTAGCATTATCATTAAGGACGATAGATTGTTGTTCAAATTTTTGTTACTCCAATGGATGGTAGACTTGTCATTATGGAATGTAGTCTGTTGTCGAGATTTTTGTTACTCCATTGGATGGTAGCCTTGTCATTATGGAAGGTAGTGTGTTACCGATATTTTTGTTATTCCAATGGATGGTAGCCTTGTCATTATGGAAGGTAGTTTGTTGACGAGATTTTTGTTACTCTAAGGGATGGTAGCCTTGTCATTATAGAAGGTAGTGTGTTGTCGATATTTTTGTTATTCCAATGGATGGTAGCCTTGTCATTATGGAAGGTAGTTTGTTGTCGAGATTTTTGTTACTCCAATGGATGGTAGCCTTGTCATTATGGAAGGTAGTCTGTTGTCTAGATTTTTGTTACTTCAATGGATGGTAGCCTTGTCATTATGGAAGGTAGTCTGTTGTCGAGATTTTTGTTACTACAATGGATGGTAGCCTTGTCATTATTTAAGGTAGTTTGTTGTCGATATTTTTCTTACTACAATGGATGGTAGCCTTATCATTATGGAAGGTAGTCTGTTGTCGATATTTTTGTTACTCTAATGGATGGTAGCCTTGTCATTATGGAAGGTAGTCTGTTGTCGAGATTTTTGTTACTGCAATGGATGGTAGCCTTGTCATTATGGAAGGTAATCTGTCATTGTGGTTTCTGTTACTCCAATGGGTGGTAGCGTTGTCATTAAGGACGATAGTCTATTGTTCAAATTTTTGTTACTCCAATGGATGGTAAACTTGTCATTATGGAATATAGTCTGTTGTCGAGATTTTTGTTACTCCATTGGATGGTAGCCTTGTCATTATGGAAGGTAGTTTGTTATCGATATTTTTGTTATTCCAATGGATAGTAGCCTTGTCATTATGGAACGTAGTCTGTTGTCGATATTTTTGTTACTCTAAATGATGGTAGCCTTGTCATCATGGAAGGTAGTCTGTTGTCGATATTTTTCTAACTACAATGGATGGTAGCCTTGTCATTATGGAAGGAAGTCTGTTGTCGAGATTTTTATTACTCTAATGGACCATAGCCTTGTAATTATGGAAGGTAGTTTGTTGTCTAAATTTTTGTTACTGCAATGGATGGTAGCCTTGTCATTACGGAAGGTAGTCAGTCATTGTGGTTTCTGTTACTCCAATGGATGATAGCGTTGTCATTAAGGACGATAGTCTGTTGTTCAAATTTTTGTTACTCCAATGGATGGTAGACTTGTCATTATGGAATGTAGTCTGTTGTCGAGATTTTTGTTACTCCATTGGATGGTAGCCTTGTCATTATGGAAGGTAGTGTGTTATTCATATTTTTGTTATTCCAATGGATGGTAGCCTTGTCATTATGGAAGGTAGTCTGTTGTCGAGATTTTTGTTACTCTAAGGGATGGTAGCCTTGTCATTATGGAAGGTAGTGTGTTGTCGATATTTTTGTTACTTCAATGGATGGTAGCCTTGTCATTTGGAAGGTAGTCTGTTGTCGAGATTTTTGTTACTACAATGGATGGTAGCCTTGTCATTATGGAAAGTAGTTTGTTGTCGACATTTTTCTTACTACAATGGATGGTAGCCTTGTCATTATGGAAGGTAGTCTATTGTCGAGATTTTTGTTACTCTAAATGATGGTAGCCTTGTAATTATGGAAGGTAGTCTGTTGTCGAGATTTTTGTTACTGCAATGGATGGTTGCCTTGTCATTATGGAAGTTAGTCTGTCATTGTGGTTTCTGTTACTCTAATGGATGGTAGCATTGTCATTAAGGACGATAGATTGTTGTTCAAATTTTTGTTACTCCAATGGATGGTAGACTTGTCATTATGGAAGGTAGTTTGTTGTCGAGATTTTTGTTACTCCAATGGATGGTAGCCTTATCATTATGGAAGGTAGTTTGTTGTCTATATTTTTGTTACTTCAATGGATGGTAGCCTTGTCATTATGGAAGGTAGTCTGTTGTCGAGATTTTTGTTACTACAATGGATGGTAGCCTTGTCATTATTTAAGTTAGTTTGTTGTCGATATTTTTCTTACTACAATGGATGGTAGCCTTGTCATTATGGAAGGTAGTCTGTTGTCGAGATTTTTGTTACTCTAATGGATGGTAGCCTTGTCATTATGGAAGATAGTCTGTTGTAGAGATTTTTGTTACTACAATGGATGGTAGCCTTGTCATTATGGAAAGTAATTTGTTGTCGTCATTTTTCTTACTACAATGGATGGTAGCCTTGTCATTATGGAAGGTAGTCTATTGTCGAGATTTTTGTTACTCTAAATGATGGTAGCCTTGTAATTATGGAAGGTAGTTTGTTGTCGAGATTTTTGTTACTGCAATGGATGGTTGCCTTATCATTATGGAAGTTAGTTTGTCATTGTGGTTTCTGTTACTCTAATGGATGGTAGCATTGTCATTAAGGACGATAGATTGTTGTTCAAATTTTTGTTACTCCAATGGATGGTAGACTTGTCATTATGGAAGGTAGTTTGTTGTCGAGATTTTTGTTACTCCAATGGATGGTAGCCTTATCATTATGGAAGGTAGTTTGTTGTCTAGATTTTTGTTACTTCAATGGATGGTAGCCTTGTCATTATGGAAGGTAGTCTGTTGTCGAGATTTTTGTTACTACAATGGATGGTAGCCTTGTCATTATTTAAGGTAGTTTGTTGTCGATATTTTTCTTACTACAATGGATGGTAGCCTTGTCATTATGGAAGGTAGTCTGTTGTCGAGATTTTTGTTACTCTAATGGATGGTAGCCTTGTCATTATGGAAGATAGTCTGTTGTAGAGATTTTTGTTACTACAATGGATGGTAGCCTTGTCATTATGGAAAGTAGTTTGTTGTCGTCCTTTTTCTTACTACAATGGATGGTAGCCTTGTCATTATGGAAGGTAGTCTATTGTCGAGATTTTTGTTACTCTAAATGATGGTAGCCTTGTAATTATGTAAGGTAGCCTGTTGTCGAGATTTTTGTTACTGCAATGGATGGTTGCCTTGTCATTATGGAAGTTAGTTTGTCATTGTGGTTTCTGTTACTCTAATGGATGGTAGCATTGTCATTAAGGACGATAGATTGTTCTTCAAATTTTTGTTACTCCAATGGATGGTAGACCTGTCATTATGGAAGGTAGTTTGTTGTCGAGATTTTTGTTACTCCAATGGATGGTAGCCTTGTCATTATGGAAGGTAGTCTGTTGTCGAGATTTTTGTTACTACAATGGATGGTAGCCTTGTCATTATTTAAGGTAGTTTGTTGTCGATATTTTTCTTACTACAATGGATGGTAGCCTTGTCATTATGGAAGGTAGTCTATTGTCGAGATTTTTGTTACTCTAAATGATGGTATCTCTGTAATTATGGAAGGTAGTCTGTTGTCGAGATTTTTGTTACTGCAATGGATGGTTGCCTTGTCATTATGGAAGTTAGTCTGTCATTGTGGTTTCTGTTACTCTAATGGATGGTAGCATTGTCATTAAGGACGATAGATTGTTGTTCAAATTTTTGTTACTCCAATGGATGGTAGACTTGTCATTATGGAATGTAGTCTGTTGTCGAGATTTTTGTTACTCTATTGGATGGTAGCCTTGTCATTATGGAAGGTAGTGTGTTATCGATATTTTTGTTATTCCAATGGATGGTAGCCTTGTCATTATGGAAGGTAGTCTGTTGTCGAGATTTTTGTTACTCCAATGGATGGTAGCCTTGTCATTATGGAAGGTAGTCTGTTATCTAGATTTTTGTAACTTCAATGGATGGTAGCCTTGTCATTATGGAAGGTAGTCTGTTGTCGAGATTTTTGTTACTACAATGGATGGTAGCCTTGTCATTATTTAAGGTAGTTTGTTGTCGATATTTTTCTTACTACAATGGATGGTAGCCTTATCATTATGGAAGGTAGTATGTTGTCGATATTTTTGTTACTCTAATGGATGGTAGCCTTGTCATTATGGAAGGTAGTCTGTTGTTGAGATTTTTGTGACTACAATGGATGGTAGCCTTGTCATTATGGAAAGTAGTTTGTTGTCGACATTTTTCTTACTACAATGGATGGTAGCCTTGTAATTATAGAAGGTAGTTTGTTGTCGAGATTTTTGTTACTCTAAATGATGGTAGCCTTGTAATTATGGAAGGTAGTCTATTGTCGAGATTTTTGTTACTGCAATAAATGGTAGCCTTGTCATTATGGAAGGTAATCTGTCATTGTGGTATCTGTTACTCCAATGGATGGTAGCGTTGTCATTAAGGATGATAGTCTGTTGTCCAAATTTTTGTTACTCTAATGGAAGGTAGACTTGTCATTATGGAAGGTAGTTTGTTGTCGAGATTTTTGTTACTCCAATGGATGGTAGCCTTGTCATTATGGAAGGTAGTCTGTTGTCTAGATTTTTGTTACTACAATGGATGGTAGCCTTGTCATTATGGAAAGTACTTTGTTGTCGACATTTTTCTTACTACAATGGATGGTAGCCTTGTCATTATGGTTTCTGTTACTCTAATTGATGGTAGCATTGTCATTATGGACGATAGATTGTTGTTCAAATTTTTGTTACTCCAATGGATGGTAGACTTGTCATTATGGAAGGTAGTTTGTTGTCGAGATTTTTGTTACTCCAATGAATGGTAGCCTTGTCATTATGGAAGGTAGTGTGTTATCGATATTTTTGTTATTCCAATGGATGGTAGCCTTGTCATTATGGAAGGTAGTCTGTTGTCGAGATTTTTGTTACTCTAAGGGATGGTAGCCTTGTCATTATGGAAGGTAGTGTGTTGTCGATATTTTTGTTATTCCAATGGATGGTAGCCTTGTCATTATGGAAGGTAGTTTGCTGTCGAGATTTTTGTTACTCCAATGGATGGTAGCCTTGTCATTATGGAAGGTATTCTGTTGTCTAGATTTTTGTTACTTCAATGGATGGTATCCTTGTCATTATGGAAGGTAGTCTGTTGTCGAGATTTTTGTTACTACAATGGATGGTAGCCTTGTCATTATTTAAGGTAGTTTGTTGTCGATATTTTTCCTACTACAATGGATTGTAGCCTTGTCATTATGGAAGGTAGTCTGTTGTCGATATTTTTCTTACTCTAATGGATGGTAGCCTTGTCATTATGGAAGGTAGTCTGTCATTGTGGTTTCTGTTACTCTAATGGATGGTAGCATTGTCATTAAGGACGATAGATTGTTGTTCAAATTTTTGTTACTCCAATGGATAGTAGACTTGTCATTATGGAATGTAGTCTGTTGTCGAGATTTTTGTTACTCCATTGGATGGTAGCCTTGTCATTATGGAAGGTAGTGTGTTATCGATATTTTTGTTATTCCAATGGATGGTAGCCTTGTCATTATGGAAGGTAGTCTGTTGTCGAGATTTTTGTTACTCCAATGGATGATAGCCTTGTCATTATGGAAGGTAGTCTGTTATCTAGATTTTTGTTACTTCAATGGATGGTAGCCTTGTCATTATGGAAGGTAGTCTGTTGTCGAGATTTTTGTTACTACAATGGATGGTAGCCTTGTCATTATTTAAGGTAGTTTGTTGTCGATATTTTTCTTACTACAATGGATGGTAGCCTTATCATTATGGAAGGTAGTCTGTTGTCGATATTTTTGTTACTCTAATGGATGGTAGCCTTGTCATTATGGAAGGTAGTCTGTTGTTGAGATTTTTGTGACAACAATGGATGGTAGCCTTGTCATTATGGAAAGTAGTTTGTTGTCGACATTTTTCTTACTACAATGGATGTTAGCCTTTTAATTATAGAAGGTAGTTTGTTGTCGAGATTTTTGTTACTCTAAATGATGGTAGCCTTGTAATTATGGAAGGTAGTCTATTGTCGAGATTTTTGTTACTGCAATAAATGGTAGCCTTGTCATTATGGAAGGTAATCTGTCATTGTGGTATCTGTTACTCCAATGGATGGTAGCGTTGTCATTAAGGACGATAGTCTGTTGTCCAAATTTTTGTTACTCTAATGGATGGTAGACTTGTCATTATGGAAGGTAGTTTGTTGTCGAGATTTTTGTTACTCCAATGGATGGTAGCCTTGTCATTATGGAAGGTAGTCTGTTGTCTAGATTTTTGTTACTACAATGGATGGTAGCCTTGTCATTATGGAAAGTAGTTTGTTGTCGACATTTTTCTTACTACAATGGATGGTAGCCTTGTCATTATGGAAGGTAGTCTATTGTCGAGATTTTTGTTACTCTAAATGATGGTAGCCTTGTAATTATGGAAGGTAGTCTGTTGTTGAGATTTTTGTTACTGCAATGGATGGTTGCCTTGTCATTATGGAAGTTAGTCTGTCATTGTGGTTTCTGTTACTCTAATTGATGGTAGCATTGTCATTATGGACGATAGATTGTTGTTCAAATTTTTGTTACTCTAATGGATGGTAGACTTGTCATTATGGAAGGTAGTTTGATGTCGAGATTTTTGTTACTCCAATGGATGGTAGCCTTGTCATTATGGAAGGTAGTGTGTTATCGATATTTTTGTTATTCCAATGGATGGTAGCCTTGTCATTATGGAAGGTAGTCTGTTGTCGAGATTTTTGTTACTCTAAGGGATGGTAGCCTTGTCATTATGGAAGGTAGTGTGTTGTCGATATTTTTGTTATTCCAATGGATGGTAGCCTTGTCATTATGGAAGGTAGTTTGCTGTCGAGATTTTTGTTACTCCAATGGATGGTAGCCTTGTCATTATGGAAGGTATTCTGTTGTCTAGATTTTTGTTACTTCAATGGATGGTAGCCTTGTCATTATGGAAGGTAGTCTGTTGTCGAGATTTTTGTTACTACAATGGATGGTAGCCTTGTCATTATTTAAGGTAGTTTGTTGTCGATATTTTTCTTACTACAATGGATGGTAGCCTTGTCATTATGGAAGGTAGTCTGTTGTCGATATTTTTCTTACTCTAATGGATGCTAGCCTTGTCATTATGGAAGGTAGTCTGTTGTCGATATTTTTGTTACTACAATGGATGGTAGCCTTGTCATTATGGAAAGTAGTTTGTTGTCGACATTTTTCTTACTACAATGGATGGTAGCCTTGTCATTATAGAAGGTAGTCTGTTGTCGAGATTTTTGTTACTCTAAATGATGGTAGCCTTGTAATTATGGAAGGTAGTCTGTTGTCGAGATTTTTGTTACTGCAATAAATGGTAGCCTTGTCATTATGGAAGGTAATCTGTCATTGTGGTTTCTGTTACTCCAATGGATGGTAGCGTTTTCATTAAGGACGATAGTCTGTTGTTCAAATTTTTGTAACTCCAATGGATGGTAGACTTCTCATTATAGAATGTAGTCTATTGTCGAGATTTTTGTTACTCCATTGGATGGTAGCCTTGTCATTATGGAAGGTAGTTTGTTATCGATATTTTTGTTATTCCAATGGATGGTAGCCTTGTCATTATGGAAGGTAGTCTGTTGTCGATATTTTTGTTACTCTAAGGGATGGTAGCCTTGTCATTATGGAATGTAGTGTGCTAACGATATTTTTGTTATTCCAATGGATGGTAGCCTTGTCATTATAGAAGGTAGTCTGTTGTCGAGATTTTTGTTACTCCAATGGATGGTAGCCTTGTCATTATGAAAGGTAGTCTGTTATCTAGATTTTTGTTACAACAATAGATGGTAGCCTTGTCATTATGGAAGGTAGTCTGTGGTCAGATTTTTGTTACTGCAATGAATGGTAGCCTTGTCATTATGGAAGGTAGTCTGTCGTTGTGATTTCTGTTACTCTAAATGATGGTAGCCTTGTAATTATGGAAGGTAGTCTATTGTCGAGATTTTTGTAACTGCAATGGATGGTAGCCTTGTCATTATGGAAGGTAGTCTATCATGGTGGTTTCTATTACTCCAATGGATGGTAGCGTTGTCATTAAGGACGACAGACTGTTGTTCAAATTTTTGTTACTCCAATGGATGGTAGACTTGTCATTTTGGAATGTAGTCTGTTGTCGAGATTTTTGTTAAACCATTGGATGGTAGCCTTGTCATTATGGAAGGTAGTGTGTTATCGATATTTTTGTTATTCCAATGGATGGTAGCCTTGTCATTATAGAAGGTAGTCTATTGTCGAGATTTTTGTTACTCTAATGGATGGTAGCCTTGTCATTATGGAAGGTAGTGTGTTATCGATATTTTTGTTATTCCAATGGATGGTAGCCTTGTTATTATGAAAGGTAGTCTGTTGTCGAGATTTTTGTTACTCCAATGCATGGTAGAATAGTCATTATGGAAGGTAGTCTGTTGTCTAGATTTTTGTTACTCCAATGGATGGTAGCCTTGTCATTATGAAAGGTAGTCTGTTGCCGAGATTTTTGTTACTACAATGGATGGTCGCCTTGTCATTATGGAAGGTAGTTTGTTGTCGACATTTTTGTTACTACAATGGATGGTAGCCTTGTCATTATGGAAGGTAGTTTGTTGTCGAGATTTTTGTTACTCTAAATGATGGTAGCCTTGTCATTATGGAAGGTGGTCTATTGTTGAGATTTTTGTTACTCTAAGGGATGGTAGCCTTGTCATTATGGAAGGTAGTGTATTGTCGAGATTTTTGTTACTCTGAATGATGGTAGCCTTGTAATTATGGAAGGTAGTCTGTTGTCGAGATTTTTGTTACTACAATGGATGGTAGCCTTGTCATTATGGAAGGTAGTTTGTTGTTGACATTTTTCTTACTACAATGGATGGTAGCCTTGTCATTATGGATGGTAGTCTGTTGTCGAGATTTTTGTTACTCTAAATGATGGTAGCCTTGTCATTATGGAAGGTAGTGTGTTGTCGATATTTTTGTTATTCCAATGGATGGTAGCCTTGTCATTATGGAAGGTAGTCTGTTGTTGAGATTTTTTTACTCCAATGGATGGTAGCCTTGTCATTATGGAAGGTAGTCTGTTGTCTAGATTTTTGTTAGAACAATAGATGGTAGCCTTGTCATCATGGAAGGTAGTCTGTTGTCGAGATTTTTGTTACTACAATAGATTGTAGCCTTTTCGTTATGGAAGATAGTCTGTTGTCGAGATTTTTGTTACTATAATAGATTGAAGCCTTGTAATTATGGAAGGTAGTATGTCGTCGAGATTCTTATTACTCCAATGGATGGTAGACTTGTCATTATGGAAGGTAGTCTATTTTCGAGATTTTTGTTACTCTAAGGGATGGTAGCCTTGTCATTATGGAAGGTAGTGGGTTGACGATATTTTTGTTATTCCAATGGATGGTAGCCTTGTCATTATGGAAGGTAGTCTATTGTCGAGATTTTTGTTACTCCAATGGATGGTAGCCTTGTCATTATGGAAGGTAATCTATTGTCGAGATTTTTGTTACTACAATGGATTGTAGCCTTGTCATTATGGAAGGTAGTTTGTCGTCGATATCTTTGTTACTCCAATGGATAGAAGCCTAGTAATTATGGAAGGTAGTCTGTTGTCGAGATTTTTGTTACTCCAATGGATGATATCCTTGTCATTATGGAAGGTAGTCTGTTGTCGAGATTTTTGTTATTCTAATGGATTATATCCTTGTCATTATGAAACGTAGTCCGTTGTCGATATCTTTGTTACTCCAATGTATGGTAGCCTAGTCGTTATGGAAGGTAGTCTGTTGTCTAGATTTTAGTTACTCCAATGGATGGTAGCCTTGTCATTATGGAAGGTAGTCTGTTGTCGAGATTTTTGTTACTACAATGGATGGTAGCCTTGTCATTACGGAAGGTAGTTTCTTGTCGATATTTTTCTTACTACAATGGATGATAGCCTTGTAATTATGGAAGGTAGTTTGTTGTCGAGATTTTTGTTACTCCATTGGATGGTAGCCTTGTCATTATGGAAGGTAGTGTGTTATCGATATTTTTGTTATTCCAATGGATGGTAGCCTTGTCATTATGGAAGGTAGTCTGTTGTCGATATTTTTGTTACTCTAAGGGATGGTAGCCTTGTCATTATGGAAGGTAGTGTGTTATCGATATTTTTGTTATTCCAATGGATGGTAGCCTTGTCATTATGAAAGGTAGTCTGTTGTCGATATTTTTGTTACTCCAATGGATGGTAGCCTTGTAATTATGGAAGGTAGTCTGTTGTCGAGATTTTTGTTACTACAATGGATGGTAGCCTTGTCATTATGGAAGGTAGTTTGTTGTCGACATTTTTCTTACTCCAATGGATGGTAGCCTTGTAATTATGGAAGGTAGTTTGTTGTCGAGATTTTTGTTACTCCATTGGATGGTAGCCTTGTCATTATGGAAGGTAGTGTGTTACCGATATTTTTGTTATTCCAATGGATGGTAGCCTTGTCATTATGGAAGGTAGTCTATTGTCGATATTTTTGTTACTCTAAGGGATGGTAGCCTTGTAATTATGGAAGGTAGTGTGTTGTCAATATTTTTGTTATTCCAATGGATGGTAGCCTTGTCATTATGGAAGGTAGTCTGTTGTCGAGATTTTTGTTACTCCAATGGATGGTAGCCTTGTCATTATAGAAGGTAGTCTGTTGTCTAGATTTTTGTTACAACAATAGATGGTAGCCTTGTCATTATGGAAGGTAGTCTGTTGTCGAGATTTTTGTTACTACAATAGATTGTAGCCTTTTCTTTATGGAAGATAGTCTGTTGTCGAGATTTTTGTTACTATAATAGATTGAAGCCATGTCATTATGGAAGGTAGTATGTTGTCGAGATTCTTGTTACTCCAATGGATGGTAGACTTGTCATTATGCAAGGTAGTCTACTTTCGGGATTTTTGTTACTCTAAGGGATGGTAGCCTTGTCATTATGGAAGGTAGTGTGTTGTCGATATTTTTGTTATTCCAATGGATGGTAGCCTTGTCATTATGGAAGGTAGTCTATTGTCGAGATTTTTGTTACTCCAATGGATGGTAGCCTTGTCATTATGGAAGGTAATCTATTGTCGAGATTTTTGTTACTACAATGGATTGTAGCCTTGTCATTATGGAAGGTAGTTTGTTGTCAATATCTTTGTTACTCTAATGGATGGAAGCCTAGTAATTATGGAAGGTAGTCTGTTGTCGAGATTTTTGTTACTCCAATGGATGATATCCTTGTCATTATGGAAGGTAGTCTGTTGTCGATATTTTTGTTATTCTAATGGATTGTATCCTTGTCATTATGAAAGGTAGTCCGTTGTCGATATCTTTGTTACTCCAATATATGGTAGCCTAGTCATTATGGAAGGTAGTCTGTTGTCTAGATTTTTGTTACTCCAATGGATGGTAGCCTTGTCATTATGGAAGGTAGTCTGTTGTCGAGATTTTTGTTACTACAATGGATGGTATCCTTGTCATTACGGAAGGTAGTTTGTTGTCGATATTTTTCTTACTACAATGGATGGTAGCCTTGTCATTATGGAAGGTAGTATGTTGTCGAGATTTTTGTTACTCTAAATGATGGTAGCCTTGTCATTATGGAAGGTAGTCTGTTGTCGAGATTTTTGTTACTGCAATGGATGGTAGCCTTGTCATTAATGACGATAGTCTTTTGTTCAAATTTTTGTTACTCCAAGGGATGGTAGACTTGTCATTAAGGAATGTAGTCTGTTGTCGAGATTTTTGTTACTCCATTAGATGGTAGCCTTGTCATTATGGAAGGTAGTGTGTTATCCATATTTTTGTTATTCCAATGGATGGTAGCCTTGTCATTATGGAAGGTAGTCTGTTGTCGAGATTTTTGTTACTCTAAGGGATGGTAGCCTTGTAATTATGGAAGGTAGTGTGTTGTCGATATTTTTGTTATTCCAATGGATGGTATCCTTGTCATTATGGAAGGTAGTCTGTTGTCGAGATTTTTGTTACTCCAATGGATGGTAGCCTTGTCATTATAGAAGGTAGTCTGTTGTCTAGATTTTTGTTACAACAATAGATGGTAGACTTGTCATTATGGAAGGTAGTCTGTTGTCGAGATTTTTGTTACTACAATAGATTGTAGCCTTTTCGTTATGGAAGATAGTCTGTTGTCGAGATTTTTGTTACTATAAAAGATTGAAGCCTTGTCATTATGGAAGGTAGTATGTTGTCGAGATTCTTGTTACTCCAATGGATGGTAGACTTGTCATTATGGAAGGTAGTCTATTTTAGAGATTTTTGTTACTCTAAGGGATGGTAGCCTTGTCATTATGGAAGGTAGTGTGTTGTCGATATTTTTGTTATTCCAATGGATGGTAGCCTTGTCATTATGGAAGGTAGTCTATTGTCGAGATTTTTGTTACTCCAATGGATGGTAGCCTTGTCATTATGGAAGGTAATCTATTGTCGAGATTTTTGTTACTACAATGGATTGTAGCCTTGTCATTATGGAAGGTAGTTTGTTGTCAATATCTTTGTTACTCCATTGGATGGAAGCCTAGTAATTATGGAAGGTAGTCTGTTGTCGAGATTTTTGTTACTCCAATGGATGATATCCTTGTCATTATGGAAGGTAGTCTGTTGTCGATATTTTTGTTATTCTAATGGATTGTATCCTTGTCATTATGAAAGGTAGTCTGTTGTCGATATCTTTGTTACTCCAATATATGGTAGCCTAGTCATTATGGAAGGTAGTCTGTTGTCTAGATTTTTTTTACTCCAATGGATGGTAGCCTTGTCATTATGGAAAGTAGTCTGTTGTCGAGATTTTTGTTACTACAATGGATGGTATCCTTGTCATTACCGAAGGTAGTTTGTTGTCGATATTTTTCTTACTACAATGGATGGTAGCCTTGTCATTATGGAAGGTAGTATGTTGTCGAGATTTTTGTTACTCTAAATGATGGTAGCCTTGTAATTATGGAAGGTAGTCTGTTGTCGAGATTTTTGTTACTGCAATGGATGGTAGCCTTGTCATTATGGAAGGTAATCTGTCATTGGGGTTTTTGTTACTCTAATGGATGGTAGCGTTGTCATTAAGGACGATAGTCTGTTGTTCAAATTGTTGTTACTCCAATGGATGGTAGACTTGTCATTATGGAATGTAGTCTGTTGTCGAGATTTTTGTTACTCCATTGGATGGTAGCCTTGTCATTATGGAAGGTAGTGTGTTATCGATATTTTTGTTATTCCAATGGATGGTAGCCTTGTCATTATAGAAGGTAGTCCGTTGTCGATATTTTTGTTACTCTAAGGGATGGTAGCCTTGTCATTATGGAAGGTAGTGTGTTGTCGATATTTTTGTTATTCCAATGAATGGTAGCCTTGTCATTATGGAAGGTAGTCTTTTGTCGAGATTTTTGTTACTCCAATGGATGGTAGCCTTGTTATTATGGAAGGTAGTCTGTTGTCTAGGTTTTTGTTACAACAATAGATGGTAGCCTTGTCATTATGGAAGGTAGTCTGTGGTCGAGATTTTTGTTATTGCAATGGATGGTAGCCTTGTCATTATGGAAGGTAGTCTGTCGTTGTGATTTTTGTTACTCTAAATCATGGTAGCCTTGTAATTATGGAAGGTAGTCTGTTGTCGAGATTTTTGTTACTGCAATGGATGGTAGCCTTGTCATTATGAAAGGTAGTTTGTTGTCGACATTTTTCTTACTACAATGGATGGTAGCCTTGTCATTATGGATGGTAGTCTGATGCCGAGATTTTTTTTACTCTAAATGATGGTAGCCTTGTCATTATGGAAGGTAGTGTGTTGTCGATATTTTTGTTATTCCAATGGATGGTAGCCTTGTAATTATGGAAGGTAGTCTGTTGTTGAGATTTTTGTTACTCCAATGGATGGTAGCCTTGTCATTATGGAAGGTAGTCTGTTGTCTAGATTTTTGTTAGAACAATAGATGGTAGCCTTGTCGTTATGGAAGGTAGTCTGTTGTCGAGATTTTTGTTACTACAATAGATTGTAGCCTTTTTGTTATGGAAGATAGTCTGTTATCGAGATTTTTGTTACTATAATAGATTGAAGCCTTGTAATTATGGAAGGTAGTATGTCGTCGAGATTCTTATTACTCCAATGGATGGTAGACTTGTCATTATGGAAGGTAGTCTATTTTCGAGATTTTTGTTACTCTAAGGGATGGTAGCCTTGTCATTATGGAAGGTAGTGTGTTGTCGATATTTTTGTTATTCCAATGGATGGTAGCCTTGTCATTATGGAAGGTAGTCTATTGTCGAGATTTTTGTTACTACAATGGATTGTAGCCTTGTCATTATGGAAGGTAGTTTGTCGTCGATATCTTTGATACTCCAATGGATGGAAGCCTAGTAATTATGGAAGGTAGTCTGTTGTCGAGATTTTTGTTACTCCAATGGATGATATCCTTGTCATTATGGAAGGTAGTCTGTTGTCGAGATTTTTGTTATTCTAATGGATTGTATCCTTGTCATTATGAAACATAGTCCGTTGTCGATATCTTTGTTACTCCAATGTATGGTAGCCTAGTCATTATGGAAGGTAGTCTGTTGTCTAGATTTTTGTTACTCCAATGGATGGTAGCCTTGTCATTATGGAAGGTAGTCTGTTGTCGAGATTTTTGTTACTACAATGGATGGTAGCCTTGTCATTACGGAAGGTAGTTTGTTGTCGATATTTTTCTTACTACAATGGATGGTAGCCTTGTAATTATGGAAGGTAGTTTGTTGTCGAGATTTTTGTTACTCCATTGGATGGTAGCCTTGTCATTATGGAAGGTAGTGTGTTATCGATATTTTTGTTATTCCAATGGATGGTAGCCTTGTCATTATGGAAGGTAGTCTGTTGTCGATATTTTTGGTACTCTAAGGGATGGTAGCCTTGTCATTATGGAAGGTAGTGTGTTATCGATATTTTTGTTATTCCAATGGATGGTAGCCTTGTCATTATGGAAGGTAGTCTGTTGTCGAGATTTTTGTTACTCCAATGGATGGTAGCCTTGTAATTATGGAAGGTAGTCTGTTGTCGAGATTTTTGTTACTACAATGGATGGTAGCCTTGTCATTATGGAAGGTAGTTTGTTGTCGACATTTTTCTTACTACAATGGATGGTATCCTTGTAATTATGGAAGGTATTTTGTTGTCGAGATTTTTGTTACTCTATTGGATGGTAGCCTTGTCATTATGGAAGGTAGTGTGTTATCGATATTTTTGTTATTCCAATGGATGGTAGCCTTGTCATTATGGAAGGTAGTCTGTTGTCGATATTTTTGTTACTCCATGGGATGGTAGCCTTGTCATTATGGAAGGTAGTGTGTTATCGATATTTTTGTTATTCCAATGGATTATAGCCTTGTCATTATGGAAGGTAGTTTGTTGTCAATATCTTTGTTACTCCAATGGATGGTAGCCTTGTAATTATGGAAGGTAGTCTGTTGTCAAGATTTTTGTTACTACAATGGATGGTAGCCTTGTCATTATGGAAGGTAGTCTGTTGTCGATATTTTTGTTATTCTAATGGATTGTATCCTTGTCATTATGAAAGGTAGTCCGTTGTCGATATCTTTGTTACTCCAATATATGGTAGCCTAGTCATTATGGAAGGTAGTCTGTTGTCTAGATTTTTGTTACTCCAATGGATGGTAGCCTTGTCATTATGGAAGGTAGTCTGTTGTCGAGATTTTTGTTACTACAATGGATGGTATCCTTGTCATTACAGAAGGTAGTTTGTTGTCGATATTTTTCTTACTACAATGGATGGTAGCCTTGTCATTATGGAAGGTAGTATGTTGTCGAGATTTTTGTTACTCTAAATGATGGTAGCCTTGTAATTATGGAAGGTAGTCTGTTGTCGAGATTTTTGTTACTGCAATGGATGGTAGCCTTGTCATTATGGAAGGTAGTCTGTCATTGGGGTTTTTGTTACTCCAATGGATGGTAGCATTGTCATTAAGGATGATAGTCTGTTGTTCAAATTGTTGTTATTCCAATGGATGGTAGACTTTTCATTATGGAATGTAGTCTGTTGTCGAGATTTTTGTTACTCCATTGGATGGTAGCCTTGTCATTATGGAAGGTAGTGTGTTATCGATATTTTTGTTATTCCAATGGATGGTAGCCTTGTCATTATGGAAGGTAGTCTGTTGTCGATATTTTTGTTACTCTAAGGGATGGTAGCCTTGTCATTATGGAAGGTAGTGTGTTGTCGATATTTTTGTTATTCCAATGAATGGTAGCCTTGTCATTATGGAAGGTAGTCTTTTGTCGAGATTTTTGTTACTCCAATGGATGGTAGCCTTGTTATTATGGAAGGTAGTCTGTTGTCTAGGTTTTTGTTACAACAATAGATGGTAGCCTTGTCATTATGGAAGGTAGTCTGTGGTCGAGATTTTTGTTATTGCAATGGATGGTAGCCTTGTCATTATGGAAGGTAGTCTGTCGTTGTGATTTTTGTTACTCTAAATCATGGTAGCCTTGTAATTATGGAAGGTAGTCTGTTGTCGAGATTTTTGTTACTGCAATGGATGGTAGCCTTGTCATTATGAAAGGTAGTTTGTTGTCGACATTTTTCTTACTACAATGGATGGTAGCCTTGTCATTATGGATGGTAGTCTGTTGTCGAGATTTTTGTTACTCTAAATGATGGTAGCCTTGTCATTATGGAAGGTAGTGTGTTGTCGATATTTTTGTTATTCCAATGGATGGTAGCCTTGTCATTATGGAAGGTAGTCTGTTGTTGAGATTTTTGTTACTCTAATGGATGGTAGCCTTGTCATTATGGAAGGTAGTCTGTCATTGGGGTTTTTGTTACTCCAATGGATGGTAGAATTGTCATTAAGGATGATAGTTTGTTGTTCAAATTGTTGTTATTCCAATGGATGGTAGACTTGTCATTATGGAATGTAGTTTGTTGTCGAGATTTTTGTTACTCCATTGGATGGTAGCCTTGTCATTATGGAAGGTAGTGTGTTATCGAAATTTTTGTTATTCCAATGGATGGTAGCCTTGTCATTATGGAAGGTAGTCTGTTGTCGATATTTTTTTTACTCTAAGGGATGGTAGCCTTGTCATTATGGAAGGTAGTGTGTTGTCGATATTTTTGTTATTCCAATGAATGGTAGCCTTGTCATTATGGAAGGTAGTCCTTTGTCGAGATTTTTGTTACTCCAATGGATGGTAGCCTTGTTATTATGGAAGGTAGTTTGTTGTCTAGGTTTTTGTTACAACAATAGATGGTAGCCTTGTCATTATGGAAGGTAGTCTGTGGTCGAGATTTTTGTTATTGCAATGGATGGTAGCCTTGTCATTATGGAAGGTAGTCTGTCGTTGTGATTTTTGTTACTCTAAATCATGGTAGCCTTGTAATTATGGAAGGTAGTCTGTTGTCGAGATTTTTGTTACTGCAATGGATGGTAGCCTTGTCATTATGAAAGGTAGTTTGTTGTCGACATTTTTCTTACTACAATGGATGGTAGCCTTGTCATTATGGATGGTAGTCTGTTGTCGAGATTTTTGTTACTCTAAATGATGGTAGCCTTGTCATTATGGAAGGTAGTGTGTTGTCGATATTTTTGTTATTGCAATGGATGGTAGCCTTGTCATTATGGAAGGTAGTCTGTTGTTGAGATTTTTGTTACTCTAATGGATGGTAGCCTTGTCATTATGGAAGGTAGTCTGTTGTCTAGATTTTTGTTAGAACAATAGATGGTAGCCTTGTCATTATGGAAGGAAGTCTATTGTCGAGATTTTTGTTACTACAATAGATTGTAGCCTTTTTGTTATGGAAGATAGTCTGTTGTCGAGATTTTTGTTACTATAATAGATTGAAGCCTTGTAATTATGGAAGGTAGTATGTCGTCGAGATTCTTATTACTCCAATGGATGGTAGACTTGTCATTATGGAAGGTAGTTTGTATTATGGAAGGTAGTCTGTTGTCAAGATTTTTGTTACTACAATGGATGTTAGCCTTGTCATTATGGAAGGTAGTTTGTTGTCAACATTTTTCTTACTGCAATGGATGGTAGCCTTGTCATTATGGAAGGTAGTCTATTGTCGAGATTTTTGTTACTCTAAATGATGGTAGCCTTGTAATTATGGAAGGTAGCCTATTGTCGATATTTTTGTTACTGCAATGGATGGTAGCCTTGTCATTAATGACGATAGTCTTTTGTTCAAATTTTTGTTACTCCAATGGATGGTAGACATGTCATTAAGGAATGTAGTCTGTTGTCGAGATTTTTGTTACTCCATTGGATGGTAGCCTTGTCATTATGGAAGGTAGTGTGTTATCGATATTTTTGTTATTCCAATGGATGGTAGCCTTGTCATTATGGAAGGTAGTCTGTTGTCGAGATTTTTGTTACTCTAAGGGATGGTAGCCTTGTCATTATGGAAGGTAGTGTGTTGTCGATACTTTTGTTATTCCAATGGATGGTAGCCTTGTCATTATGGAAGGTAGTCTGTTGTCGAGATTTTTGTTACTCCAATGGATGGTAGCCTTGTCATTATAGAAGGTAGTCTGTTGTCTAGATTTTTGTTACAACACTAGATGGTAGCCTTGTCATTATGGAAGGTAGTCTGTTGTCGAGATTTTTGTTACTACAATAGATTGTAGCCTTTTCGTTATGGAAGATAGTCTGTTGTCGAGATTTTTGTTACTATAATAGATTGAAGCCTTGTCATTATGGAGGGTAGTATGTTGTCGAGATTCTTGTTACTCTAATGGATGGTAGACTTGTCATTATGGAAGGTAGTCTATTTTCGAGATTTTTGTTACTCTAAGGGATGGTAGCCTTGTCATTATGGAAGGTAGTGTGTTGTCGATATTTTTGTTATTCCAATGGATGGTAGCCTTGTCATTATGGAAGGTAGTCTATTGTCGAGATTTTTGTTACTCCAATGGATGGTAGCCTTGTCATTATGGAAGGTAATCTATTGTTGAGATTTTTGTTATTACAATGGATTGTAGCCTTGTCATTATGGAAGGTAGTTTATTGTCGATATCTTTGTTACTCCAATGGATGGAAGCCTAGTAATTATGGAAGGTAGTCTGGTGTCGAGATTTTTGTTACTCCAATGGATGATATCCTTTTCATTATGGAAGGTAGTCTGTTGTCGAGATTTTTGTTATTCTAATGGATTGTATCCTTGTCATTATGAAAGGTAGTCCGTTGTCGATATCTTTGTTACTCCAATGTATGGTAGCCTAGTCATTATGGAAGGTAGTCTGTTGTCTAGATTTTTGTTACTCCAATGGATGGTAGCCTTGTCATTATGGAAGGTAGTCTGTTGTCGAGATTTTTGTTACTACAATGGATGGTATCCTTGTCATTACGGAAGGTAGTTTGTTGTCGATATTTTTCTTACTACAATGGATGGTAGCCTTGTCATTATGGAAGGTAGTCTGTTGTCGAGATTTTTGTTACTCTAAATGATGGTAGCCTTGTAATTATGGAAGGTAGTATGTTGTCGAGATTTTAGTTATTGCAATGGATGGTAGCCTTGTCATTATAGAAGGTAGTTTGTCATTGTGGTTTCTGTTACTCCAATGGATGGTAGCGTTGTCATTAAGGACGATAGTCTGTTGTTCAAATTGTTGTTACTCCAATGGATGGTAGACTTGTCATTATGGAATGTAGTCTGTTGTCGAGATTTTTGTTACTCCATTGGATGGTAGCCTTGTCATTATGGAAGGTAGTCTTTTGTCGATATTTTTGTTACTCTAAGGGATGGTAGCCTTGTCATTATGGAAGGTAGTGTGTTGTCGATATTTTTGTTATTCCAATGAATGGTAGCCTTGTCATTATGGAAGGTAGTCTGTTGTTGAGATTTTTGTTACTCCAATGGATGGTAGCCTTGTTATTATGGAAGGTAGTTTGTTGTCTAGGTTTTTGTTACAACAATAGATGGTAGCCTTGTCATTATGGAAGGTAGTCTGTGGTCGATATTTTTGTTATTGCAATGGATGGTAGCCTTGTCATTATGTAAGGTAGTCAGTCGTTGTGATTTTTGTTACTCTAAGTCATGATAGCCTTGTAATTATGGAAGGTAGTCTGTTGTCGAGATTTTTGTTACTACAATGGATGGTAGCCTTGTCATTATGGAAGGTAGTCTGTCATTGTGGTTTCTGTTACTCCAATGGATGGTAGCGTTGTCATTAAGGACGATAGTCTTTTTGTTCAAATTTTTGTTACTCCAATGGATGGTAGACTTGTCATTTTGGAATGTAGTCTGTTGTCGAGATTTTTGTAACTCCATTGAATGGTAGCCTTGTCATTATGGAAGGTAGTGTGTTATCGATATTTTTTTTATTCCAATTGATTGTAGCCTTGTCATTATGGAAGGTAGTCTGTTGTCGAGATTTTTGTTACTCTGAGGGATGGTAGCCTTGTCATTATGGAAGGTAGTGTGTTGTCGATATTTTTTTTATTCCAATGGATGGTAGCCTTGTTATTATTGAAGGTAGTCTGTTGTCGAGATTTTTGTTACTCCAATGCATGGTAGCCTAGTCATTATGGAAGGTAGTCTGTTGTCTAGATTTTTGTTACTCCAATGGATGGTAGCCTTGTCATTATGGAAGGTAGTCTGTTGTCGAGATTTTTGTTACTACAATGGATGGTAGCCATGTCATTACGGAAGGTAGTTTGTTGTCGACATTTTTCTTGCCACAATGGATGGTAGCCTTGTCATTATGGAAGGTAGTCTATTGTCGAGATTTTTGTTACTCTAAATGATGGTAGCCTTGTAATTATGGAAGGTAGTCTGTTGTCGAGATTTTTGTTACTGCAATGGATGGTAGCCTTGTCATTATGGAAGGTAGTCTGTCATTGGGGTTTCTGTTACTCCAATAGATGGTAGCGTTGTCCTTAAGGACGATAGTTTGTTGTTCAAATTTTTGTTACTCCAATGGATGGTAGACTTGTCATTATGGAATGTATTCTGTTGTCGAGATTTTTGTTACTCCATTGGATGGTAGCCTTGTCATTATGGAAGGTAGTATGTTATCGATATTTTTGTTATTCCAATGGATGGTAGCCTTTGTCATTATGGAAGGTAGTCTGTTGTCGATATTTTTGTTACTCTAAGGGATGGTAGCCTTGTCATTATGGAAGGTAGTGTGTTGTCGATATTTTTGTTATTCCAATGAATGGTTGCCTTGTCATTATGGAAGGTAGTCTGTTGTCGAGATTTTTGTTACTCCAATGGATGGTAGCCTTGTTATTATGGAAGGTAGTCTGTTGTCTAGGTTTTTGTTACAACAATAGATGGTAGCCTTGTCATTATGGAAGGTAGTCTGTGGTCGAGATTTTTTTTATTGTAATGGATGGTAGCCTTGTCATTATGGAAGGTAGTCTGTCGTTGTGATTTTTGTTACTCTAAATCATGGTAGCCTTGTAATTATGGAAGGTAGTCTGTTGTCGAGATTTTTGTTACTTTAATGGATGGTAGCCTTGTCATTATGGAAGGTAGTCTGTCATTAAGGTTTCTGTTACTCCAATGGATGGTAGCGTTGTCATTAAGGACGATAGTCTTTTGTTCAAATTTTTGTTACTCCAATGGATGGTAGACTTGTCATTTTGGAATGTAGTTTGTTGTCGAAATTTTTGTTACTCCATTGAATGGTAGCCTTGTCATTATGGAAGGTAGTGTGTTATCGATATTTTTGTTATTCCAATGGATTGTAGCCTTGTCATTATGGAAGGTAGTCTGTTGTCGAGATTTTTGTTACTCTAAGGGATGGTAGCCTTGTCATTATGGAAGGTAGTGTGTTGTCGATATTTTTTTTATTCCAATGGATGGTAGCCTCGTTATTATGGAAGGTAGTCTGTTGTCGAGATTTTTGTTACTCCAATGCATGGTAGCCTAGTCATTATGGAAGGTAGTCTGTTGTCTAGATTTTTGTTACTCCAATGGATGGTAGCCTTATCATTATGGAAGGTAGTCTTTTGTCGACATTTTTCTTACCACAATGGATGGTAGCCTTGTCATTATGGAAGGTAGTCTATTGTCGAGATTTTTGTTACTCTAAATGATGGTAGCCTTGTAATTATGGAAGGTAGTCTGTTGTCGAGATTTTTGTTACTGCAATGGATGGTAGCCTTGTCATTATGGAAGGTAGTCTGTCATTGGGGTTTCTGTTACTCCAATGGATGGTAGCGTTGTCCTTAAGGACGATAGTCTGTTGTTCAAATTTTTGTTACTCCAATGGATGGTAGACTTGTCATTATGGAATGTATTCAGTTGTCGAGATTTTTGTTACTCCATTGGATGGTAGCCTTGTCATTATGGAAGGTAGTATGTTATCGATATTTTTGTTATTCCAATGGATGTTAGCCTTGTCATTATGGAAGGTAGTCTGTTGTCGAGATTTTTGTTACTCTAAGGGATGGTAGCCTTGTCATTATGGAAGGTAGTGTGTTATCGATATTTTGTTGTTCCAATGGATGGTAGCCATGTCATTATGGAAGGTAGTCTGTTGTCGAGATTTTTGTTACTCCAATGGATGGTAGCCTTGTCATTATCGAAGGTAGTCTGTTGTCTAGATTTTTGTTACAACAATAGATGGTAGCCTTGTCATTATGGAAGGTAGTCTGTTGTCGAGATTTTTGTTACTACAATGGATGGTAGCCTTGTCATTACGGAAGGTAGTTTGTTGTCGATATTTTTCTTACTACAATAGATGTTAGCCTTGTCATTATGGAAGGTAGTCTGTTGTCGAGATTTTTGTTACTGCAATGGATGGTAGCCTTGTCATTATGGAAGGTAGTCTGTCGTTGTGGTTTCTGTTACTCCAATGGATGGTAGCGTTGTCATTAAGGACGATAGTCTGTTGCTCAATTTTTTTTACTCCAATGGATAGTAGACTTGTCATTATTGAAGGTAGTCTGTTGTCGAGATTTATGTTACTCCATTGGATGGTAGCCTTGTCATTATGGAAGGTAGTGTGTTGTCGATATTTTTGTTATTCCAATGGATGGGAGCCTTGTCATTATGGAAGTTAGTTTGTTGTCGAGATTTTTGTTACTCCAATGGATGGTAGCCTTGTCATTATGGAAGGTAATCTATTGTCAATATTTTTGTTACTACAATGGATGGTAGCCTTGTCATTATGGAAGTTAGTTTGTTGTCATGATTTTTGTTACTACAATGGATGGTACCCTTGTCATTATGGAAGGTAGTCTGTTGTCGAGGATTTTGTTACTCTAATGGATGGAAGCCTTGTCATTATGGAAGATAGTCTATTGTCGTTATTTTTGTTACTCCATTAGATGGAAGCCTTATCATTATGGAAGGTAGTCTATTGTCGAGATTTTTGTTACTCCAATGGATGGTAGCCTTGTCATTATGGAAGGTAGTCTGTTGTCGAGATTTTTGTTACTCCAATGGATTGAAGCCTTGTCATTATGGAAGAAAGTCTATTTTCGTTATTTTTGTTACTCCATTAGATGGAAGCCTTATCATTATGGAAGGTAGTCTATTGTCGAGAGTTTTGTTACTCCAATGGATGGTAGCCTTGTCGTTATGGAAGGTAGTCCGTTGTCGAGATTTTTGTTACTCCAATGGATGGTATCCTTGTCATTATGGAAGGTAGTCTGTTGTCGGGATTTTTTTTATTCTAATGGATCGTATCCTTATCATTATGAAAGGTAATCCGTTGTCGATATCTTTGTTACTCCAATGGATGGTAGCCTAGTCATCATGGAAGGTAGTTTGTTTTCTAGATTTTTGTTACTCCAATGGATGGTAGCCTTGTCATTATGGAAGGTAGTCTATTGTCGAGATTTTTGTTACTACAATGGATGGTAGCCTTGTCATTATGGAAGGTAGTTTGTTATCGACATTTTTCTTACTATAATGGATGGTGGCCTTGTAATTATGGAAGGTAGTCTGTTGTCGAGATTTTTGTTACTCTAAATGATGGTAGCCTTGTAATTATGGAAGGTAGTCTGTTGTCGAGATTTTTGTTAGTGCAATGGATGGTAGCCTTGTCATTATGGAAGGTAGTCTGTCATTATGGTTTCTGTTACTCCAATGGATGGTAGGGTTGTCATTAAGGATGATAGTCTGTTGTTCAAATTTTTGTTACTCCAATGGATGGTAGACTTGCCATTATGGAAGGTAGTTTGTTGTCGAGATTTTTTTTACTCCATTGGATGGTAGCCTTGTCACTATGGAAGGTAGTGTGTTGTTGATATTTTTGTTATTCCAATGGATGGTAGCCTTGTCATTATGGAAGGTAGTCTGTTGAGATTTTTGTAACTCTAAGGGATGGTAGCCTTGTCATTATGAAAGGTAGTCTACTGTTGAGATTTTTGTTACTCCAATGGATGGTAGCCTTGTCATTATGGAAGGTAGTCTGTTGTCGAGATTTTTGTTACTCCAATGGATGGAAGCCTTGTCATTATGGAAGAAAGTCTATTTTAGTTATTTTTGTTACTCCATTAGATGGAAGCCTTATCATTATGGAAGGTAGTCTATTGTCGAGATTTTTGTTACTCCAATGGATGGTAGCCTTGTCGTTATGGAAGGTAGTCCGTTGTCGAGATTTTTGTTACTCCAATGGAAGGTATCCTTGTCATTATGGAAGGTAGTCTGTTGTCAAGATTTTTGTTATTCTAATGGATCGTATCCTTGTCATTATGAAAGGTAATCCGTTGTCGATGTCTTTGTTACTCCAATGGATGGTAGCCTAGTCATCATGGAAGGTAGTTTGTTTTTTAGATTTTTGTTACTCCAATGGATGGTAGCCTTGTCATTATGGAAGGTAGTCTGTTGTCGAGATTTTTGTTACTCCAATGGATGGAAGCCTTGTCATTATGGAAGAAAGTCTATTTTCGTTATTTTTATTACTCCATTAGATGGAAGCCTTATCATTATGGAAGGTAGTCTATTGTGGAGATTTTTGTTACTCCAATGGATGGTAGCTATGTCGTTATGGAAGGTAGTCCGTTGCCGAGATTTTTGTTACTCCAATGGATGGTATCCTTGTCATTATGGAAGGTGGTCTGTTGTCGAGATTTTTGTTATTCTAATGGATCGTATCCTTGTCATTATGAAAGGTAATCCGTTGTCGATATCTTTGTTACTCCAATGGATGGTAGCCTAGTCATCATGGAAGGTAGTTTGTTTTCTAGATTTTTGTTACTCCAATGGATGGTAGCCTTGTCATTATGGAAGGTAGTCTATTGTCGAGATTTTTGTTACTACAATGGATGGTCGCCTTGTCATTATGGAAGGTAGTTTGTTATCGACATTTTTCTTACTACAATGGATGGTAGTCTTGTAATTATGGAAGGTAGTCTGTTGTCGAGATTTTTGTTACTCTAATGGATGGTAGCCTTGTAATTATGGAAGGTAGTTTGTTGTCGAGATGTTTGTTACTGCAATGGATGGTAGCCTTGTCATTATGTAAGGTAATCTGTCGTTGTGGTTTTTGTTACTCCAATGGATGGTAGCATTGTCATTAAGGACGATAGTCTGTTGTTCAAATTTTTGTTACTCCAATGGATGGTAGACTTTGCCATTATGGAAGGTAGTTTGTTGTCGAGATTTTTTTTACTCCATTGGATGGTAGCCTTGTCACTACGGAAGGTAGTGTGTTGTTGATATTTTTGTTATTCCAATGGATGGTAGCCTTGTCATTATGGAAGGTAGTCTGTTGAGATTTTTGTAACTCTAAGGGATGGTAGCCTTTTCATTATGAAAGGTAGTCTACTGTTGAGATTTTTGTTACTCCAATGGATGGTAGCCTTGTCATTATGGAAGGTAGTCTGTTGTCGAGATTTTTGTTACTCCAATGGATGGAAGCCTTGTCATTATGGAAGAAAGTCTATTTTAGTTATTTTTGTTACTCCATTAGATGGAAGCCTTATCATTATGGAAGGTAGTCTATTGTCGAGATTTTTGTTACTCCAATGGATGGTAGCCTTGTCGTTATGGAAGGTAGTCCGTTGTCGAGATTTTTGTTACTCCAATGGATGGTATCCTTGTCATTATGGAAGGTAGTCTGTTGTCAAGATTTTTGTTATTCTAATGGATCGTATCCTTGTCATTATGAAAGGTAATCTGTTGTCAATATCTTTGTTACTCCAATGGATGGTAGCCTAGTCATCATGGAAGGTAGTTTGTTTTCTAGATTTTTGTTACTCCAATGGATGGTAGCCTTGTCATTATGGAAGGTAGTCTGTTGTCGAGATTTTTGTTACTCCAATGGATGGAAGCCTTGTCATTATGGAAGAAAGTCTATTTTCGTTATTTTTGTTACTCCATTAGATGGAAGCCTTATCATTATGGAAGGTAGTCTATTGTCGAGATTTTTGTTACTCCAATGGATGGTAGCCTTGTCGTTATGGAAGGTAGTCCGTTGTCGAGATTTTTGTTACTCCAATGGATGGTATCCTTGTCATTATGGAAGGTGGTCTGTTGTCGAGATTTTTGTTATTCTAATGGATCGTATCCTTGTCATTATGAAAGGTAATCCGTTGTCGATATCTTTGTTACTCCAATGGATGGTAGCCTAGTCATCATGGAAGGTAGTTTGTTTTCTAGATTTTTGTTACTCCAATGGATGGTAGCCTTGTCATTATGGAAGGTAGTCTATTGTCGAGATTTTTGTTACTACAATGGATGGTCGCCTTGTAATTATGGAAGGTAGTTTGTTATCGACATTTTTCTTACTACAATGGATGGTAGCCTTGTAATTATGGAAGGTAGTCTGTTGTCGAGATTTTTGTCACTCTAAATGATGGTAGCCTTGTAATTATGGAAGGTAGTCTGTTGTCGAAATTTTTGTTAGTGCAATGGATGGTAGCCTTGTCATTATGGAAGGTAGTCTGTCATTATGGTTTCTGTTACTCCAATGGATGGTAGCGTTGTCATTAAGGATGATAGTCTGTTGTTCAAATTTTTGTTACTCCAATTGATGGTAAACTTGTCATTATGGAATATAGTCTGTTGTCGAGATTTTTGTTACTCCATTGGATGGTAGCCTTGTCATTACGGAAGGTAGTTTGTTGTCGATATTTTTCTTACTACAATGGATGGTAGCCTTGTCATTATGGAAGGTAGTCTAATGTCGAGATTTTTGTTACTCTAATGGATGGTAGCCTTGTAATTATGGAAGGTAGTTTGTTGTCGAGATTTTTGTTACTGCAATGGATGGTAGCCTTGTCATTATGTAAGGTAGTCTGTCGTTGTGGTTTCTGTTACTCCAATGGATGGTAGCATTGTCATTAAGGACGATAGTTTGTTGTTCAAATTTTTGTTACTCCAATGGATGGTAGACTTGTTATTATGGAAGGTAGTTTGTTGTCGAGATTTTTCTTACTCCATTGGATGGTAGCCTTGTCACTATGGAAGGTAGTGTGTTGTTGATATTTTTGTTATTCCAATGGATGGTAGCCTTGTCATTATGGAAGGTAGTCTATTGTCGAGATTTTTGTAACTCTAAGGGATGGTAGCCTTGTTATTATGAAAGGTAGTCTATTGTCGAGATTTTTGTTACTCCAATGGATGGTAGCCTTGTCATTATGGAAGGTAGTTTGTTGTCGAGATTTTTGTTACTCCAATGGATGAAAGCCTTGTCATTATGGAAGAAAGTCTATTTTAGTTATTTTTGTTACTCCATTAGATGGAAGCCTTATCATTATGGAAGGTAGTCTATTGTCGAGATTTTTGTTACTCCAATGGATGGTAGCCTTGTCGTTATGGAAGGTAGTCCATTGTCGAGATTTTTGTTACTCCAATGGATCGTATCCTTGTCATTATGGAAGGTAGTCTGTTGTCGAGATTTTTGTTATTCTAATGGATCGTATCCTTGACATTATGAAAGGTAATCCGTTGTCGATATCTTTGTTACTCCAATGGATGATAGCCTAGTCATCATGGAAGGTAGTTTGTTTTCTAGATTTTTGTTACTCCAATGGATGGTAGCCTTGTCATTATGGAAGGTAGTCTATTGTCGAGATTTTTGTTACTACAATGGATGGTAGCCTTGTCATTATGCAAGGTAGTTTGTTATCGACATTTTTCTTACTACAATGGATGGTAGCCTTGTAATTATGGAAGGTAGTCTGTTGTCGAGATTTTTGTTACTCTAAATGATGGTAGCCTTGTAATTATAGAAGGTAGTCTGTTGTCGAGAGTTTTGTTTGTGCAATGGATGGTAGCCTTGTCATTATGGAAGGTAGTCTGTCATTATGGTTTTTGTTACTCCAATGGATGGTAGTGTTGTCATTAAGGATGATAGTCTGTTGTTCAAATTTTTGTTACTCCAATCGATGGTAAACTTGTCATTATGGAATATAGTCTGTTGTCGTGATTTTTGTTACTCCATTGGATGGTAGCCTTGTCATTACGGAAGGTAGTTTGTTGTCAAAATTTTTCTTACTACAATGGATGGTAGCCTTGTCATTATGGAAGGTAGTCTGTTGTCGAGATTTTTGGTACTCTAATGGATGGTAGCCTTGTAATTATGGAAGGTAGTTTGTTGTCGAGATTTTTGTTACTGCAATGGATGGTAGCCTTGTCATTATGTAAGGTAGTCTGTCGTTGTGGTTTCTGTTACTCCAATGGATGGTAGCATTGTCATTAAGGACGATAGTCTGTTGTTCAAAATTTTGTTACTCCAATGGATGGTAGACTTGTCATTATGGAAGGTAGTCTGTTGTCGAGATTTTTTTTACTCCATTGGATGGTAGCCTTGTCACTATGGAAGGTAGTGTGTTGTTGATATCTTTGTTACTCGAATGGATGGTAGCCTTGTCATTATGGAAGGTAGTCTGTTGTCGAGATTTTTGTTACTCTAAGGGATGGTAGCCTTGTCATTATGGAAGGTAGTGTGTTGTCGATATTTTTGTTATTCCAATGGATGGTAGCCTTGTCATTATGGAAGGTAGTCTGTTGTCGAGATTTTTGTTACTCCAATGGATGGTAGCCTTGCCATTATGGAAGGTAGTCTATTGTCGATATTTTTGCTACTACAATGGATGGTATCCTTGTCATTATGGAAGGTAATCTGTTGTCATGATTTTTATTACTCCATTGGATTGTAGCCTTGTCATTTTGGAAGGTAGTGTGTTATCGATATTTTTGTTATTCCAATGGATGGTAGCCTTGTCATTATTTAAGGTAGTCTGTCGTTGTGATTTCTGTTACTCCAATGGATGGTAGCCTTGTCATTAAGGACGGTAGTCTGTTATTTATATTTTTGTTACTCCAATGGATGGTAGACTTGCCAATATGGAAGGTAGTCTATTTTCGAGATTTTTGTTACTCTAAGGGATGGTAGCCTTGTCATTATGGAAGGTAGTGTGTTTTCGATATTTTTGTTATTCCAATGGATGGTAGCCTTTTCATTATGGAAGTTAGTCTGTTGTGGAGATTTTTGTATCTCCAATGGATGGTACCCTTGTCATTATGGAAGGTAATCTATTGTCGATTTTTTGTTACTACAATGGATGGTAGCCTTATCATTATGGAAGGTAGTTTGTTGTCATGATTTTTGTTACTCCAATGGATGGAAGCATTGTCATTATGGAAGGTAGTCTATTGTCGATATTTTTTTTACTACAACGGATGGTAGCCTTGTCATTATGGAAGGTAGTCTGCTGTCGAGATTTTTATTACTCCAATGGATGGTAGCCTTGTCATTATGGAAGGTAGTATGTTGTTCAGATTTTTTTTACTCCAATGGATGGTAGAGTTGTCATAATGGAAGCTAGTCTGTTATCGATATCCTTATTACTCCGATGGCTGGTAGCCTTGTCATTATGGAAGGTAGTGTGTTGTCGAGAGTTTTGTTACTCCAATCGATAGTAGCCTTGTCATAATGGAAGGTAGTCTGTTGTCGAGATTTTTGTTACTACAATGGATGAAAGCCTTATCATTATGGAAGGTAGTCTGTTTTCGTGAGTTTTGTTATTCCAATGGATGGTAGCCTTTTCATTATGGAAGGTAGTCAGTTGTCGTGATTTTTGTTACTTCAATGGATGGTATCCTTGTCATTATGGAAGGTAGTATGTTGTCGAGATTTTTGTTATTCCAATGGATGGTAGCCTTGTCATTATGGACGATGGTCTGTTGTCGAGATTTCTGTCACTCCAATGGATGGTAGCCTTGTCATTATGGAAGGTCGTCTGCTGTCGAGATTTTTATTACTCCAATGGATGGTAGCATTGTCATTATGGAAGGTAGTCTATTGTCCAGATTTTCGTTACTACAATGGATGGTCACCTTGTCATTATGGAAGGTAGTTTGTTATCGACATTTTTCTTACTACAATGGATGGTAACCTTGTAATTATGGAAGGTAGTCTGTTGTCGAGATTTTTGTTACTCTAAATGATGGTAGCCTTGTAATTATGGAAGGTAGTCTGTTGTCGAGATTTTTGTTATTGCAATGGATGGTAGCCTTGTCATTATGGAAGGTAGTCTGTCATTATGGTTTCTGTTACTCCAATGGATGGTAGCGTTGTCATTAAGGATGATAGTTTGTTGTTCAAATTTTTGTTACTCCAATTGATGGTAAACTTGTCATTATGGAATATAGTCTGTTGTCGAGATTTTTGTTACTCCATTGGATGGTAGCCTTGTCATTACGGAAGGTAGTTTGTTGTCGATATTTTTCTTACTACAATGGATGGTAGCCTTGTCATTATGGAAGGTAGTCTGTTGTCGAGATTTTTGTTACTCTAATGGATGGTAGCCTTGTAATTATGGAAGGTAGTTTGTTGTCGAGATTTTTGTTACTGCAATGGATTGTAGCCTTGTCATTATGTAAGGTAGTGTGTCGTTGTGGTTTCTGTTACTCCAATGGATGGTAGCATTGTCATTAAGGACGATAGTCTGTTGTTCAAATTTTTGTTACTCCAATGGATGGTAGACTTGTCATTATGGAAGGTAGTTTGTTGTCGAGATTTTTTTTACTCCATTGGATGGTAGCCTTGTCACTATGGAAGGTAGTGTGTTGTTGATATTTTTGTTATTCCAATGGATGGTAGCCTTGTCATTATGGAAGGTAGTCTGTTGTCGAGATTTTTGTAACTCTAAGGGATGGTAGCCTTGTCATTATGAAAGGTAGTCTATTGTCGAGATTTTTGTTACTCCAATGGATGGTAGCCTTGTCATTATGGAAGGTAGTCTGTTGTCGAGATTTTTGTTACTCCAATGGATGGAAACCTTGTCATTATGGAAGAAAGTCTATTTTAGTTATTTTTGTTACTCCATTAGATGGAAGCCTTATCATTATGGAAGGTAGTCTATTGTCGAGATTTTTGTTACTCCAATGGATGGTAGCCTTGTCACTTTGGAAGGTAGTCTGTTGTCGAGATTTTTGTTATTCTAATGGATCGTATCCTTGTCATTATGAACGGTAATCCGTTGTCGATATCTTTGTTACTCCAATGGATGGTAGTCTAGTTATCATGGAAGGTAGTTTGTTTTCTAGATTTTTGTTACTCCAATGGATGGTAGCCTTGTCATTATGGAAGGTAGTCTATTGTCGAGATTTTTGTTACTACAATGGATGGTAGCCTTGTAATTATGGAAGGTAGTCTGTTGTCGAGATTTTTGTTACTCTAAATGATGGTAGCCTTGTAATTATGGAAGGTAGTCTATTGTCGAGATTTTTGTTAGTGCAATGGATGGTAGCCTTGTCATTATGGAAGGTAGTCTGTCATTATGGTTTCTGTTACTCCAATGGATGGTAGCGTTGTCATTAAGGATGATAGTCTGTTGTTCAAATTTTTGTTACTCCAATCGATGGTAAACTTGTCATTATGGAATATAGTTTGTTGTCGAGATTTTTGTTACTCCATTGGATGGTAGCCTTGTCATTACAGAAGGTAGTTTGTTGTCAATATTTTTCTTACTACAATGGATGGTAGCCTTGTCATTATGGAAGGTAGTTTGTTGTCGAGATTTTTGTTACTCTAATGGATGGTAGCCTTGTAATTATGGAAGGTAGTTTGTTGTCGAGAATTTTTTTTACTGCAATGGATGGTAGCCTTGTCATTATGTAAGGTAGTCTGTCGTTGTGGTTTCTGTTACTCCAATGGATGGTAGCCTTGTCACTATGCAAGGTAGTGTGTTGTTGATATCTTTGTTACTCGAATGGATGGTAGCCTTGTCATCATGGAAGGTAGTCTGTTGTCGAGATTTTTGTTACTCTAAGGGATGGTAGCCTTGTCATTATGGAAGGTAGTGTGTTGTCGATATTTTTGTTATTCCAATGGATGGTAGCCTTGTCATTATGGAAGGTAGTCTGTTGTCGAGATTTTTGTTACTCCAATGGATGGTAGCCTTGCCATTATGGAAGGTAGTCTATTGTCGATATTTTTGCTACTACAATGGATGGTATCCTTGTCATTATGGAAGGTAATCTGTTGTCATGATTTTTATTACTCCATTGGATTGTAGCCTTGTCATTTTGGAAGGTAGTGTGTTATCGATATTTTTGTTATTCCAATGGATGGTAGCCTTTTCATTATGGAAGTTAGTCTGTTGTGGAGATTTTTGTATCTCCAATGGATGGTACCCTTGTCATTATGGAAGGTAATCTATTGTCGATTTTTTGTTACTACAATGGATGGTAGCCTTGTCATTATGGAAGGTAGTTTGTTGTCATGATTTTTGTTACTCAAACGGATGGAAGCATTGTCATTATGGAAGGTAGTCTATTGTCGATATTTTTGTTACTACAACGGATGGTAGCTTTGTCATTATGGAAGGTAGTCTGCTGTCGAGATTTTTATTACTCCAATGGATGGTAGCCTTGTCATTATGGAAGGTAGTATGTTGTTCAGATTTTTTTTACTCCAATGGATGGTAGAGTTGTCATAATGGAAGCTAGTCTGTTATCGATATCCTTATTACTCCGATGGCTGGTAGCCTTGTCATTATGGAAGGTAGTGTGTTGTCGAGAGTTTTGTTACTCCAATCGATGGTAGCCTTGTCATAATGGAAGGTAGTCTATTGTCGAGATTTTTGTTACTACAATGGATGAAAGCCTTATCATTATGGAAGGTAGTCTGTTTTCGTGAGTTTTGTTATTCCAATGGATGGTAGCCTTTTCATTATGGAAGGTAGTCAGTTGTCGTGATTTTTGTTACTTCAATGGATGGTATCCTTGTCATTATGGAAGGTAGTATGGTGTCGAGATTTTTGTTATTCCAATGGATGGTAGCCTTGTCATTATGGACGATAGTCTGTTGTCGAGATTTTTGTTACTCCAATGGATGGTAGCATTGTCATTATGGAAGGTAGTCTATTGTCGATATTTTTGTTACTACAATGGATGGTAGTGTTGTCATTATGGAAGGTAGTATGTTGTTGATATCTTTGTCACTCCAATGGATGGTAGCCTTGTCATTATAGAAGGTAGTCTGCTGTCGAGATTTTTATTACTCCAATGGATGGTAGCCTTGTCATTATGGAAGGTAGTCTGTTGTTCAGATTTTTGTTACTCCAATGGATGGTAGACTTGTCATTATGGAAGGTAGTCTGTTGTCGTTATCCTTGTTACTCCGATGGCTGGTAGCTTTGTCATTATTAAAGGTAGTCTGTTGTCGAAATTTTTGTTACTTCAATCGATGGTAGCCTTGTCATAATGGAAGGTAGTCTGTTGTCGAGATTTTTGTTACTACATTGAATGGTAGCCTTGTCATTATTGAAGGAAGTCTATTGTTGAGATTTTTGTTACTACAATGGATGGTACCCTTGTCATTATGGAAGCTAGTCTATTGTCGAGATTTTTGTTACTCCAATGGATGGTAGCCTTGTCATTATGGAAGATAGTCTATTGTCGAGGTTTTTGTTACTCCATTGGATGGTAGCCTTGTCATTATGGAAGGTAGTCTGTTGTCGAGATTTTTGTTATTCCAATGGATGATAGCCTTGTCATTATGGAAGGTAGTCAGTTGTCGTGATTTTTGTTACTCCAATGGATGGTATCCTTGTCATTATGGAAGGTATTATGTTGTCGATATCTTTGTTACTTCAATGGACGGTAGCCTTGTCATTATGGAAGGTAGTATGTTGTCGAGATTTTTGTTAATCCAATGGATGGTATCCTTGTCATTATGGAAGGTAGTCTGTTGTCGAGATTTTTGTTATTCCAATGGGTGGTATCCTTGTCATTATGAAAGGTAGTCCGTTGTCGATATGTTTGTTAGTCCAATTGATGGTAGCCTAGTCATTATGGAAGGTAGTCTGTTGTCGATATTTTTGTTACTCCAATGAATAGTAGACTTATCATTATGGAAGGTAGTCTGTTGTCATGATTTTTGTTACTCCAAAGGATGGTAGCCTTGTCATTATGGAACGTAGTCTTTTATCGATATCTTTGTCACTCCAATGGATGGTAGCCTCGTCATTTTGGACGATAGTCTGTTGTCGAGATTTTTGTTACTCCATTGGATGGTAGCCTTGTCATTATGGAAGGTAGTCTGTTGTCGAGATTTTTGTTATTCCAATGGATGATAGCCTTGTCATTATGGAAGGTAGTCAGTTGTCGTGATTTTTGTTACTCCAATGGATGGGATCCTTGTCATTATGGAAGGTAGTATGTTGTCGATATCTTTGTTACTACAACGGACGGTAGCCTTGTCATTATGGAAGGTAGTATGTTGTTCAGATTTTTGTTACTCCAATGGATGGTAGACTTGTCATTATGGAAGGTAGTCTGTTGTCGTTATCCTTGTTACTCCGATGGCTGGTAGCTTTGTCATTATTAAAGGTAGTCTGTTGTCGAAATTTTTGTTACTTCAATCGATGGTAGCCTTGTCATAATGGAAGGTAGTCTGTTGTCGAGATTTTTGTTACTACATTGAATGGTAGCCTTGTCATTATTGAAGGAAGTATATTGTTGAGATTTTTGTTACTACAATGGATGGTACCCTTGTCATTATGGAAGCTAGTCTATTGTCGAGATTTTTGTTACTCCAATGGATGGTAGCCTTGTCATTATGGAAGATAGTCTATTGTCGAGGTTTTTGTTACTCCATTGGATGGTAGCCTTGTCATTATGGAAGGTAGTCTGTTGTCGAGATTTTTGTTATTCCAATGGATGATAGCCTTGTCATTATGGAAGGTAGTCAGTTGTCGTGATTTTTGTTACTCCAATGGATGGTATCCTTGTCATTATGGAAGGTATTATGTTGTCGATATCTTTGTTACTTCAATGGACGGTAGCCTTGTCATTATGGAAGGTAGTATGTTGTCGAGATTTTTGTTAATCCAATGGATGGTATCCTTGTCATTATGGAAGGTAGTCTGTTGTCGAGATTTTTGTTATTCCAATGGGTGGTATCCTTGTCATTATGAAAGGTAGTCCGTTGTCGATATGTTTGTTAGTCCAATGGATGGTAGCCTAGTCATTATGGAAGGTAGTCTGTTGTCGATATTTTTGTTACTCCAATGAATGGTAGACTTATCATTATGGAAGGTAGTCTGTTGTCATGATTTTTGTTACTCCAAAGGATGGTAGCCTTGTCATTATGGAACGTAGTCTTTTATCGATATCTTTGTCACTCCAATGGATGGTAGCCTCGTCATTATGGACGATAGTCTGTTGTCGAGATTTTTGTTACTCCATTGGATGGTAGCCTTGTCATTATGGAAGGTAGTCTGTTGTCGAGATTTTTGTTATTCCAATGGATGATAGCCTTGTCATTATGGAAGGTAGTCAGTTGTCGTGATTTTTGTTACTCCAATGGATGGGATCCTTGTCATTATGGAAGGTAGTATGTTGTCGATATCTTTGTTACTACAACGGACGGTAGCCTTGTCATTATGGAAGGTAGTATGTTGTTCAGATTTTTGTTACTCCAATGGATGGTAGACTTGTCATTATGGAAGGTAGTCTGTTGTCGTTATCCTTGTTACTCCGATGGCTGGTAGCTTTGTCATTATTAAAGGTAGTCTGTTGTCGAAATTTTTGTTACTTCAATCGATGGTAGCCTTGTCATAATGGAAGGTAGTCTGTTGTCGAGATTTTTGTTACTACATTGAATGGTAGCCTTGTCATTATTGAAGGAAGTATATTGTTGAGATTTTTGTTACTACAATGGATGGTACCCTTGTCATTATGGAAGCTAGTCTATTGTCGAGATTTTTGTTACTCCAATGGATGGTAGCCTTGTCATTATGGAAGATAGTCTATTGTCGAGGTTTTTGTTACTCCATTGGATGGTAGCCTTGTCATTATGGAAGGTAGTCTGTTGTCGAGATTTTTGTTATTCCAATGGATGATAGCCTTGTCATTATGGAAGGTAGTCAGTTGTCGTGATTTTTGTTACTCCAATGGATGGTATCCTTGTCATTATGGAAGGTATTATGTTGTCGATATCTTTGTTACTTCAATGGACGGTAGCCTTGTCATTATGGAAGGTAGTATGTTGTCGAGATTTTTGTTAATCCAATGGATGGTATCCTTGTCATTATGGAAGGTAGTCTGTTGTCGAGATTTTTGTTATTCCAATGGGTGGTATCCTTGTCATTATGAAAGGTAGTCCGTTGTCGATATGTTTGTTAGTCCAATGGATGGTAGCCTAGTCATTATGGAAGGTAGTCTGTTGTCGATATTTTTGTTACTCCAATGAATGGTAGACTTATCATTATGGAAGGTAGTCTGTTGTCATGATTTTTGTTACTCCAAAGGATGGTAGCCTTGTCATTATGGAACGTAGTCTTTTATCGATATCTTTGTCACTCCAATGGATGGTAGCCTCGTCATTATGGACGATAGTCTGTTGTCGAGATTTTTGTTACTCCATTGGATGGTAGCCTTGTCATTATGGAAGGTAGTCTGTTGTCGAGATTTTTGTTATTCCAATGGATGATAGCCTTGTCATTATGGAAGGTAGTCAGTTGTCGTGATTTTTGTTACTCCAATGGATGGGATCCTTGTCATTATGGAAGGTAGTATGTTGTCGATATCTTTGTTACTACAACGGACGGTAGCCTTGTCATTATGGAAGGTAGTATGTTGTCGAGATTTTTGTTAATCCAATGGATGGTATCCTTGTCATTATGGAAGGTAGTCTGTTGTCGAGATTTTTGTTATGTCAATGGGTGGTATCCTTGTCATTATGAAAGGTAGTCCGTTGTCGATATGTATGTTAGTCCAATTGATGGTAGCCTAGTCATTATGGAAGGTAGTCTGTTGTCGATATTTTAGTTACTCCAATGAATGGTAGACTTGTCATTATGGAAGGTAGTCTGTTGTCATGATTTTTGTTACTCCAATGGATGGTAGCCTTGTCATTATGGAACGTAGTCTTTTATCGATATCTTTGTCACTCCAATGGATGGTAGCCTAGTCATTATGGAAGGTAGTGTGTTGTTGATATTTTTGTTATTCCAATGGATGGTAGCCTTGTCATTATGGAAGTTATTTTTTTGTCGTGATTTTGTTACTCCAATGGATGGTAGCCTTGTCATTATGGAATGTAGTATGTTGTCGATATCTTTGTTACTCGAATGGATGGTAGCCTTGTCATTATGGAAGGTAGTCTGTTGTCAAGATATTTGTTACTCTAAGGGATGGTAGACTTGTTATTATGAATGGTAGTGTGTTGTCGATATTTTTGTTATTCCAATGGATGGTAGCCTTGTCATTATGGACGATAGTCTGTTGTCGAGATTTTTGTTACTCCAATGGATGGTAGAATTGTCATTATGGAAGGTAGTCTATTGTCAATATTTTTGTTACTACAATGGATGGTAGCCTTGTCATTATGGAAGGTAGTCTATTGTCGATATCTTTGTTACTCCAATGGATGGTAGCCTAGTCATTATGGAAGGTAGTCTGTTGTCGAGATTTTTGTTACTCCAATGATTGGTAGCCTTGTCATTATGGAAGGTAGTCTGTTGTCGGGAATTTTTATACTCCAATGGATTGTAGCCTTGTTATTACGGAAGATAGTCTCTTGTGGATATTTTTGTTAATCCAATGATGGTACCCTTGTCATTATCGAAGGTAGCCTGTTGTCGAGATTTATATTACTCCAATGGATGGTAGCCTTGTCATTATGGAAGGTAGTCTATTGTCATGATTTTTGTTACTCCCATGGATGGTATCCTTGTCATTATGGAAGTTAGTATGTTGTCGATATCTTTTTTACTACAATGGACGGTAGCCTTGTCATTATGGAAGGTAGTATGTTGTCGAAATTTTTTTTAATCCAATGGATGGTATCCTTGTCATTATGGAAGGTAGTCTGTTGTCGAGATTTTTTTTAATCCAATGGATGGTATCCTTGTCATTATTGAAGGTAGTTTGTTGTCGAGATTTTTGTTATTCCAATGGATGGTATCCTTGTCATTATGAAAGGTAGTCCGTTGACTATATGTTTGTTACTCCAATGGATGGTATTCTTGTCATTATGGAAGGTAATCTGCTGTCGAGATTTTTGTTATTCCAATGGATGTTATCCTTCTCATTATGAAAGGTAGTCCGTTGTCGATATCTTTGTTACTCCAATGGATGGTAGCCTAGTCATTATGGAAGGTATTCTGTTGTCGATATTTTTGTTACTCCAATGAATGGTAGACTTATCATTATGGAAGGTAGTCTGTTGTCATGATTTTTGTTACTCCAATGGATGGTAGCCTTGTCATTATGGAACGTAGTCTTTTATCGATATCTTTGTCACTCCAATAGATGGTAGCCTCGTCATTATGGACGATAGTCTGTTGTCGAGATTTTTGTTACTCCATTGGATGGTAGCCTTGTCATTATGGAAGGTAGTCTGTTGTCGAGATTTTTGTTATTCCAATGGATGATAGCCTTTTCATTATGGAAGGTAGTCAGTTGTCGTGATTTTTGTTACTCCAATGGATGGGATCCTTGTCATTATGGAAGGTAGTATGTTGTCGATATCTTTGTTACTACAACGGACGGTAGCCTTGTCATTATGGAAGGTAGTATGTTGTCGAGATTTTTGTTAATCCAATGGATGGTATCCTTGTCATTATGGAAGATAGTCTGTTGTCGAGATTTTTGTTATGTCAATGGGTGGTATCCTTGTCATTAAGAAAGGTAGTCCGTTGTCGATATGTATGTTAGTCCAATTGATGGTAGCCTAGTCATTATGGAAGGTAGTATGTTGTCGATATTTTTGTTACTCCAATGAATGGTAGACTTGTCATTATGGAAGGTAGTCTGTTGTCATGATTTTTGTTACTCCAATGGATGGTAGCCTTGTCATTATGGAACGTAGTCTTTTATCGATATCTTTGTCACTCCAATGGATGGTAGCCTAGTCATTATGGAAGGTAGTGTGTTGTTGATATTTTTGTTATTCCAATGGATGTTAGCCTTGTCATTATGGAAGTTATTTTTTTGTCGTGATTTTTTTACTCCAATGGATGGTAGCCTTGTCATTATGGAAGGTAGTATGTTGTCGATATCTTTGTTACTCGAATGGATGGTAGCCTTGTCATTATGGAAGGTAGTCTATTGTCGAGATATTTGTTACTCTAAGGGATGGTAGACTTGTTATTATGGTAGGTATTATGTTGTCGATATTTTTATTATTCCAATGGATGGTAGCCTTGTCATTATGGACGATAGTCTGTTGTCGAGATTTTTGTTACTCCAATGGATGGTAGAATTGTCATTATGGAAGGTAGTCTATTGTCAATATTTTTGTTACTACAATGGATGGTAGCCTTGTCATTATGGAAGGTAGTATGTTGTCGATATCTTTGTTACTCAAATGGTAGTCTGTTGTCGAGATTTTTGTTACTCCAATGATTGGTAGCCTTGTCATTATGGAAAGTAGTCTGTTGTCGGGAATTTTTATACTCCAATGGATTGTAGCCTTGTTATTACGGAAGGTAGTCTCTTGTGGATATTTTTGTTAATCCAATGATGGTACCCTTGTCATTATGGAAGGTAGTCTGTTGTCGAGATTTATATTACTCCAATGGATGGTAGCCTTGTCATTATGGAAGGTAGTCTTTTGTCATTATTTTTGTTACTCCAATGGATGGTATCGTTGTCATTATGGAAGGTAGTATGTTGTCGATATCTTTTTTACTACAATGGACGGTAGCCTTGTCATTATGGAAGGTAGTATGTTGTCGAAATTTTTTTTAATCCAATGGATGGTATCCTTGTCATTATGGAAGGTAGTCTGTTGTCGAGATTTTTTTTAATCCAATGGATGGTATCCTTGTCATTATTGAAGGTAGTTTGTTGTCGAGATTTTTGTTATTCCAATGGATGGTATCCTTGTCATTATGAAAGGTAGTCCGTTGTCTATATGTTTGTTACTCCAATGGATGGTATTCTTGTCATTATGGAAGGTAATCTGCTGTCGATATTTTTGTTACTCCAATGAATGGTAGACTTATCATTATGGAAGGTAGTCTGTTGTCATGATTTTTGTTACTCCAATGGATGGTAGCCTTGTCATTATGGAACGTAGTCTTTTATCGATATCTTTGTCACTCCAATGGATGGTAGCCTCGTCATTATGGACGATAGTCTGTTGTCGAGATTTTTGTTACTCCATTGGATGGTAGCCTTGTCATTATGAAAGGTAGTCCGTTGTCGATATCTTTGTTACTCCAATGGATGGTAGCCTAGTCATTATGGAATGTAGTCTGTTGTCGAAATTTTTGTTACTCCAATGGATGATAGCCTTGACATTATGGAAGGTAGTCTGTTGTCATGATTTTTGTTACTCCAATGGATGGTAGCCTTGTCATTATGGAAGGTAGTATGTTGTCGATATCTTTGTTACTACAATGGACTGTAGCCTTGTCATTATGGAAGGTAGTCTATTGTCAAGATTTTTGTTACTCCTGTGGATGGTATCCTTGTCATTACGGAAGGTTGTCTGTTGTCGAGACTTTTGTTATTCAAATGGATGGTATCCTTGTCATTATGAAAGGTAGTTATTTGTCGATATCTTTTTTACTCCAATGGATGGTAGCCTAGTCATTATGGAAGGTAGTCTGTTGTCGAGTTTTTTGTTACTCCAAAGGATGGTAGCCATGTCATTATGGAAGGTAGTCAATTGTCGATATTTTTATTACTCCATTGGATGGTAGCCTTGTCATTATGGAAGGTAGTCTGTTGTCGAGATTTTTGTTACTCCAATGGATGGTAGCCTTGCCATTATGGAAGGTAGTCTATTGTCGATATTTTTGCTACTACAATGGATGGTATCCTTGTCATTATGGAAGGTAATCTGTTGTCATGATTTTTATTACTCCATTGGATTGTAGCCTTGTCATTTTGGAAGGTAGTGTGTTATCGATATTTTTGTTATTCCAATGGATGGTAGCCTTGCCATTATTTAAGGTAGTCTGTCCTTGTGATTTCTGTTACTCCAATGGATGGTAGCCTTGTCATTAAGGACGGTAGTCTGTTATTTATATTTTTGTTACTCCAATGGATGGTAGTCTTGCCAATATGGAAGGTAGTCTATTTTCGAGATTTTTGTTACTCTAAGTGATGGTAGCCTTGTCATTATGGAAGGTAGTGTGTTTTCGATATTTTTGTTATTCCAATGGATGGTAGCCTTTTCATTATGGAAGTTAGTCTGTTGTGGAGATTTTTGTATCTCCAATGGATGGTATCCTTGTCATTATGGAAGGTAATCTATTGTCGATTTTTTGTTACTACAATGGATGGTAGCCTTGTCATTATGGAAGGTAGTTTGTTGTCATGATTTTTGTTACTCCAACGGATGGAAGCATTGTCATTATGGAAGGTAGTCTATTGTCGATATTTTTGTTACTACAACGGATGGTAGCCTTGTCATTATGGAAGGTAGTCTGCTGTCGAGATTTTTATTACTCCAATGGATGGTAGCCTTGTCATTATGGAAGGTAGTATGTTGTTCAGATTTTTTTTACTCCAATGGATGGTAGAGTTGTCATAATGGAAGCTAGTCTGTTATCGATATCCTTATTACTCCGATGGCTGGTAGCCTTGTCATTATGGAAGGTAGTGTGTTGTCGAGAGTTTTGTTACTCCAATCGATGGTAGCCTTGTCATAATGGAAGGTAGTCTCTTGTCAAGATTTTTGTTACTACAATGGATGAAAGCCTTATCATTATGGAAGGTAGTCTGTTTTCGTGAGATTTGTTATTCCAATGGATGGTAGCCTTTTCATTATGGAAGGTAGTCAGTTGTCGTGATTTTTGTTACTTCAATGGATGGTATCCTTGTCATTATGGAAGGTAGTATGTTGTCGAGATTTTTGTTATTCCAATGGATGGTAGCCTTGTCATTATGGACGATAGTCTGTTGTCGAGATTTTTGTTACTCCAATGGATGGTAGCATTGTCATTATGGAAGGTAGTCTATTGACGATATTTTTGTTACTACAATGGATGGTAGTGTTGTCATTATGGAAGGTAGTCTGATGTCGATATCTTTGTCACTCCAATGGATGGTAGCCTTGTCATTGTGGAAGGTAGTCTGCTGTCGAGATTTTTATTACTCCAATGGATGGTAGCCTTGTCATTATGGAAGGTAGTCTGTTGTTCAGATTTTTGTTACTCCAATGGATGGTAGACTTGTCATTATGGAAGGTAGTCTGTTGTCGTTATCCTTGTTACTCCGATGGCTGGTAGCTTTGTCATTATTAAAGGTTTTTTGTTGTCGAGATTTTTGTTACTTCAATCGATGGAAGCCTTGTCATAATGGAAGGTAGTCTGTTGTCGAGATTTTTGTTACTACATTGAATGGTAGCCTTGTCATTATTGAAGGAAGTCTATTGTTGAGATTTTTGTTACTACAATGGATGGTACCCTTGTCATTATGGAAGGTAGTCTATTGTCGAGATTTTTGTTACTCCAATGGATGGTAGCCTTGTCATTATGGAAGATAGTCTATTGTCGAGATTTTTGTTACTCCATTGGATGGTAGCCTTGTCATTATGGAAGGTAGTCTGTTGTCGAGATTTTTGTTATTCCAATTGATGATAGCCTTGTCATTATGGAAGGTAGTCAGTTGTCGTGATTTTTGTTACTCCAATGGATGGTATCCTTGTCATTATGGAAGGTAGTATGTTGTCGATATCTTTGTTACTTCAATGGACGGTAGCCTTGTCATTATGGAAGGTAGTATGTTGTCGAGATTTTTGTTAATCCAATGGATGGTATCCTTGTCATTTAGGAAGGTAGTCTGTTGTCGAGATTTTTGTTATTCCAATGGGTGGTATCAATGTCATTATGAAAGGTAGTCCGTTGTCGATATGTTTGTTAGTCCAATGGATGGTAGCCTAGTCATTATGGAAGGTAGTCTGTTGTCGATATTTTTGTTACTCCAATGAATGGTAGACTTATCATTATGGAAGGTAGTTTGTTGTCATGATTTTTGTTACTCCAATGGATGGTAGCCTTTTCATTATAGAACGTAGTCTTTTATCGATATCTTTGTCACTCCAATGGATGGTAGCCTCGTCATTATGGACGATAGTCTGTTGTCGAGATTTTTGTTACTCCATTGGATGGTAGCCTTGTCATTATGGAAGGTAGTCTGTTGTCGAGATTTTTGTTATTCCAATGGATGATAGCCTTGTCACTATGGAAGGTAGTCAGTTGTCATGATTTTTGTTACTCCAATGGATGGGATCCTTGTCATTATGGAAGGTAGTATGTTGTCGATATCTTTGTTATTACAACGGACGGTAGCCTTGTCATTATGGAAGGTAGTATGTTGTCGAGATTTTTGTTAATCCAATGGATGGTATCCTTGTCATTATGGAAGGTAGTCTGTTGTCGAGATTTTTGTTATGTCAATGGGTGGTATCCTTGTCATTATGAAAGGTAGTCCGTTGTCGATATGTATGTTAGTCCAATTGATGGTAGCCTAGTCATTATGGAAGGTAGTCTGTTGTCGATATTTTTGTTACTCCAATGAATGGTAGACTTGTCATTATGGAAGGTAGTCTGTTGTCATGATTTTTGTTACTCCAATGGATGGTAGCCTTGTCATTATGGAACGTAGTCTTTTATCGATATCTTTGTCACTCCAATGGATGGTAGCCTAGTCATTATGGAAGGTAGTGTGTTGTTGATATTTTTGTTATTCCAATGGATGGTAGCCTTGTCATTATGGAAGTTATTTTTTTGTCGTGATTTTGTTACTCCAATGGATGGTAGCCTTGTCATTATGGAAGGTAGTATGTTGTCGATATCTTTGTTACTCGAATGGATGGTAGCCTTGTCATTATGGAAGGTAGTCTGTTGTCGAGATATTTGTTACTCTAAGGGATGGTAGACTTGTTATTATGGAAGGTATAATGTTGTCGATATTTTTGTTATTCCAATGGATGGTAGCCTTGTCATTATGGACGATAGTCTGTTGTCGAGATTTTTGTTACTCCAATGGATGGTAGAATTGTCATTATGGAAGGTAGTCTATTGTCAATATTTTTGTTACTACAATGGATGGTAGCCTTGTCATTATGGAAGGTAGTATGTTGTCGATATCTTTGTTACTCCAATGGATGGTAGCCTAGTCATTATGGAAGGTAGTCTGTTGTCGAGATTTTTGTTACTCCAATGATTGGTAGCCTTGTCATTATGGAAGGTAGTCTGTTGTCGGGAATTTTTATACTCCAATGGATTGAAGCCTTGTTATTACGGAAGGTAGTCTCTTGTGGATATTTTTGTTAATCCAATGATGGTACCCTTGTCATTATGGAAGGTAGTCTGTTGTCGAGATTTATATTTCTCCAATGGATGGTAGCCTTGTCATTATGGAAGGTAGTCTATTGTCATGATTTTTGTTACTCCAATGGATGGTATCCTTGTCATTATGGAAGGTAGTATGTTATCGATATCTTTTTTACTACAATGGACGGTAGCCTTGTCATTATGGAAGGTAGTATGTTGTCGAAATTTTTTTTAATCCAATGGATGGTATCCTTGTCATTATGGAAGGTAGTCTGTTGTCGAGATTTTTTTTAATCCAATGGATGGTATCCTTGTCATTATTGAAGGTACTTTGTTGTCGAGATTTTTGTTATTCCAATGGATGGTATCCTTGTCATTATGAAAGGTAGTCCGTTGTCTATATGTTTGTTACTCCAATGGATGGTATTCTTGTCATTATGGAAGGTAATCTGCTGTCGAGATTTTTGTTATTCCAATGGATGTTATCCTTCTCATTATGAAAGGTAGTCCGTTGTCGATATCTTTGTTACTCCAATGGATGGTAGCCTAGTCATTATGGAAGGTAGTCTGTTGTCGATATTTTTGTTACTCCAATGAATGGTAGATTTATCATTATGGAAGGTAGTCTGTTGTCATGATTTTTGTTACTCCAATGGATGGTAGCCTTGTCATTATGGAACGTAGTCTTTTATCGATATCTTTGTCACTCCAATGGATGGTAGCCTCGTCATTATGGACGATAGTCTGTTGTCGAGATTTTTGTTACTCCATTGGATGGTAGCCTTGTCATTATGGAAGGTAGTCTGTTGTCGAGATTTTTGTTATTCCAATGGATGATAGCCTTGTCATTATGGAAGGTAGTCAATTGTCGTGATTTTTGTTACTCCAATGGATGGGATCCTTGTCATTATGGAAGGTAGGATGTTGTCGATATCCTTGTAACTACAACGGACGGTAGCCTTGTCATTATGGAAGGTAGTATGTTGTCGAGATTTTTGTTAATCCAATGGATGGTATCCTTGTCATTATGGAAGGTAGTCTGTTGTCGAGATTTTTTTTATGTCAATGGGTGGTATCCTTGTCATTATGAAAGGTAGTCCGTTGTCGATATGTATGTTAGTCCAATTGATGGTAGCCTAGTCATTATGGAAGGTAGTTTGTTGTCGATATTTTTGTTACTCCAATGAATGGTAGACTTGTCATTATGGAAGGTAGTCTGTTGTCATGATTTTTGTTATTCCAATGGATGGTAGCCTTGTCATTATGGAACGTAGTCTTTTATCGATATCTTTGTCACTCCAATGGATGGTAGCCTAGTCATTATGGAAGGTAGTGTGTTGTTTATATTTTTGTTATTCCAATGGATGGTAGCCTTGTCATTATGGAAGGTAGTCTATTGTCAATATTTTTGTTACTACAATGGATGGTAGCCTTGTCATTATGGAAGGTAGTATGTTGTCGATATCTTTGTTACTCCAATGGATGGTAGCCTAGTCATTATGGAAGGTAGTCTGTTGTCGAGATTTTTGTTACTCCAATGATTGGTAGCCTTGTCATTATGGAAGGTAGTTTGTTGTCGGGAATTTTTATACTCCAATGGATTGAAGCCTTGTTATTACGGAAGGTAGTCTCTTGTGGATATTTTTGTTAATCCAATGATGGTACCCTTGTCATTATGGAAGGTAGTCTGTTGTCGAGATTTATATTTCTCCAATGGATGGTAGCCTTGTCATTATGGAAGGTAGTCTATTTTCATGATTTTTGTTACTCCAATGGATGGTATCCTTGTCATTATGGAAGGTAGTATGTTATCGATATCTTTTTTACTACAATGGACGGTAGCCTTGTCATTATGGAAGGTAGTCTGTTGTCGAAATTTTTTTTAATCCAATGGATGGTATCCTTGTCATTATGGAAGGTAGTCTGTTGTCGAGATTTTTTTAATCCAATGGATGGTATCCTTGTCATTATTGAAGGTAGTTTGTTGTCGAGATTTTTGTTATTCCAATGGATGGTATCCTTGTCATTATGAAAGGTAGTCCGTTGTCTATATGTTTGTTACTCCAATGGATGGTATTCTTGTCATTATGGAAGGTAATCTGTTGTCGAGATTTTTGTTATTCCAATGGATGTTATCCTTCTCATTATGAAAGGTAGTCCGTTGTCGATATCTTTGTTACTCCAATGGATGGTAGCCTAGTCATTATGGAAGGTAGTCTGTTGTCGATATTTTTGTTACTCCAATGAATGGTAGACTTATCATTATGGAAGGTAGTCTGTTGTCATGATTTTTGTTACTCCAATGGATGGTAGCCTTGTCATTATGGAACGTAGTCTTTTATCGATATCTTTGTCACTCCAATGGATGGTAGCCTCGTCATTATGGACGATAGTCTGTTGTCGAGATTTTTGTTACTCCATTGGATGGTAGCCTTGTCATTATGGAAGGTAGTCTGTTGTCGAGATTTTTGTTATTCCAATGGATGATAGCCTTGTCATTATGGAAGGTAGTCAGTTGTCGTGATTTTTGTTACTCCAATGGATGGGATCCTTGTCATTATGGAAGGTAGTATGTTGTCGATATCTTTGTTACTACAACAGACGGTAGCCTTGTCATTATGGAAGGTAGTATGTTGTCGAGATTTTTGTTAATCCAATGGATGGTATCCTTGTCATTATGGAAGGTAGTCTGTTGTCGAGATTTTTGTTATGTCAATGGGTGGTATCCTTGTCATTATGAAAGGTAGTCCGTTGTCGATATGTATGTTAGTCCAATTGATGGTAGCCTAGTCATTATGGAAGGTAGTCTGTTGTCGATATTTTTGTTACTCCAATGAATGGTAGACTTGTCATTATGGAAGGTAGTCTGTTGTCATGATTTTTGTTAGTCCAATGGATGGTAGCCTTGTCATTATGGAACATAGTCTTTTATCGATATCTTTGTCACTCCAATGGATGGTAGCCTAGTCATTATGGAAGGTAGTGTGTTGTTGATATTTTTGTTATTCCAATGGATGGTAGCCTTGTCATTATGGAAGTTATTTTTTTGTCGTGATTTTGTTACTCCAATGGATGGTAGCCTTGTCATTATGGAAGGTAGTATGTTGTCGATATCTTTGTTACTCGAATGGATGGTAGCCTTGTCATTATTGAAGGTAGTCTGTTGTCGAGATATTTGTTACTCTAAGGGATGGTAGACTTGTTATTATGGAAGGTATTGTGTTGTCGATATTTTTGTTATTCCAATGGATGGTAGCCTTGTCATTATGGACGATAGTCTGTTGTCGAGATTTTTGTTACTCCAATGGATGGTAGAATTGTCATTATGGAAGGTAGTCTATTATCAATATTTTTGTTACTACAATGGATGGTAGCCTTGTCATTATGGAAGGTAGTCTGTTGTCGATATCTTTGTTACTCCAATGGATGGTAGCCTAGTCATTATGGAAGGTAGTCTGTTGTCGATATTTTTGTTACTCCAATGATTGGTAGCCTTGTCATTATGGAAGGTAGTCTGTTGTCGGGAATTTTTATACTCCAATGGATTGTAGCCTTGTTATTACGGAAGGTAGTCTCTTGTGGATATTTTTGTTAATCCAATGATGGTACCCTTGTCATTATGGAAGGTAGTCTGTTGTCGAGATTTATATTACTCCAATGGATGGTAGCCTTGTCAATGTGGAAGGTAGTATATTGTCATGATTTTTGTCACTCCAATGGATGGTATCCTTGTCATTATGGAAGGTAGTATGTTGTCGATATCTTTTTTACTACAATGGACGGTAGCCTTGTCATTATGGAAGGTAGTATGTTGTCGAAATTTTTTTTAATCCAATGGATGGTATCCTTGTCATTATGGAAGGTAGTCTGTTGTCGAGATTTTTTTTAATCCAATGGATGGTATCCTTGTCATTATTGAAGGTAGTTTGTTGTCGAGATTTTTGTTATTCCAATGGATGGTATCCTTGTCATTACGAAAGGTAGTCCGTTGTCTATATGTTTGTTACTCCAATGGATGGTATTCTTGTCATTATGGAAGGTAATCTGCTGTCGAGATTTTTGTTATTCCAATGGATGTTATCCTTCTCATTATGAAAGATAGTCCGTTGTTGATATCTTTGTTACTCCAATGGATGGTAGCCTAGTCATTATGGAAGGTAGTTTGTTGTCGATATTTTTGTTACTCCAATGAATGGTAGACTTATCATTATGGAAGGTAGTCTGTTGTCATGATTTTTGTTACTCCAATGGATGGTAGCCTTGTCATTATGGAACATAGTCTTTTATCGATATCTTTGTCACTCCAATGGATGGTAGCCTCGTCATTATGGACGATAGTCTGTTGTCGAGATTTTTGTTACTCCATTGGATGGTAGCCTTGTCATTATGGAAGGTAGTCTGTTGTCGAGATTTTTGTTATTCCAATGGATGATAGCCTTGTCATTATGGAAGGTAGTCAATTGTCGTGATTTTTGTTACTCTAATGGATGGGATCCTTGTCATTATGGAAGGTAGTATGTTGTCGATATCTTTGTTACTACAACAGACGGTAGCCTTGTCATTATGGAAGGTAGTATGTTGTCGAGATTTTTGTTAATCCAATGGATGGTATCCTTGTCATTATGGAAGGTAGTCTGTTGTCGAGATTTTTTTTATGTCAATGGGTGGTATCCTTGTCATTATGAAAGGTAGTCCGTTGTCGATATGTATGTTAGTCCAATTGATGGTAGCCTAGTCATTATGGAAGGTAGTCTGTTGTCGATATTTTTGTTACTCCAATGAATGGTAGACTTGTCATTATGGAAGGTAGTCTGTTGTCATGATTTTTGTTACTCCAATGGATGGTAGCCTTATCATTATGGAACGTAGTCTTTTATCGATATCTTTGTCACTCCAATGGATGGTAGCCTAGTCATTATGGAAGGTAGTGTGTTGTTGATATTTTTGTTATTCCAATGGATGGTAGCCTTGTCATTATGGAAGTTATTTTTTTGTCGTGATTTTGGTACTCCAATGGATGGTAGCCTTGTCATTATGGAAGGTAGTATGTTGTCGATATCTTTGTTACTCGAATGGATGGTAGCCTTGTCATTATGGAAGGTAGTCTGTTGTCGAGATATTTGTTACTCTAAGGGATGGTAGACTTGTTATTATGGAAGGTATTGTGTTGTCGATATTTTTGTTATTCCAATGGATGGTAGCCTTGTCATTATGGACGATAGTCTGTTGTCGAGATTTTTGTTACTCCAATGGATGGTAGAATTGTCATTATGGAAGGTAGTCTATTGTCAATATTTTTGTTACTACAATGGATGGTAGCCTTGTCATTATGGAAGGTAGTCTGTTGTTGATATCTTTGTTACTCCAATGGATGGTAGCCTAGTCATTATGGAAGGTAGTCTGTTGTCGAGATTTTTGTTACTCCAATGATTGGTAGCCTTGTCATTATGGAAGGTAGTCTGTTGTCGGGAATTTTTATACTCCAATGGATTGTAGCCTTGTTATTACGGAAGGTAGTCTCTTGTGGATATTTTTGTTAATCCAATGATGGTACCCTTGTCATTATGGAAGGTAGTCTGTTGTCGAGATTTATATTACTCCAATGGATGGTAGCCTTGTCATTATGGAAGGTAGTCTATTGTCATGATTTTTGTTACTCCAATGGATGGTATCCTTGTCATTATGGAAGGTAGTATGTTGTCGATATCTTTTTTACTACAATGGACGGTAGGCTTGTCATTATGGAAGGTAGTATGTTGTCGAAATTTTTTTTAATCCAATGGATGGTATCCTTGTCATTATGGAAGGTAGTCTGTTGTCGAGATTTTTTTTAATCCAATGGATGGTATCCTTGTCATTATTGAAGGTAGTTTGTTGTCGAGATTTTTGTTATTCCAATTGATGGTATCCTTGTCATTATGAAAGGTAGTCCGTTGTCTATATGTTTGTTACTCCAATGGATGGTATTCTTGTCATTATGGAAGGTAATCTGCTGTCGAGATTTTTGTTATTCCAATGGATGTTATCCTTCTCATTATGAAAGGTAGTCCGTTGTCGATATCTTTGTTACTCCAATGGATGGTAGCCTAGTCATTATGGAAGGTAGTCTGTTGTCGAAATTTTTGTTACTCCAAAGGATGATAGCCTTGACATTATGGAAGGTAGTCTGTTGTTATGATTTTTGTTACTCCAATGGATGGTAGCCTTGTCATTATGGAAGGTAGTATGTTGTCGATATCTTTGTTACTACAATGAACTGTAGCCTTGTCATTATGGAAGGTAGTCTATTGTCAAGATTTTTGTTACTCATGTGGATGGTATCCTTGTCATTACGGAAGGTTGTCTATTGTCGAGATTTTTGTTATTCAAATGGATGGTATCCTTGTCATTATGAAAGGTAGTTATTAATCGATATCTTTTTTACTCCAATGGATGGTAGCCTAGTCATTATGGAAGGTAGTCTGTTATCGAGTTTTTTGTTACTCCAAAGGATGGTAGCCATGTCATTATGGAAGGTAGTCAATTGTCGATATTTTTATTACTCCATTGGATGGTAGCCTTGTCATTATGGAAGGTAGTTTGTTGTTATTCCAATGGATGGTAGCCTTATCATTATGGAAGGTAGTATGTTGTTGTGATTTTTGTTACTCCAATTGATGGTAGCCTTGTCATTATGGAAGGTAGTATCTTGTTGATTACTTTGTTACTATAATGGATGGTAGCCTTGTCATTATGGAACGTAGTCTATTGTCGAGATTTTTGTTACTCCAATGGATGGTAGCCTTTCCATTATGGAAGATAGTTTGTTGTCGAGATTTTTGGTACTCCATTGGATGGTAGCCTTGTCATTATGGAAGGTAGTGTTTTTTTGATATTTTTGTTATTCCAATGGATGGTAGCCTTGTCATTATGGAAGGTAGTATGTTGTCGTGATTTTTGTTACTCCAATGGATGGTATCCTTGTCATTATGGAAGGTAGTAAGTTGTCGATATCTTTGTTACTACAAAGGACGGTAGCCTTGTCATTATGGAAGGTAGTATGTTGTCGAGATTTTTGTTAATGCAATGGATGGTATCCTTGTAATTATGGAAGGTAGTCTGTTGTCGAGATTTTTTTTATTCCAATGGGTGGTATCCTTCTCATTATGAAAGGTAGTCCGTTGTCGATATGTTTGTTACTCTAATGGATGGTAGCCGAGTCATTATGGAAGGTAGTCTGTTGTCGAGATTTTTGTTACTCCAATGGATCGTAGAATTGTCATTATGGAAGGTAGTCTGTTGTCGTGATTTTTGTTACTCCAATGGATGGTAGCCTTGTCATTATTGAAGGTAGTCTGTTATCGATATCTTTGTCACTCATTTGGATGGTAGCCTAGTCATTATGGAAGGTAGTCTATTGTCGATATTTTTGTTATTCCAATGGATGGTAGCCTTGTCATTATGGAAGATAGTTTGTTGTCGTGATTTTTGTTACTCCAATGGATGGTAACCATGTAATTATGGAAGGTAGTATTTTGTCGATTTCTTTGTTACTCGAATGGATGGTAGCCTTGTCATTATGGAAGGTAGTTTGTTGTTGAGATATTTGTTACTCTAAGGGATGGTAGACTTGTTATTATGGAAGATAGTCTATTGTCGATATTGTTGTTACTACAATGGATGGTAGCCTTGTCATTATGGAAAGTAGTCTGTTGCTGATATCTTTGTTATTCCAATGGAAGGTAGTCTGTTGTCAAGATTTTTTTTACTCCAATGGTGATAGCCTTGTCATTATGGAAGGTAGTCTGTTGTCAAGACTTTTTATACTCCAATGAATTGTATCCTTGTCATTACGGAAGGTAGTCTCTTGTGGATATTTTTTTTAATCCAATGATGGTACCCTTGTCATTAAGGAAGGTAGTCTGTTGTCGAGATTTTTATTACTCCAATGGATGGTAGCCTTGTCATTATGGAAGGTAGTCTGTTGTTCATATTTTTGTTACTCCAATGGATGGCAGACTTGTCATTATGGAAGGTAGTCTGTTGTCGACATCCTTGTTACTCTGATGGATGGTAGCCTTGTCATTATGGAAGGTAGTCTGTTGTCGAGATTTTTGTTACTCCAATCGATGGTAGCCTTGTCATAATGGAAGGTAGTCTGTTGTCGAGATTTTTGTTGCTACAATGGATGATAGCCTTGTCATTAGGAAAGGAAGTCTAATGTCAAGATTTTTGTTACTATAATGGATGGTACCCTTGTCATTGTGGAAGGTAGTCTATTGTCGAGATTTTTGTTACTCCAATGGATGGTAGCCTTGTCCTTATGGAAGATAGTCTATTGTCGATATTTTTGTTACTCCATTGGATGGAAGCCTTATCATTATGGACGGTAGTCTGTTGTCGAGATTTTTGTTATTCCAATGGATGGTAGCCTTGTCATTATGGAAGGTAGTATGTTGTCGATATCTTTGTTACTACAATGGAAGGTAGCCTTGTCATTATGGAAGGTAGTATGTTGTCGAGATTTTTGTTAATCCAATGGATGGTATCCTTGTCATTATGGAAGGTAGTCTGTTGTCGATATTTTTGTTATTCCAATGGATGATATCCTTCATATTATGAAAGGTAGTCCGCTGTCGATATGTTTGTTACTCCAATGGATGGTAGCCTAGTCATTTTGGAAGGTAGTCTATTGTCGATATTTTTGTTACTCCAATGGATGGTAGCCTTGTCATTATGGAAGGTAATTTGCTGTCGAGATTTTTGTATTCCAATGGATGGTAGCCTTCTCATTATGAAAGGTAGTATGTTGTCGATATCTTTGTTACTCCAATGGATGGTAGCCTACTTATTATGGAAGGTAGTCTGTTGTCGAGATTTTTGTTACTCCAATGGATGATAGCCTTGTCATTATGGAAGGTAGTCTGTTGTCGTGATTTTTGTTACTCCAATGGATGGTAGTCTTGACATTATGGGAGGTAGTATGTTGTCGATATCTTTGTTACTACAATGGATGGTAGCCTTGTCATTATGGAAGGTAGTCTATTGTCAAGATTTTTGTTACTCCAATGGATGGTATCCTTGTCATAATGGAAGGTAATGTGCTGTCTAGATTTTTGTTTTACCAATGGATGGTATCCTTCTCATTATGAAAGGTAGTTCGTTGTCGATATCTTTGTTACTCCAATGGATGATAGCCTAGTCATTATGGAAGGTAGTCTGTTGTCGAGATTTTTGTTACTCCAATGGATGGTAGCCGTGTCATTAAGGAAGGTAGTCTATTGTCGATATTTTTATTACTCCATTGGATGGAAGCCTTGTCATTATGAAAGGTAGTCTGTTGTCGAGTTTTTTCTTATTCCAATGGATGGTAGCCTTGTCATTATGGAAGGTAGTATGTTGTCGTGATTTTTGTTACTCCAATTGATGGTAGCCTTGTCATTATGGAAGGTAGTATGTTGTTGATTACTTTGTTTCTATAATGGATGGTAGCCTTGTAATTATGGAAGGTAGTATGTTGTCGATATCTTTGTTACTACAAAGGACGGTAGCCTTGTCATTATGGAAGGTAGTCTGTTGTCGAGATTTTTGTTATTCCAATGTGTGGTATCATTGTCATTATGAAGGGTATTCCATTGTTGATATGTTTGTTACTCTAATGGATGGTAGCCTAGTCATTATGGAAGGTAGTCTGTTGTCGAGATTTTTGTTACTCCAATGGATTGTAGAATTGTCATTATGGAAGGTAGTCTTTTGTCGTGATTTTTGTTACTCCAATGGATGGTAGCCTTGTCATTATGGAAGGTAGTCTGTTATCGATATCTTTGTCACTCCAATGAATGGTAGCCTAGTCATTATGGAAGGTAGTCTGTTGTCGATATTTTTGTTATTCCAATGGCTGGTAGCCTTGTCATTATCGGAGTTAGTTTGTTGTCGTGATTTTTGTTACTCCAATGGATGGTAGCCTTGTCATTATGGAAGGTAGTATGTTGTCGATATCTTTGTTACTCGAATGGATGGTAGCCTTGTCATTATGGAAGGTAGTCTGTTGTCAAGATATTTGTTACTCTAAGGGATGGTAGACTTGTTATTATGGAAGGTAGTGTATTGTCGATATTTTTGTTATTCCAATGGATGGTATCCTTGTCATTTTGAACGATAGTTTGTTGTCGAGATTTTTGTTACTCCAATGGATGGTAGCATTGTCATTATGGAAGGTAGTCTATTGTCCATATTTTTGTTACTACAATGCATGGTAGCCTTGTCATTATAGAAAGTAGTTTGTTGTTGATACTTTGTTACTCCAATGGATGGTAGCCTAGTCATTATGGAAGGTAGTCTGTTGTCGAGATTTTTGTTACTCCAATGGATGGTATCCTGGTCATTATGGAAGGTAATCTGCTGTCGAGATTTTTGTTATTGCAATGGAAGGTATCCTTCTCATTATGAAAGGTAGTCCGTTGTCGATATCTTTGTTACTCCAATGGATGGTAGCCTAGTCATTATGGAAGGTAGTCTGTTGTCGAGATTTTTGTTACTCCAATGGATGATAGCCTTATCATTATGGAAGGTAGTCTGTTGTCGTGATTTTTGTTACTCCAATGGATGGTAGCCTTAACATTATGGAAGGTAGTATGCTGTCGATATCTTTGTTACTACAATGGATGGTAGCCTTGTCATTATGGAAGGTAGTCTATTGTCAAGATTTTTGTTACTCCAATGGATGGTATCCTTGTCATTATGGAAGGTAATCTGCTGTCTGGATTTTTGTTATTCCAATGGATGGTATACTTCTCATTATGAAAGGTTGTCCGTTGTCGATATCTTTGTTACTCCAATGGGTGGTAGCCTAGTCATTATGGAAGGTAGTCTCTTGTCGAGATTTTTGTTACTCCAATGGATGGTAGCCGTGTCCTTATGGAAGGTAGTCTATTGTCGATATTTTTATTACTCCATTAGATAGAAGACTTGTCATTATGGAAGGTAGTCTGTTGTCGAGTTTTTTGTTATTCCAATGGATGGTAGAATTGTCATTATGGAAGGTAGTATGTTGTCGTGATTTTTGTTACTCCAATTGATGGTAGCCTTGTCATTATGGAATGTAGTATGTTATTGATTACTTTGTTACTATAATGGATGGTAGCCTTGTCATTATGGAAGGTAGTATGTTGTCGATATCTTTGTTACTACAAAGGACGGAAGCCTTGTCATTATGGAAGGTAGTCTGTTGTCGAGATTTTTGTTATTCCAATGGGTGTTATCCTTGTCATTATGAAAGGTAGTCCGTTGTTGATATGTTTGTTACTCTAATGGATGGTAGCCTAGTCATTATGGAAGGTAGTTTGTTGTCTAGATTTTTGTTACTCCAATGGATGGTAGAATTGTCATTATGGAAGGTAGTCTTTTGTCGTGATTTTTGTTACTCCAATGGATGGTAGCCTTGTCATTATGGAAGGTAGTCTGTTATCGATATCTTTGTCACTCCAATGAATGGTAGCCTAGTCATTATGGAAGGTAGTCTGTTGTCGATATTTTTGTTATTCCAATGGATGGTAGCCTTGTTATTATCGGAGTTAGTTTGTTGTCATGATTTTTGTTACTCCAATGGATGGTAGCCTTGTCATTATGGAAGGTAGTATGTTGTCGATATCTTTGTTACTCGAATGGACGGTAGCCTTTTCATTATGGAAGGTAGTCTGTTGTCAAGATATTTGTTACTCTAAGGGATGGTAGACTTGTTATTATGGAAGGTAATGTATTGTCGATATTTTTGTTATTCCAATGGATGGTAGCCTTGTCATTATGAACAATAGTCTGTTGTCGTGATTTTTGTTACTCCAATGGATGGTAGCATTGTCATTATGGAAGGTAGTCTATTGTCTATATTTTTGTTACTACAATGTATGGTAGCCTTGTCATTATGGAAAGTAGTTTGTTGTCGATATCTTTGTTATTCCAATGGATGGTAGCCTAGTCATTATGAAAGGTAGTCTGTTGTCGAGATTTTTGCTACTCCAATGGATGGTAGCCTTGTCATTTGGAAGGTAGTCTGTTGTCGAGACTTTTTATACTCCAATGGATTATAGCCTTGTCATTACGAAAGGTAGTCTCTTATGGATATTTTTGTTAATCCAATGATGGTACCCTTGTCATTATTGAAGGTAGTCTATTGTCGAGATTTTTGTTACTACAATGGATGGTAGCCTTGTCATTATGGAAGGAAGTCTATTGTCGAGATTTTTGTTACTACAATGGATGGTACCCTTGTCATTATGGAAGGTAGTCTATTGTCGAGATTTTTGTTACTCCAATGGATGGTAGCCTTGTCATTATGGAATATAGTCTATTGTCGAGATTTTTGTTACTCCATTGGATGGAAGCCTTATCATTATGGATGATAGTCTGTTGTCGAGATTTTTGTTATTCCAATGGATAATAGCCTTGTCATTATGAAGGTAGTCTGTTGTCGAGATTTTTGTTATTCCAATGGATGATATCCTTGTCATTATGAAAGGTAGTTCGTTGTCGATATGTTTGTTACTCCAATGGATGGTAGCCTTGTCATTAGGGAAGTTAGTTTGTTGTCGAGATTTTTGTTTTTCAAATGGATGGTATCCTTGTCATTAAGAAAGGTAGTTCTTTGTCGATATCTTTGTTACTCCAATGGATGGTAGCCTAGTCATTATGGAAGGTAGTCAATTGTCGAGATTTTTGTTACTCCAATGGATGGTAGCTGTGTCATTATGGAAGGTAGTCTACTGTCGATATTTTTATTACTCCATTGCATGGTAGCCATGTCATTACGGAAGGTAGTCTGTTGTCGTTATTTTTGTTATTCCAATGGATGGCAGCCTTGTCATTATGGAAGGTAGTCTGTTGTTGTGATTTTTGTTACTCCAATGGATGGTATCCTTGTCAATTTGGAAGGTAGTATGTTGTGGGTATCTTTGTTACTACAATGGACGGTAGCCTTGTCATTATGGAAGGTAGTATGTTATCGATATTTTTGTTACTCCAATGAATGGTATCCTTGTCATTATGGAAGGTAGTTTGTTGTCTAGATTTTTGTTATTCCAATGGATGGTATCCTTGTCAATATGAAAGGTAGTCCGTTGTCGATATGTTTATTACTCCAATGGATGGTAGCCTAGTCATTATGGAAGGTAGTCTGTTGTCGAGATTTTTGTTACTCCAATGGATGGTAGCCTTGTCATTACGGAAGGTAGTTTGTTGTCAAGATTTTTGTTACTACAATGGATGGTTGACCCATCATTATGGAAGCTAGTCTGTTGTCGATATTTTTGTTACTACAATGGATGGTAGCCTTGTCATTATGGAAGGTAGACTGTTGTCGAGATTTTAGTTACTCCAATGGATGGTATCCTTGTCATTATGGTAGGTTGTCTCTTGTGGATATTGTTGTTACTCCAACGGATGGTACCCTTGTCATTATGGAAGGCAATCTGTTGTAGAGATTTTTGTTCTCCAATGGATGGTAGCCTTTTCATTATGGAAGGTAGTGTATTTTCAATTTTTTTGTTATTCCAATGGATGTTAGCCTTGTCATAATGGAAAGTAGTCTGTTGTCGAGATTTTTGTTATTCCAATGGATGGTAGCCTTGTCATTATGGAAGGTAGTCTATTGTCGTGATTTTTGTTATTCCAATGGACGGTAGCCTTGTCATTATGGAAGGTAGTCTATTGTCGTGATTTTTGTTACTCCAATGGATGGTAGCCTTGTAATTATTGAAGGTAGTATGTTGTCGATATCTTTGTTACTACAATGGATGGTAGCCTTGTCATTATGGAAGGTAGTATGTTGTCGAGTTTTTGTTACTCCAATGGATGGTATCCTTGTCATTATGGAAGGTAATCTGTTGTCGAGATTTTTGTTATTCTAATGGATGGGATCCTTCTCATTAGTAAAGGTAGTTCGTTGTCGATATCTTTGTTACTCCAATGGATGGTAGCCTAGTCATTATGGAAGGTAGTCTGTTGTCGAGATTTTTCTTACACCAATGGATGGTAGCCTTGTCATTAGGGAAGGTAGTCTGTTGTCATACTTTTTGTTACTCCAATGGATGGTAGCCTTGTCAATATGGAAGGTAGTCTATTGTCGATATCTTTGTTACTACAATGGATGGTAGCCTTGTCATTATGGAAGGTAGTCTGTTGTCAAGATTTTTGTTACTCTAGTGGATGGTATCCTTGTCATTATGGAAGGTTGTCTGTTGTCGATATTTTTATTACTCCATTGGATGGAAGACTTGTCATTATGGAAGGTAGTCTGTTGTCGAGTTTTTTGTTATTCCAATGGATGGTAGACTTGTCATTATGGAAGGTAGTATGTTGTCGTGATTTTTGTTACTCCAATTGATGGTAGCCATGTCATTATGGAATGTAGTATGTTGTTGATTACTTTGTTACTATAATGGATGGTAGCCTTGTCATTATGGAAGGTAGTATGTTGTCGATATCTTTGTTACTACAAAGGACGGTAGCCTTGTCATTATGGAAGGTAGTTTGTTGTCGAGATTTTTGTTATTCCAATGGGTGGTATCCTTGTCATTATGAAAGGTAGTCCGTTGTTGATATGTTTGTTACTCTAATGGATGGTAGCCTAGTCATTATGGAAGGTAGTCTGTTGTCTAGATTTTTGTTACTCCAATGGATGGTAGCCTTGTCATTATGGAAGGTAGTCTGTTATCGATATCTTTGTCACTCCAATGAATGGTAGCCTAGTTATTATAGAAGGTAGTCTGTTGTCGATATTTTTGTTATTCCAATGGATGGTAGCCTTGTTATTATCGGAGTTAGTTTGTTGTCATGATTTTTGTTACTCCAATGGATGGTAGCCTTGTCATTATGGAAGGTAGTATGTTGTCGATATCTTTGTTACTCGAATGGACGGTAGCCTTATCATTATGGAAGGTAGTCTGTTGTCAAGATATTTGTTACTCTAAGGGATGGTAGAGTTGTTATTATGGAAGGTAGTGTATTGTCGATATTTTTGTTATTCTAATGGATGGTAGCCTTGTCATTATGACTGATAGTTTGTTGTCGAGATTTTTGTTACTCCAATGGATGGTAGCATTGTCATTATGGAAGGTAGTCTATTGTCTATATTTTTGTTACTACAATGTATGGTAGCCTTGTCATTATGGAAAGTAGTTTGTTGTCGATATCTTTGTTACTCCAATGGATGGTAGCCTAGTCATTATGAAAGGTAGTCTGTTGTCGAGATTTTTGCTACTCCAATGGATGGTAGCCTTGTCATTATGGAATGTAGTTTGTTGTCGAGACTTTTTATACTCCAATGGATTATAGCCTTGTCATTACGAAAGGTAGTCTCTTATTGATATTTTTGTTAATCCAATGATGGTACCCTTGTCATTATGGAAGGTAGTCTACTGTCGAGATTTTTATTACTCCAATGGATGGTAGCCTTGTCATTATGGAAAGTAGTCTGTTGTTAAGATTTTTGTTACTCCAATGGACGGTAGACTTGTCATTATGGAAGGTAGTCTGTTGTCGATATCCTTGTTACTCCGGTGGATGGTAGCCTTGTCGTTATGGAAGGTAGTCTATTGTCGAGATTTTTGTTACTACAATGGATGGTAGCCTTGTCATTATGGAAGGAAGTCTATTGTCGAGATTTTTGTTACTACAATGGATGGCACCCTTGTCATTATGGAAGGTAGTCTATTGTCGAGATTTTTGTTACTCCAATGGATGGTAGCCTTGTCATTATGGAATATAGTCTATTGTCGAGATTTTTGTTACTCCATTGGATGGAAGCCTTATCATTATGGATGATAGTTTGTTGTCGAGATTTTTGTTATTCCAATGGATGATAGCCTTGTCATTATGAAGGTAGTCTGTTGTCGATATTTTTGTTATTCCAATGGATGATATCCTTGTCATTATGAAAGGTAGTTCGTTGTCGATATGTTTGTTACTCCAATGGATGGTAGCCTTGTCATTAGGGAAGTTAGTTTGTTGTCGAGATTTTTGTTTTTCAAATGGATAGTATCCTTGTCATTAAGAAAGGTAGTTCTTTGTCGATATCTTTGTTACTCCAATGGATGGTAGCCTTGTCATTACGGAAGGTAGTCTGTTGTCATTATTTTTGTTATTCCAATGGATGGCAGCCTTGTCATTATGGAAGGTAGTCTGTTGTCGTGATTTTTGTTACTCCAATGGATGGTATTCTTGTCACTTTGGAAGGTAGTATGTTGTGGGTATCTTTGTTACTACAATGGATGGTAGCCTTGTCATTATGGAAGGTAGTATGTTATCGATATTTTTGTTACTCCAATGAATGGCAGCCTTATCATTATGGAAGGTAGTTTGTTGTCTAGATTTTTGTTATTCCAATGGATGGTATCCTTGTCATTATGAAAGGTAGTCCGTTGTCGATATGTTTATTACTCCAATGGATGGTAGCCTAGTCATTATGGAAGGTAGTCTGTTGTCGAGATTTTTGTTACTCCAATGGATGGTAGCCTTGTCATTACGGAAGGTAGTTTGTTGTCAAGATTTTTGTTACTACAATGGATGGTTGACCCTTCATTATGGAAGTTAGTCTGTTGTCGATATTTTTGTTACTACAATGGATGGTAGCCTTGTCATTATGGAAGGTAGACTGTTGTCAAGATTTTAGTTACTCCAATGGATGGTATCCTTGTCATTATGGTAGGTTGTCTCTTGTGGATATTGTTGTTACTCCAATGGATGGTACCCTTGTCATTATGGAAGGCAATCTGTTGTAGAGATTTTTGTTCTCCAATGGATGGTAGCCTTGTCATTATGGAAGGTAGTGTATTTTCAATTTTTTTGTTATTGCAATGGATGTTAGCCTTGTCATAATGGAAAGTAGTCGGTTGTCGAGATTTTTGTTAATCCAATGGATGGTAGCCTTGTAATTATTGAAGGTAGTATGTTGTCGATATCTTTGTTACTACAATGGATGGTAGCCTTGTCATTATGGAAGGTAGTATGTTGTCGAGTTTTTGTTACTCCAATGGATGGTATCCTTGTCATTATGGAAGGTAATCTGCTGTCGAGATTTTTGTTATTCCAATGGATGGGATCCTTCTCATTAGTAAAGGTAGTTCGTTATCGATATCTTTGTTACTCCAATGGATGGTAGCCTAGTCATTATGGAAGGTAGTCTATTGTCGAGATTTTTCTTACACCAATGGATGGTAGCCTTGTCATTAGGGAAGGTAGTCTGTTGTCGTACTTTTTGTTACTCCAATGGATGGTAGCCTTGTCAATATGGAAGGTAGTCTGTTGTCAAGATTTTTGTTACTCTAGTGGATGGTATCCTTGTCATTATGGAAGGTTGTCTGTTGTCGAGATTTTTGTTATTAAAATGGATGGTATCCTTGTCATTATGAAAGGTAGTTCGTTGTCGATATCTTTGTTATTGCAATGCAAGGTAGCCTAGTCATTATGGAAGGTAGTCTGTTGTCGAGATTTTTGTTACTCCAATGGATGGTTTCCTTGTCATTATGGAAGGTAGTCTATTATCGATATTTTTATTACTCCATTGGATTGTAGCCTTTTCATTATGGGAAGTAGTCTATTGTCGATATTTTTGTTACTCTAATGGATGGTTGCCGTGTCATTATTGAAGGTAGTATGTTGTCGTGATTTTTGTTAATCCAATTGATGGTAGCCTTGTCATTATGAAAGGTAGTCAGTTGTCGATTTGTTTGTTACTCCAATGGATGGTAGCCTTGTCATTATGGAAGGTAGTCTGTTGTCTTGATTTTTGTTACTCCAATGGATGGTAGCCTTGTCATTATGGAAGGTAGTTTGTTGTCCAGATTTTTGTTACTCCAATGGATGGTTGACTTGTCATTATGGAAGGTAGTCTGTTGTCGATATTTTTGTTACTACAATGGATGGTAGCCTTGTCATTATGGAAGGTAGTCTGTTGTCGAGATTTTAGTTACTCCAATGGATTGTAGCCTTGTCATTATGGAAGGTTGTCTCTTGTGGATATTTTTGTTACTCCAATGGATGGTACTCTTGTCATTATGGAAGGCAGACTGTTGTAGAGATTTTTGTTCTCCAATGGATGGTAGCCTTGTCATTATGGAAGGTAGTGTGTTGTCGAAATTTTTGTTATTCCAATGGATGTTAGCCTTGTCATAATGGAAAGTAGTCTGTTGTCGATATTTTTGTTATTCAAATGGGTGGTAGCCTTGTCATTATGGAAGGTAGTCTATTGTCGTGCTTTTTGTTTCTATAATGGATGGTAGCCTTGTCATTATGGAAGGTAGTCTGTTGTCGATATCTTTGTTACTACAATGGATGGTAGCTATGTCATTGTGGAACGTAGTCTGTTGTCAAGATATTTGTTACTCCAATGGATGGTATCCTTGTCAATATGGAAGGTTGTTTGTTGTCGAGATTTTTGTTATTCAAATGGATGGTATCCTTTTCATTATGAAAGGTAGTTCGTTGTAGATATCTTTGTTACTTCAATGGATGGTAGCCTAGTCATTATGGAAGGTAGTCTTTTGTCGATATTTTTGTTACTCCAATGGATGGTAGCCGTGTCATTATGGAAGGTAGTCTAGTGTCGATATTTTTATTACTCCATTGGACGGTAGCCTTGTCATTATGGAAGGTAGTGTGTTGTTGATATTTTTGTTATTCCAATGGATGTTAGCCTTGTCATAATGGAAAGTATTCTGTTGTCGAGATTTTTGTTATTCCAATGGATGGTAGCCTTGTCATTATGGAAGGTAGTCTATTGTCGTGATTTTTGTTACTCCAATGGATGGTAGCCTTGTCATTATGGAAGGTAGTATGTTGTCGATATCTTTGTTACTACAATGGATGGTAGCCTTGTCATTATGGAAGGTAGTCTGTTGTCGAGTTTTTGTTACTCCAATGGATGATATCCTTGTCATTATGGAAGGTAATCTGCTGTCTAGATTTTTGTTATTCCAATGGATGGTATCCTTCTCATTATGAAAGGTAGTCCGTTGTCGATATCTTTGTTACGCCAATGGATGGTAGCCTAGTCATTATGGAAGGTAGTATGTTGTCGAGATTTTTGTTACTCCAATGGATGGTAGCCTTGTCATTATGGAAGGTAGTCTATTGTCGTGCTTTTTGTTACTCCAATGGATGGTAGCCTTGTCATTATGGAAGGTAGTCTGTTGTCGATATGTTTGTTACTATAATGGATGGTAGCCTTTTCATTGTGGAAGGTAGTCTGTTGTCAAGATTTTTGTTACTCCAATGGATGGTATCCTTGTCATTATGGAAGGTTGTCTGTTGTCGAGATTTTTGTTATTCAAATGCATGGTATCCTTGTCATTATAAAAGGTAGTTCGTTGTAGATATCTTGGTTACTTAAATGGATGGTAGCCTAGTCATTATGGAAGGTAGTCTTTTGTCGATACTATTATTACTACAATGGATGGTAGCCGTGTCATTATGGAAGGTAGTTTATTGTCGATATTTTTATTACTCCATTGGATTGTATCCTTGTCATTATGGAAGGTAGTCTGTTGTCGATATTTTTGTTATTCCAATGGATGGTAGCCTTGTCATTATGGAAGGTAGTATGTTGTCGTGATTTTTGTTACTCCAATTGATGGTAGCCTTGTCATTATGGAAGGTAGTATGTTGTTGATATCTTTGTTACTATAATGGATGGTAGCCATGTCATTATGGAAGGTAGTCTGTTGTCGAGATTTTTGTTACTCCAATGGATGGTAGCCTTGTCATTATGGAAGATAGTCTGTTGTCGAGAATTTTGTTACTCCATTGGATGGTAGCCTTGTCATTATGGAAGGTAGTGTGTTGTCGATATTTTTGTTATTCCAATGGATGGTAGCCTTGTCATTATGGAAGTGAGTCTGTTGTCATGATTTTTGTTACTCCAACGGATGGTAGCCTTGTCATTATGGAAGGTAGTGTGTTGTCGATATTTTTGTTATTACAATGGATGGTAGCCTTGTCATTGTGGAAGGTAGTCTGTTGTTAATATTTTTGTTATTCCAATGGATGGTAGCCTTGTAATTATGGAAGGTAGTATGTTGTCGTGATTTTTATTACTCCATTGGATGCTAGCCTTGTCATTATGAAAGGTAGTCTGTTGTCGATATTTTTGTTATTCCAATGGATGGTAGCCTTAGTATTATGGAAGGTAGTCTGTTGTCGATATTTTAGTTACTCCAATGGATGGTAGCCTTGTCATTATGGAAGATAGTCTGTTTTCAAGAATTTTGTTACTCCATTGGATGGTAGCCTTGTCATTATGGATGGTATTGTGTTGTCGATATTTTTGTTATTCTAATGGATGGTAGCCTTGTCATTATGGAAGTTAGTCTGTTGTCGTGATTTTTGTTACTCCAATGGATGGTAGCCTTGTCATTATGGAAGGTAGTGTGTTGTCGATATTTTTTTTATTCCAATGGATGGTAGCCTTGTCATTATGGAAGGTAGTCTATTATCAATATTTTTGTTACTACAATGGATGGTAGCATTGTCATTATGGAAGGTAGTCTGTTGTCGATATCTTTTTTACTCCAATGGATGGTAGCCTAGTCATTATGGAAGGTAGTCTAGTGTCAAGATTTTTGTTACTCCAATGGATGATAGCCTTGTCATTATGGAAGGTAGCCTATTGTCGTGATTTTTGTTACTCCAATGGATGGTAGCCTTGTCATTATGGAAGGTAGTATGTTGTCGATATCTTTGTTACTACAATGGATGGTAGCCTTGTCATTATGGAAGGTAGTCTGTTGTGGTGTTTTTGTTACTCCAATGGATGGTATCCTTGTCATTATGGAAGGTAATCTGCTGTCTAGATTTTTGTTATTGCAATGGATGGTATCCTTCTCATTATGAAAGGTAGTTTGTTGTCGATATCTTTGTTACTACAATGGATGGTAGCCTAGTCATTATGGAAGGTAGTCTTTTGTCGATATTATTATTACTCCAATGGATGGTAGCCGTGTCATTATGGAAGGTAGTTTATTGTCGATATTTTAATTACTCCATTGGATTGTATCCTTGTCATTATGGAAGGTAGTCTGTTGTCGATATTTTTGTTATTCCAATGGATGGTAGCCTTGTCATTATGGAAGGTAGTATGTTGTCGTGATTTTTGTTACTCCAATTGATGGTAGGCTTGTCATTATGGAAGGTAGTATGTTGTTGATATCTTTGTTACTATAATGGATGGTAGCCATGTCATTATGGAAGGTAGTCTGTTGTCGAGATTTTTGTTACTCCAATGGATGGTAGCCTTGTCATTATGGAATGGAGTCTGTTGTCGAGAATTTTGTTACTCCATTGGATGGTAGCCTTGTCATTATGGAAGGTAGCGTGTTGTCGATATTTTTGTTATTCCAATGGATGGTAGCCTTGTCATTATGGAAGTTAGTTTGTTGTCATGATTTTTGTTACTCCAACGGATGGTAGCCTTGTCATTATTGAAGGTAGTGTGTTGTTGATATTTTTGTTATTCCAATGGATGGTAGCCTTGTCATTGTGGAAGGTAGTCTGTTGTTGATATTTTTGTTATTCCAATGGATGGTAGCCTTGTAATTATGGAAGGTAGTATGTTGTCCTGATTTTTATTACTCCTTTGGATGCTAGCCTTGTCATTATGAAAGGTAGTCTGTTGTCGATATTTTTGTTATGCCAATGGATGGTAGCCTTAGTATTATGGAAGGTAGTCTGTTGTCGATAGTTTTGTTACTCCAATGGATGGTAGCCTTGTCATTATGGAAGATAGTCTGTTTTCAAGAATTTTGTTACTCCATTGGATGGTAGCCTTGTCATTATGGATGGTATTGTGTTGTCGATATTTTTGTTATTCCAATGGATGGTAGCCTTGTCATTATGGAAGTTAGTCTGTTGTCGTGATTTTTGTTAGTCCAATGGATGGTAGCCTTGTCATTATGGAAGGTAGTGTGTTGTCGATATTTTTTTTATTCCAATGGATGGTAGCCTTGTCATTATGGAAGGTAGTCTATTGTCAATATTTTTGTTACTCCAATGGATGGTAGCCTTGTCATTATGGAAGGTAGTCTGTTGTCGATATGTTTGTTACTATAATGGATGGTAGCCTTTTCATTGTGGAAGGTAGTCTGTTGTCAAGATTTTTGTTACTCCAATGGATGGTATCCTTGTCATTATGGAAGGTTGTCTGTTGTCGAGATTTTTGTTATTCAAATGCATGGTATCCTTGTCATTATAAAAGGTAGTTCGTTGTAGATATCTTGGTTACTTAAATGGATTGTAGCCTAGTCATTATGGAAGGTAGTCTTTTGTCGATACTATTATTACTACAATGGATGGTAGCCGTGTCATTATGGAAGGTAGTTTATTGTCGATATTTTTATTACTCCATTGGATTGTATCCTTGTCATTATGGAAGGTAGTCTGTTGTCGATATTTTTGTTATTCCAATGGATGGTAGCCTTGTCATTATGGAAGGTAGTATGTTGTCGTGATTTTTGTTACTCCAATTGATGGTAGCCTTGTCATTATGGAAGGTAGTATGTTGTTGATATCTTTGTTACTATAATGGATGGTAGCCATGTCATTATGGAAGGTAGTCTGTTGTCGAGATTTTTGTTACTCCAATGGATGGTAGCCTTGTCATTATGGAAGATAGTCTGTTGTCGAGAATTTTGTTACTCCATTGGATGGTAGCCTTGTCATTATGGAAGGTAGTGTGTTGTCGATATTTTTGTTATTCCAATGGATGGTAGCCTTGTCATTATGGAAGTGAGTCTGTTGTCATGATTTTTGTTACTCCAACGGATGGTAGCCTTGTCATTATGGAAGGTAGTGTGTTGTCGATATTTTTGTTATTACAATGGATGGTAGCCTTGTCATTGTGGAAGGTAGTCTGTTGTTAATATTTTTGTTATTCCAATGGATGGTAGCCTTGTAATTATGGAAGGTAGTATGTTGTCGTGATTTTTATTACTCCATTGGATGCTAGCCTTGTCATTATGAAAGGTAGTCTGTTGTCGATATTTTTGTTATTCCAATGGATGGTAGCCTTAGTATTATGGAAGGTAGTCTGTTGTCGATATTTTAGTTACTCCAATGGATGGTAGCCTTGTCATTATGGAAGATAGTCTGTTTTCAAGAATTTTGTTACTCCATTGGATGGTAGCCTTGTCATTATGGATGGTATTGTGTTGTCGATATTTTTGTTATTCTAATGGATGGTAGCCTTGTCATTATGGAAGTTAGTCTGTTGTCGTGATTTTTGTTACTCCAATGGATGGTAGCCTTGTCATTATGGAAGGTAGTGTGTTGTCGATATTTTTTTTATTCCAATGGATGGTAGCCTTGTCATTATGGAAGGTAGTCTATTATCAATATTTTTGTTACTACAATGGATGGTAGCATTGTCATTATGGAAGGTAGTCTGTTGTCGATATCTTTTTTACTCCAATGGATGGTAGCCTAGTCATTATGGAAGGTAGTCTAGTGTCAAGATTTTTGTTACTCCAATGGATGATAGCCTTGTCATTATGGAAGGTAGCCTATTGTCGTGATTTTTGTTACTCCAATGGATGGTAGCCTTGTCATTATGGAAGGTAGTATGTTGTCGATATCTTTGTTACTACAATGGATGGTAGCCTTGTCATTATGGAAGGTAGTCTGTTGTGGTGTTTTTGTTACTCCAATGGATGGTATCCTTGTCATTATGGAAGGTAATCTGCTGTCTAGATTTTTGTTATTGCAATGGATGGTATCCTTCTCATTATGAAAGGTAGTTTGTTGTCGATATCTTTGTTACTACAATGGATGGTAGCCTAGTCATTATGGAAGGTAGTCTTTTGTCGATATTATTATTACTCCAATGGATGGTAGCCGTGTCATTATGGAAGGTAGTTTATTGTCGATATTTTAATTACTCCATTGGATTGTATCCTTGTCATTATGGAAGGTAGTCTGTTGTCGATATTTTTATTATTCCAATGGATGGTAGCCTTGTCATTATGGAAGGTAGTATGTTGTCGTGATTTTTGTTACTCCAATTGATGGTAGGCTTGTCATTATGGAAGGTAGTATGTTGTTGATATCTTTGTTACTATAATGGATGGTAGCCATGTCATTATGGAAGGTAGTCTGTTGTCGAGATTTTTGTTACTCCAATGGATGGTAGCCTTGTCATTATGGAATGGAGTCTGTTGTCGAGAATTTTGTTACTCCATTGGATGGTAGCCTTGTCATTATGGAAGGTAGCGTGTTGTCGATATTTTTGTTATTCCAATGGATGGTAGCCTTGTCATTATGGAAGTTAGTTTGTTGTCATGATTTTTGTTACTCCAACGGATGGTAGCCTTGTCATTATGGAAGGTAGTGTGTTGTTGATATTTTTGTTATTCCAATGGATGGTAGCCTTGTCATTGTGGAAGGTAGTCTGTTGTTGATATTTTTGTTATTCCAATGGATGGTAGCCTTGTAATTATGGAAGGTAGTATGTTGTCCTGATTTTTATTACTCCTTTGGATGCTAGCCTTGTCATTATGAAAGGTAGTCTGTTGTCGATATTTTTGTTATGCCAATGGATGGTAGCCTTAGTATTATGGAAGGTAGTCTGTTGTCGATAGTTTTGTTACTCCAATGGATGGTAGCCTTGTCATTATGGAAGATAGTCTGTTTTCAAGAATTTTGTTACTCCATTGGATGGTAGCCTTGTCATTATGGATGGTATTGTGTTGTCGATATTTTTGTTATTCCAATGGATGGTAGCCTTGTCATTATGGAAGTTAGTCTGTTGTCGTGATTTTTGTTAGTCCAATGGATGGTAGCCTTGTCATTATGGAAGGTAGTGTGTTGTCGATATTTTTTTTATTCCAATGGATGGTAGCCTTGTCATTATGGAAGGTAGTCTATTGTCAATATTTTTGTTACTCCAATGGATGGTAGCCTTGTCATTATGGAAGGTAGTCTGTTGTCGATATGTTTGTTACTATAATGGATGGTAGCCTTTTCATTGTGGAAGGTAGTCTGTTGTCAAGATTTTTGTTACTCCAATGGATGGTATCCTTGTCATTATGGAAGGTTGTCTGTTGTCGAGATTTTTGTTATTCAAATGCATGGTATCCTTGTCATTATAAAAGGTAGTTCGTTGTAGATATCTTGGTTACTTAAATGGATTGTAGCCTAGTCATTATGGAAGGTAGTCTTTTGTCGATACTATTATTACTACAATGGATGGTAGCCGTGTCATTATGGAAGGTAGTTTATTGTCGATATTTTTATTACTCCATTGGATTGTATCCTTGTCATTATGGAAGGTAGTCTGTTGTCGATATTTTTGTTATTCCAATGGATGGTAGCCTTGTCATTATGGAAGGTAGTATGTTGTCGTGATTTTTGTTACTCCAATTGATGGTAGCCTTGTCATTATGGAAGGTAGTATGTTGTTGATATCTTTGTTACTATAATGGATGGTAGCCATGTCATTATGGAAGGTAGTCTGTTGTCGAGATTTTTGTTACTCCAATGGATGGTAGCCTTGTCATTATGGAAGATAGTCTGTTGTCGAGAATTTTGTTACTCCATTGGATGGTAGCCTTGTCATTATGGAAGGTAGTGTGTTGTCGATATTTTTGTTATTCCAATGGATGGTAGCCTTGTCATTATGGAAGTGAGTCTGTTGTCATGATTTTTGTTACTCCAACGGATGGTAGCCTTGTCATTATGGAAGGTAGTGTGTTGTCGATATTTTTGTTATTACAATGGATGGTAGCCTTGTCATTGTGGAAGGTAGTCTGTTGTTAATATTTTTGTTATTCCAATGGATGGTAGCCTTGTAATTATGGAAGGTAGTATGTTGTCGTGATTTTTATTACTCCATTGGATGCTAGCCTTGTCATTATGAAAGGTAGTCTGTTGTCGATATTTTTGTTATTCCAATGGATGGTAGCCTTAGTATTATGGAAGGTAGTCTGTTGTCGATATTTTAGTTACTCCAATGGATGGTAGCCTTGTCATTATGGAAGATAGTCTGTTTTCAAGAATTTTGTTACTCCATTGGATGGTAGCCTTGTCATTATGGATGGTATTGTGTTGTCGATATTTTTGTTATTCTAATGGATGGTAGCCTTGTCATTATGGAAGTTAGTCTGTTGTCGTGATTTTTGTTACTCCAATGGATGGTAGCCTTGTCATTATGGAAGGTAGTGTGTTGTCGATATTTTTTTTATTCCAATGGATGGTAGCCTTGTCATTATGGAAGGTAGTCTATTATCAATATTTTTGTTACTACAATGGATGGTAGCATTGTCATTATGGAAGGTAGTCTGTTGTCGATATCTTTTTTACTCCAATGGATGGTAGCCTAGTCATTATGGAAGGTAGTCTAGTGTCAAGATTTTTGTTACTCCAATGGATGATAGCCTTGTCATTATGGAAGGTAGCCTATTGTCGTGATTTTTGTTACTCCAATGGATGGTAGCCTTGTCATTATGGAAGGTAGTATGTTGTCGATATCTTTGTTACTACAATGGATGGTAGCCTTGTCATTATGGAAGGTAGTCTGTTGTGGTGTTTTTGTTACTCCAATGGATGGTATCCTTGTCATTATGGAAGGTAATCTGCTGTCTAGATTTTTGTTATTGCAATGGATGGTATCCTTCTCATTATGAAAGGTAGTTTGTTGTCGATATCTTTGTTACTACAATGGATGGTAGCCTAGTCATTATGGAAGGTAGTCTTTTGTCGATATTATTATTACTCCAATGGATGGTAGCCGTGTCATTATGGAAGGTAGTTTATTGTCGATATTTTAATTACTCCATTGGATTGTATCCTTGTCATTATGGAAGGTAGTCTGTTGTCGATATTTTTATTATTCCAATGGATGGTAGCCTTGTCATTATGGAAGGTAGTATGTTGTCGTGATTTTTGTTACTCCAATTGATGGTAGGCTTGTCATTATGGAAGGTAGTATGTTGTTGATATCTTTGTTACTATAATGGATGGTAGCCATGTCATTATGGAAGGTAGTCTGTTGTCGAGATTTTTGTTACTCCAATGGATGGTAGCCTTGTCATTATGGAATGGAGTCTGTTGTCGAGAATTTTGTTACTCCATTGGATGGTAGCCTTGTCATTATGGAAGGTAGCGTGTTGTCGATATTTTTGTTATTCCAATGGATGGTAGCCTTGTCATTATGGAAGTTAGTTTGTTGTCATGATTTTTGTTACTCCAACGGATGGTAGCCTTGTCATTATGGAAGGTAGTGTGTTGTTGATATTTTTGTTATTCCAATGGATGGTAGCCTTGTCATTGTGGAAGGTAGTCTGTTGTTGATATTTTTGTTATTCCAATGGATGGTAGCCTTGTAATTATGGAAGGTAGTATGTTGTCCTGATTTTTATTACTCCTTTGGATGCTAGCCTTGTCATTATGAAAGGTAGTCTGTTGTCGATATTTTTGTTATGCCAATGGATGGTAGCCTTAGTATTATGGAAGGTAGTCTGTTGTCGATAGTTTTGTTACTCCAATGGATGGTAGCCTTGTCATTATGGAAGATAGTCTGTTTTCAAGAATTTTGTTACTCCATTGGATGGTAGCCTTGTCATTATGGATGGTATTGTGTTGTCGATATTTTTGTTATTCCAATGGATGGTAGCCTTGTCATTATGGAAGTTAGTCTGTTGTCGTGATTTTTGTTAGTCCAATGGATGGTAGCCTTGTCATTATGGAAGGTAGTGTGTTGTCGATATTTTTTTTATTCCAATGGATGGTAGCCTTGTCATTATGGAAGGTAGTCTATTGTCAATATTTTTGTTACTCCAATGGATGGTAGCCTTGTCATTATGGAAGGTAGTCTGTTGTCGATATGTTTGTTACTATAATGGATGGTAGCCTTTTCATTGTGGAAGGTAGTCTGTTGTCAAGATTTTTGTTACTCCAATGGATGGTATCCTTGTCATTATGGAAGGTTGTCTGTTGTCGAGATTTTTGTTATTCAAATGCATGGTATCCTTGTCATTATAAAAGGTAGTTCGTTGTAGATATCTTGGTTACTTAAATGGATGGTAGCCTAGTCATTATGGAAGGTAGTCTTTTGTCGATACTATTATTACTATAATGGATGGTAGCCGTGTCATTATGGAAGGTAGTTTATTGTCGATATTTTTATTACTCCATTGGATTGTATCCTTGTCATTATGGAAGGTAGTCTGTTGTCGATATTTTTGTTATTCCAATGGATGGTAGCCTTGTCATTATGGAAGGTAGTATGTTGTCGTGATTTTTGTTACTCCAATTGATGGTAGCCTTGTCATTATGGAAGGTAGTATGTTGTTGATATCTTTGTTACTATAATGGATGGTAGCCATGTCATTATGGAAGGTAGTCTGTTGTCGAGATTTTTGTTACTCCAATGGATGGAAGCCTTGTCATTATGGAAGATAGTCTGTTGTCGAGAATTTTGTTACTCCATTGGATGGTAGCCTTGTCATTATGGAAGGTAGTGTGTTGTAGATATTTTTGTTATTCCAATGGATGGTAGCCTTGTCATTATGGAAGTGAGTCTGTTGTCATGATTTTTGTTACTCCAACGGATGGTAGCCTTGTCATTATGGAAGGTAGTGTGTTGTCGATATTTTTGTTATTACAATGGATGGTAGCCTTGTCATTGTGGAAGGTAGTCTGTTGTTGATATTTTTGTTATTCGAATGGATGGTAGCCTTGTAATTATGGAAGGTAGTATGTTGTCGTGATTTTTATTACTCCATTGGATGCTAGCCTTGTCATTATGAAAGGTAGTCTGTTGTCGATATTTTTGTTATTCCAATGGATGGTAGCCTTAGTATTATGGAAGGTAGTCTGTTGTCGATATTTTAGTTACTCCAATGGATGGTAGCCTTGTCATTATGGAAGATAGTTTGTTTTCAAGAATTTTGTTACTCCATTGGATGGTAGCCTTGTCATTATGGATGGTATTGTGTTGTCGATATTTTTGTTATTCCAATGGATGGTAGCCTTGTCATTATGGAAGTTAGTCTGTTGTCGTGATTTTTGTTACTCCAATGGATGGTAGCCTTGTCATTATGGAAGGTAGTGTGTTGTCGATATTTTTTTTATTCAAATGGATGGTAGCCTTGTCATTATGGAAGGTAGTCTATTATCAATATTTTTGTTACTACAATGGATGGTAGCATTGTCATTATGGAAGGTAGTCTGTTGTCGATATCTTTTTTACTCCAATGGATGGTAGCCTAGTCATTATGGAAGGTAGTCTAGTGTCAAGATTTTTGTTACTCCAATGGATGATAGCCTTGTCATTATGGAAGGTAGCCTATTGTCGTGATTTTTGTTACTCCAATGGATGGTAGCCTTGTCATTATGGAAGGTAGTATGTTGTCGATATCTTTGTTACTACAATGGATGGTAGCCTTGTCATTATGGAAGGTAGTCTGTTGTGGTGTTTTTGTTACTCCAATGGATGGTATCCTTGTCATTATGGAAGGTAATCTGCTGTCTAGATTTTTGTTATTGCAATGGATGGTATCCTTCTCATTATGAAAGGTAGTTTGTTGTCGATATCTTTGTTACTACAATGGATGGTAGCCTAGTCATTATGGAAGGTAGTCTTTTGTCGATATTATTATTACTCCAATGGATGGTAGCCGTGTCATTATGGAAGGTAGTTTATTGTCGATATTTTTATTACTCCATTGGATTGTATCCTTGTCATTATGGAAGGTAGTCTGTTGTCGATATTTTTGTTATTCCAATGGATGGTAGCCTTGTCATTATGGAAGGTAGTATGTTGTCGTGATTTTTGTTACTCCAATTGATGGTAGGCTTGTCATTATGGAAGGTAGTATGTTGTTGATATCTTTGTTACTATAATGGATGGTAGCCATGTCATTATGGAAGGTAGTCTGTTGTCGAGATTTTTGTTACTCCAATGGATGGTAGCCTTGTCATTATGGAATGGAGTCTGTTGTCGAGAATTTTGTTACTCCATTGGATTGTAGCCTTGTCATTATGGAAGGTAGTGTGTTGTCGATATTTTTGTTATTCCAATGGATGGTAGCCTTGTCATTATGGAAGTTAGTCTGTTGTCATGATTTTTGTTACTCCAACGGATGATAGCCTTGTCATTATGGAAGGTAGTGTGTTGTTGATATTTTTGTTATTCCAATGGATGGTAGCCTTGTCATTGTGGAAGGTAGTCTGTTGTTGATATTTTTGTTATTCCAATGGATGGTAGCCTTGTAATTATGGAAGGTAGTATGTTGTCCTGATTTTTATTACTCCTTTGGATGCTAGCCTTGTCATTATGAAAGGTCGTCTGTTGTCGATATTTTTGTTATTCCAATGGATGGTAGCCTTAGTATTATGGAAGGTAGTCTGTTGTCGATAGTTTTGTTACTCCAATGGATGGTAGCCTTGTCATTATGGAAGATAGTCTGTTTTCAAGAATTTTGTTACTCCATTGGATGGTAGCCTTGTCATTATGGATGGTATTGTGTTGTCGATATTTTTGTTATTCCAATGGATGGTAGCCTTGTCATTATGGAAGTTAGTCTGTTGTCGTGATTTTTGTTAGTCCAATTGATGGTAGCCTTGTCATTATGGAAGGTAGTGTGTTGTCGATATTTTTTTTATTCCAATGGATGGTAGCCTTGTCATTATGGAAGGTAGTCTATTGTCAATATTTTTGTTACTACAATGGATGGTAGCATTGTCATTATGGAAGGTAGTCTGTTGTCGATATCTTTTTTACTCCAATGGATGGTAGCCTAGTCATTATGGAAGGTAGTCTAGTGTCAAGATTTTTGTTACTCCAATGGATGATAGCCTTGTCATTATGGAAGGTAGCCTATTGTCGTGATTTTTGTTACTCCAATGGATGGTAGCCTTGTCATTATGGAAGGTAGTATGTTGTCGATATCTTTGTTACTACAATGGATGGTAGCCTTGTCATTATGGAAGGTAGTCTGTTGTGGTGTTTTTGTTACTCCAATGGATGGTATCCTTGTCATTATGGAAGGTAATCTGCTGTCTAGATTTTTGTTATTGCAATGGATGGTATCCTTCTCATTATGAAAGGTAGTTTGTTGTCGATATCTTTGTTACTACAATGGATGGTAGCCTAGTCATTATGGAAGGTAGTCTTTTGTCGATATTATTATTACTCCAATGGATGGTAGCCGTGTCATTATGGAAGGTAGTTTATTGTCGATATTTTAATTACTCCATTGGATTGTATCCTTGTCATTATGGAAGGTAGTCTGTTGTCGATATTTTTGTTATTCCAATGGATGGTAGCCTTGTCATTATGGAAGGTAGTATGTTGTCGTGATTTTTGTTACTCCAATTGATGGTAGGCTTGTCATTATGGAAGGTAGTATGTTGTTGATATCTTTGTTACTATAATGGATGGTAGCCATGTCATTATGGAAGGTAGTCTGTTGTCGAGATTTTTGTTACTCCAATGGATGGTAGCCTTGTCATTATGGAATGGAGTCTGTTGTCGAGAATTTTGTTACTCCATTGGATGGTAGCCTTGTCATTATGGAAGGTAGCGTGTTGTCGATATTTTTGTTATTCCAATGGATGGTAGCCTTGTCATTATGGAAGTTAGTTTGTTGTCATGATTTTTGTTACTCCAACGGATGGTAGCCTTGTCATTATGGAAGGTAGTGTGTTGTTGATATTTTTGTTATTCCAATGGATGGTAGCCTTGTCATTGTGGAAGGTAGTCTGTTGTTGATATTTTTGTTATTCCAATGGATGGTAGCCTTGTAATTATGGAAGGTAGTATGTTGTCCTGATTTTTATTACTCCTTTGGATGCTAGCCTTGTCATTATGAAAGGTAGTCTGTTGTCGATATTTTTGTTATGCCAATGGATGGTAGCCTTAGTATTATGGAAGGTAGTCTGTTGTCGATAGTTTTGTTACTCCAATGGATGGTAGCCTTGTCATTATGGAAGATAGTCTGTTTTCAAGAATTTTGTTACTCCATTGGATGGTAGCCTTGTCATTATGGATGGTATTGTGTTGTCGATATTTTTGTTATTCCAATGGATGGTAGCCTTGTCATTATGGAAGTTAGTCTGTTGTCGTGATTTTTGTTAGTCCAATGGATGGTAGCCTTGTCATTATGGAAGGTAGTGTGTTGTCGATATTTTTTTTATTCCAATGGATGGTAGCCTTGTCATTATGGAAGGTAGTCTATTGTCAATATTTTTGTTACTCCAATGGATGGTAGCCTTGTCATTATGGAAGGTAGTCTGTTGTCGATATGTTTGTTACTATAATGGATGGTAGCCTTTTCATTGTGGAAGGTAGTCTGTTGTCAAGATTTTTGTTACTCCAATGGATGGTATCCTTGTCATTATGGAAGGTTGTCTGTTGTCGAGATTTTTGTTATTCAAATGCATGGTATCCTTGTCATTATAAAAGGTAGTTCGTTGTAGATATCTTGGTTACTTAAATGGATGGTAGCCTAGTCATTATGGAAGGTAGTCTTTTGTCGATACTATTATTACTACAATGGATGGTAGCCGTGTCATTATGGAAGGTAGTTTATTGTCGATATTTTTATTACTCCATTGGATTGTATCCTTGTCATTATGGAAGGTAGTCTGTTGTCGATATTTTTGTTATTCCAATGGATGGTAGCCTTGTCATTATGGAAGGTAGTATGTTGTCGTGATTTTTGTTACTCCAATTGATGGTAGCCTTGTCATTATGGAAGGTAGTATGTTGTTGATATCTTTGTTACTATAATGGATGGTAGCCATGTCATTATGGAAGGTAGTCTGTTGTCGAGATTTTTGTTACTCCAATGGATGGAAGCCTTGTCATTATGGAAGATAGTCTGTTGTCGAGAATTTTGTTACTCCATTGGATGGTAGCCTTGTCATTATGGAAGGTAGTGTGTTGTAGATATTTTTGTTATTCCAATGGATGGTAGCCTTGTCATTATGGAAGTGAGTCTGTTGTCATGATTTTTGTTACTCCAACGGATGGTAGCCTTGTCATTATGGAAGGTAGTGTGTTGTCGATATTTTTGTTATTACAATGGATGGTAGCCTTGTCATTGTGGAAGGTAGTCTGTTGTTGATATTTTTGTTATTCGAATGGATGGTAGCCTTGTAATTATGGAAGGTAGTATGTTGTCGTGATTTTTATTACTCCATTGGATGCTAGCCTTGTCATTATGAAAGGTAGTCTGTTGTCGATATTTTTGTTATTCCAATGGATGGTAGCCTTAGTATTATGGAAGGTAGTCTGTTGTCGATATTTTAGTTACTCCAATGGATGGTAGCCTTGTCATTATGGAAGATAGTTTGTTTTCAAGAATTTTGTTACTCCATTGGATGGTAGCCTTGTCATTATGGATGGTATTGTGTTGTCGATATTTTTGTTATTCCAATGGATGGTAGCCTTGTAATTATGGAAGTTAGTCTGTTGTCGTGATTTTTGTTACTCCAATGGATGGTAGCCTTGTCATTATGGAAGGTAGTGTGTTGTCGATATTTTTTTTATTCAAATGGATGGTAGCCTTGTCATTATGGAAGGTAGTCTATTATCAATATTTTTGTTACTACAATGGATGGTAGCATTGTCATTATGGAAGGTAGTCTGTTGTCGATATCTTTTTTACTCCAATGGATGGTAGCCTAGTCATTATGGAAGGTAGTCTAGTGTCAAGATTTTTGTTACTCCAATGGATGATAGCCTTGTCATTATGGAAGGTAGCCTATTGTCGTGATTTTTGTTACTCCAATGGATGGTAGCCTTGTCATTATGGAAGGTAGTATGTTGTCGATATCTTTGTTACTACAATGGATGGTAGCCTTGTCATTATGGAAGGTAGTCTGTTGTGGTGTTTTTGTTACTCCAATGGATGGTATCCTTGTCATTATGGAAGGTAATCTGCTGTCTAGATTTTTGTTATTGCAATGGATGGTATCCTTCTCATTATGAAAGGTAGTTTGTTGTCGATATCTTTGTTACTACAATGGATGGTAGCCTAGTCATTATGGAAGGTAGTCTTTTGTCGATATTATTATTACTCCAATGGATGGTAGCCGTGTCATTATGGAAGGTAGTTTATTGTCGATATTTTTATTACTCCATTGGATTGTATCCTTGTCATTATGGAAGGTAGTCTGTTGTCGATATTTTTGTTATTCCAATGGATGGTAGCCTTGTCATTATGGAAGGTAGTATGTTGTCGTGATTTTTGTTACTCCAATTGATGGTAGGCTTGTCATTATGGAAGGTAGTATGTTGTTGATATCTTTGTTACTATAATGGATGGTAGCCATGTCATTATGGAAGGTAGTCTGTTGTCGAGATTTTTGTTACTCCAATGGATGGTAGCCTTGTCATTATGGAATGGAGTCTGTTGTCGAGAATTTTGTTACTCCATTGGATGGTAGCCTTGTCATTATGGAAGGTAGTGTGTTGTCGATATTTTTGTTATTCCAATGGATGGTAGCCTTGTCATTATGGAAGTTAGTCTGTTGTCATGATTTTTGTTACTCCAACGGATGGTAGCCTTGTCATTATGGAAGGTAGTGTGTTGTTGATATTTTTGTTATTCCAATGGATGGTAGCCTTGTCATTGTGGAAGGTAGTCTGTTGTTGATATTTTTGTTATTCCAATGGATGGTAGCCTTGTAATTATGGAAGGTAGTATGTTGTCCTGATTTTTATTACTCCTTTGGATGCTAGCCTTGTCATTATGAAAGGTCGTCTGTTGTCGATATTTTTGTTATTCCAATGGATGGTAGCCTTAGTATTATGGAAGGTAGTCTGTTGTCGATAGTTTTGTTACTCCAATGGATGGTAGCCTTGTCATTATGGAAGATAGTCTGTTTTCAAGAATTTTGTTACTCCATTGGATGGTAGCCTTGTCATTATGGATGGTATTGTGTTGTCGATATTTTTGTTATTCCAATGGATGGTAGCCTTGTCATTATGGAAGTTAGTCTGTTGTCGTGATTTTTGTTAGTCCAATTGATGGTAGCCTTGTCATTATGGAAGGTAGTGTGTTGTCGATATTTTTTTTATTCCAATGGATGGTAGCCTTGTCATTATGGAAGGTAGTCTATTGTCAATATTTTTGTTACTACAATGGATGGTAGCATTGTCATTATGGAAGGTAGTCTGTTGTCGATATCTTTTTTACTCCAATGGATGGTAGCCTAGTCATTATGGAAGGTAGTCTAGTGTCAAGATTTTTGTTACTCCAATGGATGATAGCCTTGTCATTATGGAAGGTAGCCTATTGTCGTGATTTTTGTTACTCCAATGGATGGTAGCCTTGTCATTATGGAAGGTAGTATGTTGTCGATATCTTTGTTACTACAATGGATGGTAGCCTTGTCATTATGGAAGGTAGTCTGTTGTGGTGTTTTTGTTACTCCAATGGATGGTATCCTTGTCATTATGGAAGGTAATCTGCTGTCTAGATTTTTGTTATTGCAATGGATGGTATCCTTCTCATTATGAAAGGTAGTTTGTTGTCGATATCTTTGTTACTACAATGGATGGTAGCCTAGTCATTATGGAAGGTAGTCTTTTGTCGATATTATTATTACTCCAATGGATGGTAGCCGTGTCATTATGGAAGGTAGTTTATTGTCGATATTTTTATTACTCCATTGGATTGTATCCTTGTCATTATGGAAGGTAGTCTGTTGTCGATATTTTTGTTATTCCAATGGATGGTAGCCTTGTCATTATGGAAGGTAGTATGTTGTCGTGATTTTTGTTACTCCAATTGATGGTAGGCTTGTCATTATGGAAGGTAGTATGTTGTTGATATCTTTGTTACTATAATGGATGGTAGCCATGTCATTATGGAAGGTAGTCTGTTGTCGAGATTTTTGTTACTCCAATGGATGGTAGCCTTGTCATTATGGAATGGAGTCTGTTGTCGAGAATTTTGTTACTCCATTGGATGGTAGCCTTGTCATTATGGAAGGTAGTGTGTTGTCGATATTTTTGTTATTCCAATGGATGGTAGCCTTGTCATTATGGAAGTTAGTCTGTTGTCATGATTTTTGTTACTCCAACGGATGGTAGCCTTGTCATTATGGAAGGTAGTGTGTTGTTGATATTTTTGTTATTCCAATGGATGGTAGCCTTGTCATTGTGGAAGGTAGTCTGTTGTTGATATTTTTGTTATTCCAATGGATGGTAGCCTTGTAATTATGGAAGGTAGTATGTTGTCCTGATTTTTATTACTCCTTTGGATGCTAGCCTTGTCATTATGAAAGGTCGTCTGTTGTCGATATTTTTGTTATTCCAATGGATGGTAGCCTTAGTATTATGGAAGGTAGTCTGTTGTCGATAGTTTTGTTACTCCAATGGATGGTAGCCTTGTCATTATGGAAGATAGTCTGTTTTCAAGAATTTTGTTACTCCATTGGATGGTAGCCTTGTCATTATGGATGGTATTGTGTTGTCGATATTTTTGTTATTCCAATGGATGGTAGCCTTGTCATTATGGAAGTTAGTCTGTTGTCGTGATTTTTGTTAGTCCAATTGATGGTAGCCTTGTCATTATGGAAGGTAGTGTGTTGTCGATATTTTTTTTATTCCAATGGATGGTAGCCTTGTCATTATGGAAGGTAGTCTATTGTCAATATTTTTGTTACTACAATGGATGGTAGCATTGTCATTATGGAAGGTAGTCTGTTGTCGATATCTTTTTTACTCCAATGGATGGTAGCCTAGTCATTATGGAAGGTAGTCTAGTGTCAAGATTTTTGTTACTCCAATGGATGGTATCCTTGTCATTATGGAAGGTAGTCTATTGTCGTGATTTTTGTTACTCCAATGGATGGTAGCCTTGTCATTATGGAAGGTAGTATGTTGTCGATATCTTTGTTACTACAATGGATGGTAGCCTTGTCATTATGGAAGGTAGTCTGTTGTGGTGTTTTTGTTACTCCAATGGATGGTATCCTTGTCATTATGGAAGGTAATCTGCTGTCTAGATTTTTGTTATTGCAATGGATGGTATCCTTCTCATTATGAAAGGTAGTCTGTTGTCGATATCTTTGTTACTACAATGGATGGTAGCCTAGTCATTATGGAAGGTAGTCTTTTGTCGATATTATTATTACTCCAATGGATGGTAGCCGTGTCATTATTGAAGGTAGTTTATTGTCGATATTTTTATTACTCCATTGGATTGTATCCTTGTCATTATGGAAGGTAGTCTGTTGTCGATATTTTTGTTATTCCAATGGATGGTAGCCTTGTCATTATGGAAGGTAGTATGTTGTCGTGATTTTTGTTACTCCAATTGATGGTAGCCTTGTCATTATGGAAGGTAGTATGTTGTTGATATCTTTGTTACTATAATGGATGGTAGCCTTGTCATTATGGAAGGTAGTCTGTTGTCGAGATTTTTGTCACTCCAATGGATGGTAGCCTTGTCATTATGGAAGATAGTCTGTTGTCGAGAATTTTGTTACTCCATTGGATGGTAGCCTTGTCATTATGGAAGGTAGTGTGTTGTCGATATTTTTGTTATTCCAATGGATGGTAGCCTTGTCATTATGGAAGTTAGTCTGTTGTCATGATTTTTGTTATTCCAACGGATGGTAGCCTTGTCATTATGGAAGGTAGTGTGTTGTCGATATTTTTGTTATTCCAATGGATGGTAGCCTTGTCATTATGGAAGGTAGTATGTTGTCGTGATTCTTATTACTCCATTGGATGCTAGCCTTGTCATTATGAAAGGTAGTCTGTTGTCGATATTTTTGTTATTCCAATGGAGGGTAGCCTTAGTATTATGGAAGGTAGTCTGTTGTCGATATTTTTGTTACTCCAATGGATGGTAGCCTTGTCATTATGGAAGATAGCCTGTTTTCAAGAATTTTGTTACTCCATTGGATGGTAGCCTTGTCATTATGGATGGTAGTGTGTTGTCGATGTTTTTGTTATTCCAATGGATGGTAGCCTTGTCATTGTGGAAGGTTGTCTGTTGTCGAGATTTTTGTTATTCAAATGGATGGTATCCTTGTCATTAAGAAAGGTGGTTCGTTGTAGATATCTTTGTTACTTCAATGGATGGTAGCCTAGTCATTATGGAAGGTAGTCTTTTGTCGATATTTTTGTTACTCAAATGGATGGTAGCCGTGTCATTGTGGAAGGTAGTCTATTGTCGATATTTTAATTACTCCATTGGATGGTAGCCTTGTCATTATGGAAGGTAGTCTGTTGTTGATATTTTTGTTATTCCAATGGATGGTAGCCTTGTCATTATGGAAGGTAGTATGTTGTCGTGATTTTTATTACTCCATTGGATGGTAGCCTTGTCATTATGAAAGGTAGTCTGTTGTCGATATTTTTGTTATTCCAATGGATGGTAGCTTTAGTATTATGGAAGGTAGTCTGTTGTCAATATTTTTGTTACTCCAATGGATGGTAGCCTTGTCATTATGGAAGATAGTCTGTTGTCAAGAATTTTGTTACTCCATTGGATGGTAGCCTTGTCATTATGGATGGTATTGTGTTGTCGATATGTTTGTTATTCCAATGGATGGTAGCCTTGTCATTATGTAAGTTAGTCTGTTGTAAGGATTTTTGTTACTCCAATGGATGGTAGCCTTGTCATTATGGAAGGTAGTGTGTTGTCGATATTTTTGTTATTCCAATGGATGGTAGCCTTGTCATTATGGAAGGTAGTCTATTGTCAATATTTTTGTTACTACAATGGATGGTAGCATTGTCATTATGGAAGGTAGTTTGTTGTCGATATCTTTGTTACTCCAATGGATGGTAGCCTAGTCATTATGGAAGGTAGGCTGTTGTCAAGATTTTTGTTACTCCAATGGATGGTAGCCTTGTCATTATGGAAGGTAGTCTGTTGTCGAGATTTTTGTCACTCCAATGGATGGTAGCCTTGTCATTATGGAAGATAGTCTGTTGTCGAGAATTTTGTTACTCCATTGGATGGTAGCCTTGTCATTATGGAAGGTAGTGTGTTGTCGATATTTTTGTTATTCCAATGGATGGTAGCCTTGTCATTATGGAAGTTAGTCTGTTGTCATGATTTTTGTTATTCCAACGGATGGTAGCCTTGTCATTATGGAAGGTAGTGTGTTGTCGATATTTTTGTTATTCCAATGGATGGTAGCCTTGTCATTATGGAAGGTAGTATGTTGTCGTGATTCTTATTACTCCATTGGATGCTAGCCTTGTCATTATGAAAGGTAGTCTGTTGTCGATATTTTTGTTATTCCAATGGAGGGTAGCCTTAGTATTATGGAAGGTAGTCTGTTGTCGATATTTTTGTTACTCCAATGGATGGTAGCCTTGTCATTATGGAAGATAGCCTGTTTTCAAGAATTTTGTTACTCCATTGGATGGTAGCCTTGTCATTATGGATGGTAGTGTGTTGTCGATGTTTTTGTTATTCCAATGGATGGTAGCCTTGTCATTGTGGAAGGTAGTCTGTTGTCAAGATTTTTGTTACTCCAATGGATGGTATCCTTGTCATTATGGAAGGTTGTCTGTTGTCGAGATTTTTGTTATTCAAATGGATGGTATCCTTGTCATTAAGAAAGGTGGTTCGTTGTAGATATCTTTGTTACTTCAATGGATGGTAGCCTAGTCATTATGGAAGGTAGTCTTTTGTCGATATTTTTGTTACTCAAATGGATGGTAGCCGTGTCATTGTGGAAGGTAGTCTATTGTCGATATTTTAATTACTCCATTGGATGGTAGCCTTGTCATTATGGAAGGTAGTCTGTTGTTGATATTTTTGTTATTCCAATGGATGGTAGCCTTGTCATTATGGAAGGTAGTATGTTGTCGTGATTTTTATTACTCCATTGGATGGTAGCCTTGTCATTATGAAAGGTAGTCTGTTGTCGATATTTTTGTTATTCCAATGGATGGTAGCTTTAGTATTATGGAAGGTAGTCTGTTGTCGATATTTTTGTTACTCCAATGGATGGTAGCCTTGTCATTATGGAAGATAGTCTGTTGTCAAGAATTTTGTTACTCCATTGGATGGTAGCCTTGTCATTATGGATGGTATTGTGTTGTCGATATGTTTGTTATTCCAATGGATGGTAGCCTTGTCATTATGTAAGTTAGTCTGTTGTAAGGGTTTTTGTTACTCCAATGGATGGTAGCCTTGTCATTATGGAAGGTAGTGTGTTGTCGATATTTTTGTTATTCCAATGGATGGTAGCCTTGTCATTATGGAAGGTAGTCTATTGTCAATATTTTTGTTACTACAATGGATGGTAGCATTGTCATTATGGAAGGTAGTTTGTTGTCGATATCTTTGTTACTCCAATGGATGGTAGCCTAGTCATTATGGAAGGTAGGCTGTTGTCAAGATTTTTGTTACTCCAATGGATGGTAGCCTTGTCATTATGGAAGGTAGTCTGTTGTCGAGATTTTTGTCACTCCAATGGATGGTAGCCTTGTCATTATGGAAGATAGTCTGTTGTCGAGAATTTTGTTACTCCATTGGATGGTAGCCTTGTCATTATGGAAGGTAGTGTGTTGTCGATATTTTTGTTATTCCAATGGATGGTAGCCTTGTCATTATGGAAGTTAGTCTGTTGTCATGATTTTTGTTACTCCAACGGATGGTAGCCTTGTCATTATGGAAGGTAGTGTGTTGTCGATATTTTTGTTATTCAAATGGATGGTAGCCTTGTCATTATGGAAGGTAGTATGTTGTCGTGATTTTTATTACTCCATTGGATGCTAGCCTTGTCATTATGAAAGGTAGTCTGTTGTCGATATTTTTGTTATTCCAATGGAGGGTAGCCTTAGTATTATGGAAGGTAGTCTGTTGTCGATATTTTTGTTACTCCAATGGATGGTAGCCTTGTCATTATGGAAGATACCCTGTTTTCAAGAATTTTGTTACTCCATTGGATGGTAGCCTTGTCATTATGGATGGTATTGTGTTGTCGATATTTTTGTTATTCCAATGGATGGTAGCCTTGTCATTATGGAAGTTAGTCTATTGTCGTGATTTTTGTTACTCCAATGGATGATAGCCTTGTCATTATGGAAGGTAGTGTGTTGTCGATATTTTTTTTATTCCAATGGATGGTAGCCTTGTCATTATGGAAGGTAGTCTAGTGTCAATATTTTTGTTACTACAATGGATGGTAGCATTGTCATTATGGAAGGTAGTCTGTTGTCGATATCTTTATTACTCCAATGGATGGTAGCCTAGTCATTATGGAAGGTAGTCTACTGTCAAGATTTTTGTTACTCCAATGGATGGTAGCCTTGTCATTATGGAAGGTAGTCTATTGTCGTGATTTTTGTTACTCCAATGGATGGTAGCCTGGTCATTATGGAAGGTAGTATGTTATCGATATCTTTGTTACTACAATGGATGGTAGCCTTGTCATTATGGAAGGTAGTCTGTTGTGGTGTTTTTGTTACTCCAATGGATGGTATCCTTGACATTATGGAAGGTAATCTGCTGTCTAGATTTTTGTTATTGCAATGGACGGTATCCTTCTCATTATGAAAGGTAGTCTGTTGTCGATATCTTTGTTACTCCAATGGATGGTAGCCTAGTCGTTATGGAAGGTAGTCTATTGTCGAGATTTTTGTTACTCCAATGGATGGTAGCCTTGTCATTATCGAAGGTAGTCTGTTGTCATGATTTTTCTTACTCCAATGGATAGTAGCCTTGTCATTATGGAAGGTAGTATGTTGTCGATATCTTTGTTACTACAATGGATGGTAGCCTTGTGATTATGGAAGGTAGTAGGTTGTCGTGATTTTTGTTACTCCAATTGATGGTAGCCTTGTCATTATGGAAGGTAGTATGTTGTTGATATCTTTGTTACTATAATGGATGGTATCCTTGTCATTATGAAAGGTAGTTCGTTGTAGATATCTTTGTTACTTCAATGGATGGTAGCCTAGTCATTATGGTAGGTAGTCTTTTGTCGATATTTTTGTTACTCCAACGGATGGTAGCCGTGTCAATAATGATGGTAGTCTATTGTCGATATTTTTATTACTCCATTGGATGGTAGCGTTGTCATTATGGAAGGTAGTCTGTTGTCAATATTTTTGTTATTCCAATGGATGGTAGCCTTGTCATTATGGAAGGTAGTATGTTGTGGTGATTTTTGTTACTCCAATTGATGGAAGCCTTGTCATTATGGAAGGTAGTATGTTGTTGATATATTTGTTACTATAATGGATGGTAGTCTTGTCATTTTGGAATGTAGTCTGTTGTCGAGATTTTTGTTACTCCAATGGATGGTAGCCTTGTCATTATGGAAGATAGTCTGTTGTCGAGAATTTTGTTACTCCATTGGACGGTAGCCTTGTCATTATGGAAGGTAGTGTGTTGTTGATATTTTTGTTATTCCAAAGGATGTTAGCCTTGTCATAATGGAAAGTATTCTGTTGTCGAGATTTTTGTTATTCCAATGGATGGTAGCCTTGTCATTATGGAAGGTAGTCTATTGTCGTGATTTTTGTTACTCCAATGGATGGTAGCCTTGTCATTATGGAAGGTAGTATGTTGTCGATATCTTTGTTACTATAATGGATGGTAGCCTTGTCATTATGGAAGGTAGTCTGTTGTCGAGTTTTTGTTACTCCAATGGATGATATCCTTGTCATTATGGAAGGTAATATGCTGTCTAGATTTTTGTTATTCCAATGGATGGTATCCTTCTCATTATGAAAGGTAGTACGTTGTCGATATCTTTGTTACGCCAATGGATGGTAGCCTTGTCATTGTGGAAGGTAGTCTGTTGTCAAGATTTTTGTTACTCCAATGGATGGTATCCTTGTCATTATGGAAGGTTGTCTATTGTCGAGATTTTTGTTATTCAAATGGATGGTATCCTTGTCATTATAAAAGGTAGTTCGTTGTAGATATCTTTGTTACTTCAATGGATGGTAGCCTATTTATTATGGAAGGTAGTCGTTTGTCGATATTATTATTGCTCCAATGGATGGTAGCCGTGTCATTATGGAAGGTAGTTTATTGTCGATATTTTTATTACTCCGTTGGATTGTATCCTTGTCATTATGGAAGGTAGTCTGTTGTCGATATTTTTGTTATTCCGATGGATGGTAGCCTTGTCATTATGGAAGGTAGTATGTTGTCGTGATTTTTGTTACTCCAATTGATGATAGCCTTGTCATTATGGAAGGTAGTATGTTGTTGATATCTTTGTTACTATATTGGAAGGTAGCCATGTCATTATGGAAGGTAGTCTGTTGTCGAGATTTTTGTTACTCCAATGGATGGTAGCCTTGTCATTATGGAAGATAGTCTGTTGTCGATAATTATGTTACTCCATTGGATGATAGCCTTGTCATTATGGAAGGTAGTGTGTTGTCGATATTTTTGTTATTCCAATGGATGGTAGCCTTGTCATTATGGAAGTTAGTCTGTTGTCGTGATTTTTGTTACTCCAACGGATGGTAGCATTGTCATTATGGAAGGTAGTGTGTTGTCGATATTTTTGTTATTCCAATGGATGGTAGCCTTGTCATTGTGGAAGGTAGTCTGTTGTCAAGATTTTTGTTACTCCAATGGATGGTATCCTTGTCATTATGGAAGGTTGTCTGTTGTCGAGATTTTTGTTATTCAAATGGATGGTATCCTTGTCATTAAGAAAGGTGGTTCGTTGTAGATATCTTTGTTACTTCAATGGATGGTAGCCTAGTCATTATGGAAGGTAGTCTTTTGTCGATATTTTTGTTACTCAAATGGATGGTAGCCGTGTCATTGTGGAAGGTAGTCTATTGTCGATATTTTAATTACTCCATTGGATGGTAGCCTTGTCATTATGGAAGGTAGTCTGTTGTTGATATTTTTGTTATTCCAATGGATGGTAGCCTTGTCATTATGGAAGGTAGTATGTTGTCGTGATTTTTATTACTCCATTGGATGGTAGCCTTGTCATTATGAAAGGTAGTCTGTTGTCGATATTTTTGTTATTCCAATGGATGGTAGCTTTAGTATTATGGAAGGTAGTCTGTTGTCGATATTTTTGTTACTCCAATGGATGGTAGCCTTGTCATTATGGAAGATAGTCTGTTGTCAAGAATTTTGTTACTCCATTGGATGGTAGCCTTGTCATTATGGATGGTATTGTGTTGTCGATATGTTTGTTATTCCAATGGATGGTAGCCTTGTCATTATGGAAGTTAGTCTGTTGTAAGGATTTTTGTTACTCCAATGGATGGTAGCCTTGTCATTATGGAAGGTAGTGTGTTGTCGATATTTTTGTTATTCCAATGGATGGTAGCCTTGTCATTATGGAAGGTAGTCTATTGTCAATATTTTTGTTACTACAATGGATGGTAGCATTGTCATTATGGAAGGTAGTTTGTTGTCGATATCTTTGTTACTCCAATGGATGGTAGCCTAGTCATTATGGAAGGTAGTCTGTTGTCAAGATTTTTGTTACTCCAATGGATGGTAGCCTTGTCATTATGGAAGGTAGTCTATTGTCGTGATTTTTGTTACTCCAATGGATGGTAGCCTTGTCATTATGGAAGGTAGTATGTTGTCGATATCTTTGTTACTACAATGGATGCTAGCCTTGTGATTATGGAAGGTAGTCTGTTGTCGAGTTTTTGTTACTCCAATGGATGATATCCTTGTCATTGTGAAAGGGAATCTGCTGTCTAGATTTTTCTTATTCCAATGGATGGTATCCTTGTCATTATGAAAGGTAGTTCATTGTAGATATCTTTGTTACTTCATTGGATGGTAGCCTAGTCATTATGGAAGGTAGTCTGTTGTCGATGTTATTGTCACTCCAATGGATGGTAGCCTTGTCATTATGGAAGGTAGTCTGTTGTCGTGCTTTTTGTTACTCCAATGGATGGTAGCCTTGTCATTATGCAAGGTAGTCTGTTGTCGATATTTTTGTTATTCCAATGGATGGTAGCCTTGTAATTATGGAAGGTAGTATGTTGTCGTGATTTTTGTTACTCCAATTGATGGTAGCCTTGTCATTATGGAAGGTAGTATGTTGTTGATATCTTTGTTACTATAATGGATGGTATCCTTGTCATTATGAAAGGTAGTTCGTTGTAGATATCTTTGTTACTTCAATGGATGGTAGCCTAGTCATTATGGTAGGTAGTCTTTTGTCGATATTTTTGTTACTCCAACGGATGGTAGCCGTGTCAATAATGAAGGTAGTATGTTGTCGTGATTTTTGTTACTCCAATTGATGGTAGCCTTGTCATTATGGAAGGTAGTATGTTGTTGATATATTTGTTACTATAATGGATGGTAGTCTTGTCATTTTGGAATGTAGTCTGTTGTCGAGATTTTTGTTACTCCAATGGATGGTAGCCTTGTCATTATGGAAGATAGTCTGTTGTCGAGAATTTTGTTACTCCATTGGACGGTAGCCTTGTCATTATGGAAGGTAGTGTATTGTTGATATTTTTGTTATTCCAAAGGATGTTAGCCTTATCATTACGGAAAGTATTCTGTTGTTGAGATTTTTGTTATTCCAATGGATGGTAGCCTTGTCATTATGGAAGGTAGTCTATTGTCGTGATTTTTGTTACTCCAATGGATGGTAGCCTTGTCATTATGGAAGGTAGTATGTTGTCGATATCTTTGTTACTACAATGGATGGTAGCCTTGTCATTATGGAAGGTAGTCTGTTGTCGAGTTTTTGTTACTCCAATGGATGATATCCTTGTCATTATGGAAGGTAATCTGCTGTCTAGATTTTTGTTATTCCAATGGATGGTATCCTTCTCATTATGAAAGGTAGTCCGTTGTCGATATCTTTGTTACGCCAATGGATGGTAGCCTAGTCATTATGGAAGGTAGTCTATTGTCGAGATTTTTGTTACTCCAATGGATGGTAGCCTTGTCATTATGGAAGGTAGTCTATAATCGTGCTTTTTGTTACTCCAATGGATGGTAGCCTTGTCATTATGGAAGGTAGTCTGTTGTCGATATGTTTGTTACTATAATGGATGGTAGCCTTGTCATTATGGAAGGTAGTCTGTTGTCAAGATTTTTGTTACTCCAATGGATGGTATCCTTGACAATATGGAAGGTTGTCTATTGTCGAGATTTTTGGTTATTCAAATGGATGGTATCCTTGTCATTATAAAAGGTAGTTCGTTGTAGATAACTTTGTTACTTCAATGGATGGTAGCCTAGTCATTATGGAAGGTAGTCGTTTGTCGATATTATTATTGCTCCAATGGATGGTAGCCGTGTCATTATGGAAGGTAGTTTATTGTCGATATTTTTATTACTCCATTGGAAGGTAGTCTATTGTCGAGATTTTTGTTACTCCAATGGATGGTAGCCTTGTCATTATGGAAGGTAGTCTATAGTCGTGTTGTTTGTTACTCCAATGGATGGTATCCATGTCATTATGGAAGGTAGTCTGTTGTCGAGATTTTTGTTACTCCAATGGATGGTAGCCTTGTCATTATGGAAGATAGTCTGTTGTCGATAATTTTGTTACTCCATTGGATGGTAGCCTTGTCATTATGGAAGGTAGTGTGTTGTCGATATTTTTGTTATTCCAATGGATGGTAGCCTTGTCATTATGGAAGTTAGTCTGTTGTCGTGATTTTTGTTACTCCAACGGATGGTAGCCTTGTCATTATGGAAGGTAGTCTGTTTTCGATATTTTTGTTATTCCAATGGATGGTAGCCTTGTCATTGTGGAAGGTAGTCTGTTGTCAAGATTTTTGTTACTCCAATGGATGGTATCCTTGTCATTATGGAAGGTTGTCTGTTGTCGAGATTTTTGTTATTCAAATGGATGGTATCCTTGTCATTAAGAAAGGTGGTTCGTTGTAGATATCTTTGTTACTTCAATGGATGGTAGCCTAGTCATTGTGGAAGGTAGTCTATTGTCGATATTTTCATTACTCCATTGGATGGTAGCCTTGTCATTATGGAAGGTAGTCTATTGTTGATATTTTTGTTATTCCAATGGATGGTAGCCTTGTCATTATGGAAGGTAGTATGTTGTCGTGATTTTTATTACTCCATTGGATGGTAGCCTTATCATTATGAAAGGTAGTCTGTTGTCGATATTTTTGTTATTCCAATGGATGGTAGCTTTAGTATTTTGGAAGGTAGTCTGTTGTCGATATTTTTGTTACTCCAATGGATGGTAGCCTTGTCATTTTGGAAGATAGTTTGTTGTCAAGAATTTTGTTACTCCATTGGATGGTAGCCTTGTCATTATGGAAGTTAGTCTGTTGTAAGTATTTTTGTTACTCCAATGGATGGTAGCCTTGTCATTATGGAAGGTAGTGTGTTGTCGATATTTTTGTTATTCCAATGGATGGTAGCCTTGTCATTATGGAAGGTAGTCTATTGTCAATATTTTTGTTACTACAATGGATGGTAGCATTGTCATTATGGAAGGTAGTCTGTTGTCGATATCTTTGTTACTCCAATGGATGGTAGCCTAGTCATTATGGAAGGGAGTCTGTTGTCAAGATTTTTGTTACTCCAATGGATGGTAGCCTTGTCATTATGGAAGGTAGTCTATTGTCGTGATTTTTGTTACTCCAATGGATGGTAGCCTTGTCATTATGGAAGGTAGTGTGTTGTCGATATTTTTGTTATTCCAATGGATGGTAGCCTTGTCATTATGGAAGGTAGTCTATTGTCAATATTTTTGTTACTACAATGGATGGTAGCATTGTCATTATGGAAGGTAGTTTGTTGTCGATATCTTTGTTACTCCAATCGATGGTAGCCTAGTCATTATGGAAGGTAGGCTGTTGTCAAGATTTTTGTTACTCCAATGGATGGTAGCCTTGTCATTATGGAAGGTAGTCTGTTGTCGAGATTTTTGTCACTCCAATGGATGGTAGCCTTGTCATTATGGAAGATAGTCTGTTGTCGAGAATTTTGTTACTCCATTGGATGGTAGCCTTGTCATTATGGAAGGTAGTGTGTTGTCAATATTTTTGTTATTCCAATGGATGGTAGCCTTGTCATTATGGAAGTTAGTCTGTTGTCATGATTTTTGTTACTCCAACGGATGGTAGCCTTGTCATTATGGAAGGTAGTGTGTTGTCGATATTTTTGTTATTCAAATGGATGGTAGCCTTGTCATTATGGAAGGTAGTATGTTGTCGTGATTTTTATTACTCCATTGGATGCTAGCCTTGTCATTATGAAAGGTAGTCTGTTGTCGATATTTTTGTTATTCCAATGGAGGGTAGCCTTAGTATTATGGAAGGTAGTCTGTTGTCGATATTTTTGTTACTCCAATGGATGGTAGCCTTGTCATTATGGAAGATAGCCTGTTTTCAAGAATTTTGTTACTCCATTGGATGGTAGCCTTGTCATTATGGATGGTATTGTGTTGTCGATATTTTTGTTATTCCAATGGATGGTAGCCTTGTCATTATGGAAGTTAGTCTGTTGTCGTGATTTTTGTTACTCCAATGGATGATAGCCTTGTCATTATGGAAGGTAGTGTGTTGTCGATATTTTTTTTATTCCAATGGATGGTAGCCTTGTCATTATGGAAGGTAGTCTAGTGTCAATATTTTTGTTACTACAATGGATGGTAGCATTGTCATTATGGAAGGTAGTCTGTTGTCGATATCTTTGTTACTCCAATGGATGGTAGCCTAGTCATTATGGAAGGTAGTCTACTGTCAAGATTTTTGTTACTCCAATGGATGGTAGCCTTGTCATTATGGAAGGTAGTCTATTGTCGTGATTTTTGTTACTCCAATGGATGGTAGCCTTGTCATTATGGAAGGTAGTATGTTGTCGATATCTTTGTTACTACAATGGATGGTAGCCTTGTCATTATGGAAGGTAGTCTGTTGTGGTGTTTTTGTTACTCCAATGGATGGTATCCTTGACATTATGGAAGGTAATCTGCTGTCTAGATTTTTGTTATTGCAATGGACGGTATCCTTCTCATTATGAAAGGTAGTCTGTTGTCGATATCTTTGTTACTCCAATGGATGGTAGCCTAGTCGTTATGGAAGGTAGTCTATTGTCGAGATTTTTGTTACTCCAATGGATGGTAGCCTTGTCATTATCGAAGGTAGTCTTTTGTCATGATTTTTCTTACTCCAATGGATAGTAGCCTTGTCATTATGGAAGGTAGTATGTTGTCGATATCTTTGTTACTACAATGGATGGTAGCCTTGTGATTATGGAAGGTAGTATGTTGTCGTGATTTTTGTTACTCCAATTGATGGTAGCCTTGTCATTATGGAAGGTAGTATGTTGTTGATATCTTTGTTACTATAATGGATGGTATCCTTGTCATTATGAAAGGTAGTTCGTTGTAGATATCTTTGTTACTTCAATGGATGGTAGCCTAGTCATTATGGTAGGTAGTCTTTTGTCGATATTTTTGTTACTCCAACGGATGGTAGCCGTGTCAATAATGATGGTAGTCTATTGTCGATATTTTTATTACTCCATTGGATGGTAGCGTTGTCATTATGGAAGGTAGTCTATTGTCAATATTTTTGTTATTCCAATGGATGGTAGCCTTGTCATTATGGAAGGTAGTATGTTGTTGATATATTTGTTACTATAATGGATGGTAGTCTTGTCATTTTGGAATGTAGTCTGTTGTCGAGATTTTTGTTACTCCAATTGATGGTAGCCTTGTCATTATGGAAGGTAGTATGTTGTTGATATATTTGTTACTATAATGGATGGTAGTCTTGTCATTTTGGAATGTAGTCTGTTGTCGAGATTTTTGTTACTCCAATGGATGGTAGCCTTGTCATTATGGAAGATAGTCTGTTGTCGAGAATTTTGTTACTCCATTGGACGGTAGCCTTGTCATTATGGAAGGTAGTGTGTTGTTGATATTTTTGTTATTCCAAAGGATGTTAGCCTTGTCATAATGGAAAGTATTCTGTTGTCGAGATTTTTGTTATTCCAATGGATGGTAGCCTTGTCATTATGGAAGGTAGTCTATTGTCGTGATTTTTGTTACTCCAATGGATGGTAGCCTTGTCATTATGGAAGGTAGTATGTTGTCGATATCTTTGTTACTACAATGGATGGTAGCCTTGTCATTATGGTAGGTAGTCTGTTGTCGAGTTTTTGTTACTCCAATGGATGATATCCTTGTCATTATGGAAGGTAATATGCTGTCTAGATTTTTTATATTCCAATGGATGGTATCCTTCTCATTATGAAAGGTAGTACGTTGTCGATATCTTTGTTACGCCAATGGATGGTAGCCTAGTCATTATGGAAGGTAGTCTGTTATCGAGATTTTTGTTACTCCAATTGATGGTAGCCTTGTCATTATGGAAGGTAGTCTATAGTCGTGCTTTTTGTTACTCCAATGGATGGTAGCCTTGTCATTGTGGAAGGTAGTCTATTGTCGATATGTTTGTTACTATAATGGATGGTAGCCTTGTCATTGTGGAAGGTAGTCTGTTGTCAAGATTTTTGTTACTCCAATGGATGGTATCCTTGTCATTATGGAAGGTTGTCTATTGTCGAGATTTTTGTTATTCAAATGGATGGTATCCTTGTCATTATAAAAGGTAGTTCGTTGTAGATATCTTTGTTACTTCAATGGATGGTAGCCTATTCATTATGGAAGGTAGTCGTTTGTCGATATTATTATTGCTCCAATGGATGGTAGCCGTGTCATTATGGAAGGTAGTTTATTGTCGATATTTTTATTACTCCATTGGATTGTATCCTTGTCATTATGGAAGGTAGTCTGTTGTCGATATTTTTGTTATTCCAATGGATGGTAGCCTTGTCATTTGGAAGGTAGTATGTTGTCGTGATTTTTGTTACTCCAATTGATGATAGCCTTGTCATTATGGAAGGTAGTATGTTGTTGATATCTTTGTTACTATATTGGAAGGTAGCCATGTCATTATGGAAGGTAGTCTGTTGTCGAGATTTTTGTTACTCCAATGGATGGTAGCCTTGTCATTATGGAAGATAGTCTGTTGTCGATAATTTTGTTACTCCATTGGATGATAGCCTTGTCATTATGGAAGGTAGTGTGTTGTCGATATTTTTGTTATTCCAATGGATGGTAGCCTTGTCATTATGGAAGTTAGTCTGTTGTCGTGATTTTTGTTACTCCAACGGATGGTAGCCTTGTCATTATGGAAGGTAGTGTGTTGTCGATATTTTTGTTATTCCAATGGATGGTAGCCTTGTCATTGTGGAAGGTAGTCTGTTGTCAAGATTTTTGTTACTCCAATGGATGGTATCCTTGTCATTATGGAAGGTTGTCTGTTGTCGAGATTTTTGTTATTCAAATGGATGGTATCCTTGTCATTAAGAAAGGTGGTTCGTTGTAGATATCTTTGTTACTTCAATGGATGGTAGCCTAGTCATTATGGAAGGTAGTCTTTTGTCGATATTTTTGTTACTCAAATGGATGGTAGCCGTGTCATTGTGGAAGGTAGTCTATTGTCGATATTTTAATTACTCCATTGGATGGTAGCCTTGTCATTATGGAAGGTAGTCTGTTGTTGATATTTTTGTTATTCCAATGGATGGTAGCCTTGTCATTATGGAAGGTAGTATGTTGTCGTGATTTTTATTACTCCATTGGATGGTAGCCTTGTCATTATGAAAGGTAGTCTGTTGTCGATATTTTTGTTATTCCAATGGATGGTAGCTTTAGTATTACGGAAGGTAGTCTGTTGTCGATATTTTTGTTACTCCAATGGATGGTAGCCTTGTCATTATGGAAGATAGTCTGTTGTCAAGAATTTTGTTACTCCATTGGATGGTAGCCTTGTCATTATGGATGGTATTGTGTTGTCGATATGTTTGTTATTCCAATGGATGGTAGCCTTGTCATTATGGAAGTTAGTCTGTTGTAAGGATTTTAGTTACTCCAATGGATGGTAGCCTTGTCATTATGGAAGGTAGTGTGTTGTCGATATTTTTGTTATTCCAATGGATGGTAGCCTTGTCATTATGGAAGGTAGTCTATTGTCAATATTTTTGTTACTACAATGGATGGTAGCATTGTCATTATGGAAGGTAGTTTGTTGTCGATATCTTTGTTACTCCAATGGATGGTAGCCTAGTCATTATGGAAGGTAGTCTGTTGTCATGATTTTTGTTACTCCAATGGATGGTAGCCTTGTCATTATGGAAGGTAGTCTATTGTCGTGATTTTTGTTACTCCAATGGATGGTAGCCTTGTCATTATGGAAGGTAGTATGTTGTCGATATCTTTGTTACTACAATGGATGCTAGCCTTGTGATTATGGAAGGTAGTCTGTTGTCGAGTTTTTGTTACTCCAATGGATGATATCCTTGTCATTGTGAAAGGGAATCTGCTGTCTAGATTTTTCTTATTCCAATGGATGTTATCCTTGTCATTATGAAAGGTAGTTCATTGTAGATATCTTTGTTACTTCATTGGATGGTAGCCTAGTCATTATGGAAGGTAGTCTGTTGTCGATGTTATTGTCACTCCAATGGATGGTAGCCTTGTCATTATGGAAGGTAGTCTGTTGTCGTGCTTTTTGTTACTCCAATGGATGGTAGCCTTGTCATTATGCAAGGTAGTCTGTTGTCGATATTTTTGTTATTCCAATGGATGGTAGCCTTGTAATTATGGAAGGTAGTATGTTGTCGTGATTTTTGTTACTCCAATTGATGGTAGCCTTGTCATTATGGAAGGTAGTATGTTGATGATATCTTTGTTACTATAATGGATGGTATCCTTGTCATTATGAAAGGTAGTTCGTTGTAGATATCTTTGTTACTTCAATGGATGGTAGCCTAGTCATTATGGTAGGTAGTCTTTTGTCGATATTTTTGTTACTCCAACGGATGGTAGCCGTGTCAATAATGAAGGTAGTATGTTGTCGTGATTTTTGTTACTCCAATTGATGGTAGCCTTGTCATTATGGAAGGTAGTATGTTGTTGATATATTTGTTACTATAATGGATGGTAGCCTTGTCATTGTGGAAGGTAGTCTGTTGTCAAGATTTTTGTTACTCCAATGGATGGTATCCTTGACAATATGGAAGGTTGTCTATTGTCGAGATTTTTGGTTATTCAAATGGATGGTATCCTTGTCATTATAAAAGGTAGTTCGTTGTAGATAACTTTGTTACTTCAATGGATGGTAGCCTAGTCATTATGGAAGGTAGTCGTTTGTCAATATTATTATTGCTCCAATGGATGGTAGCCGTGTCATTATGGAAGGTAGTTTATTGTCGATATTTTTATTACTCCATTGGAAGGTAGTCTATTGTCGAGATTTTTGTTACTCCAATGGATGGTAGCCTTGTCATTATGGAAGGTAGTCTATAGTCGTGTTGTTTGTTACTCCAATGGATGGTATCCATGTCATTATGGAAGGTAGTCTGTTGTCGAGATTTTTGTTACTCCAATGGATGGTAGCCTTGTCATTATGGAAGATAGTCTGTTGTCGATAATTTTGTTACTCCATTGGATGGTAGCCTTGTCATTATGGAAGGTAGTGTGTTGTCGATATTTTTGTTATTCCAATGGATGGTAGCCTTGTCATTATGGAAGTTAGTCTGTTGTCGTGATTTTTGTTACTCCAACGGATGGTAGCCTTGTCATTATGGAAGGTAGTCTGTTGTCGATATTTTTGTTATTCCAATGGATGGTAGCCTTGTCATTGTGGAAGGTAGTCTGTTGTCAAGATTTTTGTTACTCCAATGGATGGTATCCTTGTCATTATGGAAGGTTGTCTGTTGTCGAGATTTTTGTTATTCAAATGGATGGTATCCTTGTCATTAAGAAAGGTGGTTCGTTGTAGATATCTTTGTTACTTCAATGGATGGTAGCCTAGTCATTGTGGAAGGTAGTCTATTGTCGATATTTTCATTACTCCATTGGATGGTAGCCTTGTCATTATGGAAGGTAGTCTATTGTTGATATTTTTGTTATTCCAATGGATGGTAGCCTTGTCATTATGGAAGGTAGTATGTTGTCGTGATTTTTATTACTCCATTGGATGGTAGCCTTATCATTATGAAAGGTAGTCTGTTGTCGATATTTTTGTTATTCCAATGGATGGTAGCTTTAGTATTTTGGAAGGTAGTCTGTTGTCGATATTTTTGTTACTCCAATGGATGGTAGCCTTGTCATTTTGGAAGATAGTCTGTTGTCAAGAATTTTGTTACTCCATTGGATGGTAGCCTTGTCATTATGGAAGTTAGTCTGTTGTAAGTATTTTTGTTACTCCAATGGATGGTAGCCTTGTCATTATGGAAGGTAGTGTGTTGTCGATATTTTTGTTATTCCAATGGATGGTAGCCTTGTCATTATGGAAGGTAGTCTATTGTCAATATTTTTGTTACTACAATGGATGGTAGCATTGTCATTATGGAAGGTAGTCTGTTGTCGATATCTTTGTTACTCCAATGGATGGTAGCCTAGTCATTATGGAAGGGAGTCTGTTGTCAAGATTTTTGTTACTCCAATGGATGGTAGCCTTGTCATTATGGAAGGTAGTCTATTGTCGTGATTTTTGTTACTCCAATGGATGGTAGCCTTGTCATTATGGAAGGTAGTATGTTGTCGATATCTTTGTTACTACAATGGATGGTAGCCTTGTCATTATGGAAGGTAGTCTGTTGTGGTGTTTTTGTTACTCCAATGGATGGTATCCTTGTCATTATGGAAGGTAATCTGTTGTCTAGATTTTTGTTATTGCAATGGATGGTATCCTTCTCATTATGAAAGGTAGTCTGTTGTCGATATCTTTGTTACTCTAATGGATGGTAGCCTAGTCATTATGGAAGGTAATCTGTTGTCGATGTTATTGTTACTCCAATGGATGGTAGCCTTGTCATTATGGAAGGTAGTCTGTTGTCGTGCTTTTTGTTACTCCAATGGATGGTAGCCTTGTCATTATACAAGGTAGTCTGTTGTCGATATTTTTGTTATTCCAATGGATGGTAGCCTTGTAATTATGGAAGGTAATCTGCTGTCTAGATTTTTGTTATTCCAATGGATGGTATCCTTGTCATTATGAAAGGTAGTTCATTGTATATATCTTTGTTACTTCAATGGATGGTAGCCTAATCATTATGGAAGGTAGTCTGTTGTCGATGTTATTGTTACTCCAATGGATGATAGCCTTGTCATTATGGAAGGTAGTCTGTTGTCGTGCTTTTTGTTACTCCAATGGATGGTAGCCTTGTCATTATGGAAGGTAGTCTGTTGTCGATATTTTTGTTATTCCAATGGATGGTAGCCTTGTCATTATGGAAGGTAGTATGTTGTCGTGATTTTTGTTACTCCAATTGATGGTAGCCTTGTCATTATGGAAGGTAGTATGTTGTTGATATCTTTGTTACTATAATGGATGGTAGCCTTGTCATTATGGATGGTAGTCTGTTGTCGAGATTTTTGTTACTTCAATGGATGGTAGCCTAGTCATTATGGAAGATAGTCTGTTGTCGAGAATTTTGTTACTCCATTGGATGGTAGCCTTGTTATTATGGAAGGTAGTGTGTTGTCGATATTTTTGTTATTCCAATGGATGGTACCCTTGTCATTATGGAAGTTAGTCTATTGTCGTGATATTTGTTATTCCAATGGATGATAAGCTTGTCATTATGGAACATAATCTGTTGTCGAGATTTTTTTTATTCCAATGGATGGTAGCCTTGTCATTATGAAAGGTAGTCTATTGTCGATATTTTTGTTACTATAATATATTGTAGCCTTGACATTATGGAAGGTAGTATGTTGTCGTGATTTTTGTTACTCTAATGGAAGATAGCCTTGTCATTATGGAAGGTAGTCTATTGTCGAGATTTTTGTCACTATAATGGAGAGTAGCCTTCTCATTATGGAAGGTAGTCTGTTGTCAAGATTTTTGTTACTACAATGGATTGTAGCCTTGTCGTTATGGAAGGTAGTTTGTTATCGATATCTTTGTTACTCCAAAGGATGGTAGCCTAGTCATTATGGAAGGTAGTTTGGTGTGGAGATTTTTGTTACTCCAATGGACGGTAGCATTGTCATTATGGAGGGTAGTATTTTGTCGATATCTTTTTTACTCCAATGGATGGTAGCCTTGTAATTATGGAAGGTAGTCTCTTGTCGTGATTTTTGTTACTCCAATGGATGGTAGCCTAGTCATTATGGAAGGTAGTTTGTTATCGATATCTTTGTTACTCCAATAGATGGAAGCCTTGTTATTATGGAAGGTAGTATGGTTTCTAGATTATTGTTAATACAATGGATTATAGCCTTGTCGTTATGGAAGGTAGTTTGTTGTCGAGATTTTTGTTACTATAATAGATTTTAGCCTTGTCATTATGGAAGGTAGTCTATTGTCGAGATTCTATTTACTACAATGGATGGTAGCCTTGTCATTATGGAAGGTAGTCTATTGTCGAGATTTTTTCACTACAATGGATGGTAGCCTTGTCTATTGTCGATATCTTTGTTACTACAATGGTTTGTAGCCTTTTCATTATGGAAGGTAGTCTGTTATCGATATCTTTGTTACTCCAAAGGATGGTAGCCTATTCATTATGGAAGGTAGTCTATCATCGAGATTTTTGTTACTCCAATGGATGGTATCCTTGTCATTATGGAACGTAGTATGTTGTCGATATCTTTGTTACTCCAATGAATGGTAGCCTTGTCATTATGGAAGGTAGTCTGTTGTCGACATTTTTGTTACTCTAAGGGATGGTAGCCTTGTCATTATGGAAGGTAGTGTGTTATCTATATTTTTTTTACTCCAATGGATGGTAGCCTTGTCATTATGGAAGGTAGTCTTTTGTCATGATTTTTGTTACTCAAATGGATGGTAGCCTTGTCATTATGGAAGGTAGTCTATTGTCGAGATTTTTGTTACTACAATGGATGTAAGCCTTGTCATTATGGAAGGTAGTCTGTTGTCGAGATTTTGGTACTCCATTGGATGGTAGCCTTGTCATTATAGAAGGTAGTGTGTTGATGATATTTTTGTTATTCCAATGGATGGTAGCCTTGTCATTATGGAAGGTAGTCTATTGTCATGATTTTTGTTACTCTAAGGGATGGTAGCCTTGTAATTATGGAAGGTAGTATGTTGTCAATATCTTGGTTACTCCAATGGATGGTAGCCTTGTCATTATGAAAGGTAGTTTGTTGTCGATATTTTTGTTACTGTAAGGGATGATAGCCTTGTCATTATGGAACGGAGTCTGTTGTCGTGATTTTTGTTATTCCAATGGACGGTAGCCTTGTCATTATGAAAGGTAGTCTATTGTTGAGATTTTTGTTACTATAATAGATTGTAGCCTTGTTATTATGGAAGGTAGTATGTTGTCGACATTTTTGTTACTCTAATGGATGGTAGCCTTGTCATTATGGAAGGTAGTCCATTGTCGAGATTTTTGTCACTAAAATGGATGGTAGCCTTGTCATTATTGAAGGTAGTCTGTTGTCTAGATTTTTGTTACTACAATGGATTGTAGCCTTATCGTTATGGAATCTAGTTTGTTATCGATATCTTTGTTACTCCAAAGGATGGTAGCCTAGTCATTATAGAAGGTAGTCTATTGTCGATATTTTTGTTACTCCAATGGATGGTAGCCTTGTCATTATGGAAGGTAGTGTGTAGTCGAGATTTTTGTTATTCCAATGGATGGTAGCCTTGTCATTATGGAAGGTAGTCTGTCGTCGATATTTTTGTTACTACAATGGACGGTATCTTTGTCATTATGGAAGGTAGTATGTTGTTGATATCTTTGTTACTCCAATGAATGGTAGCCTTGTCATTATGGAAGGTAGTCTATTGTCGACATTTTTGTTACTCTAAGCGATGGTAGCCTTGTCATTATGGAAGGTAGTGTGTTGTCTATATTTTTGTTACTCCAATGGATGGTAGCCTTGTCATTATGGAAGGTAGTCTTTTGTCGAGATTTTTGTTACTCCAATGGATGGTAGCCTTGTCATTATGGAAGGTAGTCTATTTTCGATATTTTTGTTACTACAATGGATGGTAGCCTTGTCATTAATGAAGATATTCTGTTGTCGAGATTTTTGGTAATCCATTAGATGGTAGCCTTGTCATTATGGAAGGTAGTGTGTTGTCTATATTTTTGTTACTCCAATGGATGGTAGCCTTGTCATTATGGAAGGTAGTCTGTGGTCGAGATTTTTTTTAATCTAATAGATGGTATCCTTATCATTATGGAAGTTTGTATGTTGTCGATATCTTTGTTACTCCAATGAATGGTAGCCTAGTCATTATGGAAGGTAGTCTGTCATCGAGATTTTTGTTTCTCCAATGGATGATATCCTTGTCATTATGGAACTTAGTATGTTGTCGATATCTTTGTTACTCCAATGAATGGTAGCCTTGTCATTATGGAAGGTAGTCTGTTGTCGACATTTTTGTTAATCTAAGGGGTGGTAGCCTTGTCATTATGGAAGGTAGTGTGTTATCTATATTTTTTTTACTCCAATGGATGGTAGCCTTTACATTATGGAAGGTAGTCTTTTGTCAAGATTTTTGTTACTCAAATGGATGGTAGCCTTGTCATTATGGAAGGTAGTCTATTGTCGAGATTTTTGTTACTACAATGGATGTAAGCCTTGTCATTATGGAAGGTAGTCTGTTGTCGAGATTTTTGGTACTCCATTGGATGGTAGCCTTGTCATTATAGAAGGTAGTGTGTTGTCGATATTTTTGTTATTCCAATGGATGGTAGCCTTGTCATTATGGAAGGTAGTCTATTGTCATGATTTTTGTTACTCTAAGGGATGTAAGCCTTGTAATTATGGAAGGTAGTATGTTGTCAATATCTTGGTTACTCCAATGGATGGTAGCCTTGTCATTATGAAAGGTAGTTTGCTGTCGATATTTTTGTTACTGTAAGGGATGATAGCCTTGTCATTATGGAACGTAGTCTGTTGTCATGATTTTTGTTATTCCAATGGACGGTAGCCTTGTCATTATGAAAGGTAGTCTATTGTCGAGATTTTTGTTACTATAATAGATTGTAGCCTTGTTATTATGGAAGGTAGTATGTTGTCGACATTTTTGTTTCTCTAATGGATGGTAGCCTTGTCATTATGGAAGGTAGTCCATTGTCGAGATTTTTGACACTAAAATGGATGGTAGCCTTGTCATTATTGAAGGTAGTCTGTTGTCTAGATTTTTGTTACTACAATGGATTGTAGCCTTATCGTTATGGAATCTAGTTTGTTATCGATATCTTTGTTACTCCAAAGGACGGTAGCCTAGTCATTATGGAAGGTAGTCTATTGTCGATATTTTTGTTACTCCAATGGATGGTAGCCTTGTCATTATGGAAGGTAGTGTGTAGTCGAGATTTTTGTTATTCCAATGGATGGTAGCCTTGTCATTATGGAAGGTAGTCTGTCGTCGAGATTTTTGTTACTACAATGGACGGTATCTTTGTCATTATGGAAGGTAGTATGTTGTTGATATCTTTGTTACTCCAATGAATGGTAGCCTTGTCATTATGGAAGGTAGTCTATTGTCGAAATTTTTGTTACTCTAAGCGATGGTAGCCTTGTCATTATGGAAGGTAGTGTGTTGTCTATATTTTTGTTACTCCAATGGATCGTAGCCTTGTCATTATGGAAGGTAGTCTTTTGTCGAGATTTTTGTTACTCCAATGGATGGTAGCCTTGTCATTATGGAAGGTAGTCTATTTTCGATATTTTTGTTACTACAATGGATGGTAGCCATGTCATTAATGAAGATATTCGGTTGTCGAGATTTTTGGTAATCCATTAGATGGTAGCCTTGTCATTATGGAAGGTAGTGTGTTGTCTATATTTTTGTTACTCCAATGGATGGTAGCCTTGTCTTTATGGAAGGTAGTCTGTGGTCGAGATTTTTTTTACTCTAATAGATGGTATCCTTATCATTATGGAAGTTTGTATGTTGTCGATATCTTTGTTACTCCAATGAATGGTAGCCTTGTCATTATGGAAGGTAGTCTGTTGTCGAGATTTTTGTTACTGTAAGGGATGATAGCCTTGTCATTATGGAACATAGTCTGTTGTCGAGATTTTTGTAATTCTAATGGACGGTAGCCTTGTCATATGAAAGGTAGTCTATTGTCGAGATTTCTATTACTATAATAGATTGTAGCCTTGTCATTATGGAAGGTAGTATGTTGTCGAGATTTTTGTTACTCTAATGGATGGTAGCCTTGTCATTATGGAAGGTAGTCTATTGTCGAGATTTCTGTTACTATAATAGATTGTAGCCTTGTCATTATGGAAGGTCGTATGTTGTCGAGATTTTTGTTACTCTAATGGATGGTAGCCTTGTCATTATAGAAGGTAGTCTATTGTCAAGATTTTTGTCACTATAATGGATGGTAACCTTGTCATTATGGAAGGTAGTCTGTTGTCGAGATTTTTGTTACTACAATGGATTGTAGCCTTGTCATTATGGAAGGTAGTTTGTTATCGATATCTTTGTTACTCCAAAGGATGGTAGCCTTGTGATTATGGAAGGTAGTCTATTGTCGAGATTTTTGTTACTCCAATGGATGGTATCCTTTTCATTATTGAGGGTAGTATGTTGTCGATATCTTTTTTACTCCAATGGATGGTAGCCTTGTCATTATGGAAGGTAGTATGTTGTCGATAATTTTGTTACTCTAATGGATGGTAGCCTTGTCATTATGGAAGGTAGTCTATTGTCGAGATTTTTGTCCCTATAATGGATGGTAGCCTTGTCATTATGGAAGGTAGTCTGTTGTCGTGATTTTTGTTACTTCAATGGATGGTAGCCTTGTGATTATAGAAGGTAGTATGTTGTCGATATCGTTGTTACTCCAATGGATGGTAGCCTTGTCATTATGGAAGGTAGTCTGTTGTCGAGATTTTTGTTACTGTAAGGGATGATAAGCTTGTCATTATGGAACGTAATCTATTGTCGAGATTTTTTTTATTCCAATGGACAGTAGCCTTGTCATTATGAAAGGTAGTCTATTGTCGATATTTTTGTTACTATAATAGATTGTAGCCTTGACATTACGGAAGGTAGTATGTTGTCGAGATTTTTGTTACTCTAATGGATGATAGCCTTGTCATTATGGAAGGTAGTCTATTGTCGAGATTTTTGTCACTATAAAGAATAGTAGCCTTCTCATTATGGAAGGTAGTCTGTTGTCAAGATTTTTGTTACTACAATGGATTGTAGCCTTGTCGTTATGGAAGGTAGTTTGTTATCGATATCTTTGTTACTCCAAAGGATGGTAGCCTAGTCATTATGGAAGGTAGTTTGTTTTGGAGATTTTTGTTACTCCAATGGATGGTAGCCTTGTCATTATGGAGGGTAGTATGTTGTCGTTATCTTTTTTACTCCAATGGATGGTAGCCTTGTAATTACGGAAGGTAGTCTTTTTTTCGAGATTTTTGTTATTCCAATGGATGGTAGCCTTGTAATTATGGAAGGTAGTCTCTTGTCGTGATTTTTGTTACTCCAATGGATGGTAGCCTAGTCATTATGGAAGGTAGTTTGTTGTTGAGATTTTTGTTACTCCAATGGATGGTAGCCTTGTCATTATGGAGGGTAGTATGTTGTTGATATCTTTTTTACTCCAATGGATGGTAGCCTTGTCATTATGAAAGGTAGTCTATTGTCGAGATTTTTGTTACTATAATAGATTATAGCCTTGTCATTATGGAAGGTAGTCTGTTGTCGTGATTTTTGTTACTCCAATGGATGGTAGCCTTGTCATTATAGAAGGTAATATGTTGTTGATATCTTTGTTACTCCAATTGATGGTAGCCTTGTCATTATGGTAGGTAGTATGTTGTCTAGATTATTGTTACTACAATGGATTGTAGCCTTGTGGTTATGGAAGGTAGTGTGTTCTCGAGATTTTTGTTACTATAATAGATTGTAGCCTTGTCATTATGGAAGGTAGTATGTTGTAGAAATTCTTGTTACTCCAATGGATGGTAGCCTGGTCATTATGGAAGGTAGTCTATTGTCGAGATTTTTGTCACTAGAATGGATGGTTTCCATGTCATTATGGAAGGTAGTCTATTGTCTATATTTTTGTTACTACAATGGATTGTAGCCTTGTCATTATGGAAGGTAGTCTGTTATCGATATCTTTGTTACTCCAAAGGATGGTAGCCTAGTCATTATGGAAGGTAGTCTGTCGTCGAGATTTTTTTTACTCCAATGGATGGTATCCTTGTCATTATGGAAGGTAGTATGATGTCGATATCTTTGTTACTCCAATGGATGGTAGCCTTGTCATTATGGAAGGTAGTGTTTTGTCGAGATTTTTGTTACTCCAATGGATGGTAGCCTTGTCATTATGGAAGGTAGTCTGTTGTCGAGATTTTTGTTACCACAATGGATGGTAGCCTTGTCATTGTGGAAGGTAGTCTGTTGTCGAGATTTTTGGTACTCCATTGGATGGTAGCCTTGTCATTATGGAAGGTAGTATGTTGTCAATATCTTTGTTACTCTAATGGATGGTAGCCTTGTCATTATGGAAGGTAGTCTGTTGTCGAGATTTTTTTTATTCCAATGGATGGTAGCCTTGTCATTATGAAAGGTAGTCTATTGTCGTTATTTTTGTTACTATAATAGATTGTAGCCTTGTCATTATGGAAGGTAGTATGTTGTCGAGATTTTTGTTACTCTAATGGATGGTAGCCTTGTCATTATGGAAATTAGTCTATTGTCGAGATTTTTGTCACTATAATGGATGGTAGCCTTTTCATTATGGATGGTAGTCTGTTGTCAAGATTTTTGTTACTATAATGGATTGTAGCCTTGTCGTTATGGAAGGTAGTTTGTTATCGATATCTTTGTTACTCCAAAGGATGATAGCCTAGTCATTATGGAAGGTAGTTTGTTGTGGAGATTTTTGTTTACTCCAATGGATGATAGCCTTGTCATTATGGAAGGTATTATTTTGTCGATATCTTTTTTACTTCAATGGATGGTAGCCTTGTAATTATGGAAGGTAGTCTCTTGTCGAGATTTTTGTTATTCCAATGGATGGTAGCCTTGTCATTATGGAAGGTAGTATATTGTCGAGATTTTTATTACTGTAAGGGATGATAGCCTTGTCATTAGGGAATGTAGTTTGTTGTCGAGATTTTTGTTATTCCAATGGACTGTAGCCTTGTCATTATGGAAGGTAGTCTATTGTCGAGATTTTTGTTACTATAATAGATTGTAGCCCTGTCATTATGGAAGGTAGTATGTTGTCGATATTTTTGTTACTCTAATGGATGGTAGCCTTGTCATTATGGAAGGTAGTTTATTGTCGAGATTTTTGTCACTATAATGGATGGTAGCCTTCTCATTATGGATGGTAGTCTGTTGTCGAGATTTTTGTTACTCTAATGGATTGTAGCCATGTTGTTATGGAACATAGTTTGTTATCGATATCTTTGTTACTCCAAAGGATGGTAGCCTAGTCATTATGGAAGGAAGTCTATTGTCGAGATTTTTGTTATCCCAATGGATGGTAGCCTTGTCATTATGGAAGGTAGTCTCTTGTCGTGATTTTTGTTACTCCAATGGATGGTAGCCTGGTCATTATGGAAGGTAGTCTTTTGTCGAGATTTTTGTTACTCCAATGGATGGCAGCCTTGTCATTATGGAAGGTAGTGTGTTGTCGATATTTTTGTTATTCCAATGGATGGTAGCCTTGTCATTATGGAAGGTAGTCTATTGTCATGATTTTTGTTACTCTAAGGGATGGTAGCCTTGTCATTATGGAAGGTAGTATGTTATCAATATCTTTGTTACTCCAATGGATGGTATCCTTGTCATTATCGAAGGTAGTCTGTTGTCAAGATTTTTGTTACTGTAAGGGATGATAGCCTTGTCATTATGGAACGTAGTCTGTTGTCGAGATTTTTGTTATTCCAATGGACGGTAGCCTTGTCATTATTAAAGGTAGTCTATTGTCGAGATTTTTGTTACTATAATAGATTGTAGCTTGTCATTATGGAAGGTAGTATGTTGTCGATATTTTTGTTACTCTAATGGATGGTAGCCTTGTCATTATGGAAGGTAGTCTATTGTCGAGATTTTTGTCACTATAATGGATGGTAGCCTTGTCATTATGGAAGGTAGTCTGTTGTCGAGATTTTTGTTACTACAATGGATTGTAGCCTTGTCGTTATGGAAGGTAGTTTGTTATCGATATCTTTGTTACTCCAAAGGATGGTAGCCTTGTCATTATGGAAGGTAGTCTGTTGTCGTGATTTTTGTTACTCCAATGGAGGGTAGCCTTGTCATTATGGAAGGTAGTATGTTGTCGATATCTTTTTTACTCCAATGGATGGTTGCCTTGTCATTATGAAAGGTAGTCTATTGTCGAGATTTTTTTTACTATAATAGATTGTAGCCTTGTCATTATGGAAGGTAGTATGTTGTCGATATCTTTCTTACTCCAATGGATGGTGGCCTAGTCATTATGGAAGGTAGTCTGTTGTCGAGATTTTTGTTATTCCAATGGATGGTAGCCTTGTCATTACGGAACGTAGTCTATTGTCGTGATTATCGTTATTCCAATGGATTGTATCCTTGTCATTATGGAAGGTAGTATGTTGTCGAGATTTTTGTTACTATAATGGATTGTAGCCTTGTCATTATGGCAGGTAGTTTGTTGTCGAGATTTTTGTTACTCTAAGGGATGGTAGCCTTTTCATTATGAAAGGTAGTCTATTGTCGAGATTTTTGTTACTACAATGGATGGTAGCCTTGTCATTATGGAAGGTAGTCTGTTGTCACGATTTTTTGTACTCCATTGGATGGTAGCCTTGTCATTATGGAAGGTAGTGTGTTGTCGATATTTTTGTTATTCCAATGGATGGTAGCCTTGTCATTATGGAAGGTAGTCTATTGTCATGATTTTTGTTACTCTAAGGGATGGCAGCCTTGTCATTATGGAAGGTAGTATGTTATCAATATCTTTGTTACTCCAATGGATGGTAGCCTTGTCATTATCGAAGGTAGTCTGTTGTCAAGATTTTTGTTACTGTAAGGGATGATAGCCTTGTCATTATGGAACGTAGTCTGTTGTCGAGATTTTTGTTATTCCAATGGACGGTAGCCTTGTCATTATTAAAGGTAGTCTATTGTCGAGATTTTTGTTACTATAATAGATTGTAGCTTGTCATTATGGAAGGTAGTATGTTGTCGATATTTTTGTTACTCTAATGGATGGTAGCCTTGTCATTATGGAAGGTAGTCTATTGTCGAGATTTTTGTCACTATAATGGATGGTAGCCTTGTCATTATGGAAGGTAGTCTGTTGTCGAGATTTTTGTTACTACAATGGATTGTAGCCTTGTCGTTATGGAAGGTAGTTTGTTATCGATATCTTTGTTACTCCAAAGGATGGTAGCCTTGTCATTATGGAAGGTAGTCTGTTGTCGTGATTTTTGTTACTCTAATGGAGGGTAGCCTTGTCATTATGGAAGGTAGTATGTTGTCGATATCTTTTTTACTCCAATGGATGGTTGCCTTGTCATTATGAAAGGTAGTCTATTGTCGAGATTTTTTTTAATATAATAGATTGTAGCCTTGTCATTATGGAAGGTAGTATGTTGTCGATATCTTTCTTACTCCAATGGATGGTGGCCTAGTCATTATGGAAGGTAGTCTGTTGTCGAGATTTTTGTTATTCCAATGGATGGTAGCCTTGTCATTAGGGAACGTAGTCTGTTGTCGTGATTATTGTTATTCCAATGGATTGTATCCTTGTCATTATGGGAGGTAGTATATTGTCGAGATTTTTGTTATCCCAATGGATTGTAGCCTTGTCATTATGGCAGGTAGTCTGTTGTCGAGATTTTTGTTACTCCAAGGGATGGTAGCCTTTTCATTATGAAAGGTAGTCTATTGTCGAGATTTTTGTTACTACAATGGATGGCAGCCTTGTCATTATAGAAGGTAGTCTGTTGTCAAGATTTTTTGTACTCCATTGGATGGTAGCCTTGTCATTATGGAAGGTAGTGTGTTGTCGATATTTTTGTTATTCCAATGGATGGTAGCCTTGTCATTATGGAAGGTAGTCTATTGTCATGATTTTTGTTACTCTAAGAGATGGTAGCCTTGTCATTATGAAAGGTAGTATGTTATCAATATCTTTGTTACTCCAATGGATGGTAGCCTTGTCATTATCGAAGGTAGTCTGTTGTCAAGATTTTTGTTACTGTAAGGGATGATAGCCTTGTCATTATGGAACGTAGTCTGTTGTCGAGATTTTTGTTATTCCAATGGACGGTAGCCTTGTCATTATTAAAGGTAGTCTATTGTCGAGATTTTTGTTACTATAATAGATTGTAGCTTGTCATTATGGAAGGTAGTATGTTGTCGATATTTTTGTTACTCTAATGGATGGTAGCCTTGTCATTATGGAAGGTAGTCTATTGTCGAGATTTTTGTCACTATAATGGATGGTAGCCTTGTCATTATGGAAGGTAGTCTGTTGTCGAGATTTTTGTTACTACAATGGATTGTAGCCTTGTCGTTATGGAAGGTAGTTTGTTATCGATATCTTTGTTACTCCAAAGGATGGTAGCCTTGTCATTATGGAAGGTAGTCTGTTGTCGTGATTTTTGTTACTCCAATGGAGGGTAGCCTTGTCATTATGGAAGGTAGTATGTTGTCGATATCTTTTTTACTCCAATGCATGGTTGCCTTGTCATTATGAAAGGTAGTCTATTGTCGAGATTTTTTTTACTATAATAGATTGTAGCCTTGTCATTATGGAAGGTAGTATGTTGTCGATATCTTTCTTACTCCAATGGATGGTGGCCTAGTCATTATGGAAGGTAGTCTGTTGTCGAGATTTTTGTTATTCCAATGGATGGTAGCCTTGTCATTACGGAACGTAGTCTATTGTCGTGATTATTGTTATTCCAATGGATTGTATCCTTGTCATTATGGAAGGTAGTATGTTGTCGAGATTTTTGTTACTATAATGGATTGTAGCCTTGTCATTATGGCAGGTAGTCTGTTGTCGAGATTTTTGTTACTCTAAGGGATGGTAGCCTTTTCATTATGAAAGGTAGTCTATTGTCGAGATTTTTGTTACTACAATGGATGGTAGCCTTGTCATTATGGAAGGTAGTCTATTGTCAAGATTTTTTGTACTCCATTGGATGGTAGCCTTGTCATTATGGAAGGTAGTGTGTTGTCGATATTTTTGTTATTCCAATGGATGGTAGCCTTGTCATTATGGAAGGTAGTCTATTGTCATGATTTTTGTTACTCTAAGAGATGGTAGCCTTGTCATTATGAAAGGTAGTATGTTATCAATATCTTTGTTACTCCAATGGATGGTAGCCTTGTCATTATCGAAGGTAGTCTGTTGTCAAGATTTTTGTTACTGTAAGGGATGATAGCCTTGTCATTATGGAACGTAGTCTGTTGTCGAGATTTTTGTTATTCCAATGGACGGTAGCCTTGTCATTATTAAAGGTAGTCTATTGTCGAGATTTTTGTTACTATAATAGATTGTAGCTTGTCATTATGGAAGGTAGTATGTTGTCGATATTTTTGTTACTCTAATGGATGGTAGCCTTGTCATTATGGAAGGTAGTCTATTGTCGAGATTTTTGTCACTATAATGGATGGTAGCCTTGTCATTATGGAAGGTAGTCTGTTGTCGAGATTTTTGTTACTACAATGGATTGTAGCCTTGTCGTTATGGAAGGTAGTTTGTTATCGATATCTTTGTTACTCCAAAGGATGGTAGCCTTGTCATTATGGAAGGTAGTCTGTTGTCGTGATTTTTGTTACTCTAATGGAGGGTAGCCTTGTCATTATGGAAGGTAGTATGTTGTCGATATCTTTTTTACTCCAATGGATGGTTGCCTTGTCATTATGAAAGGTAGTCTATTGTCGACATTTTTTTTACTATAATAGATTGTAGCCTTGTCATTATGGAAGGTAGTATGTTGTCGATATCTTTCTTACTCCAATGGATGGTGGCCTAGTCATTATGGAAGGTAGTCTGTTGTCGAGATTTTTGTTATTCCAATGGATGGTAGCCTTGTCATTACGGAACGTAGTCTATTGTCGTGATTATTGTTATTCCAATGGATTGTATCCTTGTCATTATGGAAGGTAGTATGTTGTCGAGATTTTTGTTACTATAATGGATTGTAGCCTTGTCATTATGGCAGGTAGTCTGTTGTCGAGATTTTTGTTACTCTAAGGGATGGTAGCCTTTTCATTATGAAAGGTAGTCTATTGTCGAGATTTTTGTTACTACAATGGATGGTAGCCTTGTCATTATGGAAGGTAGTCTGTTGTCAACATTTTTTGTACTCCATTGGATGGTAGCCTTGTCATTATGGAAGGTAGTGTGTTGTCGATATTTTTGTTATTCCAATGGATGGTAGCCTTGTCATTATGGAAGGTAGTCTATTGTCATGATTTTTGTTACTCTAAGAGATGGTAGCCTTGTCATTATGAAAGGTAGTATGTTATCAATATCTTTGTTACTCCAATGGATGGTAGCCTTGTCATTATCGAAGGTAGTCTGTTGTCAAGATTTTTGTTACTGTAAGGGATGATAGCCTTGTCATTATGGAACGTAGTCTGTTGTCGAGATTTTTGTTATTCCAATGGACGGTAGCCTTGTCATTATTAAAGGTAGTCTATTGTCGAGATTTTTGTTACTATAATAGATTGTAGCTTGTCATTATGGAAGGTAGTATGTTGACGATATTTTTGTTACTCTAATGGATGGTAGCCTTGTCATTATGGAAGGTAGTCTATTGTCGAGATTTTTGTCACTATAATGGATGGTAGCCTTGTCATTATGGAAGGTAGTCTGTTGTCGAGATTTTTGTTACTACAATGGATTGTAGCCTTGTCGTTATGGAAGGTAGTTTGTTATCGATATCTTTGTTACTCCAAAGGATGGTAGCCTTGTCATTATGGAAGGTAGTCTGTTGTCGTGATTTTTGTTACTCTAATGGAGGGTAGCCTTGTCATTATGGAAGGTAGTATGTTGTCGATATCTTTTTTACTCCAATGGATGGTTGCCTTGTCATTATGAAAGGTAGTCTATTGTCGAGATTTTTTTTACTATAATAGATTGTAGCCTTGTCATTATGGAAGGTAGTATGTTGTCGATATCTTTCTTACTCCAATGGATGGTGGCCTAGTCATTATGGAAGGTAGTCTGTTGTCGAGATTTTTGTTATTCCAATGGATGGTAGCCTTGTCATTACGGAACATAGTCTATTGTCGTGATTATTGTTATTCCAATGGATTGTATCCTTGTCATTATGGAAGGTAGTATGTTGTCGAGATTTTTGTTACTATAATGGATTGTAGCCTTGTCATTATGACAGGTAGTCTGTTGTCGATATTTTTGTTACTCTAAGGGATGGTAGCCTTTTCATTATGAAAGGTAGTCTATTGTCGAGATTTTTGTTACTACAATGGATGGTAGCCTTGTCATTATGGATGGTAGTCTGTTGTCAACATTTTTTGTACTCCATTGGATGGTAGCCTTGTCATTATGGAAGGTAGTGTGTTGTCGATATTTTTGTTATTCCAATGGATGGTAGCCTTGTCATTATGGAAGGTAGTCTATTGTCATGATTTTTGTTACTCTAAGGGATGGTAGCCTTGTCATTATGAAAGGTAGTATGTTATCAATATCTTTGTTACTCCAATGGATGGTAGCCTTGTCATTATCGAAGGTAGTCTGTTGTCAAGATTTTTGTTACTGTAAGGGATCATAGCCTTGTCATTATGGAAGGTAGTATGTTGTCGATATTTTTGTTACTCTAATGGATGGTAGCCTTGTCATTATGGAAGGTAGTCTATTGTCGAGATTTTTGTCACTATAATGGATGGTAGCCTTGTCATTATGGAAGGTAGTCTGTTGTCGATATTTTTGATACTACAATGGATTGTAGCCTTGTTGTTATGGAAGATAGTTTGTTATCGATATCTTTGTTACTCCAAAGGATGGTAGCCTAGTCATTATGGAAGGTAGTCTATTGTCGAGAGTTTTGTTATTCCAATGGATGGTAGCCTTGTCATTATGGAAGGTAGTCTCTTATCGTGATTTTTGTTACTTCAATGGATGGTAGCCTTGTCATTATGGAAGGTAGTCTTTTGTCGAGATTTTTGTTACTCCAATGGATGGTAGCCTTGTGATTATGGAAGGTAGTCTATTGTCGTGATTTTTTGTACTCCATTGGATGGTAGCCTTGTCATTATGGAATGTAGTGTGTTGTCGATATTTTTGTTATTCCAATGGATGGTAGCCTTGTCATTATGGAAGGTAGTCTATTGTCATGATTTTTGTTACTCTAAGGGATGGTAGCCTTGTCATTATGGAAGGTAGTATGTTGTCAATATCTTTGTTATTCCAATGGATGGTAGATGTGTCATTATGGAAGGTAGTATGTTGTCGAGATTTTTGTTACTGTAAGGGATGATAGCCTTGTCATTACGGAACGTAGTTTGTTGTCGAGATTTATTTAATTCCAATGGACGGTAGCCTTGTCATTATGAAAGGTAGTCTATTGTCGAGATTTTTGTTACTATAATAGATTGTAGCCTTGTCATTATGGAAGGTAGTATGTTGTCGATATTTTTGTTACTCTAATGGATGGTAGCCTTGTCATTATGGAAGGTAGTCTATTGTCAAGATTTTTGTCACTATAATGGATTGTAGCGTTGTCATTATGGAAGGTAGTCTGTTGTCGAGATTTTTGTTATTCCAATTGATGGTAGCCTTGTCATTATGGAAGGTAGTCTATTGTCGTGATTTTTGTTATTCCAATGGATTGTATCCTTGTCATTATGGAAGGTAGTATGTTGTCGATATCTTTGTTACTCCAATGGATGGTAGCCTTGTCATTATGGAAAGTAGTTTGTTGTCGAGATTTTTGTTATTCCAATGGATGGTAGCCTTGTCATTATGAAAGGTAGTCTATTGTCGAGATTTTTGTTACTATAATAGATTGTAGCCTTGTCATTATGGAAGGTCTGTTGTCGTGATTTTTGTTACTCCAATGGATGGTAGCATTGTCATTATGGAAGGTAGTTTGTTGTCGAGATTTTTGTTAGTGTAAGGGATGATAGGCTTGTCATTATGGAACATAGTCTGTTGACGAGATTTTTGTTATTCCAATGGACGGTAGCCTTGCCATTATTAAAGGTAGTCTATTGTCGAGATTTTTGTTACTATAATAGAGTGTAGCCTTGTCATTATGGAAGGTAGTTTGTTGTCGAGATTTTTGTTACTCTAATGGATGGTAGGCTTGTCATTATGGAAGGTAGTCTATTGTCTATATTTTTGTAACTATAATGGATGGTAGCCTTCTCATTATGGAAGGTAGTCTGTTGTCAAGATTTTTGTTACTACAATGGATTGTAGCCTTGTCATTATGGAAGGTAGTTTGTTATCGATATCTTTGTTACTCTAAAGGATGGTAGCATAGTCATTATGGAAGCTAGTATGTTGTCGATATTTTTGTTACTCTAATGGATGGTAGCCTTGTCATTATGGAAGGTAGTCTATTGTCGAGATTTTTGTTACTCCAATGGATGGTAGCTTAGTCATTATGGAAGGTAGTCTGTTGTCGAGATTTTTGTTACTCCATTGGATGGTAGCCTTGTCATTACGGAATGTAGTGTGTTGTCCGTATTTTTGTTATTACAATGGATGGTAGCCTTGTCATTATGGAAGGTAGTCTGTTTTCGTGATTTTTGCTACTCCAATGGATGGTAGCCTTTTCATTATGGAAGGTAGTATGTTGTCGATATCTTTGTTACTATAATAGATTGTAGCTTGTCATTATGGAAGGTAGTCTGTTGTCGTGATTTTTGTTACTCCAATGGATGGTAGCATTGTCATTATAGAAGGTAGTCTGTTGTCGAGATTTTTGTTACTGTAAGGGATGATAGGCTTGTCATTATGGAACGTAGTCTGTTGACGAGATTTTTGTTATTCCAATGGACGGTAGCCTTGTCATTATGAAAGGTAGTCTATTGTCGAGATTTTTGTTACTATAATAGATTGTTGCCTTGTCATTATGGAAGGTAGTATGTTGTCGAGATTTTTGTTACTCTAATGGATGGTATCTTTGCCATTATGGAAGGTAGTCTATTGTCGAGATTTTTGTCACTATAATGGATGGTAGACTTCTCATTATGGAAGGTAGTCTTTTGTCAAGATTTTTGTTACTACAATGGATTGTAGCCTTGTCGTTATGGAAGGTAGTTTGTTAACGATATCTTTTTTACTCCAAAGGATGGTAGCCTAGTCATTATGGAAGGTAGTCTGTTGTGGAGATTTTTGTTACTCCAATGGATGGTAGCCTTGTCATTATGGAAGGTAGTATGTTGTCGATATCTTTTTTACTCCAATGGATGGTAGCCTTGTAATTATGGAAGGTAGTTTGTTGTCGATATTTTTGTTATTCCAATGGATGGTAGCCTTGTCATTATGTAAGGTAGTCTTTTGTCGTGATTTTTGTTACTCCTATGGATGGTAGCCTTGTCATTATGGAAGTTAGTCTTTTGTCGAGATTTTTGTTACTCCAGTGGATAGTAGCCTTGTCATTATGGAAGGTAGTCTATTGTCGAGATTTTTGTTACTATAATGGATGGTAGCCTTGTCATTATGGAAGGTAGTCTGTTGTCGAGATTTTTTGTACTCCGTTGGATGGTAGCCTTGTAATTATGGAAGGTAGTGTGTTGTCGATATTTTTGTTATTCCAATGGATGGTAGCCTTGTCATTATGGAAGGTAGTCTATTGTCATGATTTTTGTTACTCTAAGGGATGGTAGCCTTGTCATTATGGAAGGTAGTATGTTGTCAATATCTTTGTTACTCCAATGTATGGTAGCCTTGTCATTATCGAAGGTAGTATGTTGTCAAGATTTTTGTTACTGTAAGGGATAATAGCCTTGTCATTATGGAACATAGTCTGTTGTTGAGATTTTTGTTATTCCAACGGACGGTAGCCTTGCCATTATTAAAGGTAGTCTATTGTCGAGATTTTTGTTACTATAATAGATTGTAGCTTGTCATTATGGAAGGTAGTTTGTTGTCGAGATTTTTGTTACTCTAATGGATGGTAGCCTTGTCATTATGGAAGGTAGTCTATTGTCTAGATTTTTGTCACTATAATGGATGGTAGCCTTCTCATTATGGAATGTAGTCTGTTGTCAAGATTTTTGTTACTACAATGGATTGTAGCCTTGTCATTATTGAAGGTAGTTTGTTATCGATATCTTTGTTACTCCAAAGGATGGTAGTATAGTCATTATGGAAGGTAGTATGTTGTCGATATTTTTTTTACTCTAATGGATGGTAGCCTTGTCATTATGGAAGGTAGTCTATTGTCGAGATTTTTGTTACTCCAATGGATGGTAGCTTAGTCTGTATGGAAGGTAGTCTGTTGTCGAGTTTTTTGTTACTCCATTGGATGGTAGCCTTGTCATTACGGAAGGTAGTGTGTTGTCGGTATTTTTGTTATTACAATGGATGGTAGCCTTGTCATTATGGAAGGTAGTCTGTTGTCGAGATTTTTGTTACTGTAAGGGATGATAGGCTTGTCATTATGAAACGTAGTCTGTTGACGAGATTTTTGTTATTCCAATGGACGGTAGCCTTGTCATTATGAAAGGTAGTCTATTGTCGAGATTTTTGTTACTATAATAGATTGTAGCCTTGTCATTATGGAAGGTAGTATGTTGTCGAGATTTTTGTTACTCTAATGGATGGTATCCTTGCCATTCAGGATGGTAGTCTATTGTCGAGATTTTTGTCACTATAATGGATGGTAGACTTCTCATTATGGAAGGTAGTCTTTTGTCAAGATTTTTGTTACTACAATGGATTGTAGCCTTGTCGTTATGGAAGGTAGTTTGTTATCGATATCTTTGTTACTCCAAAGGATGGTAGCCTAGTCATTATGGAAGGTAGTCTGTTGTGGAGATTTTTGATACTCCAATGGATGGTAGCCTTGTCATTATGGAAGGTAGTATGTTGTCGATATCTTTTTTACTCCAATGGATGGTAGCCTTGTAATTATGGAAGGTAGTTTGTTGTCGATATTTTTGTTATTCTAATGGATGGTAGCCTTGTCATTATGTAAGGTAGTCTCTTGTCGTGATTTTTGTTACTCCTATGGATGGTAGCCTTGTCATTATGGAAGGTAGTCTATTGTCGAGATTTTTGTTACTACAATGGATGGTAGCCTTGTCATTATGGAAGGTAGTCTGTTGTCGATATTTTTTGTACTCCATTGGATGGTAGCCTTGTCATTATGGAAGGTAGTGTGTTGTCGATATTTTTGTTATTCCAATGGATGGTAGCCTTGTCATTATGGAAGGTAGTCTATTGTCATGATTTTTGTTACTCTAAAGGATGGTAGCCTTGTCATTATGGAAGGTAGTATGTTATCAATATCTTTGTTACTCCAATGGATGGTAGCCTTGTCATTATATAAGGTAGTCTGTTGTCAAGATTTTTGTTACTGTAGGGGAAGATAGCCTTGTCATTATGGAACGTAGTCTGTTGTTGAGATATTTGTTATTCCAATGGACGGTAGCCTTGCCATTATTAAAGGTAGTCTATTGTCGAGATTTTTGTTACTATAATAGATTGTAGCTTGTCATTATGGAAGGTAGTATGTTGTCGAGATTTTTGTTACTCTAATGGATGGTAGCCTTGTCATTATGGAAGGTAGTCTATTGTCTAGATTTTTGTCACTATAATGGATGGTAGCCTTCTCATTATGGAAGGTAGTCTTCTCATTATGGAAGGTAGTATGTTGTCGATATCTTTGTTATTCCAATGGATGGTAGCCTTGTCATTATGGAAGGTAGTCTATTGTCGAGATTTTTTGTACTCCACTTGATGGTAGCCTTGTCATTATGGAAGGTAGTGTGTTGTCGATATTTTTGTTATTCCAATGGATGGTAGTCTTGTCATTATAGAAGGTAGTCTATTGTCATGATTTTTGTTACTCTAAGGGATGGTAGCCTTGTCATTATGGAAGGTAGTATGTTGTCAATATCTTTGTTACTCCAATGGATGGTGGCTCTGTCATTATGGAAGGTAGTCTGTTGTCGAGATTTTTGTTACTGTAAGGGATGATAGCCTTGTCATTAGGGAACTTAGTTTGTTGTCGAGATTTTTGTTATTCCAATGGATGATAGCCTGGTCATTATGAAAGGTAGTCTATTGTCGAGATTTTTGTTACTATAATAGATTGTAGCCTTGTCATTATGGAAGGTAGTATGTTGTGGATATTTGTGTTACTCTAATGGATGGTAGCCTTGTCATTATGGAAGGTAGTCTATTGTCGAGAGTTTTGTCACTATAATGGATGGTAGCCTTGTCATTATGGAAGGTAGTCTGTTGTCGAGATTTTTGTTACTACAATGGATTGTAGCCTTGTCGTTATGGAAGGTAGTTTGTTATCGATATCTTTGTTACTCCAAAGGATGGTAGCCTTGTCATTATGGAAGGTAGTCTATTGTCGATATTTTTGTTACTCCAATGGAGGGTAGCCTTGTCATTATGGAAGGTAGTATGTTGTTGATATCTTTTTCACTCCAATGGATGGTTGCCTTGTCATTATGAAAGGTAGTCTATTGTCGAGATTTTTGTTACTATAATAGATTGTAGCCTTGTCATTATGGAAGGTAGTTTGTTGTCGATATCTTTCTTACTCCAATGGATGGTGGCCTAGTCATTATGGAAGGTAGTCTGTTGTCGAGATTTTTGTTATTCCAATGGAAGGTAGCCTTGTCATTATGGAAGGTAGTCTATTGTCGTGATTTTTGTTATTCAAATGGATTGTATCCTTGTCATTATGGAAGGTAGTATGTTGTCGATATCTTTGTTACTCCAATGGATGGTAGCCTTGTCATTATGGCAGGTAGTCTATTGTCGAGATTTTTGTTACTCTAAGGGATGGTAGCCTTGTCATTATGGAAAGTAGTTTGTTGTCGAGATTTTTGTTATTCCAATGCATGGTAGCCTTGTAATTATGAAAGGTAGTCTATTGTCGAGATTTTTGTTACTATAATAGATTGTAGCCTTGTCATTATGGAAGGTAGTCTGTTGTCGTGATTTTTGTTACTCCAATGGATGGTAGCCTTGTCATTATGGAAGGTAGTCTGTTGTCGAGATTTTTGTTACTGTAAGGGATGATAGGCTTGTCATTATGGAACGTAGTCTGTTGTCGAGATTTTTGTTATTCCAATGGACGGTAGCCTTGTCATTATGAAAGGTAGTCTATTGTCAAGATTTTTGTTACTATAATAGATTGTAGCCTTGTCATTATGGAAGGTAGTCTATTGTCGAGATTTTTGTCACTATAATGAATGGTAGACTTCTCATTATGGAAGGTAGTCTTTTGTCAAGATTTTTGTTACCACAATGGATTGTAGCCTTGTCGTTATGGAAGGTAGTTTATTATCGACATCTTTGTTACTCCAAAGGATGGTGGCCTAGTCATTATGGAAGGTAGTCTGTTATGGAGATTTTTGTTACTCCAATGGATGGTAGCCTTGTCATTATGGAAGGTAGTATATTGTCGATATCTTTTTTACTCCAATGGATGGTAGCCTTGTAATTATGGAAGATAGTTTGTTGTCGAGATTTTTGTTATTCCAATGGATGGTAGCCTTGTCATTATGTAAGGTAGTCTCTTGTCGTGATTTTTGTTACTCCTATGGATGGTAGCCTTGTCATTATGGAAGGTAGTCTTTTGTCGAGATTTTTGTTACTCCAATGGATGGTAGCCTTGTCATTATGGAAGGTAGTGTGTTGTCGATATTTTTGTTATTCCAATGGATGGTAGTCTTGTCATTATAAAAGGTAGTCTATTGTCATGATTTTTGTTACTCTAAGGGATGGTAGCCTTGTCATTATGGAAGGTAGTATGTTGTCAATATCTTTGTTACTCCAATGGATGGTGGCTCTGTCATTATGGAAGGTAGTCTGTTGTCGAGATTTTTGTTACTGTAAGGGATGATAGCCTTGTCATTAGGGAACTTAGTTTGTTGTCGAGATTTTTGTTATTCCAATGGACGATAGCCTTGTCATTATGAAAGGTAGTCTATTGTCGAGATTTTTGTTACTATAATAGATTGTAGCCTTGTCATTATGGAAGGTAGTATGTTGTGGATATTTGTGTTACTCTAATGGATGGTAGCCTTGTCATTATGGAAGGTAGTCTATTGTCGAGAGTTTTGTCACTATAATGGATGGTAGCCTTGTCATTATGGAAGGTAGTCTGTTGTCGAGATTTTTGTTACTACAAAGGATTGTAGCCTTGTCGTTATGGAAGGTAGTTTGTTATCGATATCTTTGTTACTCCAAAGGATGGTAGCCTTGTCATTATGGAAGGTAGTCTATTGTCGAGATTTTTGTTACTCCAATGGAGGGTAGCCTTGTCATTATGGAAGGTAGTATGTTGTTGATATCTTTTTTACTCCAATGGATGGTTGCCTTGTCATTATGAAAGGTAGTCTATTGTCGAGATTTTTGTTACTATAATAGATTGTAGCCTTGTCATTATGGAAGGTAGTTTGTTGTCGATATCTTTCTTACTCCAATGGATGGTGGCCTAGTCATTATGGAAGGTAGTCTGTTGTCGAGATTTTTGTTATTCCAATGGAAGGTAGCCTTGTCATTATGGAAGGTAGTCTATTGTCGTGATTTTTGTTATTCAAATGGATTGTATCCTTGTCATTATGGAAGGTAGTATGTTGTCGATATCTTTGTTACTCCAATGGATGGTAGCCTTGTCATTATGGCAGGTAGTCTGTTGTCGAGATTTTTGTTACTCTAAGGGATGGTAGCCTTGTCATTATGGAAAGTAGTTTGTTGTCGAGATTTTTGTTATTCCAATGGATGGTAGCCTTGTAATTATGAAAGGTAGTCTATTGTCGAGATTTTTGTTACTATAATAGATTGTAGCCTTGTCATTATGGAAGGTAGTCTGTTGTCGTGATTTTTGTTACTCCAATGGATGGTAGCCTTGTCATTATGGAAGGTAGTCTGTTGTCGAGATTTTTGTTACTGTAAGGGATGATAGGCTTGTCATTATGGAATGTAGTCTGTTGTCGAGATTTTTGTTATTCCAATGGACGGTAGCCTTGTCATTATGAAAGGTAGTCTATTGTCAAGATTTTTGTTACTATAATAGATTGTAGCCTTGTCATTATGGAAGGTAGTCTATTGTCGATATTTTTGTCACTATAATGAATGGTAGACTTCTCATTATGGAAGGTAGTCTTTTGTCAAGATTTTTGTTACCACAATGGATTGTAGCCTTGTCGTTATGGAAGGTAGTTTATTATCGACATCTTTGTTACTCCAAAGGATGGTGGCCTAGTCATTATGGAAGGTAGTGTGTTGTGGAGATTTTTGTTACTCCAATGGATGGTAGCCTTGTCATTATGGAAGGTAGTATGTTGTCGATATCTTTTTTACTCCAATGGATGGTAGCCTTGTAATTATGGAAGGTAGTTTGTTGTCGAGATTTTTGTTATTCCAATGGATGGTAGCCTTGTCATTATGTAAGGTAGTCTCTTGTCGTGATTTTTGTTACTCCTATGGATGGTAGCCTTGTCATTATGGAAGGTAGTCTTTTGTCGAGATTTTTGTTACTCCAATGGATGGTAGCCTTGTCATTATGGAAGGTAGTCTATTTTCGAGATTTTTGTTACTACAATGGATGGTAGCCTTGTCATTATGGAAGGTAGTCTATTGTCGAGATTTTTTGTACTCCATTGGATGGTAGCCTTGTCATTATGGAAGGTAGTGTGTTGTCGATATTTTTGTTATTCCAATGGAAGGTAGCCTTGTCATTATGGAAGGTAGTATGTTGTCAATATCTTTGTTACTCCAATGGATGGTAGCCTTGTCATTATCGAAGGTAGTCTGTTGTCAAGATTTTTGTTACTGTAAGGGATGATAGCCTTGTCATTATGGAACGTAGTCTGTTGTCGAGATTTTTGTTATTCCAATGGACGGTAGCCTTGTCATTATTAAAGGTAGTCTATTGTCGAGATTTTTGTTACTATAATAGATTGTAGTTTGTCATTATGGAAGGTAGTATGTTGTCAAGATTTTTGTTACTCTAATGGATGGTAGCCTTGTCATTATGGAAGGTAGTCTATTGTCTAGATTTTTGTCACTATAATGGATGGTAGCCTTCTCATAATGGAAGGTAGTTTGTTGTCAAGATTTTTGTTACTATAATGGATTGTAGCCTTGTCATTATGGAAGGTAGTTTGTTATCGATATCTTTGTTACTCCAAAGGATGGTAGCATAGTCATGATGGAAGGTAGTTTGTTGTGGAGATTTTTTTTACTATAAAAGATTATAGTCTTGTCATTATGGAAGGTAGTCTGTTGTCGAGATTTTTGTTACTCCAATGGATGGTAGCTTAGTCATTATGGAAGGTAGTCTGTTGTCGTGATTTTTGTTACTCCATTGGATGGTAGCCTTGTCATTATGGAAGGTAGTGTGTTGTAGGTATTTTTGTTATTACAATGGATGGTAGCCTTGTCATTATGGAAGGTAGTCTGTTTTCGTGATTTTTGCTACTCCAATGGATGGTAGCCTTTTCATTATGGAAGGTAGTATGTTGTCGATATCTTTGTTACTCCAATGGATGATAGCTTTCTCATTATGCAAGGTAGTCTATTGTCGAGATTTTTGTTACTTTAAGGGATAGTAGCCTTGTCATTATGGAACGTAGTTTTTTGTTGAGATTTTTGTTATTCTTGTGGATGGTAGCCTTGTCATTATGAAAGGTAGTCTATTGCGAACATTTTCGTTACTATAATAGATTATAGCCTTGTAATTATGGAATGTAGTTTGTTGTTGATATTTTTGTTACTCCATCTGATGGTAGCCTTGTCATTAAGGAAGGTAGTGTGTTGTCGATATCCTTGTTACTCCAATGGATGGTAGCCTTGTCATTATGGAAGGTAGTCTGTTGTCATGATTTTTGTTACTCCAATGGATGGTAGCCTTGTCATTATGGAAGGTAGTATGTTGTCGATATCTTTGTTACTCCAATGGATGGTAGCCTTGTCATTATGGAAGGTAGTCTGTTGTCCAGATTTTTGTTACTCCAATGGAGGGTAGCCTTGTCATTATGGAAGGTAGTATGTTGTTGATATCTTTTTTACTCCAATGGATGGTTGCCTTGTCATTATGAAAGGTAGTCTATTGTCGAGATTTTTGTTACTATAATAGATTGTAGCCTTATCATTATGGAAGGTAGTTATTTGTCGATATCTTTCTTACTCCAATGGATGGTGGCCTAGTCATTATGGAAGGTAGTCTGTTGTCGAGATTTTTGTAATTCCAATGGATGGTAGCCTTGTCATTATGGAAGGTAGTCTATTGTCGTGATTTTTGTTATTCCAATGGATTGTATCCTTGTCAATATGGAAGGTAGTATGTTGTCGATATCTTTGTTACTCCAATGGATGGTAGCCTTGTCATTATGGCAGGTAGTCTGTTGTTGAGATTTTTGTTACTCTAAGGGATGGTAGCCTTGTCATTATGGAAAGTAGTTTGTTGTCGAGATTTTTCTTATTCCAATGGATGGTAGCCTTGTCATTATGAAAGGTATTCTATTGTAGAGATTTTTGTTACTATAATAGATTGTAGCCTTGTCATTATGGAAGGTAGTATGTTGTCGTGATTTTTGTTACTCTAATGGATGGTAGCCTTGTCATTATGGAAGGTAGTCTGTTGTCGAGATTTTTGTTACTGTAAGGGATGATAGGCTTGTCATTATGGAACGTAGTCTGTTGTCGAGATTTTTGTTATTCCAATGGACGGTAGCCTTGTCATTATGAAAGGTAGTCTATTTTCGAGATTTTTGTTACTATAATAGATTGTAGCCTTGTCATTATGGAAGGTAGTATGTTGTCGAGATTTTTGTTACTCTAATGGATGGTAGCCTTGTCATTATGGAAGGTAGAATGTTATCGAGATTTTGTTAATCCAACGGATGGTATCCTTTTCATTATGGAAGGTAGTCTCTTTTGGATATTTTGGTTACTATAATGATGGTACCCTTGTCATTACGGAAGGTAGTCTTTTGTCGATATTTTCAATACTATAATAGATTGTAGCCTTGTCATTATGGAAGGTAGTCTATTGTCGAGATTTTCATTACAATAATAGATTGTAGCCTTGTCATTATGGAAGGTAATCTATTGTCGAGATTTTTGTTACTCCAATGGATGGTAGCCTTGTCATTATAGAAGATAGTATATTGTCGAGATTTTTGTCACTACAATGGATGGTATCCTTGTCATTATTGAAGGTAGTCTGTTGTCGATATTTTTGTTACTACAATGGATGGTAGCCTAGTCATTATGGAAGGTAGTATGTAGTCGAGATTTTTGTTACTCCATTGGATGGTAGCCTTGTCATTATGGAAGGTAGTGTGTTGTCGATATTTTTGTTATTCCAATGGATGGTAGCCTTGTCATTATGGAAGGTAGTCTGTTGTCATGATTTTTGTTACTCCAATGGATGGTAGCCTTGTCATTATGGAAGTTAGTATGTTATCGATATCTTTGTTACTCCAATGGATGGTAGGTTTGTCATTATGGAAGGTAGTCTGTTGTCGAGACTTTGTTACTCTAAGGTATGGTAGCCTTGTCATTATGGAACGTAGTTTGTTGTCGAGATTTTTGTTAGTCCAATGGATGGTAGCCTTGTCGTTATGAAAGGTAGTCTATTGTCGAGATTTTCGTCACTATAATAGATTGTAGCCTTGTCATTATGGAAGGTAGTCTATTGTCGATATTTTTGTTACTCCAATGGATGGTAGCCTTGTCATTATAGAAAGTAGTATATTGTCGAGATTTTTTTCACTACAATGGATGGTAGCCTTGTCATTATGGAAGGTAGTCTATTGCCGAGATTTTTGTTATTCCAATGGATGCTAGCCTTGTCATTATGAAAGGTAGTCTATTGTCGAGATTTTCATTACTATAATAGATTGTAGCCTTGTCATTATGGAAGGTAGTCTTTTGTCGATATTTTTGTTACTCCATTAGATGGTAGCGTTGACATTACGGAAGAAAGTGTGTTATCGATATTTTTGTTATTCCAATGAATGGTAGCCTTGTCATTATGGAAGGTAGTTTGTTGTCGTGATTTTTGTTACTCCAATGGATGGTAGCCTTGTAATTATGGAAGGTAGAATGTTGTCGATATCTTTGTTACTCCAATGGATGGTAGCTTTGTCATTATGGAAGGTAGTCTGTTGTCGAGATTTTTGTTACTCTAAGGGATGGTTGCCTTGTCATTATGAAAGGTAGTCTATTGTCGAGATTTTCGTTACTATAATAAATTGTAGCCTTGTCATTATGGAAGGTAGTCTGTTGTCGAGATTTTTGTTACTCCAATTGATGGTAGCCTAATCATTATGGAAGGTAGTCTGTTTTCGAGATTTTTGTTACTCCATTTGATTGTAGCCTTGTCATTATTGAAGGTAGTGTGTTGTCGATATTTTTGTTATTCCAATGGATGGTAGCCTTGTCATTATGGAAGGTAGTCTGTTGTCGAGATTTTTGTTACTCCAATGGATGGTAGCCTTGTCATTATAGAAGGTAGTCTGTTATCGACATTTTGTTAATCCAAAGGATGGTAGCCTTTTCATTATGGAATGTAGTCTCTTTTGGTTATTTTGGTTACTATAATGATGGTACCCTTGTCATTATGGAAGGTAGTCTATTGTCGATATTTTTGTCACTACAATGGATGGTAGCCTTGTCATTATGGAAGGTATTATGTTGTCAATATTTTAGTTACTATAATAGATTGTAGCCTTGTCATTATGGAAGGTAGTCTATTGTCGAGATTTTTGTTACTCCAATGGATGGTATCCTTGTCATTATAGAAAGTAGTATATTGTCGAGATTTTTGTCACTACAATGGATGGTAGCCTTGTCATTATGGAAGGTAGTCTATTGCCGAGATTTTTGTTATTCCAATGGATGGTAGCCTTGTCATTATGAAAGGTAGTCTATTGTCGAGATTTTCATTACTATAATAGATTATAGCCTTGTGATTATGGAAGGTAGTCTATTGTCGAGATTTTTCTTACTCCAATGGATGGTAGCCTTGTCATTATAAAAGATAGTATATTGTCAAGATTTTTGTCACTACAATGGATGGTAGCCTTGTCATTATTGAAGGTAGTCTGTTGTCGAGATTTTTGTTACTACAATGGATTTAGCCTTGTCGTTATGGAAGGTAGTTTGTTGTCGATATTTTTGTTACTACAATGAATGGTAGCTTTGTCATTATGGATGGTAGCTTTGTCATTATGGAAGGTAGTCTGTTGTCGAGATTTTTGTTACTCTAAGGGATGGTTGCCTTGTCATTATGGAACGTAGTTTGTTTTTGAAATTTTTGTTATTCTAATAGATGGTAGCCTTGTCATTATGAAAGATAGTCTAATGTCGAGATTTTCGTTACTATAATAGATTGTAGCCTTGTCATTATGGAAGGTAGTCTGTTGTCGAGATTTTTGTTACTCCAATTGATGGTAGCCTAATCATAATGGAAGGTAATCTGTTGTCGAGATTTTTGTTACTCCATTGGATTGTAGCCTTGTCATTATTGAAGGTAGTCTGTTGTCGAGATTTTTGTTACTACAATGGATTTAGCCTTGTCGTTATGAAAGGTAGTCTGTTGTCGATATTTTTGTTACTACAATGGATGGTAGCTTTGTCATTATGGATGGTAGCTTTGTCATTATGGAAGGTAGTCTGTTGTCGAGATTTTTGTTACTCTAAGGGATGGTTGCCTTGTCATTATGGAACGTAGTTTGTTTTCGAAATTTTTGTTATTCTAATAGATGGTAGCCTTGTCATTATGAAAGATAGTCTAATGTCGAGATTTTCGTTACTATAATAGATTGTAGCCTTGTCATTATGGAAGGTAGTCTGTTGTCGAGATTTTTGTTACTCCAATTGATGGTAGCCTAATCATAATGGAAGGTAATCTGTTGTCGAGATTTTTGTTACTCCATTGGATTGTAGCCTTGTCGTTATTGAAGGTAGTGTGTTGTCGATATTTTTGTTATTCCAATGGATGGTAGCCTTGTCATTATGGAAGGTAGTCTGTTGTCGAGATTTTTGTTACTCCAATGGATGGTAGCCTTGTCATTATAGAAGGTAGTCTGTTATCGAGATTTTGTTAATCCAACGGATGGTAGCCTTTTCATTATGGAAGGTAGTCCCTTTTGGATATTTTGGTTACTATAATGATGGTACCCTTGTCATTATGGAAGGTAGTCTGTTGTCGATATTTTTGTCACTACAATGGATGGTAGCCTTGTCATTATGGAAGGTAGTCTATTGTCGAGATTTTTGTTACTCCAATGGATGGTAGCCTTGTCATTATAGAAGATAGTATATTGTCAAGATTTTTGTCACTACAATGGATGGTAGCCTTGTCATTATGGAAGGTAGTCTGTTGTCGAGATTTTTGTTACTACAATGGATTTAGCCTTGTCGTTATGGAAGGTAGTCAATTGTCGATATTTTTGTTACTCTAATGGATAGTAGCCTAGTCATTATGGAAGGTAGTATGAAGTCGAGATTTTTGTTACTCCATTGGATGGTAGCCTTGTCATTATGGAAGGTAGTGTGTTGTCGAGATTTTTGTTACTCCATTGGATGGTAGCCTTGTCATTATAGAAGGTAGTGTGTTGTCGATATTTTTGTTATTCCAATGGATGATAGCCTTGTCATTATGGAAGGTAGTCTGTTGTCGTGATTTTTGTTACTCCAATGGATGGTAGCCTTGTCATTATGGAAGGTAGAATGTTATCGAGATTTTGTTAATCCAACGGATGGTATCCTTTTCATTATGGAAGGTAGTCTCTTTTGGATATTTTGGTTACTATAATGATGGTACCCTTGTCATTACGGAAGGTAGTCTTTTGTCGATATTTTTGTCACTGCAATGGATGGTAGCCTTGTCATTATGGAAGGTAGTCTGTTGTCAAGATTTTAGTTACTCCAATGGATGGTAGCCATGTCATTATGAAAGGTAGTCTATTGTCGAGATTTTCGTTACTATAATAGATTGTAGCCTTGTCATTATGGAAGGTAGTCTATTGTCGAGATTTTTGTTACTCCAATGGATGGTAGCCTTGTTATTATAGAAAGTAGTATATTGTCGAGATTTTTGTCACTACAATGGATGGTAGCCTTGTCATTATGGAAGGTAGTCTATTGCCGAGATTTTTGTTATTCCAATGGATGGTAGCCTTGTCATCATGAAAGGTAGTCTATCGTCGAGATTTTCATTACTATAATAGATTGTTGCCTTGTCATTATGGAAGGTAGTCTATTGTCGAGATTTTTGTTACTCCAATGGATGGTAGCCTTGTCATTATAGGAGATAGTATATTGTCGAGATTTTTGTCACTACAATGGATGGTAGCCTTGTCATTATTCAAGGTAGTCTGTTGTCGATATTTTTGTTACTACAATGGATTTAGCCTTGTCGTTATGGAAGGTAGTCTATTGTCGATATTTTTGTTACTCCAATGGATGGTAGCCTAGTCATTATGGAAGGTAGTATGTAGTCGATATTTTTGTTACTCCATTGGATGGTAGCCTTGTCATTATGGAAGGTAGTGTGTTGTCGATATTTTTGTTATTCCAATGGATGGTAGCCTTGTCATTATGGAAGGTAGTCTGTTGTCATGATTTTTGTTACTCCAATGGATGGTAGCCTTGTCGTTATGGAAGTTAGTATGTTGTCAATATCTTTATTACTCCAATGGATGGTAGGTTTGTCATTATAGAAGGTAGTCTGTTGTCGAGATTTTTGTTACTCTAAGGGATGGTAGCCTTGTCATTATGGAACATAGTTTGTTGTCGAGATTTTTGTTAGTCCAATGGATGGTAGCCTTGTCATTATGAAAGGTAGTCTATTGTCGAGATTTTCGTTACTATAATAGATTGTAGCCTTGTCATTATGGAAGGTAGTATATTGTCGAGATTTTTGTCACTATAATGGATGGTAGCCTTGTCATTTTGGAAGGTAGTTTGTTGTCGAGATTTTTGTTATTCGATTGGATGGTAGCCTTTTCATTATGGAAGGTAGTGTGTTGTCGATATTTTTGTTATTCCAATGGATGGTAGCCTTTTCATTATGGAAGGTAGTCTGTTGTCGTGATTTTTGTTACTCCAATGGATGGTACCCTTATCATTATGGAAGGTAGAATGTTATCGATATCTTTGTTACGCCAATGGATGGTAGCTTTGTCATTATGGAAGGTAGTCTATTGTCGATATTTTTGTTACTCCATTGGATGGTAGCCTTGTCATTATGGAAGGTAGTGTGTTGTCGATATTTTTGTCACTACAATGGATGGTAGCCTTGTAATTATGGAAGGTAGTTTGTTGTCGAGATTTTTGTTACTCCATTGGATGGTAGCCTTGTCATTATAGAAGGTAGTGTGTTGTCGATATTTTTGTTATTCCAATGGATGATAGCCTTGTCATTATGGAAGGTAGTCTGTTGTCGTGATTTTTGTTACTCCAATGGATGGTAGCCTTGTCATTATGGAAGGTAGAATGTTATCGAGATTTTGTTAATCCAACGGATGGTATCCTTTTCATTATGGAAGGTAGTCTCTTTTGGATATTTTGGTTACTATAATGATGGTACCCTTGTCATTACGGAAGGTAGTCTTTTGTCGATATTTTTGTCACTGCAATGGATGGTAGCCTTGTCATTATGGAAGGTAGTCTGTTGTCAAGATTTTAGTTACTCCAATGGATGGTAGCCATGTCATTATGAAAGGTAGTCTATTGTCGAGATTTTCGTTACTATAATAGATTGTAGCCTTGTCATTATGGAAGGTAGTCTATTGTCGAGATTTTTGTTACTCCAATGGATGGTAGCCTTGTTATTATAGAAAGTAGTATATTGTCGAGATTTTTGTCACTACAATGGATGGTAGCCTTGTCATTATGGAAGGTAGTCTATTGCCGAGATTTTTGTTATTCCAATGGATGGTAGCCTTGTCATCATGAAAGGTAGTCTATCGTCGAGATTTTCATTACTATAATAGATTGTTGCCTTGTCATTATGGAAGGTAGTCTATTGTCGAGATTTTTGTTACTCCAATGGATGGTAGCCTTGTCATTATAGGAGATAGTATATTGTCGAGATTTTTGTCACTACAATGGATGGTAGCCTTGTCATTATTCAAGGTAGTCTGTTGTCGATATTTTTGTTACTACAATGGATTTAGCCTTGTCGTTATGGAAGGTAGTCTATTGTCGATATTTTTGTTACTCCAATGGATGGTAGCCTAGTCATTATGGAAGGTAGTATGTAGTCGATATTTTTGTTACTCCATTGGATGGTAGCCTTGTCATTATGGAAGGTAGTGTGTTGTCGATATTTTTGTTATTCCAATGGATGGTAGCCTTGTCATTATGGAAGGTAGTCTGTTGTCATGATTTTTGTTACTCCAATGGATGGTAGCCTTGTCGTTATGGAAGTTAGTATGTTGTCAATATCTTTATTACTCCAATGGATGGTAGGTTTGTCATTATAGAAGGTAGTCTGTTGTCGAGATTTTTGTTACTCTAAGGGATGGTAGCCTTGTCATTATGGAACATAGTTTGTTGTCGAGATTTTTGTTAGTCCAATGGATGGTAGCCTTGTCATTATGAAAGGTAGTCTATTGTCGAGATTTTCGTTACTATAATAGATTGTAGCCTTGTCATTATGGAAGGTAGTATATTGTCGAGATTTTTGTCACTATAATGGATGGTAGCCTTGTCATTTTGGAAGGTAGTTTGTTGTCGAGATTTTTGTTATTCGATTGGATGGTAGCCTTTTCATTATGGAAGGTAGTGTGTTGTCGATATTTTTGTTATTCCAATGGATGGTAGCCTTTTCATTATGGAAGGTAGTCTGTTGTCGTGATTTTTGTTACTCCAATGGATGGTACCCTTATCATTATGGAAGGTAGAATGTTATCGATATCTTTGTTACGCCAATGGATGGTAGCTTTGTCATTATGGAAGGTAGTCTATTGTCGATATTTTTGTTACTCCATTGGATGGTAGCCTTGTCATTATGGAAGGTAGTGTGTTGTCGATATTTTTGTCACTACAATGGATGGTAGCCTTGTAATTATGGAAGGTAGTTTGTTGTCGAGATTTTTGTTATTCGATTGGATGGTAGCCTTGTCATTATGGAAGGTAGTGTGTTGTCGATATTTTTGTTATTCCAATGGATGGTAGCCTTTTCATTATGGAAGGTAGTCTGTTGTCGTGATTTTTTTTACTCCAATGGATGGTATCCTTGTCATTATGGAAGGTAGAATGTTATCGATATCTTTGTTTCTCCAATGGATGGTAGCTTTGTCATTATGGAAGGTAGTCTGTTGTCGAGATTTTTATTAGTCCAATGGATGGTAGCCTTGTCATTATGAAAGGTAGTTTATTGTCGAGATTTTCGTTACTATAATAGATTGTAGCCTTGTCATTATGGAAGGTAGTATATTGTCGAAATTTTTGTCACTACAATGGATGGTAGCCTTGTCATTTTGGAAGGTAGTTTGTTGTCGAGATTTTTGTTATTCGATTGGATGGTAGCCTTTTCATTATGGAAGGTAGTGTGTTGTCGATATTTTTGTTATTCCAATGGATGGTAGCCTTTTCATTTTGGAAGGTAGTCTGTTGTCGTGATTTTTGTTACTCCAATGGATGGTACCCTTGTCATTATGGAAGGTAGAATGTTATCGATATCTTTGTTACTCCAATGGATGGTAGCTTTGTCATTATGGAAGGTAGTCTATTGTCGATATTTTTGTTACTCCATTGGATGGTAGCCTTGTCATTATGGAAGGTAGTGTGTTGTCGATATTTTTGTCACTACAATGGATGGTAGCCTTGTAATTATGGAAGGTAGTTTGTTGTCGAGATTTTTGTTATTCAATTGGCTGGTAGCCTTGTCATTATGGAAGGTAGTGTGTTGTCGTGATTTTTTTTACTCCAATGGATGGTACCCTTGTCATTATGGAAGGTAGAATGTTATCGATATCTTTGTTTCTCCAATGGATGGTAGCTTTGTCATTATGGAAGGTAGTCTGTTGTCGAGATTTTTGTTACTCCATTGGATGGTAGCCTTGTCATTATGGAAGGTAGTGTGTTGTCGATATTTTTGTTATTCCAATGGATGATAGCCTTGTCATTATGGAAGGTAGTCTGTTGTCGTTATTTTTGTTACTCCAATGGATGGTATCCTTGTCATTATGGAAGGTAGTCTATCGTCGAGATTTTCATTACTATAATAGATTGTTGCCTTGTCATTATGGAAGGTAGTCTATTGTCGAGATTTTTGTTACTCCAATGGATGGTAGCCTTGTCATTATAGAAGATAGTATATTGTCGAGATTTTTGTCACTACAATGGATGGTAGCCTTGTCATTATTCAAGGTAGTCTGTTGTCGATATTTTTGTTACTACAATGGATTTAGCCTTGTCGTTATGGAAGGTAGTCTATTGTCGATATTTTTGTTACTCCAATGGATGGTAGCCTAGTCATTATGGAAGGTAGTATGTAGTCGATATTTTTGTTACTCCATTGGATGGTAGCCTTGTCATTATGGAAGGTAGTGTGTTGTCGATATTTTTGTTATTCCAATGGATGGTAGCCTTGTCATTATGGAAGGTAGTCTGTTGTCATGATTTTTGTTACTCCAATGGATGGTAGCCTTGTCGTTATGGAAGTTAGTATGTTGTCAATATCTTTATTACTCCAATGGACGGTAGGTTTGTCATTATAGAAGGTAGTTTGTTGTCGAGATTTTTGTTACTCTAAGGGATGGTAGCCTTGTCATTATGGAACATAGTTTGTTGTCGAGATTTTTGTTAGTCCAATGGATGGTAGCCTTGTCATTATGAAAGGTAGTCTATTGTCGAGATTTTCGTTACTATAATAGATTGTAGCCTTGTCATTATGGAAGGTAGTATATTGTCGAGATTTTTGTCACTACAATGGATGGTAGCCTTGTCATTTTGGAAGGTAGTTTGTTGTCGAGATTTTTGTTATTCGATTGGATGGTAGCCTTTTCATTATGGAAGGTAGTGTGTTGTCGATATTTTTGTTATTCCAATGGATGGTAGCCTTTTCATTATGGAAGGTAGTCTGTTGTCGTGATTTTTGTTACTCCAATGGATGGTACCCTTGTCATTATGGAAGGTAGAATGTTATCGATATCTTTGTTACTCCAATGGATGGTAGCTTTGTCATTATGGAAGGTAGTCTATTGTCGATATTTTTGTTACTCCATTGGATGGTAGCCTTGTCATTATGGAAGGTAGTGTGTTGTCGATATTTTTGTCACTACAATGGATGGTAGCCTTGTAATTATGGAAGGTTGTTTGTTGTCGAGATTTTTGTTATTCGATTGGATGGTAGCCTTTTCATTATGGAAGGTAGTGTGTTGTCGATATTTTTGTTATTCCAATGGATGGTAGCCTTTTCATTATGGAAGGTAGTCTGTTGTCGTGATTTTTTTTACTCCAATGGATGGTATCCTTGTCATTATGGAAGGTAGAATGTTATCGATATCTTTGTTTCTCCAATGGATGGTAGCTTTGTCATTATGGAAGGTAGTCTGTTGTCGAGATTTTTATTAGTCCAATGGATGGTAGCCTTGTCATTATGAAAGGTAGTCTATTGTCGAGATTTTCGTTACTATAATAGATTGTAGCCTTGTCATTATGGAAGGTAGTATATTGTCGAAATTTTTGTCACTACAATGGATGGTAGCCTTGTCATTTTGGAAGGTAGTTTGTTGTCGAGATTTTTGTTATTCGATTGGATGGTAGCCTTTTCATTATGGAAGGTAGTGTGTTGTCGATATTTTTGTTATTCCAATGGATGGTAGCCTTTTCATTATGGAAGGTAGTCTGTTGTCGTGATTTTTGTTACTCCAATGGATGGTACCCTTGTCATTATGGAAGGTAGAATGTTATCGATATCTTTGTTACTCCAATGGATGGTAGCTTTGTCATTATGGAAGGTAGTCTATTGTCGATATTTTTGTTACTCCATTGGATGGTAGCCTTGTCATTATGGAAGGTAGTGTGTTGTCGATATTTTTGTCACTACAATGGATGGTAGCCTTGTAATTATGGAAGGTAGTTTGTTGTCGAGATTTTTGTTATTCGATTGGCTGGTAGCCTTGTCATTATGGAAGGTAGTGTGTTGTCGTGATTTTTTTTACTCCAATGGATGGTACCCTTGTCATTATGGAAGGTAGAATGTTATCGATATCTTTGTTTCTCCAATGGATGGTAGCTTTGTCATTATGGAAGGTAGTCTGTTGTCGAGATTTTTGTTACTCCATTGGATGGTAGCCTTGTCATTATGGAAGGTAGTGTGTTGTCGATATTTTTGTTATTCCAATGGATGATAGCCTTGTCATTATGGAAGGTAGTCTGTTGTCATTATTTTTGTTACTCCAATGGATGGTATCCTTGTCATTATGGAAGGTAGTCTATCGTCGAGATTTTCATTACTATAATAGATTGTTGCCTTGTCATTATGGAAGGTAGTCTATTGTCGAGATTTTTGTTACTCCAATGGATGGTAGCCTTGTCATTATAGAAGATAGTATATTGTCGAGATTTTTGTCACTACAATGGATGGTAGCCTTGTCATTATTCAAGGTAGTCTGTTGTCGATATTTTTGTTACTACAATGGATTTAGCCTTGTCGTTATGGAAGGTAGTCTATTGTCGATATTTTTGTTACTCCAATGGATGGTAGCCTAGTCATTATGGAAGGTAGTATGTAGTCGATATTTTTGTTACTCCATTGGATGATAGCCTTGTCATTATGGAAGGTAGTGTGTTGTCGATATTTTTGTTATTCCAATGGATGGTAGCCTTGTCATTATGGAAGGTAGTCTGTTGTCATGATTTTTGTTACTCCAATGGATGGTAGCCTTGTCGTTATGGAAGTTAGTATGTTGTCAATATCTTTATTACTCCAATGGATGGTAGGTTTGTCATTATAGAAGGTAGTCTGTTGTCGAGATTTTTGTTACTCTAAGGGATGGTAGCCTTGTCATTATGGAACATAGTTTGTTGTCGAGATTTTTGTTAGTCCAATGGATGGTAGCCTTGTCATTATGAAAGGTAGTCTATTGTCGAGATTTTCGTTACTATAATAGATTGTAGCCTTGTCATTATGGAAGGTAGTATATTGTCGAGATTTTTGTCACTACAATGGATGGTAGCCTTGTCATTTTGGAAGGTAGTTTGTTGTCGAGATTTTTGTTATTCGATTGGATGGTAGCCTTTTCATTATGGAAGGTAGTGTGTTGTCGATATTTTTGTTATTCCAATGGATGGTAGCCTTTTCATTATGGAAGGTAGTCTGTTGTCGTGATTTTTGTTACTCCAATGGATGGTACCCTTGTCATTATGGAAGGTAGAATGTTATCGATATCTTTGTTACTCCAATGGATGGTAGCTTTGTCATTATGGAAGGTAGTCTATTGTCGATATTTTTGTTACTCCATTGGATGGTAGCCTTGTCATTATGGAAGGTAATGTGTTGTCGATATTTTTGTCACTACAATGGATGGTAGCCTTGTAATTATGGAAGGTAGTTTGTTGTCGAGATTTTTGTTATTCGATTGGATGGTAGCCTTGTCATTATGGAAGGTAGTGTGTTGTCGATATTTTTGTTATTCCAATGGATGGTAGCCTTTTCATTATGGAAGGTAGTCTGTTGTCGTGATTTTTTTTACTCCAATGGATGGTACCCTTGTCATTATGGAAGGTAGAATGTTATCGATATCTTTGTTTCTCCAATGGATGGTAGCTTTGTCATTATGGAAGGTAGTCTGTTGTCGAGATTTTTGTTAGTCCAATGGATGGTATCCTTGTCATTATGAAAGGTAGTCTATTGTCGAGATTTTCGTTACTATAATAGATTGTAGCCTTGTCATTATGGAAGGTAGTATATTGTCGAAATTTTTGTCACTACAATGGATGGTAGCCTTGTCATTTTGGAAGGTAGTTTGTTGTCGAGATTTTTGTTATTCGATTGGATGGTAGCCTTTTCATTATGGAAGGTAGTGTGTTGTCGATATTTTTGTTATTCCAATGGATGGTAGCCTTTTCATTATGGAAGGTAGTCTGTTGTCGTGATTTTTGTTACTCCAATGGATGGTACCCTTGTCATTATGGAAGGTAGAATGTTATCGATATCTTTGTTACTCCAATGGATGGTAGCTTTGTCATTATGGAAGGTAGTCTATTGTCGATATTTTTGTTACTCCATTGGATGGTAGCCTTGTCATTATGGAAGGTAGTGTGTTGTCGATATTTTTGTCACTACAATGGATGGCAGCCTTGTAATTATGGAAGGTAGTTTGTTGTCGAGATTTTTGTTATTCGATTGGCTGGTAGCCTTGTCATTATGGAAGGTAGTGTGTTGTCGTGATTTTTTTTACTCCAATGGATGGTACGCTTGTCATTATGGAAGGTAGAATGTTATCGATATCTTTGTTTCTCCAATGGATGGTAGCTTTGTCATTATGGAAGGTAGTCTGTTGTCGAGATTTTTGTTACTCCATTGGATGGTAGCCTTGTCATTATGGAAGGTAGTGTGTTGTCGATATTTTTGTTATTCCAATGGATGATAGCCTTGTCATTATGGAAGGTAGTCTGTTGTCGTTATTTGTTACTCCAATGGATGGTATCCTTGTCATTATGGAAGGTAGAATGTTTTCGATATCTTTGTTAATCTAATGGATGGTAGCTTTGTCATTATGGAAGGTAGTCTATTGTCGAGATTTTTGTTACTCTAAGGGATGGTTGCCTTGTCATTATGGAACGTAGTTTGTTGTCGAGATTTTTATTATTCCAATGGATGGTAGCCTTGTCATTATGAAAGGTAGTCTATTGTCGAGATTTTCATTACAATAATAGATTGTAGCCTTGTCATTATGGAAGGTAATCTATTGTCGAGATTTTTGTTACTCCAATGGATGGTAGCCTTGTCATTATAGAAGATAGTATATTGTCGAGATTTTTGTCACTACAATGGATGATATCCTTGTCATTATTGAAGGTAGTCTGTTGTCGATATTTTTGTTACTACAATGGATGGTAGCCTAGTCATTATGGAAGGTAGTATGAAGTCGAGATTTTTGTTACTCCATTGGATGGTAGCCTTGTCATTATGGAAGGTAGTGTGTTGTCGAGATTTTTGTTACTCCATTGGATGGTAGCCTTGTCATTATGGAAGGTAGTGTGTTGTCGATATTTTTGTTACTCCAATGGATGGTAGCCTTGTCATTATGGAAGGTAGTATGTTGTCGATATCTTTGTTACTCCAATGGATGGTAGCCTTGTCATTATGGAAGGTAGAATGTTATCGAGATTTTGTTAATCCAACGGATGGTATCCTTTTCATTATGGAAGGTAGTCTCTTTTGGATATTTTGGTTACTATAATGATGGTACCCTTGTCATTACGGAAGGTAGTCTTTTGTCGATATTTTTGTCACTACAATGGATGGTAGCCTTGTCATTATGGAAGGTAGTCTGTTGTCAAGATTTTAGTTACTCTAATGGATGGTAGCCTTGTCATTATGAAAGGTAGTCTATTGTCGAGATTTTCGTTACTATAATAGATTGTAGCCTTGTCATTATGGAAGGTAGTCTATTGTCGAGATTTTTGTTACTCCAATGGATGGTAGCCTTGTTATTATAGAAAGTAGTATATTGTCGAGATTTTTGTCACTACAATGGATGGTAGCCTTGTCATTATGGAAGGTAGTCTATTGCCGAGATTTTTGTTATTCCAATGGATGGTAGCCTTGTCATCATGAAAGGTAGTCTATCGTCGAGATTTTCATTACTATAATAGATTGTTGCCTTGTCATTATGGAAGGTAGTCTATTGTCGAGATTTTTGTTACTCCAATGGATGGTAGCCTTGTCATTATAGAAGATAGTATATTGTCGAGATTTTTGTCACTACAATGGATGGTAGCCTTGTCATTATTGAAGGTAGTCTGTTGTCGATATTTTTGTTACTACAATGGATTTAGCCTTGTTGTTATGGAAGGTAGTCTATTGTCGATATTTTTGTTACTCCAATGGATGGTAGCCTAGTCATTATGGAAGGTAGTATGTAGTCGATATTTTTGTTACTCCATTGGATGGTAGCCTTGTCATTATGGAAGGTAGTGTGTTGTCGATATTTTTGTTATTCCAATGGATGGTAGCCTTGTCATTATAGAAGGTAGTCTGTTGTCATGATTTTTGTTACTCCAATGGATGGTAGCCTTGTCGTTATGGAAGTTAGTATGTTGTCAATATCTTTATTACTCCAATGGATGGTAGGTTTGTCATTATAGAAGGTAGTCTGTTGTCGAGATTTTTGTTACTCTAAGGGATGGTAGCCTTGTCATTATGGAACATAGTTTGTTGTCGAGATTTTTGTTAGTCCAATGGATGGTAGCCTTGTCATTATGAAAGGTAGTCTATTGTCGAGATTTTCGTTACTATAATAGATTGTAGCCTTGTCATTATGGAAGGTAGTATATTGTCGAGATTTTTGTCACTACAATGGATGGTAGCCTTGTCATTTTGGAAGGTAGTTTGTTGTCGAGATTTTTGTTATTCGATTGGATGGTAGCCTTTTCATTATGGAAGGTAGTGTGTTGTCGATATTTTTGTTATTCCAATGGATGGTAGCCTTTTCATTATGGAAGGTAGTCTGTTGTCGTGATTTTTGTTACTCCAATGGATGGTACCCTTGTCATTATGGAAGGTAGAATGTTATCGATATCTTTGTTACTCCAATGGATGGTAGCTTTGTCATTATTGAAGGTAGTCTATTGTCGATATTTTTGTTACTCCATTGGATGGTAGCCTTGTCATTATGGAAGGTAATGTGTTGTCGATATTTTTGTCACTACAATGGATGGTAGCCTTGTAATTATGGAAGGTAGTTTGTTGTCGAGATTTTTGTTATTCGATTGGATGGTAGCCTTTTCATTATGGAAGGTAGTGTGTTGTCGTGATTTTTTTTACTCCAATGGATGGTACCCTTGTCATTATGGAAGGTAGAATGTTATCGATATCTTTGTTTCTCCAATGGATGGTAGCTTTGTCATTATGGAAGGTAGTCTGTTGTCGAGATTTTTGTTACTCCATTGGATGGTAGCCTTGTCATTATGGAAGGTAGTGTGTTGTCGATATTTTTGTTATTCCAATGGATGATAGCCTTGTCATTATGGAAGGTAGTCTGTTGTCGTTATTTTTGTTACTCCAATGGATGGTATCCTTGTCATTATGGAAGGTAGTCTATCGTCGAGATTTTCATTACTATAATAGATTGTTGCCTTGTCATTATGGAAGGTAGTCTATTGTCGAGATTTTTGTTACTCCAATGGATGGTAGCCTTGTCATTATAGAAGATAGTATATTGTCGAGATTTTTGTCACTACAATGGATGGTAGCCTTGTCATTATTCAAGGTAGTCTGTTGTCGATATTTTTGTTACTACAATGGATTTAGCCTTGTCGTTATGGAAGGTAGTCTATTGTCGATATTTTTGTTACTCCAATGGATGGTAGCCTAGTCATTATGGAAGGTAGTATGTAGTCGATATTTTTGTTACTCCATTGGATGGTAGCCTTGTCATTATGGAAGGTAGTGTGTTGTCGATATTTTTGTTATTCCAATGGATGGTAGCCTTGTCATTATGGAAGGTAGTCTGTTGTCATGATTTTTGTTACTCCAATGGATGGTAGCCTTGTCGTTATGGAAGTTAGTATGTTGTCAATATCTTTATTACTCCAATGGATGGTAGGTTTGTCATTATAGAAGGTAGTCTGTTGTCGAGATTTTTGTTACTCTAAGGGATGGTAGCCTTGTCATTATGGAACATAGTTTGTTGTCGAGATTTTTGTTAGTCCAATGGATGGTAGCCTTGTCATTATGAAAGGTAGTCTATTGTCGAGATTTTCGTTACTATAATAGATTGTAGCCTTGTCATTATGGAAGGTAGTATATTGTCGAGATTTTTGTCACTACAATGGATGGTAGCCTTGTCATTTTTGAAGGTAGTTTGTTGTCGAGATTTTTGTTATTCGATTGGATGGTAGCCTTTTCATTATGGAAGGTAGTGTGTTGTCGATATTTTTGTTATTCCAATGGATGGTAGCCTTTTCATTATGGAAGGTAGTCTGTTGTCGTGATTTTTGTTACTCCAATGGATGGTACCCTTGTCATTATGGAAGGTAGAATGTTATCGATATCTTTGTTACTCCAATGGATGGTAGCTTTGTCATTATGGAAGGTAGTCTATTGTCGATATTTTTGTTACTCCATTGGATGGTAGCCTTGTCATTATGGAAGGTAATGTGTTGTCGATATTTTTGTCACTACAATGGATGGTAGCCTTGTAATTATGGAAGGTAGTTTGTTGTCGAGATTTTTGTTATTCGATTGGATGGTAGCCTTGTCATTATGGAAGGTAGTGTGTTGTCGATATTTTTGTTATTCCAATGGATGGTAGCCTTTTCATTATGGAAGGTAGTCTGTTGTCGTGATTTTTTTTACTCCAATGGATGGTACCCTTGTCATTATGGAAGGTAGAATGTTATCGATATCTTTGTTTCTCCAATGGATGGTAGCTTTGTCATTATGGAAGGTAGTCTGTTGTCGAGATTTTTGTTAGTCCAATGGATGGTAGCCTTGTCATTATGAAAGGTAGTCTATTGTCGAGATTTTCGTTACTATAATAGATTGTAGCCTTGTCATTATGGAAGGTAGTATATTGTCGAAATTTTTGTCACTACAATGGATGGTATCCTTGTCATTTTGGAAGGTAGTTTGTTGTCGAGATTTTTGTTATTCGATTGGATGGTAGCCTTTTCATTATGGAAGGTAGTGTGTTGTCGATATTTTTGTTATTCCAATGGATGGTAGCCTTTTCATTATGGAAGGTAGTCTGTTGTCGTGATTTTTGTTACTCCAATGGATGGTACCCTTGTCATTATGGAAGGTAGAATGTTATCGATATCTTTGTTACTCCAATGGATGGTAGCTTTGTCATTATGGAAGGTAGTCTATTGTCGATATTTTTGTTACTCCATTGGATGGTAGCCTTGTCATTATGGAAGGTAGTGTGTTGTCGATATTTTTGTCACTACAATGGATGGTAGCCTTGTAATTATGGAAGGTAGTTTGTTGTCGAGATTTTTGTTATTCGATTGGCTGGTAGCCTTGTCATTATGGAAGGTAGTGTGTTGTCGTGATTTTTTTTACTCCAATGGATGGTACCCTTGTCATTATGGAAGGTAGAATGTTATCGATATCTTTGTTTCTCCAATGGATGGTAGCTTTGTCATTATGGAAGGTAGTCTGTTGTCGAGATTTTTGTTACTCCATTGGATGGTAGCCTTGTCATTATGGAAGGTAGTGTGTTGTCGATATTTTTGTTATTCCAATGGATGATAGCCTTGTCATTATGGAAGGTAGTCTGTTGTCGTTATTTGTTACTCCAATGGATGGTATCCTTGTCATTATGGAAGGTAGAATGTTTTCGATATCTTTGTTAATCTAATGGATGGTAGCTTTGTCATTATGGAAGGTAGTCTATTGTCGAGATTTTTGTTACTCTAAGGGATGGTTGCCTTGTCATTATGGAACGTAGTTTGTTGTCGAGATTTTTATTATTCCAATGGATGGTAGCCTTGTCATTATGAAAGGTAGTCTATTGTCGAGATTTTCATTACAATAATAGATTGTAGCCTTGTCATTATGGAAGGTAATCTATTGTCGAGATTTTTGTTACTCCAATGGATGGTAGCCTTGTCATTATAGAAGATAGTATATTGTCGAGATTTTTGTCACTACAATGGATGGTATCCTTGTCATTATTGAAGGTAGTCTGTTGTCGATATTTTTGTTACTACAATGGATGGTAGCCTAGTCATTATGGAAGGTAGTATGAAGTCGAGATTTTTGTTACTCCATTGGATAGTAGCCTTGTCATTATGGAAGGTAGTGTGTTGTCGAGATTTTTGTTACTCCATTGGATGGTAGCCTTGTCATTATGGAAGGTAGTGTGTTGTCGATATTTTTGTTACTCCAATGGATGGTAGCCTTGTCATTATGGAAGGTAGTATGTTGTCGATATCTTTGTTACTCCAATGGATGGTAGCCTTGTCATTATGGAAGGTAGAATGTTATCGAGATTTTGTTAATCCAACGGATGGTATCCTTTTCATTATGGAAGGTAGTCTCTTTTGGATATTTTGGTTACTATAATGATGGTACCCTTGTCATTACGGAAGGTAGTCTTTTTCGATATTTTTGTCACTACAATGGATGGTAGCCTTGTCATTATGGAAGGTAGTCTGTTGTCAAGATTTTAGTTACTCTAATGGATGGTAGCCTTGTCATTATGAAAGGTAGTCTATTGTCGAGATTTTCGTTACTATAATAGATTGTAGCCTTGTCATTATGGAAGGTAGTCTATTGTCGAGATTTTTGTTACTCCAATGGATGGTAGCCTTGTTATTATAGAAAGTAGTATATTGTCGAGATTTTTGTCACTACAATGGATGGTAGCCTTGTCATTATGGAAGGTAGTCTATTGCCGAGATTTTTGTTATTCCAATGGATGGTAGCCTTGTCATCATGAAAGGTAGTCTATCGTCGAGATTTTCATTACTATAATAGATTGTTGCCTTGTCATTATGGAAGGTAGTCTATTGTCGAGATTTTTGTTACTCCAATGGATGGTAGCCTTGTCATTATAGAAGATAGTATATTGTCGAGATTTTTGTCACTACAATGGATGGTAGCCTTGTCATTATTGAAGGTAGTCTGTTGTCGATATTTTTGTTACTACAATGGATTTAGCCTTGTCGTTATGGAAGGTAGTCTATTGTCGATATTTTTGTTACTCCAATGGATGGTAGCCTAGTCATTATGGAAGGTAGTATGTAGTCGATATTTTTGTTACTCCATTGGATGGTAGCCTTGTCATTATGGAAGGTAGTGTGTTGTCGATATTTTTGTTATTCCAATGGATGGTAGCCTTGTCATTATGGAAGGTAGTCTGTTGTCATGATTTTTGTTACTCCAATGGATGGTAGCCTTGTCGTTATGGAAGTTAGTATGTTGTCAATATCTTTATTACTCCAATGGATGGTAGGTTTGTCATTATAGAAGGTAGTCTGTTGTCGAGATTTTTGTTACTCTAAGGGATGGTAGCCTTGTCATTATGGAACATAGTTTGTTGTCGAGATTTTTGTTAGTCCAATGGATGGTAGCCTTGTCATTATGAAAGGTAGTCTATTGTCGAGATTTTCGTTACTATAATAGATTGTAGCCTTGTCATTATGGAAGGTAGTATATTGTCGAGATTTTTGTCACTACAATGGATGGTAGCCTTGTCATTTTGGAAGGTAGTTTGTTGTCGAGATTTTTGTTATTCGATTGGATGGTAGCCTTTTCATTATGGAAGGTAGTGTGTTGTCGATATTTTTGTTATTCCAATGGATGGTAGCCTTTTCATTATGGAAGGTAGTCTGTTGTCGTGATTTTTGTTACTCCAATGGATGGTACCCTTGTCATTATGGAAGGTAGAATGTTATCGATATCTTTGTTACTCCAATGGATGGTAGCTTTGTCATTATGGAAGGTAGTCTATTGTCGATATTTTTGTTACCCATTGGATGGTAGCCTTGTCATTATGGAAGGTAGTGTGTTGTCGATATTTTTGTCACTACAATGGATGGTAGCCTTGTAATTATGGAAGGTAGTTTGTTGTCGAGATTTTTGTTATTCGATTGGATGGTAGCCTTGTCATTATGGAAGGTAGTGTGTTGTCGATATTTTTGTTATTCCAATGGATGGTAGCCTTTTCATTATGGAAGGTAGTCTGTTGTCGTGATTTTTTTTACTCCAATGGATGGTACCCTTGTCATTATGGAAGGTAGAATGTTATCGATATCTTTGTTTCTCCAATGGATGGTAGCTTTGTCATTATGGAAGGTAGTCTGTTGTCGAGATTTTTGTTAGTCCAATGGATGGTAGCCTTGTCATTATTAAAGGTAGTCTATTGTCGAGATTTTCGTTACTATAATAGATTGTAGCCTTGTCATTATGGAAGGTAGTATATTGTCGAGATTTTTGTCACTACAATGGATGGTAACCTTGTCATTTTGGAAGGTAGTTTGTTGTCGAGATTTTTGTTATTCGATTGGATGGTAGCCTTTTCATTATGGAAGGTAGTGTGTTGTCGATATTTTTGTTATTCCAATGGATGGTAGCCTTTTCATTATGGAAGGTAGTCTGTTGTCGTGATTTTTGTTACTCCAATGGATGGTACCCTTGTCATTATGGAAGGTAGAATGTTATCGATATCTTTGTTACTCCAATGGATGGTAGCTTTGTCATTATGGAAGGTAGTCTATTGTCGATATTTTTGTTACTCCATTGGATGGTAGCCTTGTCATTATGGAAGGTAGTGTGTTGTCGATATTTTTGTCAATACAATGGATGGTAGCCTTGTAATTATGGAAGGTAGTTTGTTGTCGAGATTTTTGTTATTCGATTGGATGGTAGCCTTGTCATTATGGAAGGTAGTGTATTGTCTATATTCTTGTTATTCCAATGGATGGTAGCCTTTTCATTATGGAAGGTAGTCTGTTGTCGTGATTTTTTTTACTCCAATGGATGGTACCCTTGTCATTATGGAAGGTAGAATGTTATCGATATCTTTGTTTTTCCAATGGATGGTAGCTTTGTCATTATGGAAGGTAGTCTGTTGTCGAGATTTTTGTTACTCCATTGGATGGTAGCCTTGTCATTATGGAAGGTAGTGTGTTGTCGATATTTTTGTTATTCCAATGGATGATAGCCTTGTCATTATGGAAGGTAGTCTGTTGTCGTTATTTTTGTTACTCCAATGGATGGTATCCTTGTCATTATGGAAGGTAGAATGTTTTCGATATCTTTGTTAATCTAATGGATGGTAGCTTTGTCATTATGGAAGGTAGTTTATTGTCGAGATTTTTGTTACTCTAAGGGATGGTTGCCTTGTCATTATGGAACGTAGTTTGTTGTCGAGATTTTTATTATTCCAATGGATGGTAGCCTTGTCATTATGAAAGGTAGTCTATTGTCGAGATTTTCATTACAATAATAGATTGTAGCCTTGTCATTATGGAAGGTAATCTATTGTCGAGATTTTTGTTACTCCAATGGATGGTAGCCTTGTCATTATAGAAGATAGTATATTGTCGAGATTTTTGTCACTACAATGGATGGTATCCTTGTCATTATTGAAGGTAGTCTGTTGTCGATATTTTTGTTACTACAATGGATGGTAGCCTAGTCATTATGGAAGGTAGTATGTAGTCGAGATTTTTGTTACTCCATTGGATGGTAGCCTTGTCATTATGGAAGGTAGTGTGTTGTCGATATTTTTGTTATTCCAATGGATGGTAGCCTTGTCATTATGGAAGGTAGTCTGTTGTCATGATTTTTGTTACTCCAATGGATGGTAGCCTTGTCATTATGGAAGTTAGTATGTTATCGATATCTTTGTTACTCCAATGGATGGTAGGTTTGTCATTATGGAAAGTAGTCTGTTGTCGAGACTTTGTTACTCTAAGGTATGGTAGCCTTGTCATTATGGAACGTAGTTTGTTGTCGAGATTTTTGTTAGTCCAATGGATGGTAGCATTGTCGTTATGAAAGGTAGTCTATTGTCGAGATTTTCGTTACTATAATAGATTGTAGCCTTGTCATTATGGAAGGTAGTCTATTGTCGATATTTTTGTTACTCCAATGGATGGTAGCCTTGTCATTATAGAAAGTAGTATATTGTCGAGATTTTTTCACTACAATGGATGGTAGCCTTGTCATTATGGAAGGTAGTCTATTGCCGAGATTTTTGTTATTCCAATGGATGGTAGCCTTGTCATTATGAAAGGTAGTCTATTGTCGAGACTTTCATTACTATAATAGATTGTAGCCTTGTCATTATGGAAGGTAGTCTTTTGTCGATATTTTTGTTACTCCATTAGATGGTAGCCTTGACATTATGGAAGGAAGTGTGTTATCGATATTTTTGTTATTCCAATGAATGGTAGCCTTGTCATTATGGAAGGTAGTTTGTTGTCGTGATTTTTGTTACTCCAATGGATGGTAGCCTTGTCATTATGGAAGGTAGAATGTTGTCGATATCTTTGTTACTCCAATGGATGGTAGCTTTGTCATTATGGAAGGTAGTCTGTTGTCGAGATTTTTGTTACTCTAAGGGATGGTTGCCTTGTCATTATGAAAGGTAGTCTATTGTCGAGATTTTCGTTACTATAGTAAATTGTAGCCTTGTCATTATGGAAGGTAGTCTGTTGTCGAGATTTTTGTTACTCCAATTGATGGTAGCCTAATCATTATGGAAGGTAGTCTGTTTTCGAGATTTTTGTTACTCCAATGGATTGTAGACTTGTCATTATTGAAGGTAGTGTGTTGTCGATATTTTTGTTATTCCAATGGATGGTAGCCTTGTCATTATGGAACGTAGTCTGTTGTCGAGATTTTTGTTACTCCAATGGATGGTAGCCTTGTCATTATAGAAGGTAGTCTGTGATCGACATTTTGTTAATCCAACGGATGGTAGCCTTTTCATTATGGATGGTAGTCTCTTTTGGATATTTTGGTTACTATAATGATGGTACCCTTGTCATTATGGAAGGTAGTCTATTGTCGATATTTTTGTCACTACAACGGATGGTAACCTTGTCATTATGGAAGGTAGTCTGTTGTCGATATTTTCGTTACTATAATAGATTGTAGCCTTGTCATTATGGAAGGTAGTCTATTGTCGAGATTTTTGTTACTCCAATGGATGGTATCCTTGTCATTATAGAAAGTAGTATATTGTCGAGATTTTTGTCACTAGAATGGATGGTAGCCTTGTCATTATGGAAGGTAGTCTATTGCCGAGATTTTTGTTATTCCAATGGATGGTAGCCTTGTCATTATGAAAGGTAGTCTATTGTCGAGATTTTCATTACTATAATAGATTGTAGCCTTGTGATTATGGAAGGTAGTCTATTGTCGAGATTTTTGTTACTCCAATGGATGGTAGCCTTGTCATTATAAAAGATAGTATATTGTCGAGATTTTTGTCACTACAATGGATGGTAGCCTTGTCATTATTGAAGGTAGTCTGTTGTCGAGATTTTTGTTACTACAATGGATTTAGCCTTGTCGTTATGGAAGGTAGTCTGTTGTCGATATTTTTGTTACTACAATGGATGGTAGCTTTGTCATTATGGATGGTAGCTTTGTCATTATGGAAGGTAGTCTGTTGTCGAGATTTTTGTTACTCTAAGGGATGGTTGCCTTGTCATTATGGAACGTAGTTTGTTTTCGAAATTTTTGTTATTCTAATGGATGGTAGCCTTGTCATTATGAAAGATAGTCTAATGTCGAGATTTTCGTTACTATAATAGATTGTAGCCTTGTCATTATGGAAGGTAGTCTGTTGTCGAGATTTTTGTTACTCCAATTGATGGTAGCCTAATCATAATGGAAGGTAATCTGTTGTCGAGATTTTTGTTACTCCATTGGATTGTAGCCTTGTCATTATTGAAGGTAGTGTGTTGTCGATATTTTTGTTATTCCAATGGATGGTAGCCTTGTCATTATGAAAGGTAGTCTGTTGTCGAGATTTTTGTTACTCCAATGGATGGTAGCCTTGTCATTATAGAAGGTAGTCTGTTATCGTGATTTTGTTAATCCAACGGATGGTAGCCTTTTCATTATGGAAGGTAGTCTCTTTTGGATATTTTGGTTACTATAATGATGGTACCCTTGTCATTATGGAAGGTAGTCTGTTGTCGATATTTTTGTCACTACAATGGATGGTAGCCTTGTCATTATGGAAGGTAGTCTATTGTCGAGATTTTTGTTACTCCAATGGATGGTAGCCTTGTCATTATAAAAGATAGTATATTGTCAAGATTTTTGTCACTACAATGGATGGTAGCCTTGTCATTATGGAAGGTAGTCTGTTGTCGAGATTTTTGTTACTACAATGGATTTAGCCTTGTCGTTATGGAAGGTAGTCAATTGTCGATATTTTTGTTACTTCAATGGATGGTAGCCTAGTCATTATGGAAGGTAGTATGAAGTCGAGATTTTTGTTACTCCATTGGATGGTAGCCTTGTCATTATGGAAGGTAGTGTGTTGTCGATATTTTTGTTATTCCAATGGATGGTAGCCTTGTCATTAAGGAAGGTAGTCTGTTGTCATGATTTTTGTTTCTCCAATGGATGGTAGCCTTGTCATTATGGAAGGTAGTATGTTGTCGATATCTTTGTTACTCCAATGGATGGTAGGTTTGTCATTATGGAAGGTAGTCTGTTGTCGAGATTTTTGTTACTCTAAGGGATGGTAGCCTTGTCATTATGGAAGGTAGTGTGTTGTCGAGATTTTTGTTATTCGATTGGATGGTAGCCTTGTCATTATGGAAGGTAGTGTGTTGTCGAGATTTTTGTCACTACAATGGATGGTAGCCTTGTCATTATTGAAGGTAGTCTGTTGTCGAGATTTTTGTTACTACAATGGATTTAACCTTGTCGTTATGGAAGGTAGTCTGTTGTCGATATTTTTGTTACTACAATGGATGGTAGCTTTGTCATTATGGATGGTAGCTTTGTCATTATGGAAGGTAGTCTGTTGTCGAGATTTTTGTTACTCTAAGGGATGGTTGCCTTGTCATTATGGAACGTAGTTTGTTTTCGAAATTTTTGTTATTCTAATGGATGGTAGCCTTGTCATTATGAAAGATAGTCTAATGTCGAGATTTTCGTTACTATAATAAATTGTAGCCTTGTCATTACGGAAGGTAGTCTGTTGTCGAGATTTTTGTTACTCCAATTGATGGTAGCCTAATCATAATGGAAGGTAATCTGTTTTCGAGATTTTTGTTACTCCATTTGATTGTAGCCTTGTCATTATTGAAGGTAGTGTGTTGTCGATATTTTTGTTATTCCAATGGATGGTAGCCTTGTCATTATGGAAGGTAGTCTGTTGTCGAGATTTTTGTTACTCCAATGGATGGTAGCCTTGTCATTATAGAAGGTAGTCTGTTATCGACATTTTGTTAATCCAACGGATGGTAGCCTTTTCATTATGGAAGGTAGTCTCTTTTGGATATTTTGGTTACTATAATGATGGTACCCTTGTCATTATGGGAGGTAGTCTATTGTCGAAATTTTTGTCACTACAATGGATGGTAACCTTGTCATTATGGAAGGTAGTCTGTTGTCGATATTTTCGTTACTATAATAGATTGTAGCCTTGTCATTATGGAAGGTAGTCGATTGTCGAGATTTTTGTTAGTCCAATGGATGGTATCCTTGTCATTATAGAAAGTAGTATATTGTCGAGATTTTTGTCACTACAATGGATGGTAGCCTTGTCATTATGGAAGGTAGTCTATTGCCGAGATTTTTGTTATTCCAATGGATGGTAGCCTTGTCATTATGAAAGGTAGTCTATTGTCGAGATTTTCATTACTATAATAGATTGTAGCCTTATGATTATGGAAGGTAGTCTATTGTCGAGATTTTTGTTACTCCAATGGATGGTAGCCTTGTCATTATAAAAGATAGTATATTGTCCAGATTTTTGTCACTACAATGGATGGTAGCCTTGTCATTATTGAAGGTAGTCTGTTGTCGAGATTTTTGTTACTACAATGGATTTAGCCTTGTCGTTATGGAAGGTAGTCTGTTGTCGATATTTTTGTTACTACAATGGATGGTAGCTTTGTCATTATGGATGGTAGCTTTGTCATTATGGAAGGTAGTCTGTTGTCGAGATTTTTGTTACTCTAAGGGATGGTTGCCTTGTCATTATGAAACGTAGTTTGTTTTCGAAATTTTTGTTATTCTAATGGATGGTAGCCTTGTCATTATGAAAGATAGTCTAATGTCGAGATTTTCGTTACTATAATAGATTGTAGCCTTGTCATTATGGAAGGTAGTCTGTTGTCGAGATTTTTGTTACTCCACTTGATGGTAGCCTAACCATAATGGAAGGTAATCTGTTGTCGAGATTTTTGTTACTCCATTTGATTGTAGCCTTGTCATTATTGAAGGTAGTGTGTTGTCGATATTTTTGTTATTCCAATGGATGGTAGCCTTGTCATTATGGAAGGTAGTCTGTTGTCGAGATTTTTGTTACTCCAATGGATGGTAGCCTTGTCATTATAGAAGGTAGTCTGTTATCGAGATTTTGTTAATCCAATGGATGGTAGCCTTTTCATTATGGAAGGTAGTCTCTTTTGGATATTTTGGTTACTATAATGATGGTACCCTTGTCATTATGGAAGGTAGTCTGTTGTCGATATTTTTGTCACTACAATGGATGGTAGCCTTGTCATTATGGAAGGTAGTCTATTGTCGAGATTTTTGTTACTCCAATGGATGGTAGCCTTGTCATTATAGAAGATAGTATATTGTCAAGATTTTTGTCACTACAATGGATGGTAGCCTTGTCATTATGGAAGGTAGTCTGTTGTCGAGATTTTTGTTACTACAATGGATTTAGCCTTGTCGTTATGGAAGGTAGTCAATTGTCGAAATTTTTGTTACTCCAATGGATGGTAGCCTAGTCATTATGGAAGGTAGTATGAAGTCGAGATTTTTGTTACTCCATTGGATGGTAGCCTTGTCATTATGGAAGGTAGTGTGTTGTCGATATTTTTGTTATTCCAATGGATGGTAGCCTTGTCATTAAGGAAGGTAGTCTGTTGTCATGATTTTTGTTACTCCAATGGATGGTAGCCTTGTCATTATGGAAGGTAGTATGTTGTCGATATCTTTGTTACTCCAATGGATGGTAGGTTTGTCATTATGGAAGGTAGTCTGTTGTCGAGATTTTTGTTACTCTAAGGGATGGTAGCCTTGTCATTATGGAACGTTGTTTGTTGTCGAGATTTTTTTTAGTCCAATGGATGGTAGCCTTGTCATTTTGAAAGGTAGTCTATTGTCGAGATTTTCGTTACTATAATAGATTGTAGCATTGTAATTATGGAAGGTAGTCTATTGTCGAGATTTTTGTTACTCCAATGGATGGTAGCCTTGTCATTATAGAAACTAGTATATTGTCGAGATTTTTGTCACTACAATGGATGGTAGCCTTGTCATTATTGAAGGTAGTTTATTGTCGAGATTCTTGTTACTCGATTGGATGGTAGCCTTGTCATTATGGAAGGTAGTGTGTTTTCGATATTTTTGTTATTCCAATGGATGGTAGCCTTTTCATTATGGAAGGTAGTCTGTTGTCGTGATTTTTGTTACTCCAATGGATGGTACCCTTGTCATTATGCAAGGTATAATGTTATCGATATCTTTTTTACTCCAATGGATGGTAGCTTTGTCATTATGGAAGGTAGTCTGTTATCGATATTTTTGTTACTCCATTGGATGGTAGCCTTGAAATTATGAAAGGTAGTGTGTTGTCGATATTTTTGTTACTCCAATGGATGGTAGCCTTGTCATTATGGAAGGTAGTTTGTTGTCGTGATTTTTGTTACTCCAATGGATGGTAGCCTTGTCATTATGAAAGGTAGTCTATTGTCGAGATTTTTGTTACTCCAATGGATGGTAGCCTTGTCATTATAGAAGATAGTATATTGTCGAGATTTTTGTCACTACAATGGATGGTAGCCTTGTCATTATTTAACGTAGTCAGTTGTCGAGATTTTTGTTACTACAATGGATTTAGCCTTGTCGTTATGGAAGGTAGTCTATTGTCGATATTTTTGTTACTCCAATGGATGGTAGCCTAGTCATTATGGAAGGTAGTATGTAGTCGATATTTTTGTTACTCCATTGGATGGTAGCCTTGTCATTATGGAAGGTAGTGTGTTGTCAATATTTTTGTTATTCCAATGGATGGTAGCCTTGTCATTATGGAAGGTAGTCTGTTGTCATGATTTTTGTTCCTCCAATGGATGGTAGCCTTGTAATTATGGAAGTTAGTATGTTGTCGATATCTTTATTACTCCAATGGATGGTAGGTTTGTCATTATAGAAGGTAGTCTGTTGTCGAGATTTTTGTTACTCTAAGGGATGGTAGCCTTGTCATTATGGAACATAGTTTGTTGTTGAGATTTTTGTTAGTCCAATGGATGGTAGCCTTGTCATTATGAAAGGTAGTCTATTGTCGAGATTTTCGTAACTATAATAGATTTTAGCCTTGTCATTATGGAAGGTAGTATATTGTCGAGATTTTTGTCACTACAATGGATGGTAGCCTTGTCATTTTGGAAGGTAGTTTGTTGTCGAGATTTTTGTTATTCGATTGGATGGTAGCCTTGTCATTAAGGAAAGTAGTGTGTTGTCGAAATTTTTGTTATTCCAATGGATGGTAGCCTTTTCATTATGGAAGGTAGTCAGTTGTCGTGATTTTTGTTACTCCAATGGATGGTACCCTTGTCATTATGAAAGGTAGAATGTTATCGATATCTTTGTTACTCCAATAAATGGTAGCGTTGTCATTATGGAAGGTAGTTTGTTGTCGAGATTTTTGTTACTCCATTGGATGGTAGCCTTGTCATTATGGAAGGTAGTGTGTTGTCGATATTTTTGTCACTACAATGGATGGTAACCTTGTAATTATGGAAGGTAGTTTGTTGTCGAAATTTTTGTTATTCGATTGGATGGTAGCCTTGTCATTATGGAAGGTAGTGTGTTGTCGATATTTTTGTTATTCCAATGGATGGTAGCCTTTTCATTATGGAAGGTAGTCTGTTGTTGTGATTTTTGTTACTCCAATGGATGGTACCCTTGTCATTATGGAAGGTAGTATGTTTTTGATATTTTTGTTACTACAATGGATGGTAGCCTTGTCATTATGGAAGGTAGTCTATTGTCGAGGTTTTTGTTACTCTAAGGGATGGTTGCCTTGTCATTATGGAACGTAGTTTGTTGTCGAGATTTTTGTTATTCTAATGGATGGTAGCCTTGTCATTATGAAAGGTAGTCTATTGTCGAGATTTTCGTTACTATAATAGATTGTAGCCTTGTCATTATGGAAGGTAATCTATTGTCGAGATTTTTGTTACTCCAATGGATGGTAGCCTTGACATTATAGAAGATAGTATATTGTCGAGATTTTTGTCACTACAATGGATGGTAGCCTTGTCATTATGGAAGGTAGTCTGTTGTCGAGATTTTTGTTACTACAATGGATTTAGCCTTGTCGTTATGGAAGGTAGTCTGTGGTCGATATTTTTGTTACTCCAATGGATGGTAGCCTAGTCATTATGGAAGGTAGTATGTAGTCGAGATTTTTGTTACTCCATTGGATGGTAGCCTTGTCATTATGGAAGGTAATGTGTTGTCGATATTTTGGTTACTCCAATGGATGGTAGCCTTGTCATTATGAAAGGTAGTCTATTGTCGAGATTTTCGTTACTATAATAGATTGTAGCCTTGTCAATATGGAATGTAGTTTATTGTCGAGATTTTGGTCACTACAATGGATGGTAGCCTTGTCATTATAGAAAGTAGTATATTTTGGAGATTTTTGTCACTACAATGGATGGTAGCCTTGTCATTATGGAAGGTAGTCTATTGCAGAGATTTTTGTTATTCCAATGGATGGTAGCCTTGTCATTATGAAAGGTAGTCTATTGTCGAGATTTTCATTACTATAATAGATTGTAGCCTTGTCATTATGGAAGGTAGTCTATTGTCGAGATATTTGTTACTCCAATGAATGGTAGCCTTGTCATTATAGAAGATAGTATATTGTCAAAATTTTTGTCACTACAATGGATGGTAGCCTTGTCCTTATGGAAGGTAGTCTGTTGTCGAGATTTTTGTTACTCCAATGGATGGTAGCCTTGTCATTATAGAAAGTAGTATATTGTCGAGATTTTTGTCACTACAATGGATGGTAGTCTTGTCATTATGGAAGGTAGTTTGTTGTCGAGATTTTGGTAATCCAACGGATGGTAGCCTTGTCATTATAGAAGGTTGTCTGTAATCGAGATTTTGTTAATCCAACGGATGGTAGCCTTTTCATTATGGAAGGTAGTCTCTTGTGGATATTTTGGTTACTCCAATGATGGTACCCTTTTCATTATAGAAGGTAGTCTGTTGTCGAGATTTTTGTTACTCCAATGGATGGTAGCCTAGTCATTATGGAAGGTAGTCTGTTGTCGAGATTTTTGTTACTCCATTGGATTGTAGCCTTGTCATTATGGAAGGTAGTGTGTTGTCTATATTTTTGTTATTCCAATGGATGGTAGCCTTTTCATTATGGAAGGTAGTCTGTTGTCATGATTTTTGTTACTCTAATGGATGGTACCCTTGTCATTATGGAAGGTAGAATGTTATCAATATCTTTGTTACTCCCATGGATGGTAGCTTTGTCATTATGGAAGGTAGTCTGTTGTCGAGATTTTTGTTACTCCATTGGATGGTAGCCTTGTCATTATGGAAGGTAGTGTGTTGTCGATATTTTTGTTATTCGAGTGGATGGTAGCCTTGTCATTATGGAAGGTAGTCTGTTGTCGTGATTTTTGTTACTCCAATGGATGGTAGCCTTGTCATTATGGAAGGTAGAATGTTGTCGATATTTTTGTTACTGCAATGGATGGTAGCTTTGTAATTATGGAAGGTAGTCTGTTGTCGAGATTTTTGTTACTTTAAGGGATGGTTGCCTTGTCATTATGGAACGTAGTTTGTTGTCGAGATTTTTGTTATTCTAATTAATGGTAGCCTTGTCATTATTAAAGGTAGTCTATTGTCGAGATTTTCGTTACTATAATAGATTGTAGCCTTGTCATTATGGAAGGTAGTTTGTTGTCTAGATTTTTGTTACTCCAATTGATGGTAGCCTAATCAGTATGGAAGGTAGTCTATTGTCGAGATTTTTGTTACTCCATTGGATTGTAGCCTTGTCATTATTGAAGGTAGTGTGTTGTCGATATTTTTGTTATTCCAATGGATGGTAGCCTTGTCATTATGGAAGGTAGTCTGTTGTCGAGATTTTTGTTACACCAATGGATGGTAGCCTTGTCATTATAGAAGGTAGTCTGTTATCGAGATTTTGTTAATCCAACGGATGGTAGCCTTTTCATTATTGAAGGTAGTCTTTTTTTGGATATTTTGGATACTATAATGATGGTACCCTTGTCATTATGGAAGGTAGTCTGTTGTCGTGATTTTTGTTATTCCAATGGATGGTACCCTTGTCATTATGGAAGGTAGAATGTTATCGATATCTTTGTTGCTCCAATGGATGGTAGCTTTGTCATTATGGAAGGTAGTCTGTTGTCGAGATTTTTGTTAATCCATTAGATGGTAGCCTTGTCATTATGGAAGGTAGTGTGTTGTCGATATTTTTGTCACTACAATGGATGGTAGCCTTGTAATTATGGAAGGTAGTTTGTTGTCGAGATTTTTGTTATTCGATTGGATGGTAGCCTTGTCATTATGGAAGGTAGTGTGTTGTCGATATTTTTGTTATTCCAATGGATGGTAGCCTTTTCATTATGGAAGGTAGTCTGTTGTCGTGATTTTTTTTACTCCAATGGATGGTACCCTTGTCATTATGGAAGGTAGAATGTTATCGATATCTTTGTTACTCCAATGGATGGTAGCTTTGTCATTATGGAAGGTAGTCTGTTGTCGAGATTTTTGTTACTCCAATGGATGGTAGCCTTGTCATTATGGAAGGTAGAATGTTGTCGATATCTTTGTTACTCCAATGGATGGTTGCTTTGTCATTATGGAAGGTAGTCTATTGTCGAGGTTTTTGTTACTCTAAGGGATGGTTGCCTTGTCATTATGGAACGTAGTTTGTTGTCGAGATTTTTGTTATTCTAATGGATGGTAGCCTTATCATTATGAAAGGTAGTCTATTGTCTAGATTTTCGATACTATAATAGATTGTAGCCTTGTCATTATGGAAGGTAGTCTGTTGTCGAGATTTTTGTTACTCCAATTGATGGTAGCCTAATCATTATGGAAGGTAGTCTGTTGTCGAGATTTTTGTTACTTCATTGGATTGTAGCCTTGTCATTATTGAAGGTAGTGTGTTGTCGATATTTTTGTTATTCCAATGGATGGTAGCCTTGTCATTATGGAAGGTAGTCTGTTGTCGAGATTTTTGTTACTCCAATGGATGGTACTTGTCATTATAGAAGTTAGTCTATTATCGAGATTTTGTTAATCCAACGGATGGTAGCCTTTTCATTATGGAAGGTAGTCTCTTTTGGATATTTTGGTTACTATAATGAAGGTACCCTTGTCATTATGGAAGGTAGTCTTTGTCGATATTTTTGTCACTACAATGGATGATAGCCTTGTCATTATGGAAGGTAGTCTGTTATCGAGATTTTAGTTACTCCAATGGATGGTAGCCTTGTCATTATGAAAGGTAGTCTATTGTCGAGATTTACATTACTATAATAGATTGTAGCCTTGTCATTATGGAAAGTAGTCTATTGTCGAGATTTTTGTTACTCAAATGGATGGTAGCCTTGTCATTATAGAAGATAGTATATTGTCGAGATTTTTGTCACTACAATGGTTAGTAGCCTTGTCATTATGGAAGGTAGTCTATTGTCGAGATTTTTGTTACTTCAATGGATGGTAGCCTTGTCATTATAGAAGATAGTATATTGTCGAGATTTTTGTCACTACAATGGATGGTAGCCTTGTCATTATGGAAGGTAGTCTGTTGTCGAGATTTTTGTTACTACAATGGATTTAGCCTTTTCGTTATGGAAGGTAGTCTGTTGTCGATATTTTTGTTACTACAATGGATGGTAGCCTAGTCATTATGGAAGGTAGTATGTATTCGAGATTTTTGTTACTCCATTGGATGGTAGCCTTGTCATTATGGAAGGTAGTGTGTTGTCGATATTTTTGTTATTCCAATGGATGGTAGCCTTGTCATTATGAAAGGTAGTCTATTGTCGAGATTTTCATTACTATAATAGATTGTAGCCTTGTCATTATGGAAGGTAGTTTATTGTCGAGATTTTTGTCACTACAATGGATGGTAGCCTTGTCATTATAGAAAGTAGTATATTGTCGAGATTTTTGTCACTACAATGGATGGTAGCCTTGTCATTATGGAAGGTAGTCTGTTGTCGAGATTTTTGTTACTCCAATGGATGGTAGACTTGTCATTATAGAAAGTAGTATATTGTCGAGATTTTTGTCACTACAATGGATGGTAGTCTTGTCATTATGGAAGGTAGTCTGTTGTCGAGATTTTGGTAATCCAACGGATGGTAGCCTTGTCATTATAGAAGGTTGTCTGTTATCGAGATTTTGTTAATCCAACGAATGGTAGCCTTTTCATTATGGAAGGTAGTCTCTTTTGGATATTTTGGTTACTCCAATGATGATACCCTTTTCATTATAGAAGGTAGTCTCTTGTCGAGATTTTTGTTACTCCAATGGATGGTAGCCTAGTCATTATGGAAGGTAGTCTGTTGTCGAGATTTTTGTTACTCCATTGGATGGTAGCCTTGTCATTATGGAAGGTAGTGTGTTGTCTATATTTTTGTTATTACAATGGATGGTAGCCTTTTCATTATGGAAGGTAGTATGTTGTCATGATTTTTGTTACTCCAATGGATGGTACCCTTGTCATTATGGAAGGTAGAATGTTATCGATATCTTTGTTACTCCAATGGATGGTAGCTTTGTCATTATGGAAGGTAGTCTATTGTCGAGATTTTTGTTACTCCATTGGATGGTAGCCTTGTCATTATGGAAGGTAGTGTGTTGTCGATATTTTTATTATTCCAATGGATAATAGCCTTGTCATTATGGAAGGTAGTCTGTTGTCGTGATTTTTGTTACTCCAATGGATGGTAGCCTTGTCATTATGGAAGGTAGAATGTTGTCGATATCTTTGTTACTCCAATGGATGGTAGCTTTGTCATTATAGAAGGTAGTCTATTGTCGAGGTTTTTGTTACTCTAAGGGATGGTTGCCTTGTCATTATGGAACGTAGTTTGTTGTCGAGATTTTTGTTATTCTAATGGATGGTAGCCTTGTCATTATGAAAGGTAGTCTATTGTCGAGATTTTCGTTACTATAATAGATTGTAGCCTTGTCATTATGGAAGGTAGTCTGTTGTCGAGATTTTTGTTACCCCAATTGATGGTAGCCTAATCATTATGGAAGGTAGTCTGTTGTCGAGATTTTTGTTACTCCATTGGATTGTAGCCTTGTCATTATTGAAGGTAGTGTGTTGTCGATCTTTTTGTTAATCCAATGGATGGTAGCCTTGTCATTATGGAAGGTAGTCAGTTGTCGAGATTTTTGTTACTCCAATGGATGGTAGCCTTGTCATTATAGAAGTTAGTCTATTATCGAGATTTTGTTAATCCAACGGATGGTAGCCTTTTCATTATGGAAGGTAGTATCTTTTGGATATTTTGGTTACTATAATGAAGGTACCCTTGTCATTATGGAAGGTAGTCTGTTGTCGATATTTTTGTCACTACAATGGATGGTAGCCTTGTCATTATGGAAGGTAGTCTGTTGTCGAGATTTTAGTTACTCCAATGGATGGTAGCCTTGTCATTATGAAAGGTAGTCTATTTTCGAGATTTTCATTACTATAATAGATTGTAGCCTTGTCATTATGGAAAGTAGTCTATTGTCGAGATTTTTGTTACTCCAATGGATGGTAGCCTTGTCATTATAGAAGATAGTATATTGTCAAGATTTTTGTCACTACAATGGTTAGTAGCCTTGTCATTATGGAAGGTAGTCTATTGTCGAGATTTTTGTTACTCCAATGGATGGTAGCCTTGTCATTATAGAAGATAGTATATTGTCGAGATTTTTGTCACTACAATGGATGGTTGCCTTGTCATTATGGAAGGTAGTCTGTTGTCGAGATTTTTGTTACTACAATGGATTTAGCCTTGTCGTTATGGAAGGTAGTCTATTGTCGATATTTTCGTTACTCCAATGGATGGTAGCCTTGTCATTATGGAAGGTAGTCTATTGCCGAGATTTTTGTTATTCCAATGGAGGTAGCCTTGTCATTATGAAAGGTAGTCTATTGTCGAGATTTTCATTACTATAATAGATTGTAGACTTGTCATTATGGAAGGTAGTCTATTGTCGAGATTTTTGTTACTCCAATGGATGGTAGCCTTGTCATTATAGAAGATAGTAAATTGTCGAGATTTTTGTCACTACAATGGATGGTAGCCTTGTCATTATGGAAGGTAGTCTGTTGTCGAGATTTTTGTTTCTACAATGGATTTAGCCTTGTCGTTATGGAAGGTAGTCTATTGTCGATATTTTCGTTACTCCAATGGATGGTAGCCTAGTCATTATGGAAGTTAATATGTAGTTTAGATTTTTGTTACTCCATTGGATGGTAGCCTTGTCATTATGGAAGGTAGTGTGTTGTCGATATTTTTGTTATTCCAATGAATGGTAGCCTTATCATTATGGAAGGTATTCTGTTGTCATGATATTTGTTACTCCAATGGATGGTAGCCTTGTTTATATGGAAGGTAGTATGTTGTCGATATCTTTGTTACTCCAATGGATGGTAGTTTTGTCATTATGGAAGGTAGTCTCTTGTCGAGATTTTTGTTACTCCAATGGATGGTAGCCTAGTCATTATGGAAGGTAGTCTGTTGTCGAGATTTTTGTTACTCCATTGGATGGTAGCCTTGTCATTATGGAAGGTAGTGTGTTGTCTATATTTTTGTTATTACAATGGATGGTAGCCTTTTCATTATGGAAGGTAGTCTGTTGTCATGATTTTTGTTACTCCAATGGATGGTACCCTTGTCATTATGGAAGGTAGAATGTTATCGATATCTTTGTTACTCCAATGGATGGTAGCTTTGTCATTATGGAAGGTAGTCTATTGTCGAGATTTTTGTTACTCCATTGGATGGTAGCCTTGTCATTATGGAAGGTAGTGTGTTGTCGATATTTTTATTATTCCAATGGATAATAGCCTTGTCATTATGGAAGGTAGTCTGTTGTCGTGATTTTTGTTACTCCAATGGATGGTAGCCTTGTCATTATGGAAGGTAGAATGTTGTCGATATCTTTGTTACTCCAATGGATGGTAGCTTTGTCATTATAGAAGGTAGTCTATTGTCGAGGTTTTTGTTACTCTAAGGGATGGTTGCCTTGTCATTATGGAACGTAGTTTGTTGTCGAGATTTTTGTTATTCTAATGGATGGTAGCCTTGTCATTATGAAAGGTAGTCTATTGTCGAGATTTTCGTTACTATAATAGATTGTAGCCTTGTCATTATGGAAGGTAGTCTGTTGTCGAGATTTTTGTTACCCCAATTGATGGTAGCCTAATCATTATGGAAGGTAGTCTGTTGTCGAGATTTTTGTTACACCATTGGATTGTAGCCTTGTCATTATTGAAGGTAGTGTGTTGTCGATCTTTTTGTTAATCCAATGGATGGTAGCCTTGTCATTATGGAAGGTAGTCAGTTGTCGAGATTTTTGTTACTCCAATGGATGGTAGCCTTGTCATTATAGAAGTTAGTCTATTATCGAGATTTTGTTAATCCAACGGATGGTAGCCTTTTCATTATGGAAGGTAGTATCTTTTGGATATTTTGGTTACTATAATGAAGGTACCCTTGTCATTATGGAAGGTAGTCTGTTGTCGATATTTTTGTCACTATAATGGATGGTAGCCTTGTCATTATGGAAGGTAGTCTGTTGTCGAGATTTTAGTTACTCCAATGGATGGTAGCCTTGTCATTATGAAAGGTAGTCTATTTTCGAGATTTTCATTACTATAATAGATTGTAGCCTTGTCATTATGGAAAGTAGTCTATTGTCGAGATTTTTGTTACTCCAATGGATGGTAGCCTTGTCATTATAGAAGATAGTATATTGTCAAGATTTTTGTCACTACAATGGTTAGTAGCCTTGTCATTATGGAAGGTAGTCTATTGTCGAGATTTTTGTTACTCCAATGGATGGTAGCCTTGTCATTATAGAAGATAGTATATTGTCGAGATTTTTGTCACTACAATGGATGGTTGCCTTGTCATTATGGAAGGTAGTCTGTTGTCGAGATTTTTGTTACTACAATGGATTTAGCCTTGTCGTTATGGAAGGTAGTCTGTTGTCGATATTTTTGTTACTCCAATGGATGGTAGCCTACTCATTATGGAATGTAGTATGTAGTCGAGATTTTTGTTACTCCAATGGATGGTATTCTTGTCATTATGGAAGGTAGTGTGTTGTCTATATTTTTGTTATTACAATGGATGGTAGCCTTTTCATTATGGAAGGTAGTCTGTTGTCATGATTTTTGTTACTCCAATGGATGGTACCCTTGTCATTATGGAAGGTAGAATGTTATCGATATCTTTGTTACTCCAATGGATGGTAGCTTTGTCATTATGGAAGGTAGTCTGTTGTCGAGATTTTTGTTACTCCATTGGATGGTAGCCTTGTCATTATGGAAGGTAGTGTGTTGTCGATATTTTTATTATTCCAATGGATGATAGCCTTGTCATTATGGAAGGTAGTCTGTTGTCGTGATTTTTGTTACTCCAATGGATGGTAGCCTTGTCATTATGGAAGGTAGAATGTTGTCGATATCTTTGTTACTCCAATGGATGGTAGCTTTGTCATTATGGAAGGTAGTCTATTATCGAGGTTTTTGTTACTCTAAGGGATGGTTAACTTGTCATTATGGAACGTAGTTTGTTGTCGAGATTTATGTTATTCTTATGGATGGTAGCCTTGTCAATATTAAAGGTAGTCTATTGTCGAGATTTTCGTTACTATAATAGATTCTAGCCTTGTCATTATGGAAGGTAGTCTGTTGTCGAGATTTTTGTTACCCCAATTGATGGTAGCCTAATCATTATGGAAGGTAGTCTGTTGTCGAGATTTTTGTTACTCCATTGGATTGTAGCCTTGTCATTATTTAAGGTAGTGTGTTGTCGATATTTTTGTTAATCCAATGGATGGTAGCCTTGTCATTATGGAAGGTAGTTAGTTGTCGAGATTTTTGTTACTCCAATGGATGGTAGCCTTGTCATTATAGAAGTTAGTTTATTATCGAGATTTTGTTAATCCAACGGATGGTAGCCTTTTCATTATGGAAGGTAGTCTCTTTTGGATATTTTGGTTACTATAATGAAGGTACCCTTGTCATTATGGAAGGTAGTCTGTTGTCGATATTTTTGTCACTACAATGGATGGTAGCCTTGTCATTATGGAAGGTAGTCTGTTTTCGAGATTTTAGTTACTCCAATGGATGGTAGCCTTGTCATTATGAAAGGTAGTCTATTGTTGAGATTTTCATTACTATAATAGATTGTAGCCTTGTCATTATGGAAAGTAGTCTATTGTCGAGATTTTTGTTACTCCAATGGATGGTAGCCTTGTCATTATAGAAGATAGTATATTGTCAAGATTTTTGTCACTACAATGGTTAGTAGCCTTGTCATTATGGAAGGTAGTCTATTGTCCAAATTTTTGTTACTCAAATGGATGGTAGCCTTGTCATTATAGAAGATAGTATATTGTCGAGATTTTTGTCACTACAATGGATGGTTGCCTTGTCATTATGGAAGGTAGTCTGTTGTCGAGATTTTTGTTACTACAATGGATTTAGCCTTGTCGTTATGGAAGGTAGTCTGTTGTCGATATTTTTGTTACTCCAATGGATGGTAGCCTAGTCATTATGAAATGTAGTATGTAGTCGAGATTTTTGTTACTCCATTGGATGGTAGCCTTGTCATTATGGAAGGTAGTGTGTTGTCGATATTTTTGTTATTCCAATGGATGGTAGCCTTGTCATTATGAAAGGTAGTCTATTGTCGAGATTTTGGTAACTATAATAGATTGTAGCCATGTCATTATGGAAGGTAGTTTATTGTCGAGATTTTTGTCACTATAATGGATAGTAGCCTTCTCATTATAGTAAGTAGTATATTGTCGAGATTTTTGTCACTACAATGGATGGTAGCCTTGTCATTATGGAAGGTAGTCTACTGCAGAGATTTTTGTTATTCCAATGGATGGTAGCCTTGTCAATATGAAAGGTAGTCTATTGTCGAGATTTTCATTACTATAATAGATTGTAGCCTTGTCATTATGGAAGGTAGTCTATTGTCGAGATTTTTGTCACTACAATGGATGGTAGCCTTGTCCTTATGGAAGGTAGTCTGTTGTCGAGATTTTTGTTACTCCAATGGATTGTAGACTTGTCATTATAGAAAGTACTATATTATCGATATTTTTGTCACTACAATGGATGGTAGTCTTGTCATTATGGAAGGTAGTTTGTTGTCGAGATTTTGGTAATCCAACGGATGGTAGCCTTGTCATTATAGAAGGTTGTATGTTATCGAGATTTTGTTAATCCAACGGATGGTAGCCTTTTCATTATGGAAGGTAGTCTCTTGTGGATATTTTGGTTACTCCAATGATGGTACCCTTTTCATTATAGAAGGTAGTCTGTTGTCGAGATTTTTGTTACTCCAATGGATGGTAGCCTAGTCATTATGGAAGGTAGTATGTTGTCGAGATTTTTGTTACTCCATTGGATTGTAGCCTTGTCATTATGGAAGGTAGTGTGTTGTCTATATTTTTGTTATTCCAATGGATGGTAGCCTTTTCATTATGGAAGGTAGTCTGTTGTCATGATTTTTGTTACTCTAATGGATGGAACCCTTGTCATTATGGAAGGTAGAATGTTATCGATATCTTTGTTACTCTAATGGATGGTACCTTTGTCATTATGGAAGGTAGTATGTTGTCGAGATTTTTGTTACTCCATTGGATGGTAGCCTTGTCATTATGGAACGTAGTTTGTTGTCGAGAATTTTGTTATTCCAATGGATGGTAGCCTTGTCATTATGAAAGGTAGTCTATTGTCGAGATTTTCATTACTATAATAGATTGTAGCCTTGTCATTATGGAAGGTAGTCTATTGTCGAGATTTTGCTTACTCCAATGGATGGTAGCCTTGTCATTATAGAAGATAGTATATTGTCGAGATTTTTGTCACTACAATGGATGGTAGCCTTGTCATTATGGAAGGTAGTCTGTTGTCGAGATTTTTGTTACTACAATGGATTTAGCCTTGTCGTTATGGAAGGTAGTCTATTGTCGATATTTTCGTTACTCCAATGGATGGTAGCCTAGTCATTATGGAAGTTAGTATGTAGTTTAGATTTTTGTTACTCCATTGGATGGTAGCCTTGTCATTATGGATGGTAGTGTGTTGTCGATATTTTTGTTATTCCAATGGATGGTAGCCTTATCATTATGGAAGGTATTCTGTTGTCATGATTTTTGTTACTCCAATGGATGGTAGCCTTGTTATTATGGAAGGTAGTATGTTGTCGATATCTTTGTTACTCCAATGGATGGTAGTTTTGTCATTATGGAAGGTAGTCTGTTGTCGAGATTTTTGTTACTCCAATGGATGGTAGCCTAGTCATTATGGAAGGTAGTCTGTTGTCGAGATTTTTGTGTCTCCATTGGATGGTAGCCTTGTCATTATGGAAGGTAGTGTGTTGTCTATATTTTTGTTATTACAATGGATGGTAGCCTTTTCATTATGGAAGGTAGTCTGTCGTCATGATTTTTGTTACTCCAATGGATGGTACCCTTGTCATTATGGAAGGTAGAATGTTATCGATATCTTTGTTACTCCAATGGATGGTAGCTTTGTCATTATGGAAGGTAGTCTGTTGTCGAGATTTTTGTTACTCCATTGGATGGTAGCCTTGTCATTATGGAAGGTAGTGTGTTGTCGATATTTTTATTATTCCAATGGATGATAGCCTTGTCATTATGGAAGGTAGTCTGTTGTCGTGATTTTTGTTACTCCAATGGATGGTAGCCCTGTCATTATGGAAGGTAGAATGTTGTTGATATCTTTGTTACTCCAATGGATGGTAGCTTTGTCATTATGGAAGGTAGTCAATGTTCGAGGTTTTTGTTACTCTAAGGGATGGTTGCCTTGTCATTATTGAACGTAGTTTGTTGTCGAGATTTTTGTTATTCTAATGGATGGTAGCCTTGTCATTATGAAAGGTAGTCTATTATCGAGATTTTCGTTACTATAATAGATTGTAGCCTTGTCATTATGGAAGGTAGTCTGTTGTCGAGATTTTTGTTACCCCAATTGATGGTAGCCTAATCATTATGGAAGGTAGTCTGTTGTCGAGATTTTTGTTACTCCATTGGATTGTAGCCTTGTGATTATTGAAGGTAGTGTGTTGTCGATATTTTTGTTAATCCAATGGATGGTAGCCTTGTCATTATGGAAGGTAGTCAGTTGTCGAGATTTTTGTTACTCCAATGGATGGTAGCCTTGTCATTATAGAAGTTAGTCTATTATCGAGATTTTGTTAATCCAACGGATGGTAGCCTTTTCGTTATGGAAGGTAGTCTCTTTTGGATATTTTGGTTACTATAATGAAGGTACCCTTGTCATTATGGAAGGTAGTCTGTTGTCGATATTTTTGTCACTACAATGGATGGTAGCCTTGTCATTATGGAAGGTAGTCTGTTGTCGAGATTTTAGTTACTCCAATGGATGGTAGCCTTGTCATTATGAAAGGTAGTCTATTGTCGAGATTTTTATTACTATAATAGATTGTAGCCTTGTCATTATGGAAAGTAGTGTATTGTCGAGATTTTTGTTACTCCAATGGATGGTAGCCTTGTCATTATAGAAGATAGTATATTGTCAAGATTTTTGTCACTACAATGGTTAGTAGCCTTGTCATTATGGAAGGTAGTCTATTGTCGAGATTTTTGTTACTCCAATGGATGGTAGCCTTGTCATTATAGAAGATAGTATATTGTCGAGATTTTTGTCACTACAATGGATGGTTGCCTTGTCATTATGGAAGGTAGTCTGTTGTCGAGATTTTTGTTACTACAATGGATTTAGCCTTGTCGTTATGGAAGGTAGTCTGTTGTCGATATTTTTGTTACTCCAATGGATGGTAGCCTAGTCATTATGGAATGTAGTATGTAGTCGAGATTTTTGTTACTCCATTGGATGGTAGCCTTGTCATTATGGAAGGTAGTGTGTTGTCGATATTTTTGTTATTCCAATGGATGGTAGCCTTGTCATTATGAAAGGTAGTCTATTGTCGAGATTTTCGTTACTATAATAGATTGTAGCCATGTCATTATGGAAGGTAGTTTATTGTCGAGATTTTTGTCACTATAATGGATAGTAGCCTTCTCATTATAGTAAGTAGTATATTGTCGAGATTTTTGTCACTACAATGGATGGTAGCCTTGTCATTATGGAAGGTAGTCTATTGCAGAGATTTTTGTTATTCCAATGGATGGTAGCCTTGTCATTATGAAAGGTAGTGTATTGTCGAGATTTTCATTACTATAATAGATTGTAGCCTTGTCATTATGGAAGGTAGTCTATTGTCGAGATATTTGTTACTCCAATGGATGGTAGCCTTGTCATTATAGAAGATAGTATATTGTCGAGATTTTTGTCACTACAATGGATGGTAGCCTTGTCCTTATGGAAGGTAGTCTGTTGTCGAGATTTTTGTTACTCCAATGGATGGTAGACTTGTCATTATAGAAAGTAGTATATTGTCGATATTTTTGTCACTACAATGGATGGTAGTCTTGTCATTATGGAAGGTAGTTTGTTGTCGAGATTTTGGTAATCCAACGGATGGTAGCCTTGTCGTTATAGAAGGTTGTATGTTATCGAGATTTTGTTAATCCAACGGATGGTAGCCTTTTCATTATGGAAGGTAGTCTCTTGTGGATATTTTGGTTACTCCAATGATGGTACCCTTTTCATTATAGAAGGTAGTCTGTTGTCGAGATTTTTGTTACTCCAATGGATGGTAGCCTAGTCATTATGGAAGGTAGTATGTTGTCGAGATTTTTGTTACTCCATTGGATTGTAGCCTTGTCATTATGGAAGGTAGTGTGTTGTCTATATTTTTGTTATTCCAATGGATGTTAGCCTTTTCATTACGGAAGGTAGTCTGTTGTCATGATTTTTGTTACTCTAACGGATGGTACCCTTGTCATTATGGAAGGTAGAATGTTATCGATATCTTTGTTACTCTAATGGATGGTAGCTTTGTCATTATGGAAGGTAGTATGTTGTCGAGATTTTTGTTACTCCATTGGATGGTAGCCTTGTCATTATGGAACGTAGTGTGTTGTCGATATTTTTGTTATTCGAATGGATGGTAGCGTTGTCATTATGGAAGGTAGTCTGTTGTCGTGATTTTTGTTACTCCAATAGATGGTAGCCTTGTCATTATGGAAGGTAGAATGTTGTCGATATTTTTGTTACTCCAATGGATGGTAGCTTTGTAATTATGGAAGGTAGTCTGTTGTCGAGATTTTTGTTACTCTAAGGGATGGTTGCCTTGTCATTATGGAACGTAGTTTGTTGTCGAGATTTTTGTTATTCTAATGGATGGTAGCCTTGTCATTATTAAAGGTAGTTTATTGTCGAGATTTTCGTTACTATAATAGATTGTAGCCTTGTCATTATGGAAGGTAGTCTGTTGTCGAGATTTTTGTTACTCCAATGGATGGTAGCCTTCTCATTATAGAAAGTAGTATATTGTCGAGATTTTTGTCACTACAATGGATAGTAGCCTTGTCATTATGGAAGGTAGTCTATTGCCGAGATTTTTGTTATTCCAATGGATGGTAGCCTTGTCATTATGAAAGGTAGCCTATTGTCGAGATTTTCATTACTATAATAGATTGTAGCCTTGTCATTATGGAAGGTAATCTATTGTCGATATTTTTGTTACTCCAATGGATGGTAGCCTTGTCATTATAGAAGATAGTATATTGTCGATATTTTTGTCACTACAATGGATGGTAGCCTTGTCATTATGGAAGGTAGTCTGTTGTCTAGATTTTTGTTACTACAATGGATTTAGCCTTGTCGTTATGGATGGTAGTCTATTGTCGATATTTTCGTTACTCCAATGGATGGTAGCCTAGTCATTATGGAAGGTAGTATGTAGTCGAGATTTTTGTTACTCCATTGGATGGTAGCCTTGTCATTATGGAAGGTAGTGTGTTGTCGATATTTTTGTTATTCCAATGGATGGTAGCCTTGTCATTATGGAAGGTATTCTGTTGTCATGATTTTTGTTACTCCAATGGATGGTAGCCTTGTTATTATGGAAGGTAGTATGTTGTCGATATCTTTGTTACTCCAATGGATGGTAGTTTTGTCATTATGGAAGGTAGTGTGTTGTCTATATTTTTGTTATTCCAATGGATGGTAGCCTAGTCTTTATGGAAGGTAGTCTGTTGTCGAGATTTTTGTTACTCCATTGGATGGTAACCTTGTCATTATGGAAGGTAGTGTGTTGTCTATATTTTTGTTATTACAATGGATGGTAGCCTTTTCATTATGGAAGGTAGTCTGTTGTCATGATTTTTGTTACTCCAATGGATGGTACCCTTGTCCTTATGGAAGGTAGAATGTTATCGATATCTTTGTTACTCCAATGGATGGTAGCTATGTCATTATGGAAGGTAGTCTGTTGTCGAGATTTTTGTTACTCCATTGGATGGTAGCCTTGTCATTATGGAAGTTAGTGTGTTGTCGATATTTTTGTTATTCCAATGGATGATAGCCTTGTCATTATTGAAGGTAGTCTGTTGTCGTGATTTTTGTTACTCCAATGGATGGTAGCCTTGTCATTATGGAAGGTAGAATGTTGTCGATATCTTTGTTACTCCAATGGATGGTAGCTTTGTCATTATGGAAGGTAGTCTATTGTCGAGGTTTTTGTTACTCTAAGGGATGGTTGCCTTGTCATTATGGAACGTAGTTTGTTGTCGAGATTTTTGTTATTCTAATGGATGGTAGCCTTGTCATTATGAAAGGTAGTCTATTGTCGAGATTTTCGTTACTATAATAGATTGTAGCCTTGTCATTATGGAAGGTAGTCTGTTGTCGAGATTTTTGTTACTCCAATTGATGGTAGCCTAATCATTATGGAAGGTAGTCTGTTGTCGAGATTTTTGTTACTCCATTGGATTGTAGCCTTGTCATTATTGAACGTAGTGTGTTGTCGATATTTTTGTTATTCCAATGGATGGTAGCCTTGTCATTATGGAAGGTAGTCTGTTGTTGAGATTTTTGTTACTCCAATGGATGGTAGCCTTGTCATTATAGAAGTTAGTCTATTATCGAGATTTTGTTAATCTAACGGATGGTAGCCTTTTCATTATGGAAGGTAGTCTCTTTTGGATATTTTGGTTACTATAATGAAGGTACCCTTGTCATTATGGAAGGTAGTCTGTTGTCGATATTTTTGTCACTACAATGGATGGTAGCCTTGTCATTATGGAAGGTAGTCTGTTGTCGAGATTTTAGTTACTCCAATGGATGGTAGCCTTGTCATTATGAAAGGTAGTCTATTGTCGAGATTTTCATTACTATAATAGATTGTAGCCTTGTCATTATGGAAAGTAGTCTATTGTCGAGATTTTTGTTACTCCAATGGATGGTAGCCTTATCATTATAAAAGATAGTATATTGTCGAGATTTTTGTCACTACAATGGTTAGTAGCCTTGTCATTATGGAAGGTAGTCTATTGTCGAGATTTTTGTTACTCCAATGGATGGTAGCGTTGTCATTATAGAAGATAGTATATTGTCGAGATTTTTGTCACTACAATGGATGGTAGCCTTGTCATTATGGAAGGTAGTCTGTTGTCGAGATTTTTGTTACTACAATGGATTTAGCCTTGTCGTTATGGAAGGTAGTCTGTTGTCGATATTTTTGTTACTCCAATGGAAGGTAGCCTAGTCATTATGGAAGGTAGTATGTAGTCGAGATTTTTGTTACTCCATTGGATGGTAGCCTTGTCATTATGGAAGGTAGTGTGTTGTCGATATTTTTGTTATTCAAATGGATGGTAGCCTTGTCATTATGAAAGGTAGTCTATTGTCGAGATTTTCGTTACTATAATAGATTGTAGCCTTTTCATTATGGAAGGTAGTTAATAGTCGAGATTTTTGTCACTACAATGGATGGTAGCCTTGTCATTATAGAAAGTAGTATATTGTCGAGATTTTTGTCACTACAATGGATGGTAGCCTTGTCATTATGGAAGGTAGTCTATTGCAGAGATTTATGTTATTCCAATGGATGGTAGCCTTGTCATTATGAAAGGTAGTCTATTGTCGAGATTTTCATTACTATAATAGATTGTAGCCTTGTCATTATGGAAGGTAGTCTATTGTCGAGATATTTGTTACTCCAATGGATGGTAGCCTTGTCATTATAGAAAGTAGTGTATTGTCGAGATTTTTGTCACTACAATGGATGGTAGTCTTGTCATTATGGAAGGTAGTTTGTTGTCGAGATTTTGGTAATCCAATGGATGGTAGCCTTGTCATTATAGAAGGTTGTTTGTTGTCGAGATTTTGTTAATCCAACGGTTGGTAGCCTTTTCATTATGGAAGGTAGTCTCTTGTGGATATTTTGGTTACTCCAATGATGGTACCCTTTTCATTATAGAAGGTAGTCTGTTGTCGAGATTTTTGTTACTCCAATGGATGGTAGCCTAGTCATTATGGAAGGTAGTATGTTGTCGAGATTTTTGTTACTCCATTGGATTGTAGCCTTGTCATTATGGAAGGTAGTGTGTTGTCTATATTTTTGTTATTCCAATGGATGGTAGCCTTTTCATTATGGAAGGTAGTCTGTTGTCATGATTTTTGTTACTCTAATGGATGGTACCCTTATCATTATGGAAGGTAGAATGTTATCGATATCTTTGTTACTCCAATGGATGGTAGCTTTGTCATTATGGAAGGTAGTCTATTATCGAGATTTTTGTTACTCCATTGGATGGTATCCTGGTCATTATGGAAGGTAGTGTGTTGTCGATATTTTTGTTATTCGAATGTATGGTAGCGTTGTCATTATGGAAGGTAGTCCGTTGCGTGATTTTTGTTACTCCAATGGATGGTAGCCTTGTCATTATGGAAGGTAGAATCTTGTTGATATTTTTGTTACTCCAATGGATGGTAGCTTTGTAATTATGGAAGGTAGTTTGTTGTCGAGATTTTTGTTACTCTAAGGGATGGTTGCCTTGTCATTATGGAACGTAGTTTGTTGTCGAGATTTTTGTTATTCTAATGGATGGTAGCCTTGTCATTATTAAAGGTAGTCTATTGTCGAGATTTTCGTTACTATAATAGATTGTAGCCTTGTCATTATGGAAAGTAGTCTATTTGTCGAGATTTTTGTTACTCCAATGGATGGTAGCGTTGTCATTATAGAAGATAGTATATTGTCGATATTTTTGTCACTACAATGGATGGTAGCCTTGTCATTATGGAAGGTAGTCTGTTGTAGAGATTTTTGTTACTACAATGGATTTAGCCTTGTCGTTATGGAAGGTAGTCTGTTGTCGATATTTTTGTTACTCCAATGGAAGGTAACCTAGTCATTATGGAAGGTAGTATGTAGTCGAGATTTTTGTTACTCCATTGGATGGTAGCCTTGTCATTATGGAAGGTAGTGTGTTGTCGATATTTTTGTTATTCCAATGGATGGTAGCCTTGTCATTATGGAAGGTATTCTGTTGTCATGATTTTTGTTACTCCAATGGATGGTAGCCTTGTTATTATGGAAGGTAGTATGTTGTCGATATCTTTGTTACTCCAATGGATGGTAGTTTTGTCATTACGGAAGGTAGTGTGTTGTCTATATTTTTGTTATTCCAATGGATGGTAGCCTAGTCTTTATGGAAGGTAGTCTGTTGTCGAGATTTTTGTTACTCCATTGGATGGTAGCCTTGTCATTATGGAAGGTAGTGTGTTGTCTATATTTTTGTTATTACAATGGATGGTAGCCTTTTCATTATGGAAGGTAGTCTGTTGTCATGATTTTTGTTACTCCAATGGATGGTACCCTTGTCCTTATGGAAGGTAGAATGTTATCGATATCTTTGTTACTCCAATGGATGGTAGCTATGTCATTATGGAAGGTAGTCTGTTGTCGAGATTTTTGTTACTCCATTGGATGGTAGCCTTGTCATTATGGAAGTTAGTGTGTTGTCGATATTTTTGTTATTCCAATGGATGATAGCCTTGTCATTATTGAAGGTAGTCTGTTGTCGTGATTTTTGTTACTCCAATGGATGGTAGCCTTGTCATTATGGAAGGTAGAATGTTGTCGATATCTTTGTTACTCCAATGGATGGTAGCTTTGTCATTATGGAAGGTAGTCTATTGTCGAGGTTTTTGTTACTCTAAGGGATGGTTGCCTTGTCATTATGGAACGTAGTTTGTTGTCGAGATTTTTGTTATTCTAATGGATGGTAGCCTTGTCATTATGAAAGGTAGTCTATTGTCGAGATTTTCGTTACTATAATAGATTGTAGCCTTGTCATTATGGAAGGTAGTCTGTTGTCGAGATTTTTGTTACTCCAATTGATGGTAGCCTAATCATTATGGAAGGTAGTCTGTTGTCGAGATTTTTGTTACTCCATTGGATTGTAGCCTTGTCATTATTGAACGTAGTGTGTTGTCGATATTTTTGTTATTCCAATGGATGGTAGCCTTGTCATTATGGAAGGTAGTCTGTTGTTGAGATTTTTGTTACTCCAATGGATGGTAGCCTTGTCATTATAGAAGTTAGTCTATTATCGAGATTTTGTTAATCTAACGGATGGTAGCCTTTTCATTATGGAAGGTAGTCTCTTTTGGATATTTTGGTTACTATAATGAAGGTACCCTTGTCATTATGGAAGGTAGTCTGTTGTCGATATTTTTGTCACTACAATGGATGGTAGCCTTGTCATTATGGAAGGTAGTCTGTTGTCGAGATTTTAGTTACTCCAATGGATGGTAGCCTTGTCATTATGAAAGGTAGTCTATTGTCGAGATTTTCATTACTATAATAGATTGTAGCCTTGTCATTATGGAAAGTAGTCTATTGTCGAGATTTTTGTTACTCCAATGGATGGTAGCCTTATCATTATAAAAGATAGTATATTGTCGAGATTTTTGTCACTACAATGGTTAGTAGCCTTGTCATTATGGAAGGTAGTGTATTGTCGAGATTTTTGTTACTCCAATGGATGGTAGCGTTGTCATTATAGAAGATAGTATATTGTCGAGATTTTTGTCACTACAATGGATGGTAGCCTTGTCATTATGGAAGGTATTCTGTTGTCGAGATTTTTGTTACTACAATGGATTTAGCCTTGTCGTTATGGAAGGTAGTCTGTTGTCGATATTTTTGTTACTCCAATGGAAGGTAGCCTAGTCATTATGGAAGGTAGTATGTAGTCGAGATTTTTGTTACTCCATTGGATGGTAGCCTTGTCATTATGGAAGGTAGTGTGTTGTCGATATTTTTGTTATTCAAATGGATGGTAGCCTTGTCATTATGAAAGGTAGTCTATTGTCGAGATTTCCGTTACTATAATAGATTGTAGCCTTTTCATTATGGAAGGTAGTTTATAGTCGAGATTTTTGTCACTACAATGGATGGTAGCCTTGTCATTATAGAAAGTAGTATATTGTCGAGATTTTTGTCACTACAATGGATGGTAGCCTTGTCATTATGGAAGGTAGTCTATTGCAGAGATTTATGTTATTCCAATGGATGGTAGCCTTGTCATTATGAAAGGTAGTCTATTGTCGAGATTTTCATTACTATAATAGATTGTAGCCTTGTCATTATGGAAGGTAGTCTATTGTCGAGATATTTGTTACTCCAATGGATGGTAGCCTTGTCATTATAGAAAGTAGTGTATTGTCGAGATTTTTGTCACTACAATGGATGGTAGTCTTGTCATTATGGAAGGTAGTTTGTTGTCGAGATTTTGGTAATCCAATGGATGGTAGCCTTGTCATTATAGAAGGTTGTTTGTTGTCGAGATTTTGTTAATCCAACGATTGGTAGCCTTTTCATTATGGAAGGTAGTCTCTTGTGGATATTTTGGTTACTCCAATGATGGTACCCTTTTCATTATAGAAGGTAGTCTGTTGTCGAGATTTTTGTTACTCCAATGGATGGTAGCCTAGTCATTATGGAAGGTAGTATGTTGTCGAGATTTTTGTTACTCCATTGGATTGTAGCCTTGTCATTATGGAAGGTAGTGTGTTGTCTATATTTTTGTTATTCCAATGGATGGTAGCCTTTTCATTATGGAAGGTAGTCTGTTGTCATGATTTTTGTTACTCTAATGGATGGTACCCTTATCATTATGGAAGGTAGAATGTTATCGATATCTTTGTTACTCCAATGGATGGTAGCTTTGTCATTATGGAAGGTAGTCTATTATCGAGATTTTTGTTACTCCATTGGATGGTATCCTTGTCATTATGGAAGGTAGTGTGTTGTCGATATTTTTGTTATTCGAATGTATGGTAGCGTTGTCATTATGGAAGGTAGTCCGTTTCGTGATTTTTGTTACTCCAATGGATGGTAGCCTTGTCATTATGGAAGGTAGAATCTTGTTGATATTTTTGTTACTCCAATGGATGGTAGCTTTGTAATTATGGAAGGTAGTTTGTTGTCGAGATTTTTGTTACTCTAAGGGATGGTTGCCTTGTCATTATGGAACGTAGTTTGTTGTCGAGATTTTTGTTATTCTAATGGATGGTAGCCTTGTCATTATTAAAGGTAGTCTATTGTCGAGATTTTCGTTACTATAATAGATTGTAGCCTTGTCATTATGGAAAGTAGTCTATTGTCGAGATTTTTGTTACTCCAATGGATGGTAGCGTTGTCATTATAGAAGATAGTATATTGTCGAGATTTTTGTCACTACAATGGATGGTAGCCTTGTCATTATGGAAGGTATTCTGTTGTCATGATTTTTGTTACTCCAATGGATGGTAGCCTTGTTATTATGGAAGGTAGTATGTTGTCGATTTCTTTGTTACTCCAATTGATGGTAGGTTTGTCATTATGGAAGGTAGTCTGTTGTCGAGATTTTTGTTAGTCTAAGGGATGGTAGCCTTGTCATTATGGAACGTAGTTTGTTGTCAAGATTTTTGTTAGTCCAATGGATGGTAGCCTTGTCATTATGAAAGGTAGTCTATTGTCGAGATTTTCGTTACTATAATAGATTGTAGCCTTGTCATTATGGAAGGTCGTCTATTGTCGATATTTTTGTTACTCCAATTGATGGTAGCCTAATCATTATGGAAGGTAGTCTGTTGTCGAGATTTTTGTTACTCCATTGGATTGTAGCCTTGTCATTATTGAAGGTAGTGTGTTGTCGATATTTTTGTTATTCCAATGGATGGTAGCCTTGTCATTTTGGAAGGTAGTCTGTTGTCGAGATTTTTGTTACTCCAATGGATGGTAGCCTTGTCATTATAAAAGATAGTCTGTTATCGAAATTTTGTTAATCCAATGGATGGTAGCCTTTTCATTATAGAAGGTAGTCTCTTTTGGATATTTTGGTTACTATAATGATGGTACCCTTGTCATTATGGAAGGTATTCTGTTGTCGATATTTTTGTCACTACGATGGATGGTAGCCTTGTCTTTATGGAAGGTAGTCTGTTGTCGAGATTTTAGTTACTCCAATAGATGGTAGCCTTGTCATTATGAAAGTTAGTCTATTGTCGAGATTTTCGTTACTATAATAGATTGTAGCCTTGTCATTATGGAAGGTAGTCTATTGTCGAGATTTTTGTCACTACAATGGATGGTAGCCTTGTCATTATGGAAGGCAGTCTATTGCCGAGATTTTTGTTATTCCAATGGATGGTAGCCTTGTCATTATGAAAGGTAGTCTATTGTCGAGATTTTCATTACTATAATAGATTGTAGCCTTGTCATTATGGAAGGTAGTCTGTTGTCATGATTTTTGTTTCTCCAATGGATGGTATCCTAGTCATTAAAGAAGATAGTATATTGTCGAGATTTTTGTCACTACAATGGATGGTAGCCTTGTCATTATGGAAGGTAGTCTGTTGTCGAGATTTTTGATACTACAATGGATTTAGCCTTGTCGTTATGGAAGGTAGTCTATTGTCATTATTTTTGTTACTCCAATGGATGGTAGCCTAGTCATTATGGAAGGTAGTATGTAGTCGAGATTTTTGTTACTCCATTGGATGGAAGCCTTGTCATTATGGAAGGTAGTGTGTTGTCGATATTTTTTTTATTCCAATGGATGGTAGCCTTGTCATTATGGAAGGTATTCTGTTGTCATGATTTTTGTTACTCCAATGGATGGTAGCCTTGTTATTATGGAAGGTAGTATGTTGTCGAGATTTTTGTTACTACAATGGATTTAGCCTTGTCGTTATGGAAGGTAGTCTGTTGTCGATATTTTTGTTACTCCAATGGAAGTTAGCCTAGTCATTATGGAAGGTAGTATGTAGTCGAGATTTTTGTTACTCCATTGGATGGTAGCCTTGTCATTATGGAAGGTAGTGTGTTGTCGATATTTTTGTTATTCAAATGGATGGTAGCCTTGTCATTATGAAAGGTAGTCTATTGTCGAGATTTCCGTTACTATAATAGATTGTAGCCTTTTCATTATGGAAGGTAGTTTATAGTCGAGATTTTTGTCACTACAATGGATGGTAGCCTTGTCATTATAGAAAGTAGTATATTGTCGAGATTTTTGTCACTACAATGGATGGTAGCCTTGTCATTATGGAAGGTAGTCTATTGCAGAGATTTATGTTATTCCAATGGATGGTAGCCTTGTCATTATGAAAGGTAGTCTATTGTCGAGATTTTCATTACTATAATAGATTGTAGCCTTGTCATTATGGAAGGTAGTCTATTGTCGAGATATTTGTTACTCCAATGGATGGTAGCCTTGTCATTATAGAAAGTAGTGTATTGTCGAGATTTTTGTCACTACAATGGATGGTAGTCTTGTCATTATGGAAGGTAGTTTGTTGTCGAGATTTTGGTAATCCAATGGATGGTAGCCTTGTCATTATAGAAGGTTGTTTGTTGTCGAGATTTTGTTAATCCAACGGTTGGTAGCCTTTTCATTATGGAAGGTAGTCTCTTGTGGATATTTTGGTTACTCCAATGATGGTACCCTTTTCATTATAGAAGGTAGTCTGTTGTCGAGATTTTTGTTACTCCAATGGATGGTAGCCTAGTCATTATGGAAGGTAGTATGTTGTCGAGATTTTTGTTACTCCATTGGATTGTAGCCTTGTCATTATGGAAGGTAGTGTGTTGTCTATATTTTTGTTATTCCAATGGATGGTAGCCTTTTCATTATGGAAGGTAGTCTGTTGTCATGATTTTTGTTACTCTAATGGATGGTACCCTTATCATTATGGAAGGTAGAATGTTATCGATATCTTTGTTACTCCAATGGATGGTAGCTTTGTCATTATGGAAGGTAGTCTATTATCGAGATTTTTGTTACTCCATTGGATGGTATCCTTGTCATTCTGGAAGGTAGTGTGTTGTCGATATTTTTGTTATTCGAATGTATGGTAGCGTTGTCATTATGGAAGGTAGTCCGTTGCGTGATTTTTGTTACTCCAATGGATGGTAGCCTTGTCATTATGGAAGGTAGAATCTTGTTGATATTTTTGTTACTCCAATGGATGGTAGCTTTGTAATTATGGAAGGTAGTTTGTTGTCGAGATTTTTGTTACTCTAAGGGATGGTTGCCTTGTCATTATGGAACGTAGTTTGTTGTCGAGATTTTTGTTATTCTAATGGATGGTAGCCTCGTCATTATTAAAGGTAGTCTATTGTCGAGATTTTCGTTACTATAATAGATTGTAGCCTTGTCATTATGGAAAGTAGTCTATTGTCGAGATTTTTGTTACTCCAATGGATGGTAGCGTTGTCATTATAGAAGATAGTATATTGTCGAGATTTTTGTCACTACAATGGATGGTAGCCTTGTCATTATGGAAGGTATTCTGTTGTCATGATTTTTGTTACTCCAATGGATGGTAGCCTTGTTATTATGGAAGGTAGTATGTTGTCGATTTCTTTGTTACTCCAATTGATGGTAGGTTTGTCATTATGGAAGGTAGTCTGTTGTCGAGATTTTTGTTAGTCTAAGGGATGGTAGCCTTGTCATTATGGAACGTAGTTTGTTGTCAAGATTTTTGTTAGTCCAATGGATGGTAGACTTGTCATTATGAAAGGTAGTCTATTGTCGAGATTTTCGTTACTATAATAGATTGTAGCCTTGTCATTATGGAAGGTCGTCTATTGTCGATATTTTTGTTACTCCAATTGATGGTAGCCTAATCATTATGGAAGGTAGTCTGTTGTCGAGATTTTTGTTACTCCATTGGATTGTAGCCTTGTCATTATTGAAGGTAGTGTGTTGTCGATATTTTTGTTATTCCAATGGATGGTAGCCTTGTCATTTTGGAAGGTAGTCTGTTGTCGAGATTTTTGTTACTCCAATGGATGGTAGCCTTGTCATTATAAAAGATAGTCTGTTATCGAGATTTTGTTAATCCAATGGATGGTAGCCTTTTCATTATAGAAGGTAGTCTCTTTTGGATATTTTGGTTGCTATAATGATGGTACCCTTGTCATTATGGAAGGTATTCTGTTGTCGATATTTTTGTCACTACGATGGATGGTAGCCTTGTCTTTATGGAAGGTAGTCTGTTGTCGAGATTTTAGTTACTCCAATAGATGGTAGCCTTGTCATTATGAAAGTTAGTCTATTGTCGAGATTTTCGTTACTATAATAGATTGTAGCCTTGTCATTATGGAAGGTAGTCTATTGTCGAGATTTTTGTCACTACAATGGATGGTAGCCTTGTCATTATGGAAGGCAGTCTATTGCCGAGATTTTTGTTATTCCAATGGATGGTAGCCTTGTCATTATGAAAGGTAGTCTATTGTCGAGATTTTCATTACTATAATAGATTGTAGCCTTGTCATTATGGAAGGTAGTCTGTTGTCATGATTTTTGTTACTCCAATGGATGGTATCCTAGTCATTAAAGAAGATAGTATATTGTCGAGATTTTTGTCACTACAATGGATGGTAGCCTTGTCATTATGGAAGGTAGTCTGTTGTCGAGATTTTTGATACTACAATGGATTTAGCCTTGTCGTTATGGAAGGTAGTCTATTGTCATTATTTTTGTTACTCCAATGGATGGTAGCCTAGTCATTATGGAAGGTAGTATGTAGTCGAGATTTTTGTTACTCCATTGGATGGAAGCCTTGTCATTATGGAAGGTAGTGTGTTGTCGATATTTTTTTTATTCCAATGGATGGTAGCCTTGTCATTATGGAAGGTATTCTGTTGTCATGATTTTTGTTACTCCAATGGATGGTAGCCTTGTTATTATGGAAGGTAGTATGTTGTCGATATCTTTGTTACTCCAATGGATGGTAGGTTTGTCATTATGGAAGGTAGTCTGTTGTCGAGATTTTTGTTACTCTAAGGGATGGTAGCCTTGTCATTATGGAACGTAGTTTGTTGTCAAGTTTTTTGTTAGTCCATTGGATGGTAGCCTTGTCATTATGAAAGGTAGTCTATTGTCGAGATTTTCGTTACTATAATAGATTGTAGCCTTGTCATTATGGAAGGTTGTCTATTGTCGATATTTTTGTTACTCCAATGGATGGTAGCCTTGTCTTTATAGAAAGTAGTATATTGTCGAGATTTTTGTCACTACAATGGATGGTAGCCTTGTCATTATGGAAGGTAGTTTGTTGTCGAGATTTTTGTTACTCGATTGGATGGTAGCCTTGTCATTATGGAAGGTAGTGTGTTGTCGATATTTTTGTTATTCCAATGGATGGTAGCCTTTTCATTATGGAAGGTAGTCTGTTGTCGTGATTTTTGTTACTCCAATGGATGGTACCCTCGTCATTATGGAAGGTAGAATGTTATCGATATCTTTGTTACTCCAATGGATGGTAGCTTTGTCATTATGCAAGGTAGTCTGTTGTCGATATTTTTGTTACTCCATTGGATGGTAGCCTTGACATTATGGAAGGTAGTGTGTTGTCGATATTTTTGTTATTCCAATGGATGGTAGCCTTGTCATTATGGAAGGTAGTTTGTTCTCGAGATTTTTGTTACTCCAATGGATGGTAGCCTTGTCATTATGGAAGGTAGAATGTTGTCGATATCTTTGTTAATCCAACGGATGGTAGCTTTGTCATTATGGAAGGTAGTCTGTTGTTGAGATTTTTGTTACTCTAAGGGATGGTTGCCTTGTCATTATGGAACGTAGTTTGTTGTCGAGATTTTTGTTACTACGATGGATGGAAGCCTTGTCTTTATGGAAGGTAGTCTGTTGTCGAGATTTTAGTTACTCCAATAGATGGTAGCCTTGTCATTATGAAAGTTAGTCTATTGTCGAGATTTTCGTTACTATAATAGATTGTAGCCTTGTCATTATGGAAGGTAGTCTATTGTCGAGATTTTTGTTACTCCAATGGAGGGTAGCCTTGTCATTATAGAAAGTAGTATATTGTCGAGATTTTTGTCACTACAATGGATGGTAGCCTTGTCATTATGGAAGGTAGTCTATTGCCGAGATTTTTGTTATTCCAATGGATGGTAGCCTTGTCATTATGAAAGGTAGTCTATTGTCGAGATTTTCATTACTATAATAGATTGTAGCCTTGTCATTATGGAAGGTAGTCTGTTGTCATGATTTTTGTTACTCCAATGGATGGTATCCTAGTCATTATAGAAGATAGTATATTGTCGAGATTTTTGTCACTACAATGGATGGTAGCCTTGTCATTATGGAAGGTAGTCTGTTGTCGAGATTTTTGATACTACAATGGATTTAGCCTTGTCGTTATGGAAGGTAGTCTATTGTCGATATTTTTGTTACTCCAATGGATGGTAGCCTAGTCATTATGGAAGGTAGTATGTAGTCGAGATTTTTGTTACTCCATTGGATGGAAGCCTTGTCATTATGGAAGGTAGTGTGTTGTCGATATTTTTTTTATTCCAATGGATGGTAGCCTTGTCATTATGGAAGGTATTCTGTTGTCATGATTTTTGTTACTCCAATGGATGGTAGCCTTGTTATTATGGAAGGTAGTATGTTGTCGATATCTTTGTTACTCCAATGGATGGTAGGTTTGTCATTATGGAAGGTAGTCTGTTGTCGATATTTTTGTTACTCTAAGGGATGGTAGCCTTGTCATTATGGAACGTAGTTTGTTGTCAAGATTTTTGTTAGTCCATTAGATGGTAGCCTTGTCATTATGAAAGGTAGTCTATTGTCGAGATTTTCGTTACTATAATAGATTGTAGCCTTGTCATTATGGAAGGTTGTCTATTGTTGATATTTTTGTTACTCCAATGGATGGTAGCCTTGTCTTTATAGAAAGTAGTATATTGTCGAGATTTTTGTCACTACAATGGATGGTAGCCTTGTCATTATGGAAGGTAGTTTGTTGTCGAGATTTTTGTTACTCGATTGGATGGTAGCCTTGTCATTATGGAAGGTAGTGTGTTGTCGATATTTTTGTTATTCCAATGGATGGTAGCCTTTTCATTATGGAAGGTAGTCTGTTGTCGTGATTTTTGTTACTCCAATGGATGGTACCCTCGTCATGATGGAAGGTAGAATGTTATCGATATCTTTGTTACTCCAATGGATGGTAGCTTTGTCATTATGCAAGGTAGTCTGTTGTCGATATTTTTGTTACTCCATTGGATGGTAGCCTTGACATTATGGAAGGTAGTGTGTTGTCGATATTTTTGTTATTCCAATGGATGGTCGCCTTGTCATTATGGAAGGTAGTCTATTGTTGTGATTTTTGTTACTCCAATGGATGCTAGCCTTGTCATTATGGAAGGTAGAATGTTGTCGATATCTTTGTTACTCCAATGGATGGTAGCTTTGTCATTATGGAAGGTAGTCTGTTGTTGAGATTTTTGTTACTCTAAGGGATGGTTGCCTTGTCATTATGGAACGTAGTTTGTTGTCGAGATTTTTGTTATTCTAATGGATGGTAGCCTGGTCATTATGAAAGGTAGTCTATTGTCGAGATTTTTGTTACTATAATAAATTGTAGCCTTGTCATTATGGAAGGTAGTCTATTGTCGAGATTTTTGTTACTCCAAATGATGGTAGACTAATCATTATGGAAGGTAGTCTGTTGTCGAGATTTTTGTTACTCCATTGGATTATAGCCTTGTCATTATTGAAGGTAGTGTGTTGTCGATATTTTTGTTATTCCAATGGATGGTAGCCTTGTCATTATGGAAGGTAGTCTGTTGTCGAGATTTTTGTTACTCTAATGGATGGTAGCCTTGTCATTATAAAAGGTAGTCTGTTATCGAGATTTTGTTAATCCAACGGATGGTAGCCTTTTCATTATGGAAGGTAGTCTCTTTTGGATATTTTGGTTACTATAATGATGGTACCCTTGTCATTATGGAAGGTAGTCTGTTGTCGATATTTTTGTCACTACAATGGATGGTAGCCTTGTCATTATGGAAGGTAGTCTATTGTCGAGATTTTAGTTACTCCAATGGATGGTAGCCTTGTCATTATGAAAGGTAGTCTATTGTCGAGATTTTCATTACTATAATAGATTGTAGCCTTATCATTATGGAAGGTAGTCTATTGTCGAGATTTTTGTTACTCCAATGGATGGTAGCCTTGTCATTATAGAAGATAGTATATTATCGAGATTTTTGTCACTACAATGGATGGTAGCCTTCTCATTATTGAAGGTAGTCTGTTGTCGAGATTTTTGTTACTACAATGGATTTAGCCTTGTCGTTATGGAAGGTAGTCTGTTGTCGATATTTTTGTTACTCCAATGGATGGTAGCCTAGTCATTATGGAATGTAGTATGTAGTCGAGATTTTTGTTACTCCATCGGATGGTAGCCTTGTCATTATGGAAGGTAGTGTGTTGTCGATATTTTTTTTATTCCAATGGATGGTAGCCTTGTCATTAAGGAAGGTAGTCTATTGTCATGATTTTTGTTACTCCAATGGATGGTAGCCTTGTCAATATGGAAGTTAGTATGTTGTTGATATCTTTGTTACTCCAATGGATGGTAGGTTTGTCATTATGGAAGGTAGTCTGTTGTCGAGATTTTTGTTACTCTAAGGGATGGTAGCCTTGTCATTATGGAACGTAGTTTGTTGTCGAGATTTTTGTTAGTCCAATGGATGGTAGCCTTGTCATTATGAAAGGTAGTCTATTGTCGAGATTTTTGTTACTATAATAGATTGTAGCCTTGTCATTATGGAAGGTAGTCTATTGTCGAGATTTTTGTTACTCCAATGGATGGTAGCCTTGTCATTATAGAAGATAGTATATTGTCGAGATTTTTGTCACTACAATGGATGGTAGCCTTGTCATTATTGAAGGTAGTCTGTTGTCGAGATTTTTGTTAATACAATGGATTTAGCCATGTCGTTATGGAAGGTAGTCTGTTGTCGATATTTTTGTTACTCCAATGGATGGTAGCCTAGTCATTATGGAAGGTAGTATGTAGTCGAGATTTTTGTTACTCCATCGGATGGTAGCCTTGTCATTATGGAAGGTAGTGTGTTGTCGATATTTTTTTTATTCCAATGGATGGTAGCCTTGTCATTATGGAAGGTACTCTGTTGTCATGATTTTTGTAACTCCAATGGATGGTAGCCTTGTCATTATGGAAGTTAGTATGTTGTCGATATCTTTGTTACTCCAATGGATGGTAGGTTTGTCATTATGGAAGGTAGTCTGTTGTCGAGATTTTTGTTACTCTAAGGGATGGTAGCCTTGTCATTATGGAACGTAGTTTGTTGTCGAGATTTTTGTTAGTCCAACGGATGGTAGCCTTGTCATTATGAAAGGTAGTCTATTGTCGAGATTTTTGTTACTATAATAGATTGAAGCCTTGTCATTATGGAAGGTAGTCTATTGTCGAGATTTTTGTTACTCCAATGGATGGTAGCCTTGTCATTATAGAAGATAGTTATTGTCGAGATTTTTGTCACTACAATGGATGGTAGCCTTGTCATTATTGAAGGTAGTCTGTTGTCGAGATTTTTGTTACTACAATGGATTTAGCCTTGTCGTTATGGAAGGTAGTCAATTGTCGATATTTTTGTTACTCCAATGGATGGTAGCCTAGTCATTATGGAAGGTAGTATGTAGTCGAGATTTTTGTTACTCCATTGGATGGTAGCGTTGTCATTATGGAAGGTAGTGTGTTGTCGATATTTTTGTTATTCCAATGGATGGTAGCCTTGTCATTATGGAAGGTATTCTATTGTCATGATTTTTGTTACTCCAATGGATGGTAGCCTTGTTATTATGGAAGGTAGTATGTTGTCGATTTCTTTGTTACTCTAATTGATGGTAGGTTTGTCATTATGGAAGGTAGTCTGTTGTCGAGATTTTTGTTACTCTAAGGGATGGTAGCCTTGTCATTATGGAACGTAGTTTGTTGTCAAGATTTTTGTTAGTCCAATGGATGGTAGCCTTGTCATTATGAAAGGTAGTCTATTGTCGAGATTTTCGTTACTATAATTGATTGTAGCCTTGTCATTATGGAAGGTCGTCTATTGTCGATATTTTTGTTACTCCAATTGATGGTAGCCTAATCATTATGGAAGGTAGTCTGTTGTCGAGATTTTTGTTACTCCATTGGATTGTAGCCTTGTCATTATTGAAGGAAGTGTGTTGTCGATATTTTTGTTATTCCAATGGATGGTAGCCTTGTCATTTTGGAAGGTAGTCTGTTGTCGAGATTTTTGTTACTCTAATGGATGGTAGCCATGTCATTATAAAAGATAGTCTGTTATCGAGATTTTGTTAATCCAATGGATGGTAGCCTTTTCATTATAGAAGGTAGTCTCTTTTGGATATTTTGGTTACTATAATGATGGTACCCTTGTCATTATGGAAGGTATTCTGTTGTCGATATTTTTGTCACTACGATGGATGGTAGCCTTGTCTTTATGGAAGGTAGTCTGTTGTCGAGATTTTAGTTACTCCAATGGATGGTAGCCTTATCATTATGAAAGGTAGTCTATTGTCGAGAGTTTCCTTACTATAATAGATTGTAGCCTTGTCATTATGGAAGGTAGTCTATTGTCGAGATTTTTATTACTCCAATGAATGGTAGCCTTGTTATTATAGAAAGTAGTATATTGTCGAGATTTTTGTCACTACAATGGATGGTAGCCTTGTCATTATAGAAGGTAGTCTATTGCCGAGATTTTTGTTATTCCAATGGATGGTAGCCTTGTCATTATGAAAGGTAGTCTATTGTCGAGATTTTCATTACTATAATAGATTGTAGCCTTGTCATTATGGAAGGTAGTCTATTGTCGAGATTTTTGTTACTCCAATGGATGGTAGCCTAATCATTATAGAAGATAGTATATTGTCGAGATTTTTGTCACTACAATGGATGGTAGCCTTGTCATTATTGAAGGTAGTCTGTTGTCGAGATTTTTGTTACTACAATGGATTTAACCTTGTCGTTATGGAAGGTAGTCTATTGTCGATATTTTTGTTACTCCAATGGATGGTAGCCTAGTCATTATGGAAGGTATTATGTAGTCGAGATTGTTGTTACTCCATTGGATGGTAGCCTTGTAATTATGGAAGGTAGTGTGTTGTCGATATTTTTGTTATTCCAATGGATGGTAGCCTTGTCATTATGGAAGGTAGTCTGTTGTCATGATTTTTGTTACTCCAATGGATGGTATCCTTGTCATTATGGAAGTTAGTATGTTATCGATATCTTTATTACTCCAATGGATGGTAGGTTTGTCGTTATAGAAGGTAGTCTGTTGTCGAGATTTTTGTTACTCTAAGGGATGGTAGCCTTTTCATTATGGAACATAGTTTGTGTCGAGATTTTTGTTAGTCCAATGGATGATAGCCTTGTCATTATGAAAGGTAGTCTATTGTCGAGATTTTTGTCACTACAATGGATGGTAGCCTTGTCATTATGGAAGGTAGTTTGTTGTCAAGATTTTTATTATTCGATTGGATGGTATCCTTGTAATTATGGAAGGTAGTGTGTTGTCGATATTTTTGTTATTCCAATGGATGGTAGCCTTTTCATTATGGAAGGTAGTCTGTTGTCGTGATTTTTGTTACTCCAATGGATGGTACCCTCGTCATGATGGAAGGTAGAATGTTATCGATATCTTTGTTACTCCAATGGATGGTAGCTTTGTCATTATGCAAGGTAGTCTGTTGTCGATATTTTTGTTACTCCATTGGATGGTAGCCTTGACATTATGGAACGTAGTGTGTTGTCGATATTTTTGTTATTCCAATGGATGGTCGCCTTGTCATTATGGAAGGTAGTCTATTGTTGTGATTTTTGTTACTCCAATGGATGCTAGCCTTGTCATTATGGAAGGTAGAATGTTGTCGATATCTTTGTTACTCCAATGGATGGTAGCTTTGTCATTATGGAAGGTAGTCTGTTGTTGAGATTTTTGTTACTCTAAGGGATGGTTGCCTTGTCATTATGGAACGTAGTTTGTTGTCGAGATTTTTGTTATTCTAATGGATGGTAGCCTGGTCATTATGAAAGGTAGTCTATTGTCGAGATTTTTGTTACTATAATAAATTGTAGCCTTGTCATTATGGAAGGTAGTCTATTGTCGAGATTTTTGTTACTCCAAATGATGGTAGACTAATCATTATGGAAGGTAGTCTGTTGTCGAGATTTTTGTTACTCCATTGGATTATAGCCTTGTCATTATTGAAGGTAGTGTGTTGTCGATATTTTTGTTATTTCAATGGATGGTAGCCTTGTCATTATGGAAGGTAGTCTGTTGTCGAGATTTTTGTTACTCCAATGGATGGTAGCCTTGTCATTATAAAAGGTAGTCTGTTATCGAGATTTTGTTAATCCAACGGATGGTAGCCTTTTCATTATGGAAGGTAGTCTCTTTTGGATATTTTGGTTACTATAATGATGGTACCCTTGTCATTATGGAAGGTAGTCTGTTGTCGATATTTTTGTCACTACAATGGATGGTAGCCTTGTCATTATGGAAGGTAGTCTATTGTCGAGATTTTAGTTACTCCAATGGATGGTAGCCTTGTCATTATGAAAGGTAGTCTATTGTCGAGATTTTCATTACTATAATAGATTGTAGCCTTATCATTATGGAAGGTAGTCTATTGTCGAGATTTTTGTTACTCCAATGGATGGTAGCCTTGTCATTATAGAAGATAGTATATTATCGAGATTTTTGTCACTACAATGGATGGTAGCCTTCTCATTATTGAAGGTAGTCTGTTGCCGAGATTTTTGTTACTACAATGGATTTAGCCTTGTCGTTATGGAAGGTAGTCTGTTGTCGATATTTTTGTTACTCCAATGGATGGTAGCCTAGTCATTATGGAATGTAGTATGTAGTCGAGATTTTTGTTACTCCATCGGATGGTAGCCTTGTCATTATGGAAGGTAGTGTGTTGTCGATATTTTTTTTATTCCAATGGATGGTAGCCTTGTCATTAAGGAAGGTAGTCTATTGTCATGATTTTTGTTACTCCAATGGATGGTAGCCTTGTCATTATGGAAGTTAGTATGTTGTCGATATCTTTGTTACTCCAATGGATGGTAGGTTTGTCATTATGGAAGGTAGTCTGTTGTCGAGATTTTTGTTACTCTAAGGGATGGTAGCCTTGTCATTATGGAACGTAGTTTGTTGTCGAGATTTTTGTTAGTCCAATGGATGGTAGCCTTGTCATTATGAAAGGTAGTCTATTGTCGAGATTTTTGTTACTATAATAGATTGTAGCCTTGTCATTATGGAAGGTAGTCTATTGTCGAGATTTTTGTTACTCCAATGGATGGTAGCCTTGTCATTATAGAAGATAGTATATTGTCGAGATTTTTGTCACTACAATGGATGGTAGCCTTGTCATTATTGAAGGTAGTCTGTTGTCGAGATTTTTGTTAATACAATGGATTTAGCCATGTCGTTATGGAAGGTAGTCTGTTGTCGATATTTTTGTTACTCCAATGGATGGTAGCCAAGTCATTATGGAAGGTAGTATGTAGTCGAGATTTTTTTTACTCCATCGGATGGTAGCCTTGTCATTATGGAAGGTAGTGTGTTGTCGATATTTTTTTTATTCCAATGGATGGTAGCCTTGTCATTATGGAAGGTAGTCTGTTGTCATGATTTTTGTAACTCCAATGGATGGTAGCCTTGTCATTATGGAAGTTAGTATGTTGTCGATATCTTTGTTACTCCAATGGATGGTAGGTTTGTCATTATGGAAGGTAGTCTGTTGTCGAGATTTTTGTTACTCTAAGGGATGGTAGCCTTGTCATTATGGAACGTAGTTTGTTGTCGAGATTTTTGTTAGTCCAACGGATGGTAGCCTTGTCATTATGAAAGGTAGTCTATTGTCGAGATTTTTGTTACTATAATAGATTGAAGCCTTGTCATTATGGAAGGTAGTCTATTGTCGAGATTTTTGTTACTCCAATGGATGGTAGCCTTGTCATTATAGATGATAGTTATTGTCGAGATTTTTGTCACTACAATGGATGGTAGCCTTGTCATTATTGAAGGTAGTCTGTTGTCGAGATTTTTGTTACTACAATGGATTTAGCCTTGTCGTTATGGAAGGTAGTCAATTGTCGATATTTTTGTTACTCCAATGGATGGTAGCCTAGTCATTATGGAAGGTATTATGTAGTCGAGATTTTTGTTACTCCATTGGATGGTAGCCTTGTAATTATGGAAGGTAGTGTGTTGTCGATATTTTTGTTATTCCAATGGATGGTAGCCTTGTCATTATGGAAGGTAGTCTGTTGTCATGATTTTTGTTACTCCAATGGATGGTAGCCTTGTTATTATGGAAGGTAGTATGTTGTCGATTTCTTTGTTACTCCAATTGATGGTAGGTTTGTCATTATGGAAGGTAGTCTGTTGTCGAGATTTTTGTTACTCTAAGGGATGGTAGCCTTGTCATTATGGAACGTAGTTTGTTGTCAAGATTTTTGTTAGTCCAATGGATGGTAGCCTTGTCATTATGAAAGGTAGTCTATTGTCGAGATTTTCGTTACTATAATTGATTGTAGCCTTGTCATTATGGAAGGTCGTCTATTGTCGATATTTTTGTTACTCCAATTGATGGTAGCCTAATCATTATGGAAGGTAGTCTGTTGTCGAGATTTTTGTTACTCCATTGGATTGTAGCCTTGTCATTATTGAAGGAAGTGTGTTGTCGATATTTTTGTTATTCCAATGGATGGTAGCCTTGTCATTTTGGAAGGTAGTCTGTTGTCGAGATTTTTGTTACTCCAATGGATGGTAGCCTTGTCATTACAAAAGATAGTCTGTTATCGAGATTTTGTTAATCCAATGGATGGTAGCCTTTTCATTATAGAAGGTAGTCTCTTTTGGATATTTTGGTTACTATAATGATGGTACCCTTGTCATTATGGAAGGTAATCTGTTGTCGATATTTTTGTCACTACGATGGATGGTAGCCTTGTCTTTATGGAAGGTAGTCTGTTGTCGAGATTTTAGTTACTCCAATGGATGGTAGCCTTATCATTATGAAAGGTAGTCTATTGTCGAGAGTTTCCTTACTATAATAGATTGTAGCCTTGTCATTATGGAAGGTAGTTTATTGTCGAGATTTTTATTACTCCAATGAATGGTAGCCTTGTTATTATAGAAAGTAGTATATTGTCGAGATTTTTGTCACTACAATGGATGGTAGCCTTGTCATTATAGAAGGTAGTCTATTGCCGAGATTTTTGTTATTCCAATGGATGGTAGCCTTGTCATTATGAAAGGTAGTCTATTGTCGAGATTTTCATTACTATAATAGATTGTAGCCTTGTCATTATGGAAGGTAGTCTATTGTCGAGATTTTTGTTACTCCAATGGATGGTAGCCTAATCATTATAGAAGATAGTATATTGTCGAGATTTTTGTCACTACAATGGATGGTAGCCTTGTCATTATTGAAGGTAGTCTGTTGTCGAGATTTTTGTTACTACAATGGATTTAACCTTGTCGTTATGGAAGGTAGTCTATTGTCGATATTTTTGTTACTCCAATGGATGGTAGCCTAGTCATTATGGAAGGTATTATGTAGTCGAGATTTTTGTTACTCCATTGGATGGTAGCCTTGTAATTATGGAAGGTAGTGTGTTGTCAATATTTTTGTTATTCCAATGGATGGTAGCCTTGTCATTATGGAAGGTAGTCTGTTGTCATGATTTTTGTTACTCCAATGGATGGTATCCTTGTCATTATGGAAGTTAGTATGTTATCGATATCTTTATTACTCCAATGGATGGTAGGTTTGTCGTTATAGAAGGTAGTCTGTTGTCGAGATTTTTGTTACTCTAAGGGATGGTAGCCTTTTCATTATGGAACATAGTTTGTGTCGAGATTTTTGTTAGTACAATGGATGGTAGCCTTGTCATTATGAAAGGTAGTCTATTGTCGAGATTTTTGTCACTACAATGGATGGTAGCCTTGTCATTATGGAAGGTAGTTTGTTGTCAAGATTTTTATTATTCAATTGGATGGTATCCTTGTAATTATGGAAGGTAGTGTGTTGTCGATATTTTTGTTATTCCAATGGATGGTAGCCTTTTCATTATGGAAGGTAGTCTGTTGTCGTGATTTTTGTTACTCCAATGGATGGTACCCTTGTCATTATGGAAGGTAGAATGTTATCAATATCTTTGTTACTCCAATGGATGGTAGCTTTGTCATTATGGAAGGTAGTCTGTTGTCGAGATTTTTGTTACTCCATTGGATGGTAGCCTTGTCATTATGGAAGGTAGTGTGTTGTCGATATTTTTGTTATTCCAATGGATGATAGCCTTGTCATTATGGACGGTAGTCTGTTGTCGTGATTTTTGTTACTCCAATGGATGGTAGCCTTGTCATTATGGAAGGTAGAATGTTGTCGATATCTTTGTTACTCCAAAGGATGTTAGCTTTGTCATTATGGAAGGTAGTCTATTGCCGAGATTTTTGTTACTCTTAGGGATGGTTGCCTTGTCATTATGGAACGTAGTTTGTTGTCGAGATTTTTGTTATTCTAATGGATGGTAGCCTTGTCATTATGAAAGGTAGTCTATTGTCGAGATTTTCGTTACAATAATAGATTGTAGCCTTATCATTATGGAAGGTAGTCTGTTGTCGAGATTTTTGTTACTCCAATTGATGGTAGCCTAATCATTAGGGAAGGTAGTCTGTTGTCGAGATTTTTGTTACTCCATTGGATTGTAGCCTTGTCATTATTGAAGGTGGTGTGTTGTCGATATTTTTGTTATTCCAATGGATGGTAGCCTTGTCATTATGGAAGGTAGTCTATTGTCGAGATTTTTGTTACTCCAATGGATGGTAGCCTCGTCATTATAGAAGGTAGTCTATTATCGAGATTTTGTTAATCCAACGGATGGTAGCCTTTTCATTATGGAAGTTAGTCTCTTTTGGATATTTTGGTTACTATAATGATGGTACCCTTGTCATTATGGAAGGTAGTCTGTTGTCGATATTTTTGTCACTACAATGGATGGTAGCCTTGTCTTTATGGAAGGTAGTCTGTTGTCGAGATTTTAGTTACTCCAATGGATGGTAGCCTTATCATTATGAAAGGTAGTCTATTGTCGAGATTTTCGTTACTATAATAGATTGTAGCCTTGTCATTATGGAAGGTAGTCTATTGTCGAGATTTTTGTTACTCTAATGGATGGTAGCCTTGTTATTATAGAAAGTAGTATATTGTCGAGATTTTTGCACTACAATGGATGGTAGCCTTGTCATTATATAAGGTAGTCTATTGCCGAGATTTTTGTTATTCCAATGGATGGTAGCCTTGTCATTATGAAAGGTAGTCTATTGTCGAGATTTTCATTACTATAATAGATTGTAGCCTTGTCATTATGGAAGGTAGTTTATTGTCGAGATTTTTGTTACTCCAATGAATGGTAGCCTTGTCATTATAGAAGATAGTATATTGTCGAGATTTTTGTCACTACAATGGATGGTAGCCTTATCATTATTGAAGGTAGTCTGTTGTCGAGATTTTTCTTACTACAATGGATTTAACCTTGTCGTTATGGAAGGTAGTCTATTATCGATATTTTTGTTACTCCAATGGATGGTAGCCTAGTCATTATGGAAGGTAGTATGTAGTCGATATTTTTGTTACTCCATTGGATGGTAGCCTTGTCATTATGGAAGGTAGTGTGTTGTCGATATTTTTGTTATTCCAATGGATGGTAGCCTTGTCATTATGGAAGGTAGTCTGTTGTCATGATTTTTGTTACTCCAATGGATGGTATCCTTGTCATTATGGAAGTTAGTATGTTGTCGATATCTTTATTACTCCAATGGATGGTAGGTTTGTCGTTATAGAAGGTAGTCTGTTGTCGAGATTTTTGTTACTCTAAGGGATGGTAGCCTTGTCATTATGGAACATAGTTTGTTGTCGAGATTTTTGTTAGTCCAATGGATGGTAGCCTTGTCATTATGAAAGGTAGTCTATTGTCGAGATTTTTGTTACTATAATAGATTGTAGCCTTGTCATTATGGAAGGTAGTCTATTGTCGAGATTTTTGTTACTCCAATGGATGGTAGCCTTGTCATTATAGAAGATAGTATATTGTCGAGATTTTTGTCACTACAATGGATGGTAGCCTTGTCATTATTGAAGGTAGTCTGTTGTCGAGATTTTTGTTAATACAATGGATTTAGCCATGTCGTTATGGAAGGTAGTCTGTTGTCGATATTTTTGTTACTCCAATGGATGGTAGCCTAGTTATTATGGAAGGTAGTATGTAGTCGAGATTTTTGTTACTCCATCGGATGGTAGCCTTGTCATTATGGAAGGTAGTGTGTTGTCGATATTTTTTTTATTCCAATGGATGGTAGCCTTCTCATTATGGAAGGTAGTCTGTTGTCATGATTTTTGTAACTCCAATGGATGGTAGCCTTGTCATTATGGAAGTTAGTATGTTGTCGATATCTTTGTTACTCCAATGGATGGTAGGTTTGTCATTATGGAAGGTAGTCTGTTGTCGAGATTTTTGTTACTCTAAGGGATGGTAGACTTGTCATTATGGAACGTAGTTTGTTGTCGAGATTTTTGTTAGTCCAACGGATGGTAGCCTTGTCATTATGAAAGGTAGTCTATTGTCGAGATTTTTGTTACTATAATAGATTGAAGCCTTGTCATTATGGAAGCTAGTCTATTGTCGAGATTTTTGTTACTCCAATGGATGGTAGCCTTGTCATTATAGAAGATAGTATATTGTCGAGATTTTTGTCACTACAATGGATGGTAGCCTTATCATTATTGAAGGTAGTCTGTTGTCGAGATTTTTCTTACTACAATGGATTTAACCTTGTCATTATGGAAGGTAGTCTATTATCGATATTTTTGTTACTCCAATGGATGGTAGCCTAGTCATTATGGAAGGTAGTATGTAGTCGATATTTTTGTTACTCCATTGGATGGTAGCCTTGTCATTATGGAAGGTAGTGTGTTGTCGATATTTTTGTTATTCCAATGGATGGTAGCCTTGTCATTATGGAAGGTAGTCTGTTGTCATGATTTTTGTCACTCCAATGGATGGTAGCCTTGTTATTATGGAAGGTAGTATGTTGTCGATATCTTTATTACTCCAATGGATGGTAGGTTTGTCGTTATAGAAGGTAGTCTGTTGTCGAGATTTTTGTTACTCTAAGGGATGGTAGCCTTGTCATTATGGAACATAGTTTGTTGTCGAGATTTTTGTTAGTCCAATGGATGGTAGCCTTGTCATTATGAAAGGTAGTCTATTGTCGAGATTTTTGTTACTATAATAGATTGTAGCCTTGTCATTATGGAAGGTAGTCTATTGTCGAGATTTTTGTTACTCCAATGGATGGTAGCCTTGTCATTATAGAAGATAGTATATTGTCGAGATTTTTGTCACTACAATGGATGGTAGCCTTGTCATTATTGAAGGTAGTCTGTTGTCGAGATTTTTGTTAATACAATGGATTTAGCCATGTCGTTATGGAAGGTAGTCTGTTGTCGATATTTTTGTTACTCCAATGGATGGTAGCCTAGTTATTATGGAAGGTAGTATGTAGTCGAGATTTTTGTTACTCCATCGGATGGTAGCCTTGTCATTATGGAAGGTAGTGTGTTGTCGATATTTTTTTTATTCCAATGGATGGTAGCCTTGTCATTAAGGAAGGTAGTCTATTGTCATGATTTTTGTTACTCCAATGGATGGTAGCCTTGTCATTATGGAAGTTAGTATGTTGTCGATATCTTTGTTACTCCAATGGATGGTAGGTTTGTCATTATGGAAGGTAGTCTGTTGTCGAGATTTTTGTTACTCTAAGGGATGGTAGCCTTGTCATTATGGAACGTAGTTTGTTGTCGAGATTTTTGTTAGTCCAATGGATGGTAGCCTTGTCATTATGAAAGGTAGTCTATTGTCGAGATTTTTGTTACTATAATAGATTGTAGCCTTGTCATTATGGAAGGTAGTCTATTGTCGAGATTTTTGTTACTCCAATGGATGGTAGCCTTGTCATTATAGAAGATAGTATATTGTCGAGATTTTTGTCACTACAATGGATGGTAGCCTTGTCATTATTGAAGGTAGTCTGTTGTCGAGATTTTTGTTAATACAATGGATTTAGCCATGTCGTTATGGAAGGTAGTCTGTTGTCGATATTTTTGTTACTCCAATGGATGGTAGCCTAGTTATTATGGAAGGTAGTATGTAGTCGAGATTTTTGTTACTCCATCGGATGGTAGCCTTGTCATTATGGAAGGTAGTGTGTTGTCGATATTTTTTTTATTCCAATGGATGGTAGCCTTGTCATTATGGAAGGTAGTCTGTTGTCATGATTTTTGTAACTCCAATGGATGGTAGCCTTGTCATTATGGAAGTTAGTATGTTGTCGATATCTTTGTTACTCCAATGGATGGTAGGTTTGTCATTATGGAAGGTAGTCTGTTGTCGAGATTTTTGTTACTCTAAGGGATGGTAGACTTGTCATTATGGAACGTAGTTTGTTGTCGAGATTTTTGTTAGTCCAACGGATGGTAGCCTTGTCATTATGAAAGGTAGTCTATTGTCGAGATTTTTGTTACTATAATAGATTGAAGCCTTGTCATTATGGAAGCTAGTCTATTGTCGAGATTTTTGTTACTCCAATGGATGGTAGCCTTGTCATTATAGAAGATAGTATATTGTCGAGATTTTTGTTACTACAATGGATGGTAGCCTTGTCATTATTGAAGGTAGTCTGTTGTCGAGATTTTTGTTACTACAATGGATTTAGCCTTGTCGTTATGGAAGGTAGTCAATTGTCGATATTTTTGTTACTCCAATGGATGGTAGCCTAGTCATTATGGAAGGTAGTATGTAGTCGAGATTTTTGTTACTCCATTGGATCGTAGCCTTGTCATTATGGAAGGTAGTGTGTTGTCGATATTTTTGTTATTCCAATGGATGGTAGCCTTGTCATTATGGAAGGTATTCTGTTGTCATGATTTTTGTTACTCCAATGGATGGTAGCCTTGTTATTATGGAAGGTAGTATGTTATCGATTTCTTTGTTACTCCAATTGATGGTAGGTTTGTCATTATGGAAGGTAGTCTGTTGTTGAGATTTTTGTTACTCTAAGGGATGGTAGCCTTGTCATTATGGAACGTAGTTTGTTGTCAAGATTTTTGTTAGTCCAATGGATGGTAGCCTTGTCATTATGAAAGGTAGTCTATTGTCGAGATTTTTGTTACTATAATTGATTGTAGCCTTGTCATTATGGAAGGTCGTCTATTGTCGATATTTTTGTTACTCCAATTGATGGTAGCCTAATCATTATGGAAGGTAGTCTGTTGTCGAGATTTTTGTTACTCCATTGGATTGTAGCCTTGTCATTATTGAAGGAAGTGTGTTGTCGATATTTTTGTTATTCCAATGGATGGTAGCCTTTTCATTTTGGAAGGTAGTCTGTTGTCGAGATTTTTGTTACTCCAATGGATGGTAGCCTTGTCATTATAAAAGATAGTCTGTTATCGAGATTTTGTTAATCCAATGGATGGTAGCCTTTTCATTATAGAAGGTAGTCTCTTTTGGATATTTTGGTTACTATAATGATGGTACCCTTGTCATTATGGAAGGTATTCTGTTGTCGATATTTTTGTCACTACGATGGATGGTAGCCTTGTCTTTATGGAAGGTAGTCTGTTGTCGAGATTTTAGTTACTCCAATGGATGGTAGCCTTATCATTATGAAAGGTAGTCTATTGTCGAGAGTTTCCTTACTATAATAGATTGTAGCCTTGTCATTATGGAAGGTAGTCTATTGTCGAGATTTTTATTACTCCAATGAATGGTAGCCTTGTTATTATAGAAAGTAGTATATTGTCGAGATTTTTGTCACTACAATGGATGGTAGCCTTGTCATTATAGAAGGTAGTCTATTGCCGAGATTTTTGTTATTCCAATGGATGGTAGCCTTGTCATTATGAAAGGTAGTCTATTGTCGAGATTTTCATTACTATAATAGATTGTAGCCTTGTCATTATGGAAGGTAGTCTATTGTCGAGATTTTTGTTACTCCAATGGATGGTAGCCTAATCATTATAGAAGATAGTATATTGTCGAGATTTTTGTCACTACAATGGATGGTAGCCTTGTCATTATTGAAGGTAGTCTGTTGTCGAGATTTTTGTTACTACAATGGATTTAACCTTGTCGTTATGGAAGGTAGTCTATTGTCGATATTTTTGTTACTCCAATGGATGGTAGCCTAGTCATTATGGAAGGTATTATGTAGTCGAGATTTTTGTTACTCCATTGGATGGTAGCCTTGTAATTATGGAAGGTAGTGTGTTGTCGATATTTTTGTTATTCCAATGGATGGTAGCCTTGTCATTATGGAAGGTAGTCTGTTGTCATGATTTTTGTTACTCCAATGGATGGTATCCTTGTCATTATGGAAGTTAGTATGTTATCGATATCTTTATTACTCCAATGGATGGTAGGTTTGTCGTTATAGAAGGTAGTCTGTTGTCGAGATTTTTGTTACTCTAAGGGATGGTAGCCTTTTCATTATGGAACATAGTTTGTGTCGAGATTTTTGTTAGTCCAATGGATGATAGCCTTGTCATTATGAAAGGTAGTCTATTGTCGAGATTTTTGTCACTACAATGGATGGTAGCCTTGTCATTATGGAAGGTAGTTTGTTGTCAAGATTTTTATTATTCGATTGGATGGTATCCTTGTAATTATGGAAGGTAGTGTGTTGTCGATATTTTTGTTATTCCAATGGATGGTAGCCTTTTCATTATGGAAGGTAGTCTGTTGTCGTGATTTTTGTTACTCCAATGGATGGTACCCTTGTCATTATGGAAGGTAGAATGTTATCAATATCTTTGTTACTCCAATGGATGGTAGCTTTGTCATTATGGAAGGTAGTCTGTTGTCGAGATTTTTGTTACTCCATTGGATGGTAGCCTTGTCATTATGGAAGGTAGTGTGTTGTCGATATTTTTGTTATTCCAATGGATGATAGCCTTGTCATTATGGACGGTAGTCTGTTGTCGTGATTTTTGGTACTCCAATGGATGGTAGCCTTGTCATTATGGAAGGTAGAATGTTGTCGATATCTTTGTTACTCCAAAGGATGTTAGCTTTGTCATTATGGAAGGTAGTCTATTGCCGAGATTTTTGTTACTCTTAGGGATGGTTGCCTTGTCATTATGGAACGTAGTTTGTTGTCGAGATTTTTGTTATTCTAATGGATGGTAGCCTTGTCATTATGAAAGGTAGTCTATTGTCGAGATTTTCGTTACAATAATAGATTGTAGCCTTATCATTATGGAAGGTAGTCTGTTGTCGAGATTTTTGTTACTCCAATTGATGGTAGCCTAATCATTAGGGAAGGTAGTCTGTTGTCGGGATTTTTGTTACTCCATTGGATTGTAGCCTTGTCATTATTGAAGGTAGTGTGTTGTCGATATTTTTGTTATTCCAATGGATGGTAGCCTTGTCATTATGGAAGGTAGTCTATTGTCGAGATTTTTGTTACTCCAATGGATGGTAGCCTCGTCATTATAGAAGGTGGTCTATTATCGAGATTTTGTTAATCCAACGGATGGTAGCCTTTTCATTATGGAAGTTAGTCTCTTTTGGATATTTTGGTTACTATAATGATGGTACCCTTGTCATTATGGAAGGTAGTCTGTTGTCGATATTTTTGTCACTACAATGGATGGTAGCCTTGTCTTTATGGAAGGTAGTCTGTTGTCGAGATTTTAGTTACTCCAATGGATGTTAGCCTTATCATTATGAAAGGTAGTCTATTGTCGAGATTTTCGTTACTATAATAGATTGTAGCCTTGTCATTATGGAAGGTAGTCTATTGTCGAGATTTTTGTTACTCTAATGGATGGTAGCCTTGTTATTATAGAAAGTAGTATATTGTCGAGATTTTTGTCACTACAATGGATGGTAGCCTTGTCATTATATAAGGTAGTCTATTGCCGAGATTTTTGTTATTCCAATGGATGGTAGCCTTGTCATTATGAAAGGTAGTCTATTGTCGAGATTTTCATTACTATAATAGATTGTAGCCTTGTCATTATGGAAGGTAGTTTATTGTCGAGATTTTTGTTACTCCAATGAATGGTAGCCTTGTCATTATAGAAGATAGTATATTGTCGAGATTTTTGTCACTACAATGGATGGTAGCCTTATCATTATTGAAGGCAGTCTGTTGTCGAGATTTTTCTTACTACAATGGATTTAACCTTGTCGTTATGGAAGGTAGTCTATTATCGATATTTTTGTTACTCCAATGGATGGTAGCCTAGTCATTATGGAAGGTAGTATGTAGTCGATATTTTTGTTACTCCATTGGATGGTAGCCTTGTCATTATGGAAGGTAGTGTGTTGTCGATATTTTTGTTATTCCAATGGATGGTAGCCTTGTCATTATGGAAGGTAGTCTGTTGTCATGATTTTTGTTACTCCAATGGATGGTATCCTTGTCATTATGGAAGTTAGTATGTTGTCGATATCTTTATTACTCCAATGGATGGTAGGTTTGTCGTTATAGAAGGTAGTCTGTTGTCGAGATTTTTGTTACTCTAAGGGATGGTAGCCTTGTCATTATGGAACATAGTTTGTTGTCGAGATTTTTGTTAGTCCAATGGATGGTAGCCTTGTCATTATGAAAGGTAGTCTATTGTCGAGATTTTTGTTACTATAATAGATTGTAGCCTTGTCATTATGGAAGGTAGTCTATTGTCGAGATTTTTGTTACTCCAATGGATGGTAGCCTTGTCATTATAGAAGATAGTATATTGTCGAGATTTTTGTCACTACAATGGATGGTAGCCTTGTCATTATTGAAGGTAGTCTGTTGTCGAGATTTTTGTTAATACAATGGATTTAGCCATGTCGTTATGGAAGGTAGTCTGTTGTCGATATTTTTGTTACTCCAATGGATGGTAGCCTAGTCATTATGGAAGGTAGTATGTAGTCGAGATTTTTGTTACTCCATCGGATGGTAGCCTTGTCATTATGGAAGGTAGTGTGTTGTCGATATTTTTTTTATTCCAATGGATGGTAGCCTTGTCATTATGGAAGGTAGTCTGTTGTCATGATTTTTGTAACTCCAATGGATGGTAGCCTTGTCATTATGGAAGTTAGTATGTTGTCGATATCTTTGTTACTCCAATGGATGGTAGGTTTGTCATTATGGAAGGTAGTCTGTTGTCGAGATTTTTGTTACTCTAAGGGATGGTAGACTTGTCATTATGGAACGTAGTTTGTTGTCGAGATTTTTGTTAGTCCAACGGATGGTAGCCTTGTCATTATGAAAGGTAGTCTATTGTCGAGATTTTTGTTACTATAATAGATTGAAGCCTTGTCATTATGGAAGCTAGTCTATTGTCGAGATTTTTGTTACTCCAATGGATGGTAGCCTTGTCATTATAGAAGATAGTATATTGTCGAGATTTTTGTTACTACAATGGATGGTAGCCTTGTCATTATTGAAGGTAGTCTGTTGTCGAGATTTTTGTTACTACAATGGATTTAGCCTTGTCGTTATGGAAGGTAGTCAATTGTCGATATTTTTGTTACTCCAATGGATGGTAGCCTAGTCATTATGGAAGGTAGTATGTAGTCGAGATTTTTGTTACTCCATTGGATCGTAGCCTTGTCATTATGGAAGGTAGTGTGTTGTCGATATTTTTGTTATTCCAATGGATGGTAGCCTTGTCATTATGGAAGGTATTCTATTGTCATGATTTTTGTTACTCCAATGGATGGTAGCCTTGTTATTATGGAAGGTAGTATGTTATCGATTTCTTTGTTACTCCAATTGATGGTAGGTTTGTCATTATGGAAGGTAGTCTGTTGTTGAGATTTTTGTTACTCTAAGGGATGGTAGCCTTGTCATTATGGAACGTAGTTTGTTGTCAAGATTTTTGTTAGTCCAATGGATGGTAGCCTTGTCATTATGAAAGGTAGTCTATTGTCGAGATTTTCGTTACTATAATAGATTGTAGCCTTGTCATTATGGAAGGTCGTCTATTGTCGATATTTTTGTTACTCCAATGGATGGTAGCCTTGTCTTTATAGAAACTAGTATATTGTCGAGATTTTTGTCGCTACAATGGATGGTAGCCTTCTCATTATGGAAGTTAGTTTGTTGTCGAGATTTTTGTTACTCGATTGGATGGTAGCCTTGCCATTATGGAAGGTAGTGTGTTGTCGATATTTTTGTTATTCCAATGGATGGTAGCCTTGTCATTATGGAAGGTAGTCTGTTGTCGTGATTTTTGTTACTCCAATGGATGGTACCCTTGTCATTATGGAAGGTAGAATGTTGTCGATATCTTTGTTACTCCAATGGATGGTAGCTTTGTCATTATGGAAGGTAGACTGTTGTCGAGATTTTTGTTACTTTAAGGGATGGTTGCCTTGTCATTATAGAACATAGTTTGTTATCGAGATTTTTGTTATTCTAATAGATGGTAGCCTTGTCATTATGAAAGGTAGTCTATTGTCCAGATTTTCGTTACTATAATATAATGTAGCCTTGTCATTATGGAAGGTAGTCTATTGTCGAGATTTTTGTTACTCCAATTGATGGTAGCCTAATCATTATGGAAGGTAGTCTGTTGTCGAGATTTTTGTTACTCCATTGGATTGTAGCCTTGTCATTATTGAAGGTAGTGTGTTGTCGATATTTTTGTTATTCCAATGGATGGTAGCCTTGTCATTTTGGAAGGTAGTCTGTTGTCGAGATTTTTGTTACTCCAATGGATGGTAGCCTTGTCATTATAAAAGGTAGTCTGTTATCGAGATTTTGTTAATCCAACAGATGGTAGCCTTTTCATTATAGAAGGTAGTCTCTTTTGGATATTTTGGTTACTATAATGATGGTACCCTTGTCATTATGGAAGGTATTCTGTTGTCGATATTTTTGTCACTACGATGGATGGTAGCCTTGTCTTTATGGAAGGTAGTCTGTTGTCGAGATTTTAGTTACTCCAATGGATGGTAGCCTTGTTATTATAGAAAGTAGTATATTGTCGAGATTTTTGTCACTACAATGGATGGTAGCCTTGTCATTATAGAAGATAGTCTATTGCCGAGATTTTTGTTATTCCAATGGATGGTAGCCTTGTCATTATGAAAGGTAGTCTATTGTCGAGATTTTCATTACTATAATAGATTGTAGCCTTGTCATTATGGAAGGTAGTCTATTGTCGAGATTTTTGTTACTCCAATGGATGGTAGCCTTGTCATTATAGAAGATAGTATATTGTCGAGATTTTTGTCACTACAATGGATGGTAGCCTTGTCATTATTGAAGGTAGTCTGTTGTCGAGATTTTTGTTAATACAATGGATTTAGCCATGTCGTTATGGAAGGTAGTCTGTTGTCGATATTTTTGTTACTCCAATGGATGGTAGCCTAGTCATTATGGAAGGTAGTATGTAGTCGAGATTTTTGTTACTCCATCGGATGGTAGCCTTGTCATTATGGAAGGTAGTGTGTTGTCGATATTTTTTTTATTCCAATGGATGGTAGCCTTGTCATTATGGAAGGTAGTCTGTTGTCATGATTTTTGTAACTCCAATGGATGGTAGCCTTGTCATTATGGAAGTTAGTATGTTGTCGATATCTTTGTTACTCCAATGGATGGTAGGTTTGTCATTATGGAAGGTAGTCTGTTGTCGAGATTTTTGTTACTCTAAGGGATGGTAGACTTGTCATTATGGAACGTAGTTTGTTGTCGAGATTTTTGTTAGTCCAACGTATGGTAGCCTTGTCATTATGAAAGGTAGTCTATTGTCGAGATTTTTGTTACTATAATAGATTGAAGCCTTGTCATTATGGAAGCTAGTCTATTGTCGAGATTTTTGTTACTCCAATGGATGGTAGCCTTGTCATTATAGAAGATAGTATATTGTCGAGATTTTTGTTACTACAATGGATGGTAGCCTTGTCATTATTGAAGGTAGTCTGTTGTCGAGATTTTTGTTACTACAATGGATTTAGCCTTGTCGTTATGGAAGGTAGTCAATTGTCGATATTTTTGTTACTCCAATGGATGGTAGCCTAGTCATTATGGAAGGTAGTATGTAGTCGAGATTTTTGTTACTCCATTGGATCGTAGCCTTGTCATTATGGAAGGTAGTGTGTTGTCGATATTTTTGTTATTCCAATGGATGGTAGCCTTGTCATTATGGAAGGTATTCTGTTGTCATGATTTTTGTTACTCCAATGGATGGTAGCCTTGTTATTATGGAAGGTAGTATGTTATCGATTTCTTTGTTACTCCAATTGATGGTAGGTTTGTCATTATGGAAGGTAGTCTGTTGTTGAGATTTTTGTTACTCTAAGGGATGGTAGCCTTGTCATTATGGAACGTAGTTTGTTGTCAAGATTTTTGTTAGTCCAATGGATGGTAGCCTTGTCATTATGAAAGGTAGTCTATTGTCGAGATTTTCGTTACTATAATAGATTGTAGCCTTGTCATTATGGAAGGTCGTCTATTGTCGATATTTTTGTTACTCCAATGGATGGTAGCCTTGTCTTTATAGAAACTAGTATATTGTCGAGATTTTTGTCGCTACAATGGATGGTAGCCTTCTCATTATGGAAGTTAGTTTGTTGTCGAGATTTTTGTTACTCGATTGGATGGTAGCCTTGCCATTATGGAAGGTAGTGTGTTGTCGATATTTTTGTTATTCCAATGGATGGTAGCCTTGTCATTATGGAAGGTAGTCTGTTGTCGTGATTTTTGTTACTCCAATGGATGGTACCCTTGTCATTATGGAAGGTAGAATGTTGTCGATATCTTTGTTACTCCAATGGATGGTAGCTTTGTCATTATGGAAGGTAGTCTGTTGTCGAGATTTTTGTTACTCTAAGGGATGGTTGCCTTGTCATTATAGAACATAGTTTGTTGTCGAGATTTTTGTTATTCTAATAGATGGTAGCCTTGTCATTATGAAAGGTAGTCTATTGTCCAGATTTTCGTTACTATAATATAATGTAGCCTTGTCATTATGGAAGGTAGTCTATTGTCGAGATTTTTGTTACTCCAATTGATGGTAGCCTAATCATTATGGAAGGTAGTCTGTTGTCGAGATTTTTGTTACTCCATTGGATTGTAGCCTTGTCATTATTGAAGGTAGTGTGTTGTCGATATTTTTGTTATTCCAATGGATGGTAGCCTTGTCATTTTGGAAGGTAGTCTGTTGTCGAGATTTTTGTTACTCCAATGGATGGTAGCCTTGTCATTATAAAAGGTAGTCTGTTATCGAGATTTTGTTAATCTAACAGATGGTAGCCTTTTCATTATAGAAGGTAGTCTCTTTTGGATATTTTGGTTACTATAATGATGGTACCCTTGTCATTATGGAAGGTACTCTGTTGTCGATATTTTTGTCACTACGATGGATGGTAGCCTTGTCTTTATGGAAGGTAGTCTGTTGTCGAGATTTTAGTTACTCCAATGGATGGTAGCCTTGTTATTATAGAAAGTAGTATATTGTCGAGATTTTTGTCACTACAATGGATGGTAGCCTTGTCATTATAGAAGATAGTCTATTGCCGAGATTTTTGTTATTCCAATGGATGGTAGCCTTGACATTATGAAAGGTAGTCTATTGTCGAGATTTTCATTACTATAATAGATTGTAGCCTTGTCATTATGGAAGGTAGTCTATTGTCGAGATTTTTGTTACTCCAATGGATGGTAGCCTAATCATTATAGAAGATAGTATATTGTCGAGATTTTTGTCACTACAATGGATGGTAGCCTTGTCATTATTGAAGGTAGTCTGTTGTCGAGATTTTTGTTACTACAATGGATTTAACCTTGTCATTATGGAAGGTAGTCTATTTTCGATATTTTTGTTACTCCAATGGATGGTAGCCTAGTCATTATGGAAGGTAGTATGTAGTCGAGATTTTTGTTACTCCATTGGATGGTAGCCTTGTCATTATGGAAGGTAGTGTGTTGTCGATATTTTTGTTATTCCAATGGATGGTAGCCTTGTCATTATGGAAGGTAGTCTGTTGTCATGATTTTTGTTACTCCAATGGATGGTATCCTTGTCATTATGGAAGTTAGTATGTTATCGATATCTTTATTACTCCAATGGATGGTAGGTTTGTCGTTATTGAAGGTAGTCTGTTGTCGAGATTTTTGTTACTCTAAGGGATGGTAGCCTTTTCATTATGGAACATAGTTTGTTGTCGAGATTTTTGTTAGTCCAATGGATGGTAGCCTTGTCATTATGAAAGGTAGTCTATTGTCGAGATTTTTGTCACTACAATGGATGGTAGCCTTGTCATTATGGAAGGTAGTTTGTTGTCAAGATTTTTATTATTCGATTGGATGGTATCCTTGTAATTATGGAAGGTAGTGTGTTGTCGATATCTTTGTTACTCCAATGGATGGTAGCTTTGTCATTATGGAAGGTAGTCTGTTGTCGAGATTTTTGTTACTCCATTGGATGGTAGCCTTGTCATTATGGAAGGTAGTGTGTTGTCGATATTTTTGTTATTCCAATGGATGATAGCCTTGTCATTATGGACGGTAGTCTGTTGTCGTGATTTTTGTTACTCCAATGGATGGTAGCCTTGTCATTATGGAAGGTAGAATGTTGTCGATATCTTTGTTACTCCAATGGATGTTAGCTTTGTCATTATGGAAGGTAGTCTATTGCCGAGATTTTTGTTACTCTTAGGGATGGTTGCCTTGTCATTATGGAACGTAGTTTGTTGTCGAGATTTTTGTTATTCTAATGGATGGTAGCCTTGTCATTATGAAAGGTAGTCTATTGTCGAGATTTTCGTTATAATAATAGATTGTAGCCTTGTCATTATGGAAGGTAGTCTGTTGTCGAGATTTTTGTTACTCCAATTGATGGTAGCCTAATCATTATGGAAGGTAGTCTGTTGTCGAGATTTTTGTTACTCCATTGGATTGTAGCCTTGTCATTATGGAAGGTAGTCTGTTGTCGAGATTTTTTTTACTCCAATGGATGGTAGCCTCGTCATTATAGAAGTTAGTCTATTATCGAGATTTTGTTAATCCAACGGATGGTAGCCTTTTCATTATGGAAGGTAGTCTCTTTTGGATATTTTGGTTACTATAATGATGGTACCCTTGTCATTATGGAAGGTAGTCTGTTGTCGATATTTTTGTCACTACAATGGATGGTAGCCTTGTCTTTATGGAAGGTAGTCTGTTGTCGAGATTTTAGTTACTCCAATGGATGGTAGCCTTATCATTATGAAAGGTAGTCTATTGTCGAGATTTTCGTTACTATAATAGATTGTAGCCTTGTCATTATGGAAGGTAGTCTATTGTCGAGATTTTTGTTACTCCAATGGATGGTAGCCTTGTTATTATAGAAAGTAGTATATTGTCGAGATTTTTGTCACTACAATGGATGGTAGCCTTGTCATTATAGAAGGTAGTCTATTGCCGAGATTTTTGTTATTCCAATGGATGGTAGCCTTGTCATTATGAAAGGTAGTCTATTGTCGAGATTTTCATTACTATAATAGATTGTAGCCTTGTCATTATGGAAGGTAGTTTATTGTCGAGATTTTTGTTACCCCAATGAATGGTAGCCTTGTCATTATAGAAGATAGTATATTGTCGAGATTTTTGTCACTACAATGGATGGTAGCCTTATCATTATTGAAGGTAGTCTGTTGTCGAGATTTTTGTTACTACAATGGATTTAAGCTTGTCGTTATGGAAGGTAGTCTATTGTCGATATTTTTGTTACTCCAATGGATGGTAGCCTAGTCATTATGGAGGGTAGTATGTAGTCGATTTTTTTGTTACTCCATTGGATGGTAGCCTTGTCATTATGGAAGGTAGTGTGTTGTCGAGATTTTTGTTATTCCAATGGATGGTAGCCTTGTCATTATGGAAGGTAGTCTGTTGTCATGATTTTTGTTACTCCAATGGATGGTATCCTTGTCATTATGGAAGTTAGTATGTTGTCGATATCTTTATTAGTCCAATGGATGGTAGGTTTGTCGTTATAGAAGGTAGTCTGTTGTCTAGATTTTTTTTACTCTAAGGGATGGTAGCCTTGTCATTATGGAACATAGTTTGTTGTCGAGATTTTTGTTAGTCCAATGGATGGTAGCCTTGTCATTATGAAAGGTAGTCTATTGTCGAGATTTTCGTTACTATAATAGATTGTAGCCTTGTCATTATGGAAGGTAGTATATTGTCGAGATTTTTGTCACTACAATGGATGGTAGCCTTGTCATTATGGAAGGTAGTGTGTTGTCGATATTTTTGTTATTTCAATGGATGATAGACTTTTTATTATGGAAGGTAGTCTGTTGTCGTGATTTTTGTTACTCCAATGGATGGTGGCCTTGTCATTATGGAAGGTAGAATGTTGTCGATATCTTTGTTACTCCAATGGATGGTAGCTTTGTCATTATGGAAGGTAGTCTATTGTCGAGATTTTTGTTACTCTAAGGGATGGTTGCCTTGTCATTATGGAACGTAGTTTGTTGTCGAGATTTTTGTTATTCTAATGGATGGTAGCCTTGTCATTAGGAAAGGTAGTCTATTGTCGAGATTTTCGTTACAATAATAGATTGTAGCCTTGTCATTATGGAAGGTAGTCTGTTGTCGAGATTTTTGTTACTCCAATTGATGGTAGCCTAATCATTATGGAAGGTAGTCTGTTGTCGAGATTTTTGTTACTCCATTGGATTGTAGCCTTGTCATTATTGAAGGTAGTGTGTTGCCGATATTTTTGTTATTCCAATGGATGGTAGCCTTGTCATTATGGAAGGTAGTCTGTTGTCGAGATTTTTGTTACTCCAATGGATCGTAGCCTTGTCATTATAGAAGTTAGTCTATTATCGAGATTTTGTTAATCCAACGGATGGTAGCCTTTTCATTATGGAAGGTAGTCTCTTTTGGATATTTTGGTTACTATAATGATGGTACCCTTGTCATTATGGAAGGTAGTCTGTTGTCGATATTTTTGTCACTACAATGGATGGTAGCCTTGTCATTATGGAAGGTAGTCTGTTGTCGAGATTTTAGTTACTCCAATGGATGGTAGCCTTGTCATTATGAAAGGTAGTCTATTGTAGAGATTTTCATTACTATAATAGATTGTAGCCTTGTCATTATGGAAAGTAGTCTATTGTCGAGATTTTTGTTACTCCAATGGATGGTAGCCTTGTCATTATAGAAGATAGTATATTGTCGAGATTTTTGTCACTACAATGGTTAGTAGCTTTGTCATTATGGAAGGTAGTCTATTGTAGAGATTTTTGTTACTCCAATGGATGGTAGCCTTGTCATTATAAAAGATAGTATATTGTCGAGATTTTTGTCACTACAATGGATGGTAGCCTTGTAATTATGGAAGGTAGTGTGTTGTCGAGATTTTAGTTACTACAATGGATGGTAGCTTTGTCGTTATGGAAGGTAGTCAGTTTTTCGATATTTTTGTTACTCCAATGGATGGTAGCCTAGTCATTATGGAAGGTAGTATGTAGTCAAGATTTTTGTTATTCCATTGGATGGTAGCCTTGTCATTATGGAAGGTAGTCTGTTGTCGTGATTTTTGTTACTCCAATGGATGGTACCCTTGTCATTATGGAAGGTAGAATGTTGTCGATATCTTTGTTACTCCAATGGATGGTAGCTTTGTCATTATGGAAGGTAGTCTGTTGTCGAGATTTTTGTTACTCTAAGGGATGGTTGCCTTGTCATTATAGAACATAGTTTGTTGTCGAGATTTTTGTTATTCTAATAGATGGTAGCCTTGTCATTATGAAAGGTAGTCTATTGTCCAGATTTTCGTTACTATAATATAATGTAGCCTTGTCATTATGGAAGGTAGTCTATTGTCGAGATTTTTGTTACTCCAATTGATGGTAGCCTAATCATTATGGAAGGTAGTCTGTTGTCGAGATTTTTGTTACTCCATTGGATTGTAGCCTTGTCATTATTGAAGGTAGTGTGTTGTCGATATTTTTGTTATTCCAATGGATGGTAGCCTTGTCATTTTGGAACGTAGTCTGTTGTCGAGATTTTTGTTACTCCAATGGATGGTAGCCTTGTCATTATAAAAGGTAGTCTGTTATCGAGATTTTGTTAATCCAACAGATGGTAGCCTTTTCATTATAGAAGGTAGTCTCTTTTGGATATTTTGGTTACTATAATGATGGTACCCTTGTCATTATGGAAGGTATTCTGTTGTCGATATTTTTGTCACTACGATGGATGGTAGCCTTGTCTTTATGGAAGGTAGTCTGTTGTCGAGATTTTAGTTACTCCAATGGATGGTAGCCTTGTTATTATAGAAAGTAGTATATTGTCGAGATTTTTGTCACTACAATGGATGGTAGCCTTGTCATTATAGAAGATAGTCTATTGCCGAGATTTTTGTTATTCCAATGGATGGTAGCCTTGACATTATGAAAGGTAGTCTATTGTCGAGATTTTCATTACTATAATAGATTGTAGCCTTGTCATTATGGAAGGTAGTCTATTGTCGAGATTTTTGTTACTCCAATGGATGGTAGCCTAATCATTATAGAAGATAGTATATTGTCGAGATTTTTGTCACTACAATGGATGGTAGCCTTGTCATTATTGAAGGTAGTCTGTTGTCGAGATTTTTGTTACTACAATGGATTTAACCTTGTCATTATGGAAGGTAGTCTATTTTCGATATTTTTGTTACTCCAATGGATGGTAGCCTAGTCATTATGGAAGGTAGTATGTAGTCGAGATTTTTGTTACTCCATTGGATGGTAGCCTTGTCATTATGGAAGGTAGTGTGTTGTCGATATTTTTGTTATTCCAATGGATGGTAGCCTTGTCATTATGGAAGGTAGTCTGTTGTCATGATTTTTGTTACTCCAATGGATGGTATCCTTGTCATTATGGAAGTTAGTATGTTATCGATATCTTTATTACTCCAATGGATGGTAGGTTTGTCGTTATTGAAGGTAGTCTGTTGTCGAGATTTTTGTTACTCTAAGGGATGGTAGCCTTTTCATTATGGAACATAGTTTGTTGTCGAGATTTTTGTTAGTCCAATGGATGGTAGCCTTGTCATTATGAAAGGTAGTCTATTGTCGAGATTTTTGTCACTACAATGGATGGTAGCCTTGTCATTATGGAAGGTAGTTTGTTGTCAAGATTTTTATTATTCGATTGGATGGTATCCTTGTAATTATGGAAGGTAGTGTGTTGTCGATATCTTTGTTACTCCAATGGATGGTAGCTTTGTCATTATGGAAGGTAGTCTGTTGTCGAGATTTTTGTTACTCCATTGGATGGTAGCCTTGTCATTATGGAAGGTAGTGTGTTGTCGATATTTTTGTTATTCCAATGGATGATAGCCTTGTCATTATGGACGGTAGTCTGTTGTCGTGATTTTTGTTACTCCAATGGATGGTAGCCTTGTCATTATGGAAGGTAGAATGTTGTCGATATCTTTGTTACTCCAATGGATGTTAGCTTTGTCATTATGGAAGGTAGTCTATTGCCGAGATTTTTGTTACTCTTAGGGATGGTTGCCTTGTCATTATGGAACGTAGTTTGTTGTCGAGATTTTTGTTATTCTAATGGATGGTAGCCTTGTCATTATGAAAGGTAGTCTATTGTCGAGATTTTCGTTATAATAATAGATTGTAGCCTTGTCATTATGGAAGGTAGTCTGTTGTCGAGATTTTTGTTACTCCAATTGATGGTAGCCTAATCATTATGGAAGGTAGTCTGTTGTCGAGATTTTTGTTACTCCATTGGATTGTAGCCTTGTCATTATGGAAGGTAGTCTGTTGTCGAGATTTTTTTTACTCCAATGGATGGTAGCCTCGTCATTATAGAAGTTAGTCTATTATCGAGATTTTGTTAATCCAACGGATGGTAGCCTTTTCATTATGGAAGGTAGTCTCTTTTGGATATTTTGGTTACTATAATGATGGTACCCTTGTCATTATGGAAGGTAGTCTGTTGTCGATATTTTTGTCACTACAATGGATGGTAGCCTTGTCTTTATGGAAGGTAGTCTGTTGTCGAGATTTTAGTTACTCCAATGGATGGTAGCCTTATCATTATGAAAGGTAGTCTATTGTCGAGATTTTCGTTACTATAATAGATTGTAGCCTTGTCATTATGGAAGGTAGTCTATTGTCGAGATTTTTGTTACTCCAATGGATGGTAGCCTTGTTATTATAGAAAGTAGTATATTGTCGAGATTTTTGTCACTACAATGGATGGTAGCCTTGTCATTATACAAGGTAGTCTATTGCCGAGATTTTTGTTATTCCAATGGATGGTAGCCTTGTCATTATGAAAGGTAGTCTATTGTCGAGATTTTCATTACTATAATAGATTGTAGCCTTGTCATTATGGAAGGTAGTTTATTGTCGAGATTTTTGTTACTCCAATGAATGGTAGCCTTGTCATTATAGAAGATAGTATATTGTCGAGATTTTTGTCACTACAATGGATGGTAGCCTTATCATTATTGAAGGTAGTCTGTTGTCGAGATTTTTGTTACTACAATGGATTTAAGCTTGTCGTTATGGAAGGTAGTCTATTGTCGATATTTTTGTTACTCCAATGGATGGTAGCCTAGTCATTATGGAGGGTAGTATGTAGTCGATTTTTTTGTTACTCCATTGGATGGTAGCCTTGTCATTATGGAAGGTAGTGTGTTGTCGAGATTTTTGTTATTCCAATGGATGGTAGCCTTGTCATTATGGAAGGTAGTCTGTTGTCATGATTTTTGTTACTCCAATGGATGGTATCCTTGTCATTATGGAAGTTAGTATGTTGTCGATATCTTTATTAGTCCAATGGATGGTAGGTTTGTCGTTATAGAAGGTAGTCTGTTGTCGAGATTTTTTTTACTCTAAGGGATGGTAGCCTTGTCATTATGGAACGTAGTTTGTTGTCGAGATTTTTGTTATTCTAATGGATGGTAGCCTTGTCATTAGGAAAGGTAGTCTATTGTCGAGATTTTCGTTACAATAATAGATTGTAGCCTTGTCATTATGGAAGGTAGTCTGTTGTCGAGATTTTTGTTACTCCAATTGATGGTAGCCTAATCATTATGGAAGGTAGTCTGTTGTCGAGATTTTTGTTACTCCATTGGATTGTAGCCTTGTCATTATTGAAGGTAGTGTGTTGTCGATATTTTTGTTATTCCAATGGATGGTAGCCTTGTCATTATGGAAGGTAGTCTGTTGTCGAGATTTTTGTTACTCCAATGGATCGTAGCCTTGTCATTATAGAAGTTAGTCTATTATCGAGATTTTGTTAATCCAACGGATGGTAGCCTTTTCATTATGGAAGGTAGTCTCTTTTGGATATTTTGGTTACTATAATGATGGTACCCTTGTCATTATGGAAGGTAGTCTGTTGTCGATATTTTTGTCACTACAATGGATGGTAGCCTTGTCATTATGGAAGGTAGTCTGTTGTCGAGATTTTAGTTACTCCAATGGATGGTAGCCTTGTCATTATGAAAGGTAGTCTATTGTAGAGATTTTCATTACTATAATAGATTGTAGCCTTGTCATTATGGAAAGTAGTCTATTGTCGAGATTTTTGTTACTCCAATGGATGGTAGCCTTGTCATTATAGAAGATAGTATATTGTCGAGATTTTTGTCACTACAATGGTTAGTAGCTTTGTCATTATGGAAGGTAGTCTATTGTAGAGATTTTTGTTACTCCAATGGATGGTAGCCTTGTCATTATAAAAGATAGTATATTGTCGAGATTTTTGTCACTACAATGGATGGTAGCCTTGTCATTATGGAAGGTAGTCTGTTGTCGAGATTTTAGTTACTACAATGGATTTAGCCTTGTCGTTATGGAAGGTAGTCAGTTTTTCGATATTTTTGTTACTCCAATGGATGGTAGCCTAGTCATTATGGAAGGTAGTATGTAGTCGAGATTTTTGTTATTCCATTGGATGGTAGCCTTGTCATTATGGAAGGTAGTTTGTTGTCGATATTTTTGTTATTCCAATGGATGGTAGCCTTGTCATTATGAAAGGTAGTCTATTGTCAAGATTTTCGTTACTAAAATAGATTGTAGCCTTGTCATTATGGAAGGTAGTTTTTTGTCGAGATTTTTGTCACTACAATGGATGGTAGCCTTGTCATTATAGAAAGTAGTATATTGTCGAGATTTTTGTCACTACAATGGATGGTAGCCTTGTCATTATGGAAGGTAGTCTATTGCATAGATTTTTGTTATTCCAATGGATGGTAGCCTTGTCATTATGAAAGGTAGTCTATTGGCGAGATTTTCATTACTATAATAGATTGTAGCCTTGTCATTATGGAAGGTAGTCTATTGTAGAGATTTTTGTTACTCCAATGGATGGTAGCCTTGTCATTATAGAAGATAATATATTGTCGAGATTTTTGTCACTACAATGGATGGTAGCCTTGTCCTTATGCAAGGTAGTCTGTTGTCGAGATTTTTGTTACTACAATGGATTTAGCCTTGTCGTTATGGAAGGTAGTCTATTGTCGAGATTTTTGTTACTCCAATGGATGGCAGCCTTGTCATTATAGAAAGTAGTATATTGTCAAGAATTTTGTCACTACAATGGATGGTAGCCTTGTCATTATGGAAGGTAGTTTGTTGTCGATATTTTGTTAATCTAACGGATGATAGCCTTTTCATTATGGAAGGTAGTCTCTTGTGGATATTTTGGTTACTCCAATGATGGTACCCTTTTCATTATAGAAGGTAGTCTGTTGTCGAGATTTTTGTTACTCCAATGGATGGTAGCCTAGTCATTATGGAAGGTAGTCTGTTGTCGAGATTTTTGTTACTCCATTGGAAGGTAGCCTTGTCATTATGGAAGGTAGTGTGTTGTCTATATTTTTGTTATTCCAATGGATGGTAGCCTTTTCATTATGGAAGGTAGTATGTTGTCATGATTTTTGTTACTCCAATGGATGGTACCCTTGTCATTATGGAAGGTAGAATGTTATCGATATCTTTGTTACTCCAATGGATGGTAGCTTTGTCATTATGGAAGGTAGTCTGTTGTCAAGATTTTTGTTACTCCATTGGATGGTAGCCTTCTCATTATAGAAGGTAGTGTGTTGTCGATATTTTTGTTATTCCAATGGAAGGTAGCCTTGTCATTATGGAAGGTAGTCTGTTGTCGAGATTTTAGTTACTCCAATGGATGGTAGCCTTATCATTATGAAAGGTAGTCTATTGTCGAGATTTTCATTACTATAATAGATTGTAGGCTTGTCATTATGGAAAGTAGTCTATTGTCGAGATTTTGGTTACTCTAATGGATAGTAGCCTTGTCATTATAGAAGATAGTATATTGTCGAGATTTTTGTCACTATAATGGTTAGTATCCTTGTCATTATGGAAGGTAGTCTGTTGTCGTGATTTTTGTTACTCCAATTGATGGTACCCTTGTCATTATGGAAGGTAGAATGTTGTCGATATCTTTGTTACTCCAATGGATTGTAGCTTTGTCATTATGGAAGGTAGTTTGTTGTCGAGATTTTTGTTACTCTAAGGGATGGTTGCCTTGTCATTATGGAACATAGTTTGTTGTCGAGATTTTTGTTATTCTAATGGATGGTAGCCTTGTCATTATGAAAGGTAGTCTATTGTCCAGATTTTCGTTACTATAATAGATTGTAGCCTTGTCATTATGGAAGGTAGTCTATTGTCGAGATTTTTGTTACTCCAATTGATGGTAGCCTAATCATTATGGAAGGGAGTCTGTTGTCGAGATTTTTGTTACTCCATTGGATTGTAGCCTTGTCATTATTGAAGGTAGTGTGTTGTCGATATTTTTGTTATTCCAATGGATGGAAGCCTTGTCATTTTGGAAGGTAGTCTGTTGTCGAGATTTTTGTTACTCCAATGGATGGTAGCCTTATCATTATAAAAGGTAGTCTGTTATCGAGATTTTGTTAATCCAACGGATGGTAGCCTTTTCATTATAGAAGGTAGTCTCTTTTGGATATTTTGGTTACTATAATGATGGTACCCTTGACATTATGGAAGGTAGTCTGTTGTCGATATTTTTGTCACTACAATGGATGGTAGCCTTGTCATTATGGAAGGTAGTCTGTTGTCGAGATTTTAGTTACTCCAATGGATGGTAGCCTTGTCATTATGAAAGGTAGTCTATTGTCGAGATTTTCATTACTATAATAGATTGTAGCCTGGTCATTATGGAAGGTAGTCTATTGTCGAGATTTTTGTTACTCCAATGGATGGTAGCCTTGTCATTATAGAAGATAGTATATTGTCTAGATTTTTGTAACTACAATGGATGGTAGCCTTGTCATTATTGAAGGTAGTCTGTTGTCGAGATTTTTGTTACTCCATTGGATGGTAGCCTTGTCGTTATGGAAGGTAGTGTGTTATCGATATTTTTGTTATTCCAATGGATGGTAGCCTTGTCATTATAGAAGGTAGTCTGTTGTCGTGATTTTTGTTACACCAATGGATGGTAGCCTTGTCATTATGGAAGGTAGAATGTTGTAGATATCTTTGTTACTCCAATGGATGGTAGCTTTGTCATTATTGAAGGTAGTCTGTTGTCGAGATTTTTGTTGCTCTAAGGGATGGTTGCCTTGTCATTATGGAACGTAGTTTGTTGTCGAGATTTTTGTTATTCTAATGGATGGTAGCCTTGTCATTATGAAAGGTAGTCTATTGTCAAGATTTTCGTTACTATAATTGATTGTAGCCTTGTCATTATGGAAGGTAGTCTATTGTCGAGATTTTTGTTACTCCAATAGATGGTAGCCTAATCATTATGGAAGGTAGTCTATTGTCGAGATTTTTGTTACTCCATTGGATTGTAGCCTTGTCATTATTGAAGGATGTGTGTTGTCGATATTTTTGTTATTCCAATGGATGGTAGCCTTGTCATTATGGAAGGTAGTCTGTTGTCGAGATTTTTGTTACTCCAATGGATGGTGGCCTTGTCATTATAGAAGGTAGTCTGTTATCGAGATTTTGTTAATCCAACGGATGGTAGCCTTTTCATTATGGAAGGTATTCTCTTTTGGATATTTTGGTTACTATAATGATGGTACCCTTGTCATTATGGAAGGTAGTCTGTTGTCGATATTTTTGTCACTACGATGGATGGTAGCCTTGTCTTTATGGAAGGTAGTCTGTTGTCGAGATTTTAGTTACACCAATGGATGGTAGCCTTATCATTATGAAAGGTAGTCTATTGTCGAGTTTTTCCTTACTATAATAGATTGTAGCCTTGTCATTATGGAAGGTAGTATATTGTCGAGATTTTTGTCACTACAATGGATGGTAGCCTTTTCATTATAGAAGGTAGTCTATTGCCGAGATTTTTGTTATTCCAATGGATGGTAGCCTTGTCATTATGAAAGGTAGTCTATTGTCGAGATTTTCATTACTATAATAGATTGTAGCCTTGTCATTATGGAAGGTAGTTTATTGTCGAGATTTTTGTTACTCCAATGAATGGTAGCCTTGTCATTATAGAAGATAGTATATTGTCGAGATTTTTGTCACTACAATGGATGGTAGCCTTATCATTATCGAATGTAGTCTGTTGTCGAGATTTTTGTTACTACAATGGATTTAACCTTGTCGTTATGGAATGTAGTCTATTGTCGATATTTTTGTTACTCCAATGGATGGTAGCCTAGTCATTATGGAAGGTAGTATGTAGTCGATATTTTTGTTACTCCATTGGATGGTAGCCTTGTCATTATGGAAGGTAGTGTGTTGTCGATATTTTTGTTATTCCAATGGATGGTAGCCTTGTCATTATGGAAGGTAGTCTGTTGTCATGATTTTTGTTACTCCAATGGATGGTATCCTTGTCATTATGGAAGTTAGTATGTTGTCGATATCTTTATTACTCCAATGGATGGTAGGTTTGTCGTTATAGAAGGTAGTCTGTTGTCGAGATTTTTTTTACTCTAAGGGATGGTAGCCTTGTCATTATGGAACATAGTTTGTTGTCGAGATTTTTGTTAGTCCAATGGATGGTAGCCTTGTCATTATGAAAGGTAGTCTATTGTCGAGATTTTCGTTACTATAATAGATTGTAGCCTTGTCATTATGGAAGGTAGTATATTGTCGAGATTTTTGTCACTACAATGGATGGTAGCCTTGTCATTATGGAAGGTAGTTTGTTGTCAAGAATTTTATTATTCGATTGGATGGTAGCCTTGTAATTATGGAAGGTAGTGTGTTGTCGATATTTTTGTTATTCCAATGGATGGTAGCCTTTTCATTATGGAAGGTAGTCTGTTGTCGTGATTTTTGTTACTCCAATGGATGGTACCCTTGTCATTATGGAAGGTAGAATGTTATCGATATCTTTGTTACTCCAATGGATGGTAGCTTTCTCATTATGGAAGGTAGTCTGTTGTCGAGATTTTTGTTACTCCATTGGATGGTAGCCTTGTCATTATGGAAGGTAGTGTGTTGTCGATATTTTTGTTATTCCAATGGATGATAGCCTTGTCATTATGGACGGTAGTCTGTTGTCGTAATTTTTGTTACTCCAATGGATGGTAGCCTTGTCATTATGGAAGGTAGAATGTTGTCGATATCTTTGTTACTCCAATGGATGGTAGCTTTGTCATTATGGAAGGTAGTCTATTGCCGAGATTTTTGTTACTCTAAGGGATGGTTGCCTTGTCATTATGGAACGTAGTTTGTTGTCGAGATTTTTGTTATTCTTATGGATGGTAGCCTTGTCATTATGAAAGGTAGTCTATTGTCGAGATTTTCGTTACAATAATAGATTGTAGCCTTGTCATTATGGAAGGTAGTCTGTTGTCGAGATTTTTGTTACTCCAATTGATGGTAGCCTAATCATTATGGAAGGTAGTCTGTTGTCGAGATTTTTGTTACTCCATTGGATTGTAGCCTTGTCATTATTGAAGGTAGTGTGTTGTCGATATTTTTGTTATTCCAATGGATGGTAGCCTTGTCATTATGGAAGGTAGTCTGTTGTCGAGATTTTTGTTACTCCAATGGATGGTAGCCTTGTCATTATAGAAGTTAGTCTATTATCGAGATTTTGTTAATCCAACGGATGGTAGCCTTTTCATTATGGAAGGTAGTCACTTTTGGATATTTTGGTTACTATAATGATGGTACCCTTGTCATTATGGAAGGTAGTCTGTTGTCGATATTTTTGTCACTACAATGGATGGTAGCCTTGTCTTTATGGAAGGTAGTCTGTTGTCGATATTTTAGTTACTCCAATGGACGGTAGCCTTATCATTATGAAAGGTAGTCGATTGTCGAGATTTTCGTTACTATAATAGATTGTAGCCTTGTCATTATGGAAGGTAGTCTATTGTCTAGATTTTTGTTACTCCAATGGATGGTAGCCTTGTTATTATAGAAAGTAGTATATTGTCGAGATTTTTGTCACTACAATGGATGGTAGCCTTGTCATTATAGAAGGTAGTCTATTGCCGAGATTTTGGTTATTCCAATGGATGGTAGCCTTGTCATTATGAAAGGTAGTCTATTGTCGAGATTTTCATTACTATAATAGATTGTAGCCTTGTCATTATGGAAGGTAGTTTATTGTCGAGATTTTTGTTACTCCAATGAATGGTAGCCTTGTCATTATAGAAGATAGTATATTGTCGAGATTTTTGTCACTACAATGGATGGTAGCCTTATCATTATTAAAGGTAGTCTGTTGTCGAGATTTTTGTTACTATAATGGATTTAACCTTATCGTTATGGAAGGTAGTCTATTGTCGATATTTTTGTTACTCCAATGGATGGTAGCCTAGTCATTATGGAAGGTAGTATGTAGTCGATATTTTTGTTACTCCATTGGATGGTAGCCTTGTCATTATGGAAGGTAGTGTGTTGTCGATATTTTTGTTATTCCAATGGATGGTAGCCTTGTCATTATGGAAGGTAGTCTGTTGTCATGATTTTTGTTACTCCAATGGATGGTATCCTTGTCATTATGGAAGTTAGTATGTTGTCGATATCTTTGTTACTCCAATGGATGGTAGGTTTGTCGTTATAGAAGGTAGTCTGTTGTCGAGATTTTTTTTACTCTAAGGGATGGTAGCCTTGTCATTATGGAACATAGTTTGTTGTCGAGATTTTTGTTAGTCCAATGGATGGTAGCCTTGTCATTATGAAAGGTAGTCTATTGTCGAGATTTTCGTTACTATAATAGATTGTGGCCTTGTCATTATGGAAGGTAGTATATTGTCGAGATTTTTGTCACTACAATGGATGGTAGCCTTGTCATTATGGAAGGTAGTTTGTTATCAAGAATTTTATTATTCGATTGGATGGTAGCCTTGTAATTATGGAAGGTAGTGTGTTGTCGATATTTTTGTTATTCCAATGGATGGTAGCCTTTTCATTATGGAAGGTGGTCTGTTGTCGTGATTTTTGTTACTCCAATGGATGGTACCCTTGTCATTATGGAAGGTAGAATGTTATCGATATCTTTGTTACTCCAATGGATGGTAGCTTTCTCATTATGGAAGGTAGTCTGTTGTCGAGATTTTTGTTACTCCATTGGATGGTAGCCTTGTCATTATGGAAGGTAGTGTGTTGTCGATATTTTTGTTATTCCAATGGATGATAGACTTTTTATTATGGACGGTAGTCTGTTGTCGTGATTTTTGTTACTCCAATGGATGGTAGCCTTGTCATTATGGAAGGTAGAATGTTGTCGATATCTTTGTTACTCCAATGGATGGTAGCTTTGTCATTATGGAAGGTAGTCTATTGCCGAGATTTTTGTTACTCTAAGGGATGGTTGCCTTGTCATTATGGAACGTAGTTTGTTGTCGAGATTTTTGTTATTCTAATGCATTGTAGCCTTGTCATTATGAAAGGTAGTCTATTGTCGCGATTTTCGTTACAATAATAGATTGTAGCCTTGTCATTATGGAAGGTAGTCTGTTGTCGAGATTTTTGTTACTCCAATTGATGGTAGCCTAATCATTATGGAAGGTAGTCTGTTGTCGAGATTTTTGTTTCTCCATTGGATTGTAGCCTTGTCATTATTGAAGGTAGTGTGTTGTCGATATTTTTGTTATTCCAATGGATGGTAGCCTTGTAATTATGGAAGGTAGTCTGTTGTCGAGATTTTTGTTACTCCAATGGATGGTAGCCTTGTCATTATAGAAGTTAGTCTATTATCGAGATTTTGTTAATCCAACGGATGGTAGCCTTTTCATTATGGAAGGTAGTCTCTTTTGGATATTTTGGTTACTATAATGATGGTACCCTTGTCATTATGGAAGGTAGTCTATTGTCGATATTTTTGTCACTACAATGGATGGTAGCCTTGTCTTTATGGAAGGTAGTGTGTTGTCGATATTTTAGTTACTCCAATGGACGGTAGCCTTATCATTATGAAAGGTAGTCTATTGTCGAGATTTTCGTTACTATAATAGATTGTAGCCTTGTCATTATGGAAGATAGTCTATTGTCGAGATTTTTGGTACTCCAATGGATGGTAGCCTTGTTATTATAGAAAGTAGTATATTGTCGAGATTTTTGTCACTACAATGGATGGTAGCCTTTTCATTATAGAAGGTAGTCTATTGCCGAGATTTTTGTTATTCCAATGGATGGTAGCCTTGTCATTATGAAAGGTAGTCTATTGTCGAGATTTTCATTACTATAATAGATTGTAGCCTTGTCATTATGGAAGGTAGTTTATTGTCGAGATTTTTGTTACTCCAATGAATGGTAGCCTTGTCATTATAGAAGATAGTATATTGTCGAGATTTTTGTCACTACAATGGATGGTAGCCTTATCATTATTGAATGTAGTCTGTTGTCGAGATTTTTGTTACTACAATGGATTTAACCTTGTCGTTATGGAATGTAGTCTATTGTCGATATTTTTGTTACTCCAATGGATGGTAGCCTAGTCATTATGGAAGGTAGTATGTAGTCGATATTTTTGTTACTCCATTGGATGGTAGCCTTGTCATTATGGAAGGTAGTGTGTTGTCGATATTTTTGTTATTCCAATGGATGGTAGCCTTGTCATTATGGAAGGTAGTCTGTTGTCATGATTTTTGTTACTCCAATGGATGGTATCCTTGTCATTATGGAAGTTAGTATGTTGTCGATATCTTTATTACTCCAATGGATGGTAGGTTTGTCGTTATAGAAGGTAGTCTGTTGTCGAGATTTTTTTTACTCTAAGGGATGGTAGCCTTGTCATTATGGAACATAGTTTGTTGTCGAGATTTTTGTTAGTCCAATGGATGGTAGCCTTGTCATTATGAAAGGTAGTCTATTGTCGAGATTTTCGTTACTATAATAGATTGTAGCCTTGTCATTATGGAAGGTAGTATATTGTCGAGATTTTTGTCACTACAATGGATGGTAGCCTTGTCATTATGGAAGGTAGTTTGTTGTCAAGAATTTTATTATTCGATTGGATGGTAGCCTTGTAATTATGGAAGGTAGTGTGTTTTCGATATTTTTGTTATTCCAATGGATGGTAGCCTTTTCATTATGGAAGGTAGTCTGTTGTCGTGATTTTTGTTACTCCAATGGATGGTACCCTTGTCATTATGGAAGGTAGAATGTTATCGATATCTTTGTTACTCCAATGGATGGTAGCTTTCTCATTATGGAAGGTATTCTGTTGTCGAGATTTTTGTTACTCCATTGGATGGTAGCCTTGTCATTATGGAAGGTAGTGTGTTGTCGATATTTTTGTTATTCCAATGGATGATAGCCTTGTCATTATGGACGGTAGTCTGTTGTCGTAATTTTTGTTACTCCAATGGATGGTAGCCTTGTCATTATGGAAGGTAGAATGTTGTCGATATCTTTGTTACTCCAATGGATGGTAGCTTTGTCATTATGGAAGGTAGTCTATTGCCGAGATTTTTGTTACTCTAAGGGATGGTTGCCTTGTCATTATGGAACGTAGTTTGTTGTCGAGATTTTTGTTATTCTTATGGATGGTAGCCTTGTCATTATGAAAGGTAGTCTATTGTCGAGATTTTCGTTACAATAATAGATTGTAGCCTTGTCATTATGGAAGGTAGTCTGTTGTCGAGATTTTTGTTACTCCAATTGATGGTAGCCTAATCATTATGGAAGGTAGTCTGTTGTCGAGATTTTTGTTACTCCATTGGATTGTAGCCTTGTCATTATTGAAGGTAGTGTGTTGTCGATATTTTTGTTATTCCAATGGATGGTAGCCTTGTCATTATGGAAGGTAGTCTGTTGTCGAGATTTTTGTTACTCCAATGGATGGTAGCCTTGTCATTATAGAAGTTAGTCTATTATCGAGATTTTGTTAATCCAACGGATGGTAGCCTTTTCATTATGGAAGGTAGTCTCTTTTGGATATTTTGGTTACTATAATGATGGTACCCTTGTCATTATGGAAGGTAGTCTGTTGTCGATATTTTTGTCACTACAATGGATGGTAGCCTTGTCTTTATGGAAGGTAGTCTGTTGTCGATATTTTAGTTACTCCAATGGACGGTAGCCTTATCATTATGAAAGGTAGTCGATTGTCGAGATTTTCGTTACTATAATAGATTGTAGCCTTGTCATTATGGAAGGTAGTCTATTGTCTAGATTTTTGTTACTCCAATGGATGGTAGCCTTGTTATTATAGAAAGTAGTATATTGTCGAGATTTTTGTCACTACAATGGATGGTAGCCTTGTCATTATAGAAGGTAGTCTATTGCCGAGATTTTGGTTATTCCAATGGATGGTAGCCTTGTCATTATGAAAGGTAGTCTATTGTCGAGATTTTCATTACTATAATAGATTGTAGCCTTGTCATTATGGAAGGTAGTTTATTGTCGAGATTTTTGTTACTCCAATGAATGGTAGCCTTGTCATTATAGAAGATAGTATATTGTCGAGATTTTTGTCACTACAATGGATGGTAGCCTTATCATTATTAAAGGTAGTCTGTTGTCGAGATTTTTGTTACTATAATGGATTTAACCTTATCGTTATGGAAGGTAGTCTATTGTCGATATTTTTGTTACTCCAATGGATGGTAGCCTAGTCATTATGGAAGGTAGTATGTAGTCGATATTTTTGTTACTCCATTGGATGGTAGCCTTGTCATTATGGAAGGTAGTGTGTTGTCGATATTTTTGTTATTCCAATGGATGGTAGCCTTGTCATTATGGAAGGTAGTCTGTTGTCATGATTTTTGTTACTCCAATGGATGGTATCCTTGTCATTATGGAAGTCAGTATGTTGTCGATATCTTTGTTACTCCAATGGATGGTAGGTTTGTCGTTATAGAAGGTAGTCTGTTGTCGAGATTTTTTTTACTCTAAGGGATGGTAGCCTTGTCATTATGGAACATAGTTTGTTGTCGAGATTTTTGTTAGTCCAATGGATGGTAGCCTTGTCATTATGAAAGGTAGTCTATTGTCGAGATTTTCGTTACTATAATAGATTGTAGCCTTGTCATTATGGAAGGTAGTATATTGTCGAGATTTTTGTCACTACAATGGATGGTAGCCTTGTCATTATGGAAGGTAGTTTGTTGTCAAGAATTTTATTATTCGATTGGATGGTAGCCTTGTAATTATGGAAGGTAGTATGTTGTCGATATTTTTGTTATTCCAATGGATGGTAGCCTTTTCATTATGGAAGGTAGTCTGTTGTCGTGATTTTTGTTACTCCAATGAATGGTACCCTTGTCATTATGGAAGGTAGAATGTTATCGATATCTTTGTCACTCCAATGGATGGTAGCTTTCTCATTATGGAAGGTAGTCTGTTGTCGAGATTTTTGTTACTCCATTGGATGGTAGCCTTGTCATTATGGAAGGTAGTGTGTTGTCGATATTTTTGTTATTCCAATGGATGATAGCCTTGTCATTATGGACGGTAGTCTGTTGTCGTGATTTTTGTTACTCCAATGGATGGTAGCCTTGTCATTATGGAAGGTAGAATGTTGTCGATATCTTTGTTACTCCAATGGATGGTAGCTTTGTCATTATGGAAGGTAGTCTATTGCCGAGATTTTTGTTACTCTAAGGGATGGTTGCCTTGTCATTATGGAACATAGTTTGTTGTCGAGATTTTTGTTATTCTAATGGATGGTAGCCTTGTCATTATGAAAGGTAGTCTATTGTCGAGATTTTCGTTACAATAATAGATTGTAGCCTTGTCATTATGGAAGGTAGTCTGTTGTCGAGATTTTTGTTACTCCAATTGATGGTAGCCTAATCATTATGGAAGGTAGTCTGTTGTCGAGATTTTTGTTACTCCATTGGATTGTAGCCTTGTCATTATTGAAGGTAGTGTGTTGTCGATATTTTTGTTATTCCAATGGATGGTAGCCTTGTCATTATGGAAGGTAGTCTGTTGTCGAGATTTTTGTTACTCCAATGGATGGTAGCCTTGTCATTATAGAAGTTAGTCTATTATCGAGATTTTGTTAATCCAACGGATGGTAGCCTTTTCATTATGGAAGGTAGTCTCTTTTGGATATTTTGGTTACTATAATGATGGTACCCTTGTCATTATGGAAGGTAGTCTGTTGTCGATATTTTTGTCACTGCAATGGATGGTAGCCTTGTCTTTATGGAAGGTAGTCTGTTGTCGATATTTTAGTTACTCTAATGGACGGTAGCCTTATCATTATGAAAGGTAGTCTATTGTCGAGATTTTCGTTACTATAATAGATTGTAGCCTTGTCATTATGGAAGGTAGTCTATTGTCGAGATTTTTGTTACTCCAATGGATGGTAGCCTTGTTATTATAGAAAGTAGTATATTGTCGAGATTTTTGTCACTACAATGGATGGTAGCCTTGTCATTATAGAAGGTAGTCTATTGCCGAGATTTTTGTTATTCCAATGGATGGTAGCCTTGTCATTATGAAAGGTAGTCTATTGTCGAGATTTTCATTACTATAATAGATTGTAGCCTTGTCATTATGGAAGGTAGTTTATTGTCGAGATTTTTGTTACTCCAATGAATGGTAGCCTTGTCATTATAGAAGATAGTATATTGTCGAGATTTTTGTCACTACAATGGATGGTAGCCTTATCATTATTAAAGGTAGTCTGTTGTCGAGATTTTTGTTACTACAATGGATTTAACCTTATCGTTATGGAAGGTAGTCTATTGTCGATATTTTTGTTACTCCAATGGATGGTAGCCTAGTCATTATGGAAGGTAGTATGTAGTCGATATTTTTGTTACTCCATTGGATGGTAGCCTTGTCATTATGGAAGGTAGTGTGTTGTCGATATTTTTGTTATTCCAATGGATGGTAGCCTTGTCATTATGGAAGGTTGTCTGTTGTCATGATTTTTGTTACTCCAATGGATTGTATCCTTGTCATTATGGAAGTTAGTATGTTGTCGATATCTTTATTACTCCAATGGATGGTAGGTTTGTCGTTATAGAAGGTAGTCTGTTGTCGAGATTTTTTTTACTCTAAGGGATGGTAGCCTTGTCATTATGGAACATAGTTTGTTTTCGAGATTTTTGTTAGTCCAATGGATGGTAGCCTTGTCATTATGAAAGGTAGTCTATTGTCGAGATTTTCGTTACTATAATAGATTGTGGCCTTGTCATTATGGAAGGTAGTATATTGTCGAGATTTTTGTCACTACAATGGATGGTAGCCTTGTCATTATGGAAGGTAGTTTGTTATCAAGAATTTTATTATTCGATTGGATGGTAGCCTTGTAATTATGGAAGGTAGTGTGTTGTCGATATTTTTGTTATTCCAATGGATGGTAGCCTTTTCATTATGGAAGGTGGTCTGTTGTCGTGATTTTTGTTACTCCAATGGATGGTACCCTTGTCATTATGGAAGGTAGAATGTTATCGATATCTTTGTTACTCCAATGGATGGTAGCTTTCTCATTATGGAAGGTAGTCTGTTGTCGAGATTTTTGTTACTCCATTGGATGGTAGCCTTGTCATTATGGAAGGTAGTGTGTTGTCGATATTTTTGTTATTCCAATGGATGATAGACTTTTTATTATGGAAGGTAGTCTGTTGTCGTGATTTTTGTTACTCCAATGGATGGTAGCCTTGTTATTATGGAAGGTAGAATGTTGTCGATATCTTTGTTACTCCAATGGATGGTAGCTTTGTCATTATGGAAGGTAGTCTATTGTCGAGATTTTTGTTACTCTAAGGGATGGTTGCCTTGTCATTATGGAACGTAGTTTGTTGTCGAGATTTTTGTTATTCTAATGGATGGTAGCCTTGTCATTATGAAAGGTAGTCTATTGTCGAGATTTTCGTTACAATAATAGATTGTAGCCTTCTCATTATGGAAGGTAGTCTGTTGTCGAGATTTTTGTTACTCCAATTGATGGTAGCGTAATCATTATGGAAGGTAGTCTGTTGTCGAGATTTTTGTTACTCCATTGGATTGTAGCCTTGTCATTATTGAAGGTAGTGTGTTGTCGATATTTTTGTTATTCCAATGGATGGTAGCCTTGTCATTATGGAAGGTAGTCTGTTGTCGAGATTTTTGTTACTCCAATGGATGGTAGCCTTGTCATTATAGAAGATAGTATATTGTCGAGATTTTTGTCACTACAATGGTTAGTAGCTTTGTCATTATGGAAGGTAGTCTATTGTCAAGATTTTTGTTACTCCAATGGATGGTAGCCTTGTCATTATAAAAGATAGTATATTGTCGAGATTTTTGTCACTACAATGGATGGTAGCCTTGTCATTATGGAAGGTAGTCTGTTGTCGAGATTTTTGTTACTACAATGGATTTAGCCTTGTCGTTATGGAAGGTAGTCAGTTGTCGATATTTTTGTTACTCCAATGGATGGTAGCGTAGTCATTATGGAAGGTAGTATGTAGTCGAGATTTTTGTTACTCCATTGGATGGTAGCCTTGTCATTATGGAAGGTAGTGTGTTGTCGATATTTTTGTTATTCCAATGGATGGTAGCCTTGTCATTTTGAAAGGTAGTCTATTGTCAAGATTTTCGTTACTATAATAGATTGTAGCCTTGTCATTATGGAAGGTAGTTTATTGTCGAGATTTTTGTCACTACAATGGATGGTAGCCTTGTCATTATAGAAAGTAGTATATTGTCGAGATTTTTGTCACTACAATGGATGGTAGCCTTGTCATTATGGAAGGTAGTCTATTGCAGAGATTTTTGTTATTCCAATGGATGGTAGCCTTGTCATTATGAAAGGTAGTCTATTGGCGAGATTTTCATTAATATAATAGATTGTAGCCTTGTCATTATGGAAGGTAGTCTATTGTAGAGATTTTTGTTACTCCAATGGATGATAGCCTTGTCATTATAGAAGATAGTATATTGTCGAGATTTTTGTCACTACAATGGATGGTAGCCTTGTCCTTATGGAAGGTAGTCTGTTGTCGAGATTTTTGTTACTACAATGGATTTAGCCTTGTCGTTATGGAAGGTAGTCTATTGTCGAGATTTTTGTTACTCCAATGGATGGTAGCCTTGTCATTATAGAAAGTAGTATATTGTCGAGATTTTTGTCACTACAATGGATGGTAGCCTTGTCATTATGGAAGGTAGTTTGTTGTCGAGATTTTGGTAATCCAACGGATGGTAGCCTTGTCATTATAGAAGGTTGTCTGTTATCAAGATTTTGTTAATCTAACGGATGATAGCCTTTTCATTATGGAAGGTAGTCTCTTGTGGATATTTTGGTTACTCCAATGATGGTACCCTTTTCATTATAGAAGGTAGTCTGTTGTCGAGATTTTTGTTACTCCAATGGATGGTAGCCTAGTCATTATGGAAGGTAGTCTGTTGTCGAGATTTTTGTTACTCCATTGGAAGGTAGCCTTGTCATTATGGAAGGTAGTGTGTTGTCTATATTTTTGTTATTCCAATGGATGGTAGCCTTTTCATTATGGAAGGTAGTCTGTTGTCATGATTTTTGTTACTCCAATGGATGGTACCCTTGTCATTATGGAAGGTAGAATGTTATCGATATCTTTGTTACTCCAATGGATGGTAGCTTTGTCATTATGGAAGGTAGTCTGTTGTCAAGATTTTTGTTACTCCATTGGATGGTAGCCTTGTCATTATGGAAGGTAGTGTGTTGTCGATATTTTTGTAATTCCAATGGAAGGTAGCCTTGTCATTATGGAAGGTAGTCTGTTGTCGAGATTTTAGTTACTCCAATGGATGGTCGCCTTGTCATTATGAAAGGTAGTCTATTGTCGAGATTTTCATTACTATAATAGATTGTAGCCTTGTCATTATGGAAAGTAGTCTATTGTCGAGATTTTGGTTACTCCAATGGATGGTAGCCTTGTCATTATAGAAGATAGTATATTGTCGAGATTTTTGTCACTATAATGGTTAGTATCCTTGTCATTATGGAAGGTAGTCTATTGTCGAGATTTTTGTTACTCCAATGGATGGTAGCCTTGTCATTATAAAAGATAGTATATTGTCGAGATTTTTGTCACTACAATGGATGGTAGCCTTGTCATTATGGAAGGTAGTCTGTTGTCGAGATTTTTGTTACTACAATGGATTTAGCCTTGTCGTTAAGGAAGGTAGTCAGTTGTCGATATTTTTGTTACTCCAATGGATGGTAGCCTAGTCATTATGGAAGGTAGTATGTAGTCGAGTTTTTTGTTACTCCATTGGATGGTAGCCTTGTCATTATGGAAGGTAGTGTGTTGTCGATATTTTTGTTATTCCAATGGATGGTAGCCTTGTCATTATGAAAGGTAGTCTATTGTCAAGATTTTCGTTAATATAATAGATTGTAGCCTTGTCATTATGGAAGGTAGTTTATTGTCGAGATTTTTGTTACTACAATTGATGGTAGCCTTGTCATTATAGAAAGTAGTATATTGTCGAGATTTTTGTCACTACAAGGGATGGTAGCCTTGTCATTATGGAAGGTAGTCTATTGGCGAGATTTTCATTACTATAATAGATTGTAGCCTTGGAATTATGGAAAGTAGTCTATTGTCGAGATTTTTGTTACTCCAATGGATGGTAGCCTTGTCATTATAGAAGATAGTATATTGTAGAGATTTTTGTCACTACAATGGTTAGTATCCTTGTCATTATGGAAGGTAGTCTGTTGTCGAGATTTTTGTTACTAAAATGGATGGTAGCCTTGTCATTATAAAAGATAGTATATTGTCGAGATTTTTGTCACTATAATGGATGGTAGCCTTGTCATTATGGAAGGTAGTATATTGTCGAGATTTTTGTTACTACAATGGATTTAGCCTTGTCGTTATGGAAGGTAGTTAGTTGTCGATATTTTTGTTACTCCAATGGATGGTAGCCTAGTCATTATGGAAGGTAGTATGTAGTCGAGATTTTTGTTACTCCATTGGATGGTAGCCTTGTCATTATGGAAGGTAGTGTGTTGTCGATATTTTTGTTATTCCAATGGATGGTAGCCTTGTCATTATAGAAGGTAGTCTATTGTCAAGATTTTCGTTACTATAATAGATTGTAGCCTTGTCATTATGAAAGGTAGTCTATTGGCGAGATTTTCATTACTATAATAGATTGTAGCCTTGTCATTATGGAAGGTAGTCTATTGTAGATATTTTTGTTACTCCAATGGATGGTAGCCTTGTCATTATAGAAGATAGTATATTGTCGTGATTTTTGTCACTACAATGGATGGTAGCCTTGTCCTTATGGAAGGTAGTTTGTTGTCGAGATTTTTGTTACTACAATGTATTTAGCCTTGTCGTTATGGAAGGTAGTCTATTGTCGAGATTTTTGTTACTCCAATGGATGGTAGCCTTGTCATTATAGAAAGTAGTATATTGTCGAGATTTTTGTCACTACAATGGATGGTAGCCTTGTCATTATGGAAGGTAGTTTGTTGTCGAGATTTTGGTAATCCAACGGATGGTAGCCTTGTCATTATAGAAGGTTGTCTGTTATCGATATTTTGTTAATCTAACGGATGATCGCCTTTTCATTATGGAAGGTAGTCTCTTGTGGATATTTTGGTTACTCCAATGATGGTACCCTTTTCATTATAGAAGGTAGTCTGTTGTCAAGATTTTTGTTACTCCAATGGATGGTAGCCTAGTCATTATGGAAGGTAGTCTGTTGTCGAGATTTTTGTTACTCCATTGGAAGGTAGCCTTGTCATTATGGAAGGTAGTGTGTTGTCTATATTTTTGTTATTCCAATGGATGGTAGCCTTTTCATTATGGAAGGTAGTCTGTTGTCATGATTTTTGTTACTCCAATGGATGATACCCTTGTCATTATAGAAGGTAGAATGTTATCGATATCTTTGTTACTCCAATGGATGGTAGCTATGTCATTATGGAAGGTAGTCTGTTGTCAAGATTTTTGTTACTCCATTGGATGGTAGCCTTGTCATTATGGAAGGTAGTGTGTTATCGATATTTTTGTTATTCCAATGGAAGGTAGCCTTGTCATTATGGAAGGTAGTCTGTTGTCGAGATTTTAGTTACTCCAATGGATGGTAGCCTTGTCATTATAAAAGATAGTATATTGTCGAGATTTTGGTCACTACAGTGGATGGTAGCCTTGTCATTATGGAAGGTAGTCTGTTGTCGAGATTTTTGTTACTACAATGGATTTAGCCTTGTCGTTATGGAAGGTAGTCAGTTGTCGATATTTTTGTTACTCCAATGGATGGTAGCCTAGTCATTATGGAAGGTAGTATGTAGTCGAGTTTTTTGTTACTCCATTGGATGGTAGCCTTGTCATTATGGAAGGTAGTGTGTTGTCGATATTTTTGTTATTCCAATGGATGGTAGCCTTGTCATTATGAAAGGTAGTCTATTGTCAAGATTTTCGTTACTATAATAGATTGTAGCCTTGTCATTATGGAAGGTAGTTTATTGTCGAGATTTTTGTCACTACAATGGATGGTAGACTTGTCATTATAGAAAGTAGTATATTGTCGAGATTTTTGTCACTACAAGGGATGGTAGCCTTGTCATTATGGAAGGTAGTCTATTGCAGAGATTTTTGTTATTCCAATGGATGGTAGCCTTGTCATTATGAAAGGTAGTCTATTGGCGCGATTTTCATTACTATAATAGATTGTAGCCTTGTCATTATGGAAAGCAGTCTATTGTCGAGATTTTTGTTACTCCAATGGATGGTAGCCTTGTCATTATAGAAGATAGTATATTGTCGAGATTTTTGTCACTACAATGGATGGTAGCCTTGTCATTATGGAAGGTAGTTTGTTGTCGAGATTTTGGTAATCCAACGGATGGTAGCCTTGTCATTATAGAAGGTTGTCTGTTATCGAGATTTTGTTAATCTAACGGACGGTAGCCTTTTCATTATGGAAGGTAGTCTCTTTTGGATATTTTGGTTACTCCAATGATGGTACCCTTTTCATTATAGAAGGTAGTCTGTTGTCGAGATTTTTGTTACTCCAATGGATGGTAGCCTAGTCATTATGGAAGGTAGTCTGTTGTCGAGATTTTTGTTACTCCATTGGAAGGTAGCCTTGTCATTATGGAAGGTAGTGTGTTGTCTATATTTTTGTTATTCCAATGGATGGTAGCCTTTTCATTATGGAAGGATGTCTGTTGTCATGATTTTTGTTACTCCAATGGATGGTACCCTTGTCATTATGGAAGGTAGAATGTTATCGATATCTTTGTTTCTCCAGTGGATGGTAGCTTTGTCATTATGGAAGGTAGTCTGTTGTCAAGATTTTTGTTACTCCATTGGATGGTAGCCTTGTCATTATGGAAGGTAGTGTGTTGTCGATATTTTTGTTATTCCAATGGAAGGTAGCCTTGTCATTATGGAAGGTATTCTGTTGTCGAGATTTTAGTTACTCCAATGGATGGTAGCCTTGTCATTATGAAAGGTAGTATATTGTCGAGATTTTCATTACTATAATAGATTGTAGCCTTGTCATTATGGAAAGTAGTCTATTGTCGAGATTTTTGTTACTCCAATGGATGGTAGCCTTGTCATTATAGAAGATAGTATATTGTCGAGATTTTTGTCACTACAATGGTTAGTATCCTTGTCATTATGGAAGGTAGTCTGTTGTCGAGATTTTTGTTACTACAATGGATGGTAGCCTTGTCATTATAAAAGATAGTATATTGTCGAGATTTTTGTCACTACAATGGATGGTAGCCTTGTCATTATGGAAGGTAGTCTGTTGTCGAGATTTTTGTTACTACAATGGATTTAGCCTTGTCGTTATGGAAGGTAGTTTGTTGTCGATATTTTTGTTACTCCAATGGATGGTAGCCTAGTCATTATGGAAGGTAGTATGTAGTCGGGATTTTTGTTACTCCATTGGATGGTAGCCTTGTCATTATGGAAGGTAGTGTGTTGTCGATATTTTTGTTATTCCAATGGATGGTAGCCTTGTCATTATAGAAGGTAGTCTATTGTCAAGATTTTCGTTCCTATAATAGATTGTAGCCTTGTCATTATGGAAGGAAGTTTATTGTCGAGATTTTTGTCACTACAATGGATGGTAGCCTTGTAATTATAGAAAGTAGTATATTGTCGAGATTTTTGTCACTACAAGGGATGGTAGCCTTGTCATTATGGAAGGTAGTCTATTGGCGAGATTTTCATTACTATAATAGATTGTAGCCTTGTCGTTATGGAAGGTAGTCTATTGTCGAGATTTTTGTTACTCAAATGGATGGTAGCCTTGTCATTATAGAAAGTAGTATATTGTCGAGATTTTATGTCACTAAAATGGATGGTAGCCTTGTCATTATGGAAGGTAGTTTGTTGTCGAGATTTTGGTAATCCAACGGATGGTAGCCTTGTCATTATAGAAGGTTGTCTGTTATCGAGATTTTGTTAATCCAACGGACGATAGCCTTTTCATTATGGAAGGTAGTCTCTTGTGGATATTTTGGTTACTCCAATTATGGTACCCTTTTCATTATAGAAGGTAGTCTGTTGTCGAGATTTTTGTTACTCCAATGGATGGTAGCCTAGTCATTATGGAAGGTAGTCTGTTGTCGAGATTTTTGTTACTCCATTGGAAGGTAGCCTTGTCATTATGGAAGGTAGTGTGTTGTCTATATTTTTGTTATTCCAATGGATGGTAGCCTTTTCATTATGGAAGGTAGTCTGTTGTCATGATTTTTGTTACTCCAATGGATGGTACCCTTGTCATTATGGAAGGTAGAATGTTATCGATATCTTTGTTACTCCAATGGATGGTAGCTTTGTCATTATGGAAGGTAGTCTGTTGTCGAGATTTTTGTTACTCCATTGGATGGTAGCCTTGTCATTATGAAAGGTAGTGTGTTGTCAATATTTTTGTTATTCCAATGGATGGTAGCCTTGTCATTATGGAAGGTAGTCTGTTGTCGTGATTTTTGTTACTCCAATGGATGGTAGCCTTGTCATTATGGAAGGTAGAATGTTGTCGATATCTTTGTTACTTCAATGGATGGTAGCTTTATAATTATGGAAGGTAGTCTGTTGTCGAGATTTTTGTTACTCTAAGGGATGGTTGCCTTGTCATTATGGAACGTAGTTTGTTGTCGAGATTTTTGTTATTCTAATGGATGGTAGCCTTGTCATTATTAAAGGTAGTCTATTGTCGAGATTTCCGTTACTATAATAGATTGTAGCCTTGTCATTATGGAAGGTAGTCTGTTGTCGAGATTTTTGTTACTCCAATTGATGGTAGCCTAATCATTATGGAAGGTAGTCTGTTGTCGAGATTTTTGTTACTCCATTGGATTGTAGCCTTGTCATTATTGAAGGTAGTGTGTTGTCGATATTTTTGTTATTCCAATGGATGGTAGCCTAGTCATTATGGAAGGTAGTATGTAGTCGAGATTTTTGTTACTCCATTGGATGTTAGCCTTGTCATTATGGAAGGTAGTGTGTTGTCGATATTTTTGTTATTCCAATGGATGGTAGCCTTGTCATTATAGAAGGTAGTCTATTGTCAAGATTTTCGTTACTATAATAGATTGTAGCCTTGTCATTATGGAAGGTAGTTTATTGGCGAGATTTTTGTCACTACAATGGATGGTAGCCTTGTAATTATAGAAAATAGTATATTGTCGAGATTTTTGTCACTACAAGGGATGGTAGCCTTGTCATTATGGAAGGTAGTCTATTGCAGAGATTTTTGTTATTCCAATGGATGGTAGCCTTGTCATTATGAAAAGTAGTCTATTGGCGAGATTTTCATTACTATAATAGATTGTAGCCTTGTCGTTATGGAAGGTAGTCTATTGTCGAGATTTTTGTTACTCAAATGGATGGTAGCCTTGTCATTATAGAAAGTAGTATATTGTCGAGATTTTATGTCACTACAATGGATGGTAGCCTTGTCATTATGGAAGGTAGTTTGATGTCGAGATTTTGGTAATCCAACGGATGGTAGCCTTATCATTATAGAAGGTTGTCTGTTATCGAGATTTTGTTAATCCAACGGACGATAGCCTTTTCATTATGGAAGGTAGTCTCTTGTGGATATTTTGGTTACTCCAATTATGGTACCCTTTTCATTATAGAAGGTAGTCTGTTGTCGAGATTTTTGTTACTCCAATGGATGGTAGCCTAGTCATTATGGAAGGTAGTCTGTTGTCGAGATTTTTGTTACTCCATTGGAAGGTAGCCTTGTCATTATGGAAGGTAGTGTGTTGTCTATATTTTTGTTATTCCAATGGATGGTAGCCTTTTCATTATGGAAGGTAGTCTGTTGTCATGATTTTTGTTACTCCAATGGATGGTACCCTTGTCATTATGGAAGGTAGAATGTTATCGATATCTTTGTTACTCCAATGGATGGTAGCTTTGTCATTATGGAAGGTAGTCTGTTGTCGAGATTTTTGTTACTCCATTGGATGGTAGCCTTGTCATTATGAAAGGTAGTGTGTTGTCGATATTTTTGTTATTCCAATGGATGGTAGCCTTGTCATTATGGAAGGTAGTCTTTTGTCGTGATTTTTGTTACTCCAATGGATGGTAGCCTTGTCATTATGGAAGGTAGAATGATGTCGATATCTTTGTTACTTCAATGGATGGTAGCTTTATAATTATGGAAGGTAGTCTGTTGTCGAGATTTTTGTTACTCTAAGGGATGGTTGCCTTGTCATTATGGAACGTAGTTTGTTGTCGAGATTTTTGTTATTCTAATGGATGGTAGCCTTGTCATTATTAAAGGTAGTCTATTGTCGAGATTTTCGTTACTATAATAGATTGTAGCCTTGTCATTATGGAAAGTAGTCTATTGTCGAGATTTTTGTTACTCCAATGGATGGTAGCCTTGTCATTATAGAAGATAGTATATTGTCGAGATTTTTGTCACTACAATGGTTAGTATCCTTGTCATTATGGAAGGTAGTCTGTTGTCGAGATTTTTGTTACTACAATGGATGGTAGCCTTGTCATTATAAAAGATAGTATATTGTCGAGATTTTTGTCACTACAATGGATGGTAGCCTTGTCATTATGGAAGGTAGTCTGTTGTCGAGATTTTTGTTACTACAATGGATTTAGCCTTGTCGTTATGGAAGGTAGTTTGTTGTCGATATTTTTGTTACTCCAATGGATGGTAGCCTAGTCATTATGGAAGGTAGTATGTAGTCGGGATTTTTGTTACTCCATTGGATGGTAGCCTTGTCATTATGGAAGGTAGTGTGTTGTCGATATTTTTGTTATTCCAATGGATGGTAGCCTTGTCATTATAGAAGGTAGTCTATTGTCAAGATTTTCGTTCCTATAATAGATTGTAGCCTTGTCATTATGGAAGGTAGTTTATTGTCGAGATTTTTGTCACTACAATGGATGGTAGCCTTGTAATTATAGAAAGTAGTATATTGTCGAGATTTTTGTCACTACAAGGGATGGTAGCCTTGTCATTATGGAAGGTAGTCTATTGCAAAGATTTTTGTTATTCCAATGGATGGTATCCTTGTCATTATGAAAGGTAGTCTATTGGCGAGATTTTCATTACTATAATAGATTGTAGCCTTGTCGTTATGGAAGGTAGTCTATTGTCGAGATTTTTGTTACTCAAATGGATGGTAGCCTTGTCATTATAGAAAGTAGTATATTGTCGAGATTTTATGTCACTAAAATGGATGGTAGCCTTGTCATTATGGAAGGTAGTTTGTTGTCGAGATTTTGGTAATCCAACGGATGGTAGCCTTGTCATTATAGAAGGTTGTCTGTTATCGAGATTTTGTTAATCCAACGGAAGATAGCCTTTTCATTATGGAAGGTAGTCTCTTGTGGATATTTTGGTTACTCCAATTATGGTACCCTTTTCATTATAGAAGGTAGTCTGTTGTCGAGATTTTTGTTACTCCAATGGATGGTAGCCTAGTCATTATGGAAGGTAGTCTGTTGTCGAGATTTTTGTTACTCCATTGGAAGGTAGCCTTGTCATTATGGAAGGTAGTGTGTTGTCTATATTTTTGTTATTCCAATGGATGGTAGCCTTTTCATTATGGAAGGTAGTCTGTTGTCATGATTTTTGTTACTCCAATGGATGGTACCCTTGTCATTATGGAAGGTAGAATGTTATCGATATCTTTGTTACTCCAATGGATGGTAGCTTTGTCATTATGGAAGGTAGTCTGTTGTCGAGATTTTTGTTACTCCATTGGATGGTAGCCTTGTCATTATGAAAGGTAGTGTGTTGTCGATATTTTTGTTATTCCAATGGATGGTAGCCTTGTCATTATGGAAGGTAGTCTGTTGTCGTGATTTTTGTTACTCCAATGGATGGTAGCCTTGTCATTATGGAAGGTAGAATGTTGTCGATATCTTTGTTACTTCAATGGATGGTAGCTTTATAATTATGGAAGGTAGTCTGTTGTCGAGATTTTTGTTACTCTAAGGGATGGTTGCCTTGTCATTATGGAACGTAGTTTGTTGTCGAGATTTTTGTTATTCTAATGGATGGTAGCCTTGTCATTATTAAAGGTAGTCTATTGTCGAGATTTCCGTTACTATAATAGATTGTAGCCTTGTCATTATGGAAGGTAGTCTGTTGTCTAGATTTTTGTTACTCCAATTGATGGTAGCCTAATCATTATGGAAGGTAGTCTGTTGTCGAGATTTTTGTTACTCCATTGGATTGTAGCCTTGTCATTATTGAAGGTAGTGTGTTGTCGATATTTTTGTTATTCCAATGGATGGTAGCCTAGTCATTATGGAAGGTAGTATGTAGTCGAGATTTTTGTTACTCCATTGGATGTTAGCCTTGTCATTATGGAAGGTAGTGTGTTGTCGATATTTTTGTTATTCCAATGGATGGTAGCCTTGTCATTATAGAAGGTAGTCTATTGTCAAGATTTTCGTTACTATAATAGATTGTAGCCTTGTCATTATGGAAGGTAGTTTATTGGCGAGATTTTTGTCACTACAATGGATGGTAGCCTTGTAATTATAGAAAATAGTATATTGTCGAGATTTTTGTCACTACAAGGGATGGTAGCCTTGTCATTATGGAAGGTAGTCTATTGCAGAGATTTTTGTTATTCCAATGGATGGTAGCCTTGTCATTATGAAAAGTAGTCTATTGGCGAGATTTTCATTACTATAATAGATTGTAGCCTTGTCGTTATGGAAGGTAGTCTATTGTCGAGATTTTTGTTACTCAAATGGATGGTAGCCTTGTCATTATAGAAAGTAGTATATTGTCGAGATTTTATGTCACTACAATGGATGGTAGCCTTGTCATTATGGAAGGTAGTTTGATGTCGAGATTTTGGTAATCCAACGGATGGTAGCCTTATCATTATAGAAGGTTGTCTGTTATCGAGATTTTGTTAATCCAACGGACGATAGCCTTTTCATTATGGAAGGTAGTCTCTTGTGGATATTTTGGTTACTCCAATTATGGTACCCTTTTCATTATAGAAGGTAGTCTGTTGTCGAGATTTTTGTTACTCCAATGGATGGTAGCCTAGTCATTATGGAAGGTAGTCTGTTGTCGAGATTTTTGTTACTCCATTGGAAGGTAGCCTTGTCATTATGGAAGGTAGTGTGTTGTCTATATTTTTGTTATTCCAATGGATGGTAGCCTTTTCATTATGGAAGGTAGTCTGTTGTCATGATTTTTGTTACTCCAATGGATGGTACCCTTGTCATTATGGAAGGTAGAATGTTATCGATATCTTTGTTACTCCAATGGATGGTAGCTTTGTCATTATGGAAGGTAGTCTGTTGTCGAGATTTTTGTTACTCCATTGGATGGTAGCCTTGTCATTATGAAAGGTAGTGTGTTGTCGATATTTTTGTTATTCCAATGGATGGTAGCCTTGTCATTATGGAAGGTAGTCTTTTGTCGTGATTTTTGTTACTCCAATGGATGGTAGCCTTGTCATTATGGAAGGTAGAATGATGTCGATATCTTTGTTACTTCAATGGATGGTAGCTTTATAATTATGGAAGGTAGTCTGTTGTCGAGATTTTTGTTACTCTAAGGGATGGTTGCCTTGTCATTATGGAACGTAGTTTGTTGTCGAGATTTTTGTTATTCTAATGGATGGTAGCCTTGTCATTATTAAAGGTAGTCTATTGTCGAGATTTTCGTTACTATAATAGATTGTAGCCTTGTCATTATGGAAGGTAGTCTGTCGTCGAGATTTTTGTTACTCCAATTGATGGTAGCCTAATCATTATGGAAGGTAGTCTGTTGTCGAGATTTTTGTTACTCCATTGGATTGTAGCCTTGTCATTATTGAAGGTAGTGTGTTGTCGATATTTTTGTTATTCCAATGGATGGTAGCCTTGTCATTATGAAACGTAGTCTGTTGTCGAGATTTTTGTTACTCCAATGGATGGTAGCCTTGTCATTATAGAAGGTAGTCTGTTATCGAGATTTTGTTAATCCAACGAATGGTAGCCTTTTCATTATGGAAGGTAGTCTCTTTTGGATATTTTGGTTACTATAATGATGGTACCCTTGTCATTATGGAAGGTAGTCTGTTGTCGATATTTTTGTCACTACAATGGATGGTAGCCTTGTCATTATGGAAGATAGTCTATTTTCGAGATTTTAGTTACTCCAATGGATGGTAGCCTTGTCATTATGAAAGGTAGTCTATTGTCGAAATTTTCGTTACTATAATAGATTGTAGCCTTGTCATTATGGAAGGTAGTCTATTGTCGAGATTTTTGTTACTCCAATGGATGGTAGCCTTGTCATTATAGAAAGTAGTATATTGTCGAGATTTTTGTCACTACAATGGATGGTAGCCTTGTCATTATGGAAGGTGGTCTATTGCCGAGATTTTTGTTATTCCAATGGATGGTAGCCTTGTCATTATGAAAGGTAGTCTATTTTCGAGATTTTCATTACTATAATAGATTGTAGCCTTGTCATTATGGAATGTAGTCTGTTGTCAAGATTTTTGTTACTACAATGGATTTAGCCTTGTCGTAATGGAAGGTAGTCTATTGTCGATATTTTTGTTACTCCAATGGATGGTAGCCTATTCATTATGGAAGGTAGTATATAGTCGAGATTTTTGTTACTCCATTGGATGGTAGCCTTGTCATTATGGAAGGTAGTGTGTTGTCGATATTTTTGTTATTCAAATGGATTGTAGCCTTGTCATTATGGAAGGTATTCTGTTGTCATGATTTTTGTTACTCCAATGGATGGTAGCCTTGTCATTATGGAAGGTAGTATGTTGTCGATATCTTTGTTACTCCAATGGATGGTGGGTTTGTCATTATGGAAGGCAGTCTGTTGTCGGGATTTTTGTTACTCTAAGGGATGGTAGCCTTGTCATTATGGAACGTAGTTTGTTGTCAAGATTTTTGTTAGTCCAATGGATGGTAGCCTTGTCATTTGAAAGGTAGTCTATTGTCGAGATTTCATTACTATAATAGATTGTAGCCTTGTCATTATGGAAGGTAGACTCTTGTGGATATTTTGGTTACTCCAATGATGGTACCCTTTTCATTATAGAAGGTTGTCTATTGTTGAGATTTTTGTTACTCCAATGGATGGTAGCCTAGTCATTATGGAAGGTAGTCTGTTGTCGAGATTTTTGTTACTCCATTGGAAGGTAGCCTTGTCATTATGGAAGGTAGTGTGTTGTCTATATTTTTGTTATTCCAATGGATGGTAGCCTTTTCATTATGGAAGGTAGTCTGTTGTCATGATTTTTGTTACTCCAATGGATGGTACCCTTGTCATTATGGAAGGTAGAATGTTATCGATATCTTTGTTACTCCAATGGATGGTAGCTTTGTCATTATGGAAGGTAGTCTGTTGTCGAGATTTTTGTTACTCCATTGGATGGTAGCCTTGTCATTATGAAAGGTAGTGTGTTGTCGATATTTTTGTTATTCCAACGGATGGTAGCCTTTTCATTATGGAAGGTAGTCTGTTGTCGTGATTTTTGTTACTCCAATGGATGGTAGCCTTGTCATTATGGAAGGTAGAATGATGTCGATATCTTTGTTACTTCAATGGATGGTAGCTTTATAATTATGGAAGGTAGTCTGTTGTCGAGATTTTTGTTACTCTAAGGGATGGTTGCCTTGTCATTATGGAACGTAGTTTGTTGTCGAGATTTTTGTTATTCTAATGGATGGTAGCCTTGTCATTATTAAAGGTAGTCTATTGTCGAGATTTCTGTTACTATAATAGATTGTAGCCTTGTCATTATGGAAGGTAGTCTGTTGTCGAGATTTTTGTTACTCCAATTGATGGTAGCCTAATCATTACGGAAGGTAGTCTGTTGTCGAGATTTTTGTTACTCCATTGGATTGTAGCCTTGTCATTATTGAAGGTAGTGTGTTGTCGATATTTTTGTTATTCCAATGGATGGTAGCCTAGTCATTATGGAAGGTAGTATGTAGTCGAGATTTTTGTTACTCCATTGGATGTTAGCCTTGTCATTATGGAAGGTAGTGTGTTGTCGATATTTTTGTTATTCCAATGGATGGTAGCCTTGTCATTATAGAAGGTAGTCTATTGTCAAGATTTTCGTTACTATAATAGATTGTAGCCTTGTCATTATGGAAGGTAGTTTATTGTCGAGATTTTTGTCACTATAATGGATGGTAGCCTTGTAATTATAGAAAGTAGTATATTGTCGAGATTTTTGTCACTACAAGGGATGGTAGCCTTGTCATTATGGAAGGTAGTCTATTGCAGAGATTTTTGTTATTCCAATGGATGGTAGCCTTGTCATTATGAAAGGTAGTCTATTGACGAGATTTTCATTACTATAATAGATTGTAGCCTTGTCGTTATGGAAGGTAGTCTATTGTCGAGATTTTTGTTACTCAAATGGATGGTAGCCTTGTCATTATAGAAAGTAGTATATTGTCGAGATTTTATGTCACTACAATGGATGGTAGCCTTGTCATTATGGAAGGTAGTTTGTTGTCGAGATTTTGGTAATCCAACGGATGGTAGCCTTGTCATTATAGAAGGTTGTCTGTTATCGAGATTTTGTTAATCCAACGGACGATAGCCTTTTCATCATGGAAGGAAGTCTCTTGTGGATATTTTGGTTACTCCAATTATGGTACCCTTTTCATTATAGAAGGTAGTCTGTTGTCGAGATTTTTGTTACTCCAATGGATGGTAGCCTAGTCATTATGGAAGGTAGTCTGTTGTCGAGATTTTTGTTACTCCATTGGAAGGTAGCCTTGTCATTATGGAAGGTAGTATGTTGTCTATATTTTTGTTATTCCAATGGATGGTAGCCTTTTCATTATGGAAGGTAGTCTGTTGTCATGATTTTTGTTACTCCAATGGATGGTACCCTTGTCATTATGGAAGGTAGAATGTTATCGATATCTTTGTTACTCCAATGGATGGTAGCTTTGTCATTATGGAAGGTAGTCTGTTGTCGAGATTTTTGTTACTCCATTGGATGGTAGCCTTGTCATTATGAAAGGTAGTGTGTTGTCGATATTTTTGTTATTCCAATGGATGGTAGCCTTGTCATTATGGAAGGTAGTCTTTTGTCGTGATTTTTGTTACTCCAATGGATGGTAGCCTTGTCATTATGGAAGGTAGAATGTTGTCGATATCTTTGTTACTTCAATGGATGATAGCTTTATAATTATGGAAGGTAGTCTGTTGTCGAGATTTTTGTTACTCTAAGGGATGGTTGCCTTGTCATTATGGAACGTAGTTTGTTGTCGAGATTTTTGTTATTCTAATGGATGGTAGCCTTGTCATTATTAAAGGTAGTCTATTGTCGAGATTTTCGTTACTATAATAGATTGTAGCCTTGTCATTATGGAAGGTAGTCTGTTGTCGAGATTTTTGTTACTCCAATTGATGGTAGCCTAATCATTATGGAAGGTAGTCTGTTGTCGAGATTTTTGTTACTCCATTGGATTGTAGCCTTGTCATTATTGAAGGTAGTGTGTTGTCGATATTTTTGTTATTCCAATGGATGGTAGCCTTGTCTTTATGAAACGTAGTCTGTTGTCGAGATTTTTGTTACTCCAATGGATGGTAGCCTTGTCATTATAGAAGGTAGTCTGTTATCGAGATTTTGTTAATCCAACGGATGGTAGCCTTTTCATTATGGAAGGTAGTCTCTTTTGGATATTTTGGTTACTATAATGATGGTACCCTTGTCATTATGGAAGGTAGTCTGTTGTCGATATTTTTGTCACTACAATGGATGGTAGCCTTGTCATTATGGAAGATAGTCTGTTTTCGAGATTTTAGTTACTCCAATGGATGGTAGCCTTGTCATTATGAAAGGTAGTCTATTGTCAAAATTTTCGTTACTATAATAGATTGTAGCCTTGTCATTATGGAAGGTAGTCTATTGTCGAGATTTTTGTTACTCCAATGGATGGTAGCCTTGTCATTATAGAAAGTAGTATATTGTCGAGATTTTTGTCACTACAATGGATGGTAGCCTTGTCATTATGGAAGGTGGTCTATTGCCGAGATTTTTGTTATTCCAATGGATGGTAGCCTTGTCATTATGAAAGGTAGTCTATTTTCGAGATTTTCATTACTATAATAGATTGTAGCCTTGTCATTATGGAATGTAGTCTGTTGTCAAGATTTTTGTTACTACAATGGATTTAGCCTTGTCGTAATGGAAGGTAGTCTATTGTCGATATTTTTGTTACTCCAATGGATGGTAGCCTATTCATTATGGAAGGTAGTATATAGTCGAGATTTTTGTTACTCCATTGGATGGTAGCCTTGTCATTATGGAAGGTAGTGTGTTGTCGATATTTTTGTTATTCAAATGGATTGTAGCCTTGTCATTATGGAAGGTATTCTGTTGTCATGATTTTTGTTACTCCAATGGATGGTAGCCTTGTCATTATGGAAGGTAGTATGTTGTCGATATCTTTGTTACTCCAATGGATGGTGGGTTTGTCATTATGGAAGGCAGTCTGTTGTCGGGATTTTTGTTACTCTAAGGGATGGTAGCCTTGTCATTATGGAACGTAGTTTGTTGTCAAGATTTTTGTTAGTCCAATGGATGGTAGCCTTGTCATTTGAAAGGTAGTCTATTGTCGAGATTTCATTACTATAATAGATTGTAGCCTTGTCATTATGGAAGGTAGACTCTTGTGGATATTTTGGTTACTCCAATGATGGTACCCTTTTCATTATAGAAGGTTGTCTATTGTTGAGATTTTTGTTACTCCAATGGATGGTAGCCTAGTCATTATGGAAGGTAGTCTGTTGTCGAGATTTTTGTTACTCCATTGGAAGGTAGCCTTGTCATTATGGAAGGTAGTGTGTTGTCTATATTTTTGTTATTCCAATGGATGGTAGCCTTTTCATTATGGAAGGTAGTCTGTTGTCATGATTTTTGTTACTCCAATGGATGGTACCCTTGTCATTATGGAAGGTAGAATGTTATCGATATCTTTGTTACTCCAATGGATGGTAGCTTTGTCATTATGGAAGGTAGTCTGTTGTCGAGATTTTTGTTACTCCATTGGATGGTAGCCTTGTCATTATGAAAGGTAGTGTGTTGTCGATATTTTTGTTATTCCAACGGATGGTAGCCTTTTCATTATGGAAGGTAGTCTGTTGTCGTGATTTTTGTTACTCCAATGGATGGTAGCCTTGTCATTATGGAAGGTAGAATGATGTCGATATCTTTGTTACTTCAATGGATGGTAGCTTTATAATTATGGAAGGTAGTCTGTTGTCGAGATTTTTGTTACTCTAAGGGATGGTTGCCTTGTCATTATGGAACGTAGTTTGTTGTCGAGATTTTTGTTATTCTAATGGATGGTAGCCTTGTCATTATTAAAGGTAGTCTATTGTCGAGATTTCCGTTACTATAATAGATTGTAGCCTTGTCATTATGGAAGGTAGTCTGTTGTCGAGATTTTTGTTACTCCAATTGATGGTAGCCTAATCATTACGGAAGGTAGTCTGTTGTCGAGATTTTTGTTACTCCATTGGATTGTAGCCTTGTCATTATTGAAGGTAGTGTGTTGTCGATATTTTTGTTATTCCAATGGATGGTAGCCTAGTCATTATGGAAGGTAGTATGTAGTCGAGATTTTTGTTACTCCATTGGATGTTAGCCTTGTCATTATGGAAGGTAGTGTGTTGTCGATATTTTTGTTATTCCAATGGATGGTAGCCTTGTCATTATAGAAGGTAGTCTATTGTCAAGATTTTCGTTACTATAATAGATTGTAGCCTTGTCATTATGGAAGGTAGTTTATTGTCGAGATTTTTGTCACTATAATGGATGGTAGCCTTGTAATTATAGAAAGTAGTATATTGTCGAGATTTTTGTCACTACAAGGGATGGTAGCCTTGTCATTATGGAAGGTAGTCTATTGCAGAGATTTTTGTTATTCCAATGGATGGTAGCCTTGTCATTATGAAAGGTAGTCTATTGACGAGATTTTCATTACTATAATAGATTGTAGCCTTGTCGTTATGGAAGGTAGTCTATTGTCGAGATTTTTGTTACTCAAATGGATGGTAGCCTTGTCATTATAGAAAGTAGTATATTGTCGAGATTTTATGTCACTACAATGGATGGTAGCCTTGTCATTATGGAAGGTAGTTTGTTGTCGAGATTTTGGTAATCCAACGGATGGTAGCCTTGTCATTATAGAAGGTTGTCTGTTATCGAGATTTTGTTAATCCAACGGACGATAGCCTTTTCATCATGGAAGGAAGTCTCTTGTGGATATTTTGGTTACTCCAATTATGGTACCCTTTTCATTATAGAAGGTAGTCTGTTGTCGAGATTTTTGTTACTCCAATGGATGGTAGCCTAGTCATTATGGAAGGTAGTCTGTTGTCGAGATTTTTGTTACTCCATTGGAAGGTAGCCTTGTCATTATGGAAGGTAGTATGTTGTCTATATTTTTGTTATTCCAATGGATGGTAGCCTTTTCATTATGGAAGGTAGTCTGTTGTCATGATTTTTGTTACTCCAATGGATGGTACCCTTGTCATTATGGAAGGTAGAATGTTATCGATATCTTTGTTACTCCAATGGATGGTAGCTTTGTCATTATGGAAGGTAGTCTGTTGTCGAGATTTTTGTTACTCCATTGGATGGTAGCCTTGTCATTATGAAAGGTAGTGTGTTGTCGATATTTTTGTTATTCCAATGGATGGTAGCCTTGTCATTATGGAAGGTAGTCTTTTGTCGTGATTTTTGTTACTCCAATGGATGGTAGCCTTGTCATTATGGAAGGTAGAATGTTGTCGATATCTTTGTTACTTCAATGGATGATAGCTTTATAATTATGGAAGGTAGTCTGTTGTCGAGATTTTTGTTACTCTAAGGGATGGTTGCCTTGTCATTATGGAACGTAGTTTGTTGTCGAGATTTTTGTTATTCTAATGGATGGTAGCCTTGTCATTATTAAAGGTAGTCTATTGTCGAGATTTTCGTTACTATAATAGATTGTAGCCTTGTCATTATGGAAGGTAGTCTGTTGTCGAGATTTTTGTTACTCCAATTGATGGTAGCCTAATCATTATGGAAGGTAGTCTGTTGTCGAGATTTTTGTTACTCCATTGGATTGTAGCCTTGTCATTATTGAAGGTAGTGTGTTGTCGATATTTTTGTTATTCCAATGGATGGTAGCCTTGTCTTTATGAAACGTAGTCTGTTGTCGAGATTTTTGTTACTCCAATGGATGGTAGCCTTGTCATTATAGAAGGTAGTCTGTTATCGAGATTTTGTTAATCCAACGGATGGTAGCCTTTTCATTATGGAAGGTAGTCTCTTTTGGATATTTTGGTTACTATAATGATGGTACCCTTGTCATTATGGAAGGTAGTCTGTTGTCGATATTTTTGTCACTACAATGGATGGTAGCCTTGTCATTATGGAAGATAGTCTGTTTTCGAGATTTTAGTTACTCCAATGGATGGTAGCCTTGTCATTATGAAAGGTAGTCTATTGTCAAAATTTTCGTTACTATAATAGATTGTAGCCTTGTCATTATGGAAGGTAGTCTATTGTCGAGATTTTTGTTACTCCAATGGATGGTAGCCTTGTCATTATAGAAAGTAGTATATTGTCGAGATTTTTGTCACTACAATGGATGGTAGCCTTGTCATTATGGAAGGTGGTCTATTGCCGAGATTTTTGTTATTCCAATGGATGGTAGCCTTGTCATTATGAAAGGTAGTCTATTTTCGAGATTTTCATTACTATAATAGATTGTAGCCTTGTCATTATGGAATGTAGTCTGTTGTCAAGATTTTTGTTACTACAATGGATTTAGCCTTGTCGTAATGGAAGGTAGTCTATTGTCGATATTTTTGTTACTCCAATGGATCGTAGCCTATTCATTATGGAAGGTAGTATATAGTCGAGATATTTGTTACTCCATTGGATGGTAGCCTTGTCATTATGGAAGGTAGTGTGTTGTCGATACTTTTGTTATTCAAATGGATTGTAGCCTTGTCATTATGGAAGGTATTCTGTTGTCATGATTTTTGTTACTCCAATGGATGGTAGCCTTGTCATTATGGAAGGTAGTATGTTATCGATATCTTTGTTACTCCAATGGATGGTAGGTTTGTCATTATGGAAGGCAGTTTGTTGTCGGGATTTTTGTTACTCTAAGGGATGGTAGCCTTGTCATTATGGAACTTAGTTTGTTGTCAAGATTTTTGTTAGTCCAATGGATGGTAGCCTTGTCATTATGAAAGGTAGTCTATTGTCGAGATTTCATTACTATAATAGATTGTAGCCTTGTCATTATGGAAGGTAGAATCTTGTGGATATTTTGGTTACTCCAATGATGGTACCCTTTTCATTATAGAAGGTTGTCTATTGTTGAGATTTTTGTTACTCCAATGGATGGTAGCCTAGTCATTATGGAAGGTAGTCTGTTGTCGAGATTTTTGTTACTCCATTGGAAGGTAGCCTTGTCATTATGGAAAGTAGTGTGTTGTCTATATTTTTGTTATTCCAATGGATGGTAGCCTTTTCATTATGGAAGGTAGTATGTTGTCGTGATTTTTGTTACTCCAATGGATGGTACCCTTGTCATTATGGAAGGTAGAATGTTATCGATATCTTTGTTACTCCAATGGATGGTTGCTTTGTCATTATGCAAGGTAGTTTGTTGTCGATATTTTTGTTACTCCAATGGATGGTAGCCTTGTCATTATAGAAGGTAGTCTGTTATCGAGATTTTGTTAATCCAACGGATGGTAGCCTTTTCATTATGGAAGGTAGTCTCTTTTGGATATTTTGGTTACTATAATGATGGTACCCTTGTCATTATAGAAGGTAGTCTGTTGTCGATATTTTTGTCACTACAATGGATGGTAGCCTTGTCATTATGGAAGATAGTCTGTTTTCGAGATTTTAGTTACTCCAATGGATGGTAGCCTTGTCATTATGAAATGTAGTCTATTGTCGAAATTTTCGTTACTATAATAGATTATAGCCTTGTCATTATGGAAGGTAGTCTATTGTCGAGATTTTTGTTACTCCAATGGATGGTAGCCTTGTCATTATAGAAAGTAGTATATTGTCGAGATTTTTGTCACTACAATGGATGGTAGCCTTGTCATTATGGAAGGTGGTCTATTGCCGAGATTTTTGTTATTCCAATGGATGGTAGCCTTGTCATTATGAAAGGTAGTTTATTTTCGAGATTTTCATTACTATAATAGATTGTAGCCTTGTCATTATGGAATGTAGTCTGTTGTCAAGATTTTTGTTACTACAATGGATTTAGCCTTGTCGTAATGGAAGGTAGTCTATTGTCGATATTTTTGTTACTCCAATGGATGGTAGCCTATTCATTATGGAAGGTAGTATATAGTCGAGATTTTTGTTACTCCATTGGATGGTAGCCTTGTCATTATGGAAGGTAGTGTGTTGTCGATATTTTTGTTATTCAAATGGATGGTAGCCTTGTCATTATGGAAGGTATTCTGTTGTCATGATTTTTGTTACTCTAATTGATGGTAGGCTTGTCATTATGGAAGGTAGTATGTTGTCGATATCTTTGTTACTCCAATGGATGGTAGGTTTGTCATTATGGAAGGCAGTCTGTTGTCGGGATTTTTGTTACTCTAAGGGATGGTAGCCTTGTCATTATGGAACGTAGTTTGTTGTCAAGATTTTTGTTAGTCCAATGGATGGTAGCCTTGTCATTATGAAAGGTAGTCTATTGTCGAGATTTCATTACTATAATAGATTGTAGCCTTGTCATTATGGAAGGTAGACTCTTGTGGATATTTTGGTTACTTCAATGATGGTACCCTTTTCATTATAGAAGGTAGTCTATTGTTGAGATTTTTGTTACTCCAATGGATGGTAGCCTAGTCATTATGGAAGGTAGTCTGTTGTCGAGATTTTTGTTACTCCATTGGAAGGTAGCCTTGTCATTATGGAAGGTAGTGTGTTGTCTATATTTTTGTTATTCCAATGGATGGTAGCCTTTTCATTATGGAAGGTAGTATGTTGTCGTGATTTTTGTTACTCCAATGGATGGTACCCTTGTCATTATGGAAGGTAGAATGTTATCGATATCTTTGTTACTCCAATGGATGGTTGCTTTGTCATTATGCAAGGTAGTTTGTTGTCGATATTTTTGTTACTCCATTGGATGGTAGCCTTGACATTATGGAAGGTAGTGTGTTGTCGATATTTTTGTTATTCCAATGGATGGTAGCCTTGTCATTATGGAAGGTAGTCTGTTGTCGTGATTTTTGTTACTCTAATGGATGGTAGCCTTGTCATTATGGAAGGTAGAATGTTGTCGATATCTTTGTTACTCCAATGGATGGTAGCTTTGTAATTATGGAAGGTAGTCTGTTGTCAAGATTTTTGTTACTCTAAGGGCTGGTTGCTTTGTCATTATGGAACGTAGTTTGTTGTCAAGATTTTTCTTATTCTAATGGATGGTAGCCTTGTCCTTATTAAAGGTAGTCTATTGTCGAGATTTTCGTTACTATAATAGATTGTAGCCTTGTCATTATGGAAGGTAGTCTGTTGTCGAGATTTTTGTTAATCCAATTGATGGTAGCCTAATCATTATGGAAGGTAGTCTGTTGTCGAGATTTTTGTTACTCCATTGGATTGTAGCCTTGTCATTATTGAAGGTAGTGTGTTGTCGATATTTTTGTTATTCCAATGGATGGTAGCCTTGTCATTATGGAAGGTAGTCTGTTGTCGAGATTTTTGTTACTCCAATGGATGGTATCCTTGTCATTATAGAAGGTAGTCTATTATCGAGATTTTGTTAATCCAACGGATGGTAGCCTTGTCATTATGAAAGGTAGTCTATTGTCGAGATTTTCGTTACTATAATAGATTGTAGCCTTGTCATTATGGAAGGTAGTCTATTGTCGAGATTTTTGTTACTCCAATGGATGGTAGCCTTGTCATTATAGAAAGTAGTATATTGTCGAGATTTTTGTCACTACAATGGATGGTAGCCTTGTCATTATGGAAGGTAGTCTATTGCCGAGATTTTTGTTATTCCAATGGAATGTAGCCTTGTCATTATGAAAGGTAGTCTATTGTCGAGATTTTCATTACTATAATAGATTGTAGCCTTGTCATTATGGAAGGTAGTCTATTGTCGAGATTTTTGTTACTCCAATGGATGGTAGCCTTGTCATTATAGAAGATAGTATATTGTCGAGATTTTTGTCACTACAATGGATGGTAGCCTTGTCATTATGGAAGGTAGTATGTTGTCGAGATTTTTGTTACTACAATGGATTTAGCCTTGTCGTAATGGAAGGTAGTCTATTGTCGATATTTTTGTTACTCCAATGGATGGTAGCCTATTCATTATGGAAGGTAGTATATAGTCGAGATTTTTGTTACTCCATTGGATGGTAGCCTTGTCATTATGGAAGGTAGTGTGTTGTCGATATTTTTGTTATTCCAATGGATGGTAGCCTTGTCATTATGGAAGGTATTCTGTTGTCATGATTTTTGTTACTCCAATGGATGGTAGCCTCGTCATTATGGAAGGTAGTATGTTGTCGATATCTTTGTTACTCCAATGGATGGTAGGTTTGTCATTATGGAAGGCAGTCTGTTGTCGAGATTTTTGTTACTCTAAGGGATGGTAGCCTTATCATTATGGAATGTAGTTTGTTGTCAAGATTTTTGTTAGTCCAATGGATGGTAGCCTTGTCATTATGAAAGGTAGTCTATTGTCTAGATTTCGTTACTATAATAGATTGTAGCCTTGTCATTATGGAAGGTACTCTATTGTCGATATTTTTGTTACTCCATTGGATGGTAGCCTTGTCTTTATAGAAAGTAGTATATTGTCGAGATTTTTGTCACTACAATGGATGGTAGCCTTGTCATTATGGAAGGTAGTTTGTTGTCCAGATTTTTGTTACTCGATTGGATGGTAGCCTTGTCATTATGGAAGGTAGTGTGTTGTCGATATTTTTTTTATTCCAATGGATGGTAGCCTTTTCATTATGGAAGGTAGTCTGTTGTCGTGATTTTTGTTACTCTAATGGATGGTACCCTTGTCATTATGGAAGGTAGAATGTTATCGATATCTTTGTTACTCCAATGGATGGTAGCTTTGTCATTATGCAAGGTAGTCTGTTGTCGATATTTTTGTTACTCCATTGGATGGTAGCCTTGACATTATGGAAGGTAGTGTGTTGTCGATATTTTTGTTATTCCAATGGATGGTAGCCTTGCCATTATGGAAGGTAGTCTGTTGTCGTGATTTTTATTACTCCAATGGATGGTAGCCTTGTCATTATGGAAGGTAGAATGTTGTCGATATCTTTGTTACTCCAATGGATGGTAGCTTTGTAATTACGGAAGGTAGTCTGTTGTCGAGATTTTTGTTACTCTAAGGGATGGTTGCTTTGTCATTATGGACCGTAGTTTGTTGTCAAGATTTTTCTTATTCGAATGGATGGTAGCCTTGTCATTATTAAAGGTAGTCTATTGTCGAGATTTTCTTTACTATAATAGATTGTAGCCTTGTCATTATGGAAGGTAGTCTGTTGTCGAGATTTTTGTTAATCCAATTGATGGTAGCCTAATCATTATGGAAGGTAGTCTGTTGTCGAGATTTTTGTTACTCCATTGGATTGTAGCCTTGTCATTATTGAAGGTAGTGTGTTGTCGATATTTTTGTTATTCCAATGGATGGTAGCCTTGTTATTATGGAAGGTAGTCTGTTGTCGAGATTTTTGTTACTCCAATGGATGGTATCCTTGTCATTATAGAAGGTAGTCTGTTATCGAGATTTTGTTAATCCAACAGATGGTAGCCTTTTCATTATGGAAGGTAGTCTCTTTTGGATATTTTGGTTACTATAATGATGGTACCCTTGTCATTATGGAAGGTAGTCTGTTGTCGATATTTTTGTCACTACAATGGATGGTAGCCTTGTCATTATTGAAGATAGTCTGTTGTCGAGATTTTAGTTACTCCAATGGATGGTAGCCTTGTCATTATGAAAGGTAGTCTATTGTCGAGATTTTCGTTACTATAATAGATTGTAGCCTTGTCATTATGGAAGGTAGTCTATTGTCGAGATTTTTGTTACTCCAATGGATGGTAGCCTTGTCATTATAGAAAGTAGTATATTGTCGAGATTTTTGTCACTACAATGGATGGTAGCCTTGTCATTATGGAAGGTAGTCTATTGCCGAGATTTTTGTTATTCCAATGGAATGTAGCCTTGTCATTATGAAAGATAGTCTATTGTCGAGATTTTCATTACTATAATAGATTGTAGCCTTGTCATTATGGAAGGTAGTCTATTGTCGAGATTTTTGTTACTCCAATGGATGGTAGCCTTGTCATTATAGAAGATAGTATATTGTCGAGATTTTTGTCACTACAATGGATGGTAGCCTTGTCATTATGGAAGGTAGTCTGTTGTCGAGATTTTTGTTACTACAATGGATTTAGCCTTGTCGTAATGGAAGGTAGTCTATTGTCGATATTTTTGTTACTCCAATGGATGGTAGCCTATTCATTATGGAAGGTAGTATATAGTCGAGATTTTTGTTACTCCATTGGATGGTAGCCTTGTCATTATGGAAGGTAGTGTGTTGTCGATATTTTTGTTATTCCAATGGATGGTAGCCTTGTCATTATGGAAGGTATTCTGTTGTCATGATTTTTGTTACTCCAATGGTTGGTAGCCTTGTCATTATGGAAGGTAGTATGTTGTCGATATCTTTGTTACTCCAATGGATGGTAGGTTTGTCATTATGGAAGGCAGTCTGTTGTCGAGATTTTTGTTACTCTAAGGGATGGTAGCCTTATCATTATGGAATGTAGTTTGTTGTCAAGATTTTTGTTAGTCCAATGGATGGTAGCCTTGTCATTATGAAAGGTAGTCTATTGTCTAGATTTCGATACTATAATAGATTGTAGCCTTGTCATTATGGAAGGTACTCTATTGTCGATATTTTTGTTACTCCATTGGATGGTAGCCTTGTCTTTATAGAAAGTAGTATATTGTCGAGATTTTTGTCACTACAATGGATGGTAGCCTTGTCATTATGGAAGGTAGTTTGTTGTCCAGATTTTTGTTACTCGATTGGATGGTAGCCTTGTCATTATGGAAGGTAGTGTGTTGTCGATATTTTTGTTATTCCAATGGATGGTAGCCTTTTCATTATGGAAGGTAGTCTGTTGTCGTGATTTTTGTTACTCCAATGGATGGTACCCTTGTCATTATGGAAGGTAGAATGTTATCGATATCTTTGTTACTCCAATGGATGGTAGCTTTGTCATTATGCAAGGTAGTCTGTTGTCGATATTTTTTTTACTCCATTGGATGGTAGCCTTGACATTATGGAAGGTAGTGTGTTGTCGATATTTTTGTTATTCCAATGGATGGTAGCCTTGTCATTATGGAAGGTAGTCTGTTGTCGTGATTTTTATTACTCCAATGGATGGTAGCCTTGTCATTATGGAAGGTAGAATGTTGTCGATATCTTTGTTACTCCAATGGATGGTAGCTTTGTAATTATGGAAGGTAGTCTGTTGTCGAGATTTTTGTTACTCTAAGGGATGGTTGCTTTGTCATTATGGACCGTAGTTTGTTGTCAAGATTTTTCTTATTCGAATGGATGGTAGCCTTGTCATTATTAAAGGTAGTCTATTGTCGAGATTTTCGTTACTATAATAGATTGTAGCCTTGTCATTATGGAAGGTAGTCTGTTGTCGAGATTTTTGTTACTCCAATGGATGGTAGCCTTGTCATTATAGAAGGTAGTCTGTTATCGAGATTTTGTTAATCCAACGGATGGTAGCCTTTTCATTATGGAAGGTAGTCCCTTTTGGATATTTTGGTTACTATAATGATGGTACCCTTGTCATTATGGAAGGTAGTCTGTTGTTGATATTTTTGTCACTAGAATGGATGGTAGCCTTGTCATTATGGAAGAAAGTCTGTTGTCGAGATTTTAGTTACTCCAATGGATGGTAGCCTTGTCATTATGAAAGGTAGTCTATTGTCGAGATTTTCGTTACTATAATAGATTGTAGCCTTGTCATTATGGAAGGTAGTCTATTGTCGAGATTTTTGTTACTCCAATGGATGGTAGCCTTGTCATTATATAAAGTAGTATATTGTCGAGATTTTTGTCACTACAATGGATGGTAGCCTTGTCATTATGTAAGGTAGTCTATTGCCGAGATTTTTGTTATTCCAATGGATGGTAGCCTTGTCATTATGAAAGGTAGTCTATTGTCGAGATTTTCATTACTATAATAGATTGTAGCCTTGTCATTATGGAAGGTAGTCTATTGTCGACATTTTTGTTACTCCAATGGATGGTAGCCTTGTCATTATAGAAGATAGTATATTGTCGAGATTTTTGTCACTACAATGGATGGTAGCCTTGTCATTATGCAAGGTAGTCTGTTTTCAAGATTTTTGTTACTACAATGGATTTAGCCTTGTCTTAATGGAAGGTAGTCTATTGTCGATATTTTTGTTACTCCAATGGATAGTAGCCTATTCATTATGGAAGGTAGTATATAGTCGAGATTTTTGTTACTCCATTGGACGGTAGGCTTGACATTATTGAAGGTAGTGTGTTGTCGATATTTTTGTTATTCCAATGGATGGTAGCCTTGTCATTATGGAAGGTATTCTGTTGTCATGATTTTTGTTACTCCAATGGATGGTAGCCTTGTCATTATGGAAGGTAGTATGTTGTCGATATCTTTGTTACTCCAATGGATGGTAGGTTTGTCATTATCGAAGGCAGTCTGTTGTGGAGATTTTTGTTACTCTAAGGGATGGTAGCCTTGTCAATATGGAATGTAGTTTGTTGTCAAGATTTTTGTTAGTCCAATGGATGGTAGCCTTGTCATTATGAAAGGTAGTCTATTGTCGATAGTTTTGTTACTCCATTGGATGGTAGCCTTGTCTTTATAGAAAGTAGTATATTGTCGAGATTTTTGTCACTACAATGGATGGTAGCCTATTCATTATGGAAGGTAGTTTGTTGTCCAGATTTTTGTTACTCGATTGGATGGTAGCCTTGTCATTATGGAAGGTAGTGTGTTGTCGATATTTTTGTTATTCCAATGGATGGTAGCCTTTTCATTATGGAAGGTAGTCTGTTGTCGTGATTTTTGTTACTCCAATGGATGGTACCCTTGTCATTATGGAAGGTAGAATGTTATCGATATCTTTGTTACTCCAATGGATGGTAGCTTTGTCATTATGCAAGGTAGTCTGTTGTCGATATTTTTGTTAATCCATTGGATGGTAGCCTTGACATTATGGAAGGTAGTGTGTTGTCGATATTTTTGTTATTCCAATGGATGGTAGCCTTGTCATTATGGAAGGTAGTCTGTTGTTGTGATTTTTATTACTCCAATGGATGGTAGCCTTGTCATTATGGAAGGTAGAATGTTGTCGATATCTTTGTTACTCCAATGGATGGTAGGTTTGTCATTATGGAAGGTAGTCTGTTGTCGAGATTTTTGTTACTCTAAGGGATGGTTGCCTTGTCATTATGGAACGTAGTTTGTTGTCGAGATTTTTTTTATTCTAATGGATGGTAGCCTTGTCATTATGAAAGGTAGTCTATTGTCAAGATTTTTGTTACTATAATAGATTGTAGCCTTGTCATTATGGAAGGTAGTGTATTGTCCAGATTTTTGTTACTCCAATGGATGGTAGCCTTGTCATTATAGAAGATAGTATATTGTCGAGATTTTTGTCACTACAATGGATGGTAGCCTTGTCATTATGGAAGGTTGTCTATTGTCGAGATTTTTGTTACTACAATGGATTTAGCCTTGTCGTTATGGAAGGTAGTTTGTTGTCGAGATTTTTGTTACTCCAATTGATGGTAGCCTAATCATTATGGAAGGTAGTCTGATGTCGAGATTTTTGTTACTCCATTGGATTGTAGCCTTGTCATTATTGAAGGTAGTGTGTTGTCGATATTTTTTTTATTCCAATGGATGGTAGCCTTGTCATTATGGAAGGTAGTCTGTTGTCGAGATTTTTGTTACTCCCATGGATGGTAGCCTTGTCATTATAGAAGTTAGTCTGTTATCGAGATTTTGTTAATCCAACGGATGGTAGCCTTTACATTATGGAAGGTAGTCTCTTTTGGATATTTTGGTTACTATAATGATTGTACCCTTGTCATTATGGAAGGTAGTCTGTTGTCGATATTTTTGTCACTACAATGTATGGTAGCCTTGTCATTATGGAAGGTAGTCTGTTGTCGAGATTTTAGTTACTCCAATGGATGGTAGCCTTGTCATTATGAAAGGTAGTCTATTGTCGAGATTTTCGTTACCATAATAGATTGTAGCCTTGTCATTATGGAAGGTAGTGTATTGTCGAGATTTTTGTTACTCCAATGGATGGTAGCCTTGTCATTATAGAAGATAGTATATTGTCGAGATTTTTGTCACTACAATGGATGGTAGCCTTGTCATTATAGAAGGTAGTCTGTTGTCGAGATTTTTGTTACTACAATGGATTTACCCTTGTAGTTATGGAAGGTAGTTTGTTGTCGATATTTTTGTTACTCCAATGGATGGTAGCCTAGTCATTATGGAAGGAAGTATGCAGTCGAGATTTTTGTTACTTCATTGGATGGTAGCCTTGTCATTATGGAAGGTAGTGTGTTGTCGATATTTTTGTTAATCCAATGGATGGTAGCATTGTCATTATGGAAGGTAGTCTGTTCTCATGATTTTTGTTACTCCAATGGATGGTAGCCTTGTCATTATGGAAGGTAGAATGTTGTCGATATCTTTGTTACTCCAATGGATGGTAGCTTTGTCATTATGGAAGGTAGTCTGTTGTTGATATTTTTGTTACTCTAAGGGATGGTTGCCTTGTCATTATGGAACGTAGTTTGTTATCGAGATTTTTGTTATTCTAATGCATGGTAGCCTTGTCATTAGGAAAGGTAGTCTGTTGTCGAGATTTTCGTTACTATAATAGACCGTAGACTTGTCATTATGGAAGGTCGTTTGTTGTCAAGATTTTTGTGACTTCAATTGACTGTAGCCTAATCATTATGGAAGGTAGTCTTTTGTTGAGATTTTTGTTACTCCATTGGACGGTAGCCTTGTCATTATTGAAGGTAGTGTGTTGTCTATATTTTTGCTATTCCAATGGGTGGTAGCCTTGTCATTATGGAAGGTAGTCTGTTGTCATGATTTTTGTTACTCCAATGGATTGTAGCCTTGTCATTATGGAAGGTAGTATGTTGTCGATATCTTTGTTACTCCAATGGATGGTAGCTTTCAAATTATGGAAGGAAGTATGTTGTCGATATTTTTGTTACTCCATTGGATGGTAGCCTAGTCATTATTGAAGGTAGTGTGTTGTCGATATTTTTTTTATTCCAATGGATTATAGCCTTGTCATTATGGAAGGTACTATGTTGTCAAGATTTTTGTTACTCCAATGGATGGAAGCCTTGTCATTATAGAAGGTAGTCTGTTATCGAGATTTTGTTAATCCAACGGATGGTAGCCTTTTCATTATGGAAGGTAGTCTCTTGTGGATATTTTGGTTACTCCAATGATGGTACCCTTGTCATTATGGAAGCTAGTCTGTTGTCGATATTTTTGTTACTCGAATGGATGGTAGCCTAGTCATTATGGAAGGTAGTCTGTTGTCAAGATTTTTGTTACTCCATTGGACGGTAGCCTTGTCAAAATGGAAGGTAGTGTGTTGTCGATATTTTTGTTATTCCAATGGATGGTAGCCTTGTCATTATGCAAGGTAGTTTGTTGTCGTGATTTTTATTACTCCAATGGATGATAGCCTTGTCATTTTGGAAGGTAGAATGTTGTCGATATCTTTGTTACTCCAATGGATGGTAGCTTTGTCATTATGGAAGGTAGTCTGTTGTCGAGATTTTTGTTATTCCAATGGACGGTAGCCTTGTCATTCTGGAAGGTAGTCTATTGTCATGATTTTTGTTACTCCAATGGATTGTAGCCTTGTCATTATGGAAGGTAGTATGTTGTCGAAATCTTTGTTACTCCAATGGATGGTAGGTTTGTCATTATGGAAGGCAGTCTGTTGTCGATATTTTTGTTACTCTAAGGGATGGTAGCCTTGTCATTATGGAACGTAGTTTGTTGTCGAGATTTTTGTTATTCTAATGGATGGTAGCCTTGTCATTATAGAAGGTAGTATATTATCGAGATTTTGTTAATCCAACGGATGGTATTCTTTTCATTATGAAAGGTAGTCTCTTGTGGATATTTTGGTTACTCCAATGATGGTACCCTTGTCATTATGCAAGGTAGTCTGTGTCGAGATTTTTGTTACTCCAATGGATGGTAGTCTGTTGTCGAGATTTTTGTTACTCCAATGGATTGTAGCCTTGTCATTATGGAAGGTAGTGTGTTGTCGATATTTTTGTTATTCCAATGGATGGTAGCCTTGTTATTATGGAAGGCAATCTGTTGTAATGATTTTTGTTACTCCAATGGATGGTAGGTTTGTCATTATGGAAGGTAGTATGTTGTCATGATTTTTGTTACTCTAAGGGATGGTAGCCTTGTTATTATGGAACGCAGTTTGTTGTCGATATTTTTGTCACTACAATGGATGGTTCCTTGTCATTATGGAAGGTAGTATGTTGTCGAGATTTTAGTTACTCCAATGGATGGTAGCCTTGTCGTTATGGAAGGTAATCTATTGCCAAGAATTTTCATACTCCAATGGATTATAGCATTGTCATTATGGAATGTAGTCTCTTCTTGATATTTTGTTTACTACAATGATTGTACCCTTGTCATTATGGAAGGTAGTTTGTTGTCGAGATTTTCGTTATTCAATGGATGGTAGCCTAGTCATTATGGAAGGTAGTCTGTTGTCGAGATTTTTGTTACTCCATTGGATGGTAGCCTTGTCATTATGGAAGGTAGTGTGTTGTCGATATTTTTGTTATTCCAATGGATGGTAGCCTTGTCATTATGGAAGGTAGTCTATTATCGTGATTTTTGTTACTCCAATGGATGGTAACCTTGTCATTATGGAAGGTAGAATGTTGTTTATATCTTTGTTACTCAAATGGATGGTAGCTTTGGCATTATGGAAGGTAGTCTGTTGTAGAGATTTTTGTTACTCTAAGGGATGGTTGCCTTGTCATTATGGAATGTAGTTTGTTGTCGAGATTTTTGTTATTCTAATGGATGGTAGTCTTGTCATTATGAAAGGTAGCATATTGTCGAGATTTTTGTTACTATAATAGATTGTAGCCTTGTCATTATGGAAGGTACTCTGTTGTCTAGATTTTTGTTACTCCAATTGATGGTAGCCTAATCATTATGGAAGGTAGTCTGTTGTAGAGATTTTAGTTACTCCAATGGATGGTAGCCTTGTCGTTATGGAAGGTAGTCTATTGCCGAGATTTTTCATACTCCAATTGATTATAGCCTTTTCATTATGGAAGGTAGTCTCTTGTGGATATTTTGGTTACTCCAATGATGGTACCCTTGTCATTATGGAAGGTAGTCTGTTGTCGAGATTTTTGTTACTCCAATGGATGGTAGCCTAGTCATTATGGAAGGTAGTCTGTTGTCGAGATTTTTGTTACTCCATTTGATGGTAGCCTTCTCATTATGGAAGGTAGTGTGTTGTCGATATTTTTGTTATTCCAATGGATGGTAGCGTTGTCATTATGGAAGGTAGTCTATTGTTGTGATTTTTGTTTCTCCAATGGATGGTAGCCTTGTCATTATGGAAGTTAGAATGTTGTCGATATCTTTGTTACTCCAATGGATGATAGCTTTGTCATTATGGAAGGTAGTCTGTTGTCGAGATTTTTGTTACTCTAAGGGATGGTTGCCTTGTCATTATGGAATGTAGTTTGTGGTCAAGATTTTTGTTATTCTAATGGATTGTAGCCTTGTCATTATGAAAGGTAGCCTATTGTCGAGATTTTCGTTACTCAAATAGATTGTAGCCTTGTCATTATGGAAGGTAGTCTGTTGTCGAGATTTTTGTTACTCCAATTGATGGTAGCCTAATCTTTATGGAAGGTAGTCTGTTGTCGAGATTTTTGTTACCTCAATGGATGGTAGCCTTGTCATTATGGAATGTAGTGTGTTGTCGATATTTTTGTTATTCCAATGGATGGTAGCCTTGTCATTATAAAAGGTAGTTTGTTGTCGTGATTTTTGTTACTCCAATGGATGGTAGCCTTGTCATTATGGAAGGTAGAATGTTGTCGATATCTTTGTTACTCCAATGGATGGTAGCTTTGTCATTATGGAAGGTAGTCTGTTGTCGATGTTTTTGTTACTCTAAGGGATGGTTGCCTTGTCATTATGGACCGTTGTTTGTTGTCGAGATTTTTGTTATTCTAATGGATGGTAGCCTTGTCAATATGAAAGATAGTCTATTATTGAGATTTTCGTTACTATAATAGATTGTAGCCTTGTCAGTATGGAAGGTAGTCTGTTGTCGAGATTTTTGTTACTCCAATTGATGGTAGCCTAATCATTATGGAAGGTAGTCTGTTGTCGAGATTTTTGTTACTACATTGGATGGTAGCCTAGTCATTATGGAAGGTAGTCTGTTGTCGAGATTTTTGTTACTCCATTGGATGGTAGCCTTGTCATTATGGAAGGTAGTGTGTCGTCGATATTTTTGTTATTCCAATGGATGGTAGCCTTGTAATTATGGAAGGTAGTCTTTTGTCGTGATTTTTGTTACTCCAATGGATGGTAGCCTTGTCATTATGGATGGTAGAATGTTGTCGATATCTTTGTTACTCCAATGGATGGTAGCTTTGTCATTATGGAATGTAGTTTGTTGTCGAGATTTTTGTTATTCTAATGGATGGTAGCCTTGTCATTATAAAAGGTAGCCTATTGTCGAGATTTTCGTTACTATAATAGATTATAGCCTTGTCATTATGGAAGGTAGTCTGTTGTCGAGATTTTTTTTACTCCAATTGATGGTAGCCTAATCATTATGGAAGGGAGTCTGTTGTCGAGATTTTAGTTACTCCAATGGATGGTAGCCTTGTCGTTATGGAAGGTAGCCTATTGCCGAGATTTTTCATACTCCAATTGATTATAGCCTTTTCATTATGGAAGGTAGTCACTTGTGGATATTTTGGTTACTCCAATGATGGTACCCTTGTCATTATGGAAGGTAGTCTGTTGTCGAGATTTTCGTTACTCCAATGGATGGTAGCCTAGTCATTATGGAAGGTAGTCTGTTGTCGAGATTTTTGTTACTCCAATTGATGGTAGCCTTATCATTATGAAAGGTAGTCTATTGTCGATATTTTTGTCACTACAATGGACGGTAGCCTTGTCATTATGGAAGGTAGTCTGTTGTCGATATTTTTGTTACTCCATTGGATGGTAGCCTTGTCATTATTGAAGGTATTGTGTTGTCGATATTTTTGTTATTCCAGTGGATGGTAATCTTGTCATTATGGAAGGTAGTCTGTTGTCATGATTTTTGTTACTCCAATGGATGGTAGCCTTGTCATTATGGAAGGTAGTATGTTGTCGATATCTTTGTTACTCCAGTGGATGGTAGCTTTCAAATTATGGAAGGTAGTCTGTTGTCGAGATTTTTGTTACTCTAAGGGATGGTAGCCTTGTCATTATGGAACGTAGTTTGTTGTCGAGATTTTTGTTATTCCAATGGATGGTAGCCTTGTCATTATGAAAGGTAGTCTATTGTCGATATTTTTGTCACTACAATGGACGGTAGCCTTGTCATTATGGAAGGTAGTCTGTTGTCGAGATTTTAGTTACTCCAATGGATGGTAGCCTTGTCATTATGGAGGGTAGTCTGTTGTCGTGATTTTTGTTACTCCAATGGATGGTAGCCTAGTCATTATGGAAATTAGTCTATTGTCGTGATTTTTGTTACTGCAATGGATGGTAGCCTTGTCATTATGGAAGGTAGAATGTTGTTGATATCTTTGTTACTTCAATGGATGGTAGCTTTGTCATTATGGAAGGTAGTCTGTTGTCGAGATTTTTGTTACTCTAAGGGATGGTTGCCTTGTCATTATGGAATGTAGTTTGTTGTCGAGATTTTTGTTATTCTAATGGATGGTAGCCTTGTCATTATGAAAGGTAGCCTATTGTCGAGATTTTCGTTACTATAATAGATTGTAGCCTTGTCATTATGGAAGGTAGTCTTTTGTTGAGATTTTTGTTACTCCAATTGATGGTAGCCTAAACATTATGGAAGGTAGTCTGTTTACGATATTTTTGTTACTCCATTGGATGGTAGCCTTGTCATTATTGAAGGTAGTGTGTTGTCGATATTTTTGTTATTCCAATGGATGGTAACCTTGTCATTATGGAAGGTAGTCTGTTGTCATGATTTTTGTTACTCCAATGGATGGTAGCCTTGTCATTATGGAAGGTAGTATGTTGTCGATATCTTTGTTACACCGATGGATGGTAGCTTTCAAATTATGGAAGGTAGTCTGTTGTCGAGATTTTTGTTACTCTAAGGGATGGTAGCCTTGTCATTATGGAACGTAGTTTGTTGTCGAGATTTAAGTTATTCTAATGGATGGTAGCCTTGTCATTATGAAAGGTAGTCTATTGTCGATATTTTTGTCACTACAATGGACGGTAGCCTTGTCATTATGGAAGGTAGTCTGTTGTCGAGATTTTAGTTACTCCAATGAATGGTAGCCTTGTCATTATGGAGGGTAGTCTGTTGTCGTGATTTTTGTTACTCCAATGGATGGTAGCCTAGTCATTATGGAAGTTAGTCTATTGTCGTGATTTTTGTTACTGCAATGGATGGTAGCCTTGTCATTATGGAAGGTAGAATGTTGTTGATATCTTTGTTACTTCAATGGATGGTAGCTTTGTCATTATGGAAGGTAGTCTGTTGTCGAGATTTTTGTTACTCTAAGGGATGGTTGCCTTGTCATTATGGAATGTAGTTTGTTGTCGAGATTTTTGTTATTCTAATGGATGGTAGCCTTGTCATTATGAAAGGTAGCCTATTGTCGAGATTTTCGTTACTATAATAGATTGTAGCCTTGTCATTATGGAAGGTAGTCTTTTGTTGAGATTTTTGTTACTCCAATTGATGGTAGCCTAAACATTATGGAAGGTAGTCTGTTTACGATATTTTTGTTACTCCATTGGATGGTAGCCTTGTCATTATTGAAGGTAGTGTGTTGTCGATATTTTTGTTATTCCAATGGATGGTAACCTTGTCATTATGGAAGGTAGTCTGTTGTCATGATTTTTGTTACTCCAATGGATGGTAGCCTTGTCATTATGGAAGGTAGTATGTTGTCGATATCTTTGTTACACCGATGGATGGTAGCTTTCAAATTATGGAAGGTAGTCTGTTGTCGAGATTTTTGTTACTCTAAGGGATGGTAGCCTTGTCATTATGGAACGTAGTTTGTTGTCGAGATTTAAGTTATTCTAATGGATGGTAGCCTTGTCATTATGAAAGGTAGTCAATTGTCGATATTTTTGTCACTACAATGGATGGTAGCCTTGTCATTATCGAAGGTAGTCTGTTGTCGAGATTTTAGTTACTCCAATGGATGGTAGCCTTGTCATTATGGAAGGTAGTCTGTTGTCGTGATTTTTGTTACTCCAATGGATGATAGCCTTGTCATTATGGAAGGTAGTCTCTTGTGGATATTTTGGTTACTCCAATGATGGTACCCTTGTCATTATGTAAGGTAGTCTGTTGTCTAGATTTTCGTTACTCCAATGGATGGTAGCCTAGTCATTATGGAAGGTAGTCTGTTGTCGAGATTTTTGTTACTCCAATGGATGGTAGCCTTGTCATTATGGAAGGTAGTGTGTTGTCGATATTTTTGTTATACCAATGGATGGTAGCCTTGTCATTATGGAAGTTAGGCTATTGTCGTGATTTTTGGTACTCCAATGGATGGTAGCCTTGTCATTATGGAAGGTAAAATGTTGTCGATATATTTGTTACTCCAATGGATGGTAGCTTTGTCATTATGGAAGGTAGTCTGTTGTGGAGATTTTTGTTACTCTAAGGGATGGTTGCCTTGTCATTATGGAATGTAGTTTGTTGTCGAAATTTTTATTATTCTGATGGACGGTAGCCTTGTCATTATGAAAGGTAGCCTATTGTCGAGATTTTCGTTACTATAATAGATTGTAGCCTTGTCATTATGGAAGGTAGTCTGTTGTCGAGATTTTTGTTACTCCAATTGATGGTAGCCTAATCATTATGGAAGGTAGTCTGTTGTCGATATTTTTGTGACTCCATTGGATGGTAGCCTTGTCATTATTGAAGGTAGTGTGTTGTCGATATTTTTGTTATTCCAATGGATGGTAACCTTGTCATTATGAAAGGTAGTCTGTTGTCATGATTTGTGTTACTCCATTGGATGGTAGCCTTGTCATTATGTAAGGTAGTGTGTTGTCGATATTTTTGTTATTCCAATGGATGGTAGCCTTGTCATTATGGAAGGTAGTCTATTGTCGTGATTTTTGTTACTCCAATGGATGGTAGCCTTGTCATTATGGAAGGTAGAATGTTGTCGATATCTTTGTTACTTCAATGGATGGTAGCTTTGTCATTATGGAAGGTAGTCTGTTGTCGAGATTTTTGTTACTCTAAGGGATGGTTGCCTTGTCATTATGGAATGTAGTTTGTTGTCAAGATTTTTGTTATTCTAATGGATGGTAGCCTTGTCATTGTAAAAGGTAGCCTATTATCGAGATTTTTGTTACTATAATAGATTGTAGCCTTGTCATTATGGAAGGTAGTCTGTTGTCGAGTTTTTTGTTACTCCAATTGATGGTAGCCTAATCATTATGGAAGGTAGTCTGTTGTCGATATTTTTGTTACTCCATTGGATGGTAGCCTTGTCATTATTGAAGGTAGTGTGTTGTCGATATTTTTGTTATTCCAATGGATGGTAATCTTGTCATTATGGAAGGTAGTCTGTTGTCATGATTTTTGTTACTCCAATGGATGGTAGCCTTGTCATTATGGAAGGTAGTATGTTGTCGATATCTTTGTTACTCCAGTGGATGGTAGCTTTCAAATTATGGAAGGTAGTCTGTTGTCGAGATTTTTGTTACTCTAAGGGATGGTAGCCTTGTCATTATGGAACGTAGTTTGTTGTCGAGATTTTTGTTATTCCAATGGATGATAGCCTTGTCATTATGAAAGGTAGTCTATTGTCGATATTTTTGTCACTACAATGGATGGTAGCCTTGTCATTATGGAAGGTAGTCTGTTGTCGAGATTTTTGTTACTCCAATGGATGGTAGCCTTGTCTTTATGGAGGGTAGTCTGTTGTCGTGATTTTTGTTACTCCAATGGATGGTAGCCTTGTCATTGTAAAAGGTAGCCTATTATCGAGATTTTTGTTACTATAATAGATTGTAGCCTTGTCATTATGGAAGGTAGTCTGTTGTCGAGTTTTTTGTTACTCCAATTGATGGTAGCCTAATCATTATGGAAGGTAGTTTGTTGTCGATATTTTTGTTACTCCATTGGATGGTAGCCTTGTCATTATTGAAGGTAGTATGTTGTCGATATTTTTGTTATTCCAATGGATGGTAATCTTGTCATTATGGAAGGTAGTCTGTTGTCATGATTTTTGTTACTCCAATGGATGGTAGCCTTGTCATTATGGAAGGTAGTATGTTGTCGATATCTTTGTTACTCCAGTGGATGGTAGCTTTCAAATTATGGAAGGTAGTCTGTTGTCGAGATTTTTGTTACTCTAAGGGATGGTAGCCTTGTCATTATGGAACGTAGTTTGTTGTCGAGATTTTTGTTATTCCAATGGATGATAGCCTTGTCATTATGAAAGGTAGTCTATTGTCGATATTTTTGTCACTACAATGGATGGTAGCCTTGTCATTATGGAAGGTAGTCTGTTGTCGAGATTTTAGTTACTCCAATGGATGGTAGCCTTGTCTTTATGGAGGGTAGTCTGTTGTCGTGATTTTTGTTACTCCAATGGATGGTAGCCTAGTCATTATGGAAGTTAGTCTATTGTCGTGATTTTTGTTACTGCGATGGATGGTAGCCTTGTCATTATGGAAGGTAGAATGTTGTTGATATCTTTGTTACTTCAATGGATGGTAGCTTTGTCATTATGGAAGGTAGTCTGTTGTCGAGATTTTTGTTACTCTAAGGGATGGTTGCCTTGTCATTATGGAATGTAGTTTGTTGTCGAGATTTCTGTTATTCTAATGGATGGTAGCCTTGTCATTATGAAAGGTAGCCTATTGTCGAGATTTTCGTTACTATAATAGATTGTAGCCTTGTCATTATGGAAGGTAGTCTTTTGTTGAGATTTTTGTTACTCCAATTGATGGTAGCCTAAACATTATGGAAGGTAGTCTGTTTACGATATTTTTGTTACTCCATTGGATGGTAGCCTTGTCATTATTGAAGGTAGTGTGTTATCGATATTTTTGTTATTCCAATGGATGGTAACCTTGTCATTATGGAAGGTAGTCTGTTGTCATGATTTTTGTTACTCCAATGGATGGTAGCCTTGTCATTATGGAAGGTAGTATGTTGTTGATATCTTTGTTACACCGATGGATGGTAGCTTTCAAATTATGGAAGGTAGTCTGTTGTCGAGATTTTTGTTACTCTAAGGGATGGTAGCCTTGTCATTATGGAACGTAGTTTGTTGTCGAGATTTAAGTTATTCTAATGGATGGTAGCCTTGTCATTATGAAAGGTAGTCTATTGTCGATATTTTTGTCACTACAATGGATGGTAGCCTTGTCATTATCGAAGGTAGTCTGTTGTCGAGATTTTAGTTACTCCAATGGATGGTAGCCTTGTCATTATGGAAGGTAGTCTGTTGTCGTGATTTTTGTTACTCCAATGGATGATAGCCTTGTCATTTTGGAAGGTAGTCTCTTGTGGATATTTTGGTTACTCCAATGATGGTACCCTTGTCATTATGTAAGGTAGTCTGTTGTCTAGATTTTCGTTACTCCAATGGATGGTAGCCTAGTCATTATGGAAGGTAGTCTGTTGTCGAGATTTTTGTTACTCCATTGGATGGTAGCCTTGTCATTATGGAAGGTAGTGTGTTGTCGATATTCTTGTTATACCAATGGATGGTAGCCTTGTCATTATGGAAGTTAGGCTATTGTCGTGATTTTTGGTACTCCAATGAATGGTAGCCTTGTCATTATGGAAGGTAAAATGTTGTCGATATATTTGTTACTCCAATGGATGGTAGCTTTGTCATTATGGAAGGTAGTCTGTTGTGGAGATTTCTGTTACTCTAAGGGATGGTTGCCTTGTCATTATGGAATGTAGTTTGTTGTCGAGATTTTTGTTATTCTGATGGACGGTAGCCTTGTCATTATGAAAGGTAGCCTATTGTCGAGATTTTCGTTACTATAATAGATTGTAGCCTTGTCATTATTGAAGGTAGTGTGTTGTCGATATTTTTGTTATTCCAATGGATGGTAACCTTGTCATTATGAAAGGTAGTCTGTTGTCATGATTTTTGTTACTCCATTGGATGGTAGCCTTGTCATTATGTAAGGTAGTGTGTTGTCGATATTTTTGTTATTCCAATGGATGGTAGCCTTGTCATTATGGAAGGTAGTCTATTGTCGTGATTTTTGTTACTCCAATGGATGGTAGCCTTGTCATTATGGAAGGTAGAATGTTGTCGATATCTTTGTTACTTCAATGGATGGTAGCTTTGTCATTATGGAAGGTAGTCTGTTGTCGAGATTTTTGTTACTCTAAGGGATGGTTGCCTTGTCATTATGGAATGTAGTTTGTTGTCAAGATTTTTGTTATTCTAATGGATGGTAGCCTTGTCATTGTAAAAGGTAGCCTATTATCGAGATTTTTGTTACTATAATAGATTGTAGCCTTGTCATTATGGAAGGTAGTCTGTTGTCGAGTTTTTTGTTACTCCAATTGATGGTAGCCTAATCATTATGGAAGGTAGTCTGTTGTCGATATTTTTGTTACTCCATTGGATGGTAGCCTTATCATTATTGAAGGTAGTGTGTTGTCGATATTTTTGTTATTCCAATGGATGGTAATCTTGTCATTATGGAAGGTAGTCTGTTGTCATGATTTTTGTTACTCCAATGGATGGTAGCCTTGTCATTATGGAAGGTAGTATGTTGTCGATATCTTTGTTACTCCAGTGGATGGTAGCTTTCAAATTATGGAAGGTAGTCTGTTGTCGAGATTTTTGTTACTCTAAGGGATGGTAGCCTTGTCATTATGGAACGTAGTTTGTTGTCGAGATTTTTGTTATTCCAATGGATGATAGCCTTGTCATTATGAAAGGTAGTCTATTGTCGATATTTTTGTCACTACAATGGATGGTAGCCTTGTCATTATGGAAGGTAGTCTGTTGTCGAGATTTTAGTTACTCCAATGGATGGTAGCCTTGTCTTTATGGAGGGTAGTCTGTTGTCGTGATTTTTGTTACTCCAATGGATGGTAGCCTAGTCATTATGGAAGTTAGTCTATTGTCGTGATTTTTGTTACTGCGATGGATGGTAGCCTTGTCATTATGGAAGGTAGAATGTTGTTGATATCTTTGTTACTTCAATGGATGGTAGCTTTGTCATTATGGAAGGTAGTCTGTTGTCGAGATTTTTGTTACTCTAAGGGATGGTTGCCTTGTCATTATGGAATGTAGTTTGTTGTCGAGATTTTTGTTATTCTAATGGATGGTAGCCTTGTCATTATGAAAGGTAGCCTATTGTCGAGATTTTCGTTACTATAATAGATTGTAGCCTTGTCATTATGGAAGGTAGTCTTTTGTTGAGATTTTTGTTACTCCAATTGATGGTAGCCTAAACATTATGGAAGGTAGTCTGTTTACGATATTTTTGTTACTCCATTGGATGGTAGCCTTGTCATTATTGAAGGTAGTGTGTTGTCGATATTTTTGTTATTCCAATGGATGGTAACCTTGTCATTATGGAAGGTAGTCTGTTGTCATGATTTTTGTTACTCCAATGGATGGTAGCCTTGTCATTATGGAAGGTAGTATGTTGTCGATATCTTTGTTACACCGATGGATGGTAGCTTTCAAATTATGGAAGGTAGTCTGTTGTCGAGATTTTTGTTACTCTAAGGGATGGTAGCCTTATCATTATGGAACGTAGTTTATTGTCGAGATTTAAGTTATTCTAATGGATGGTAGCCTTGTCATTATGAAAGGTAGTCTATTGTGGATATTTTTGTCACTACAATGGATGGTAGCCTTGTCATTATCGAAGGTAGTCTGTTGTCGAGATTTTAGTTACTCCAATGGATGGTAGCCTTGTCATTATGGAAGGTAGTCTGTTGTCGTGATTTTTGTTACTCCAATGGATGATAGCCTTGTCATTATGGAAGGTAGTCTCTTGTGGATATTTTGGTTACTCCAATGATGGTACCCTTGTCATTATGGAAGGTAGTCTGTTGTCTAGATTTTCGTTACTCCAATGGATGGTAGCCTAGTCATTATGGAAGGTAGTCTGTTGTCGAGATTTTTGTTACTCCATTGGATGGTAGCCTTGTCATTATGGAAGGTAGTGTGTTGTCGATATTTTTGTTATACCAATGGATGGTAGCCTTGTCATTATGGAAGTTAGTCTATTGTCGTGATTTTTGGTACTCCAATGGATGGTAGCCTTGTCATTATGGAAGGTAAAATGTTGTCGATATATTTGTTACTCCAATGGATGGTAGCTTTGTCATTATGGAAGGTAGTATGTTGTGGAGATTTTTGTTACTCTAAGGGATGGTTGCCTTGTCATTATGGAATGTAGTTTGTTGTCGAGATTTTTGTTATTCCAATTGATGGGAGCCTTGTCATTATGAAAGGTAGTCTATTGTCGATATTTTTGTCACTACAATGGATGGTAGCCTTGTCATTATGGAAGGTAGTCTGTTGTTGATATTTTTGTTACTCCAATTGATGGTAGCCTAATCATTATGGAAGGTAGTCTGTTGTCGAGAATTTTGTTACTCCATTGGATGGTAGCCTTGTCATTATTGAAGGTAGTGTGTTGTCGATATTTTTGTTATTCCAATGGATGGAAGCCTTGTCATTATGAAAGGTAGTCTATTGTCGAGATTTTCGTTACTATAATAGATTGTAGCCTTGTCATTATGGAAGGTAGTCTGTTGTCGAGATTTTTGTTACTCCAATTGATGGTAGCCTAATCATTATGGAAGGTAGTCTGTTGTCGAGATTTTTGTTAGTCCATTGGATGGTAGCCTTGTCATTATTGAAGGTAGTGTGTTGTCGATATTTTTGTTATTCCAATGGATTGTAGCCCTTTCATTATGGAAGGTAGTCTGTTGTCATGATTTTTGTTACTCCAATGGATGGTAGCCTTGTCATTATGTAAGGTAGTGTGTTGTCGATATTTTTGTTATTCCAATGGATGGTAGCCTTGTCATTATGGAAGGTAGTCTATTGTCGTGATTTTTGTTACTCCAATGGATGGTAGCCTTGTCATTATGGAAGGTAGAATGTTGTCGATATCTTTGTTACTTCAATGGATGGTAGCTTTGTCATTATGGAAGGTAGTCTGTTGTCGAGATTTTTGTTACTCTAAGGGATGGTTGCCTTGTCATTATGGAATGTAGTTTGTTGTCAAGATTTTTGTTATTCTAATGGATGGTAGCCTTGTCATTGTAAAAGGTAGCCTATTATCGAGATTTTTGTTACTATAATAGATTGTAGCCTTGTCATTATGGAAGGTAGTCTGTTGTCGAGTTTTTTGTTACTCCAATTGATGGTAGCCTAATCATTATGGAAGGTAGTCTGTTGTCGATATTTTTGTTACTCCATTGGATGGTAGCCTTGTCATTATTGAAGGTAGTGTGTTGTCGATATTTTTGTTATTCCAAATGTATGGTAATCTTGTCATTATGGAAGGTAGTCTGTTGTCATGATTTTTGTTACTCCAATGGATGGTAGCCTTGTCATTATGGAAGGTAGTATGTTGTCGATATCTTTGTTACTCCAGTGGATGGTAGCTTTCAAATTATGGAAGGTAGTCTGTTGTCGAGATTTTTGTTACTCTAAGGGATGGTAGCCTTGTCATTATGGAACGTAGTTTTTGTCGAGATTTTTGTTATTCCAATGGATGATAGCCTTGTCATTATGAAAGGTAGTCTATTGTCGATATTTTTGTCACTACAATGGATGGTAGCCTTGTCATTATGGAAGGTAGTCTGTTGTCGAGATTTTAGTTACTCCAATGGATGGTAGCCTTGTCTTTATGGAGGGTAGTCTGTTGTCGTGATTTTTGTTACTCCAATGGATGGTAGCCTAGTCATTATGGAAGTTAGTCTATTGTCGTGATTTTTGTTACTGCGATGGATGGTAGCCTTGTCATTATGGAAGGTAGAATGTTGTTGATATCATTGTTACTTCAATGGATGGTAGCTTTGTCTTTATGGAAGGTAGTCTGTTGTCGAGATTTTTGTTACTCTAAGGGATGGTTGCCTTGTCATTATGGAATGTAGTTTGTTGTCGAGATTTTTGTTATTCTAATGGATGGTAGCCTTGTCATTATGAAAGGTAGCCTATTGTCGAGATTTTCGTTACTATAATAGATTGTAGCCTTGTCATTATGGAAGGTAGTCTTTTGTTGAGATTTTTGTTACTCCAATTGATGGTAGCCTAAACATTATGGAAGGTAGTCTGTTTACGATATTTTTGTTACTCCATTGGATGGTAGCCTTGTCATTATTGAAGGTAGTGTGTTGTCGATATTTTTGTTATTCCAATGGATGGTAACCTTGTCATTATGGAAGGTAGTCTGTTGTCATGATTTTTGTTACTCCAATGGATGGTAGCCTTGTCATTATGGAAGGTAGTATGTTGTCGATATCTTTGTTACACCGATGGATGGTAGCTTTCAAATTATGGAAGGTAGTCTGTTGTCGAGATTTTTGTTACTCTAAGGGATGGTAGCCTTGTCATTATGGAACGTAGTTTGTTGTCGAGATTTAAGTTATTCTAATGGATGGTAGCCTTGTCATTATGAAAGGTAGTCTATTGTCGATATTTTTGTCACTACAATGGATGGTAGCCTTGTCATTATCGAAGGTAGTCTGTTGTCGAGATTTTAGTTACTCCAATGGATGGTAGCCTTGTCATTATGGAAGGTAGTCTGTTGTCGTGATTTTTGTTACTCCAATGGATGATAGCCTTGTCATTATGGAAGGTAGTCTCTTGTGGATATTTTGGTTACTCCAATGATGGTACCCTTGTCATTATGGAAGGTAGTCTGTTGTCTAGATTTTCGTTACTCCAATGGATGGTAGCCTAGTCATTATGGAAGGTAGTCTGTTGTCGAGATTTTTGTTACTCCATTGGATGGTAGCCTTGTCATTATGGAAGGTAGTGTGTTGTCGATATTTTTGTTATACCAATGGATGGTAGCCTTGTCATTATGGAAGTTAGTCTATTGTCGTGATTTTTGGTACTCCAATGGATGGTAGCCTTGTCATTATGGAAGGTAAAATGTTGTCGATATATTTGTTACTCCAATGGATGGTAGCTTTGTCATTATGGAAGGTAGTATGTTGTGGAGATTTTTGTTACTCTAAGGGATGGTTGCCTTGTCATTATGGAATGTAGTTTGTTGTCGAGATTTTTGTTATTCCAATTGATGGGAGCCTTGTCATTATGAAAGGTAGTCTATTGTCGATATTTTTGTCACTACAATGGATGGTAGCCTTGTCATTATGGAAGGTAGTCTGTTGTCGATATTTTTGTTACTCCAATTGATGGTAGCCTAATCATTATGGAAGGTAGTCTGTTGTCGAGAATTTTGTTACTCCATTGGATGGTAGCCTTGTCATTATTGAAGGTAGTGTGTTGTCGATATTTTTGTTATTCCAATGGATGGAAGCCTTGTCATTATGAAAGGTAGTCTATTGTCGAGATTTTCGTTACTATAATAGATTGTAGCCTTGTCATTATGGAAGGTAGTCTGTTGTCGAGATTTTTGTTACTCCAATTGATGGTAGCCTAATCATTATGGAAGGTAGTCTGTTGTCGAGATTTTTGTTAGTCCATTGGATGGTAGCCTTGTCATTATTGAAGGTAGTGTGTTGTCGATATTTTTGTTATTCCAATGGATTGTAGCCCTTTCATTATGGAAGGTAGTCTGTTGTCATGATTTTTGTTACTCCAATGGATGGTAGCCTTGTCATTATGTAAGGTAGTGTGTTGTCGATATTTTTGTTATTCCAATGGATGGTAGCCTTGTCATTATGGAAGGTAGTCTATTGTCGTGATTTTTGTTACTCCAATGGATGGTAGCCTTGTCATTATGGAAGGTAGAATGTTGTCGATATCTTTGTTACTTCAATGGATGGTAGCTTTGTCATTATGGAAGGTAGTCTGTTGTCGAGATTTTTGTTACTCTAAGGGATGGTTGCCTTGTCATTATGGAATGTAGTTTGTTGTCAAGATTTTTGTTATTCTAATGGATGGTAGCCTTGTCATTGTAAAAGGTAGCCTATTATCGAGATTTTTGTTACTATAATAGATTGTAGCCTTGTCATTATGGAAGGTAGTCTGTTGTCGAGTTTTTTGTTACTCCAATTGATGGTAGCCTAATCATTATGGAAGGTAGTCTGTTGTCGATATTTTTGTTACTCCATTGGATGGTAGCCTTGTCATTATTGAAGGTAGTGTGTTGTCGATATTTTTGTTATTCCAATGGATGGTAATCTTGTCATTATGGAAGGTAGTCTGTTGTCATGATTTTTGTTACTCCAATGGATGGTAGCCTTGTCATTATGGAAGGTAGTATGTTGTCGATATCTTTGTTACTCCAGTGGATGGTAGCTTTCAAATTATGGAAGGTAGTCTGTTGTCGAGATTTTTGTTACTCTAAGGGATGGTAGCCTTGTCATTATGGAACGTAGTTTGTTGTCGAGATTTTTGTTATTCCAATGGATGATAGCCTTGTCATTTTGAAAGGTAGTCTATTGTCGATATTTTTGTCACTACAATGGATGGTAGCCTTGTCATTATGGAAGGTAGTCTGTTGTCGAGATTTTAGTTACTCCAATGGATGGTAGCCTTGTCTTTATGGAGGGTAGTCTGTTGTCGTGATTTTTGTTACTCCAATGGATGGTAGCCTAGTCATTATGGAAGTTAGTCTATTGTCGTGATTTTTGTTACTGCGATGGATGGTAGCCTTGTCATTATGGAAGGTAGAATGTTGTTGATATCTTTGTTACTTCAATGGATGGTAGCTTTGTCATTATGGAAGGTAGTCTGTTGTCGAGATTTTTGTTACTCTAAGGGATGGTTGCCTTGTCATTAAGGAATGTAGTTTGTTGTCGAGATTTTTGTTATTCTAATGGATGGTAGCCTTGTCATTATGAAAGGTAGCCTATTGTCGAGATTTTCGTTACTATAATAGATTGTAGCCTTGTCATTATGGAAGGTAGTCTTTTGTTGAGATTTTTGTTACTCCAATTGATGGTAGCCTAAACATTATGGAAGGTAGTCTGTTTACGATATTTTTGTTACTCCATTAGATGGTAGCCTTGTCATTATTGAAGGTAGTGTGTTGTCGATATTTTTGTAATTCCAATGGATGGTAACCTTGTCATTATGGAAGGTAGTCTGTTGTCATGATTTTTGTTACTCCAATGGATGGTAGCCTTGTCATTATGGAAGGTAGTATGTTGTCGATATCTTTGTTACACCGATGGATGGTAGCTTTCAAATTATGGAAGGTAGTCTGTTGTCGAGATTTTTGTTACTCTAAGGATGGTAGCCTTGTCATTATGGAACGTAGTTTGTTGTCGAGATTTAAGTTATTCTAATGGATGGTAGCCTTGTCATTATGAAAGGTAGTCTATTGTCGATATTTTTGTCACTACAATGGATGGTAGCCTTGTCATTATCGAAGGTAGTCTGTTGTCGAGATTTTAGTTACTCCAATGGATGGTAGCCTTGTCATTATGGAAGGTAGTCTGTTGTCGTGATTTTTGTTACTCCAATGGATGATAGCCTTGTCATTATGGAAGGTAGTCTCTTGTGGATATTTTGGTTACTCCAATGATGGTACCCTTGTCATTATGGAAGGTAGTCTGTTGTCTAGATTTTCGTTACTCCAATGGATGGTAGCCTAGTCATTATGGAAGGTAGTCTGTTGTCGAGATTTTTGTTACTCCATTGGATGGTAGCCTTGTCATTATGGAAGGTAGTGTGTTGTCGATATTTTTGTTATACCAATGGATGGTAGCCTTGTCATTATGGAAGTTAGTCTATTGTCGTGATTTTTGGTACTCCAATGGATGGTAGCCTTGTCATTATGGAAGGTAAAATGTTGTCGATATATTTGTTACTCCAATGGATGGTAGCTTTGTCATTATGGAAGGTAGTATGTTGTGGAGATTTTTGTTACTCTAAGGGATGGTTGCCTTGTCATTATGGAATGTAGTTTGTTGTCGAGATTTTTGTTATTCCAATTGATGGGAGCCTTGTCATTATGAAAGGTAGTCTATTGTCGATATTTTTGTCACTACAATGGATGGTAGCCTTGTCATTATGGAAGGTAGTCTGTTGTCGATATTTTTGTTACTCCAATTGATGGTAGCCTAATCATTATGGAAGGTAGTCTGTTGTCGAGAATTTTGTTACTCCATTGGATGGTAGCCTTGTCATTATTGAAGGTAGTGTGTTGTCGATATTTTTGTTATTCCAATGGATGGAAGCCTTGTCATTATGAAAGGTAGTCTATTGTCGAGATTTTCGTTACTATAATAGATTGTAGCCTTGTCATTATGGAAGGTAGTCTGTTGTCGAGATTTTTGTTACTCCAATTGATGGTAGCCTAATCATTATAGAAGGTAGTCTGTTGTCGAGATTTTTGTTAGTCCATTGGATGGTAGCCTTGTCATTATTGAAGGTAGTGTGTTGTCGATATTTTTGTTATTCCAATGGATTGTAGCCCTTTCATTATAGAAGGTAGTCTGTTGTCATGATTTTTGTTACTCCAATGGATGGTAGCCTTGTCATTATGGAAGGTAGTATGTTGTCGATATCTTTGTCACTCCAATGGATGGTAGCTTTCAAATTATGGAAGGTAGTCTGTTGTCGAGATTTTTGTTACTCTAAGGGATGGTAGCCTTGTCATTATGGAACGTAGTTTGTTGTCGAGATTTTTGTTATTCCAATGGATGGTAGCCTTGTCATTATGAAAGGTAGTTTGTTGTCATGATTTTTGTTACTCCAATGGATGGTAGCCTTGTCATTATGGAAGGTAGTATGTTGTCGATATCTTTGTTACTCCAGTGGATGGTAGCTTTCAAATTATGGAAGGTAGAATGTTGTCGATATCTTTGTTACTCCAATGGATGGAAGCTTTGTCATTATGGAAGCCTTGTCATTATGGAAGGTAGTCTGTAGTCGAGATTTTTGTTACTCTAAGGGATGGTAGGCTTGTCATTATGGAACGAAGTTTGTTGTCGAGATTTTTGTTATTCCAATGGATGATAGCCTTGTCATTATGAAAGGTAGTCTATTGTCGAAATTTTTGTCACTACAATGGATGGTAGCCTTGTCATTATGGAAGGTAGTCTGTTGTCGAGATTTTAGTTACTCCAATGGATGGTAGCCTTGTCATTATGGAAGGTAGTCTTTTGTCGTGATTTTTGTTACTCCAATGGATGGTAGCCTTGTCATTATTGAAGGTAGTCTATTGTCGTGATTTTTTTTTACTCCAATGGATGGTAGCCTTGTCATTATGGAAGGGAGAATGTTTTCGATATCTTTGTTACTCCAATGGATGGTATCTTTGTCATTATGGAAGGTAGTCTGTTGTCGAGATTTTTGTTACTCTAAGGGATGGTTGCCTTGTCATTATGGAATGTAGTTTGTTGTCGAGATTCTTGTTATTCTAATGGATGGTAGCCTTGTCATTATGAAAGGTAGCCTATTGTCAAGATTTTCGTTACTATAATAGATTGTAGCCTTGTCATTATGGAAGGTAGTCTGTTGTCGAGATTTTTGTTACTCCAATTGATGGTAGCCTAATCATTTGGAAGGTAGTCTGTTGTCGATATTTTTGTTACTCCATTGGATGGTAGCCTTGTCATTATTGAAGGTAGTGTGTTGTCGATATTTTTGTTATTGCAATGGATGTTAACCTTGTCATTATGGAAGGTAGTCTGTTGTCATGATTTTTGTTACTCCAATGGATGGTAGCCTTGTCATTATGTAAGGTAGTATGTTGTCGATTTCTTTGTTACTCCAATGGATGGTAGCTTTCAAATTATGGAAGGTAGTCTGTTGTCGAGATTTTTGTTACTCTAAGGCATGGTAGCCTTGTCATTATGGAATGTAGTTTGTTGTCGAGATTTTTGTTATTCCAATGGATGGTAGTCTTGTCATTATGAAAGGTAGTCTATTGTCGATATTTTTGTCACTACAATGGATGGTATCCTTGTCATTATGGAAGGTAGTCTGTTGTCGAGATTTTAGTTACTCCAATGGATGGTAGCCTTGTCATTATGGAAGGTAGTGTGTTGTCGAGATTTTCGTTACTATAATAGATTGTAGCCTTGACATTATGGAAGGTAGTCTGTTGTCGAGATTTTTGTTACTCCAATTGATGGTAGCTTAATCATTATGGAAGGTAGTTTGTTGTCGATATTTTTGTTACTCCATTGGATGGTAGCCTTGTCATTATTGAAGGTAGTGTGTTGTCGATATTTTTGTTATTCCAATGGATGGTAACCTTGTCATTATGGAAGGTAGTCTGTTGTCATGATTTTTGTTACTCCATTGGATGGTAGCCTTGTCATTATGGAAGGTAGTGTGTTGTCGATATTTTTGTTATTCCAATGGATGGTAGCCTTGTCATTATGGAAGGTAGTCTATTGTCGTGATTTTTGTTACTCCAACGGATGGTAGCCTTGTCATTATGGAAGGTATAATGTTCTCGATATCTTTGTTACTCCAATGGATGGTAGCTTTGTCATTATGGAAGGTAGTCTATTGTCGAGATTTTTGTTACTCTAAGGGATGGTTGCCTTGTCATTATGGAATGTAGTTTGTTGTCGATATTTTTGTTATTCCAATGGATGGTAGCCTTGTCATTGTAAAAGGTAGCCTATTGTCGTGATTTCCGTTACTATAATAGATTGTAGCCTTGTCATTATGGAAGGTAGTCTGTTGTCGAGATTTTTGTTACTCCAATTGATGGTAGCCTAATCATTATGGAAGGTAGTCTGTTGTCGATATTTTTGTTACTTCATTGGATGGTAGCCTTGTCATTATTGAAGGTAGTGTGTTGTCGATATTTTTGTTATTCCAATGGATGGTAACCTTGTCATTATGGAAGGTAGTCTGTTGTCATGATTTTTGTTACTCCAATGGATGGTAGCCTTGTCATTATGGAAGGTAGTCTGTTGTCGAGATTTTTGTTACTCCATTGGATGGTAACCTTGTCATTATGGAAGGTAGTGTGTTGTCGATATTTTTTTATTCCAATGGATGGTAGCCTTGTCATTATGGAAGGTAGTCTATTGACGTGATTTTTGTTACTCCAATGGATGGTAGCCTTGTCATTATGGAAGGTAGAATGTTGTTGATATCTTTGTTACTCCAATGGATGGTAGCTTTGTCATTATGGAAGGTAGTCTGTTGTCGAGATATTTGTTACTCTAAGGGATGGTTGCCTTGTCATTATGGAATGTAGTTTGTTGTCGAGATTTTTGTTATTCTAATGGACGGTAGCCTTGTCATTATGAAAGGTAGCCTATTGTCGAGATTTTCGTTACTATAATAGATTGTAGCCTTGTCATTATGGAAGGTAGTCTGTTGTCGAGATTTTTGTTACTCCAATTGATGGTAGCCTAATCATTATGGAAGGTAGTCTGTTGTCGATATTTTTGTTACTCCATTGGATGGTAGCCTTGTCATTATTGAAGGTAGTGTGTTGTCGATATTTTTGTTATTCCAATGGATGGTAACCTTGTCATAATGGAAGGTAGTCTGTTGTCATGATTTTTGTTACTCCAATGGATGGTAGCCTTGTCATTATGGAAGGTAGTATGTTGTCGATATCTTTGTTACACCGATGGATGGTAGCTTTCAAATTATGGAAGGTAGTCTGTTGTCGAGATTTTTGTTACTCTAAGGGATGGTAGCCTTGTCATTATGGAACGTAGTTTGTTGTCGAGATTTAAGTTATTCCAATGGATGGTAGCCTTGTCATTATGAAAGGTAGTCTATTGTAGATATTTTTGTCACTACAATGGATGGTATCCTTGTCATTATGGAAGTTAGTCTGTTGTCGAGATTTTAGTTACTCCAATGGATGGTAGCCTTGTCATTATGGAAGGTAGTATGTTGTCATGATTTCTGTTACTCCAATGGATGGTAGCCTTGTCATTATGGAAGGTAGAATGTTGTCGATATCTTTGTTACTCCAATGGATGGAAGCTTTGTCATTATGGAAGGTAGTCTCTTGTCGATATCTTTGTTACTCCAATGGATGGTAGCTTTCAAATTATGGAAGGTAGTCTGTAGTTGAGATTTTTGTTACTCTAAGGGATGGTAACCTTGTCATTATGGAACGAAGTTTGTTGTCGAGATTTTTGTTATTCCAATGGATGGTAGCCTTGTCATTATGAAAGGTAGTCTGTTGTCGAGATTTTAGTTACTCCAATGTATGGAAGCCTTGCCATTATGGAAGGTAGTCTGTTGTCGTGATTTTTGTTACTCCAATGGATGGTAGCTTTGTCATTATGGAAGGTATTCTGTTGTCGAGATTTTTGTTACTCTAAGGGATGGTAGCCTTGTCATAATGGAATGTAGTTTGTTGTCGAGATTTTTGTTATTCCAATGGATGGTAGTCTTGTCATTATGAAAGGTAGTCTATTGTCGATATTTTTGTCACTACAATGGATGGTATCCTTGTCATTATGGAAGGTAGTCTGTTGTCGAGATTTTAGTTACTCCAATGGATGGTAGCCTTGTCATTATGGAAGGTAGTCTGTTGTCGTGGTTTTTGTTACTCCAATGGATGGTAGCCTTGTCATTATGGAAGGTAGAATGTTGTCGATATCTTTGTTACTCCAATGGATGGAAGCTTTGTCATTATGGAAGGTAGTCTCTTGTGGATATTTTGGTTATTCCAATGATGGTACCCTTGTCATTATGGAAGGTAGTCTGTTGTCAAGATTTTCGTTACTCCAATGGATGGTAGCCTAGTCATTATGGAAGGTAGTCTGTTGTCGAGATTTTTGTTAATCCATTGGATGGTAGCCTTGTCATTATGGAAGGTAGTGTGTTGTCGATATTTTTGTTATTCCAATGGATGGTAGCCTTGTCATTATGGAAGGTAGTCTATTGTCGTGATTTTTGTTACTCCAATGGATTGTAGCCTTGTCATTATGGAAGGTAGAATGTTGTCGATATCTTTTTTACTCCAATGGATGATAGCTTTGTCATTATGGAAGGTAGTCTGTTGTCGAGATTTTTGTTACTCTAAGGGATGGTTGCCTTGTCATTATGGAATGTTGTTTGTTGTCCAGATTTTTGTTATTCTAATGGACAGTAGCCTTGTCATTATGAAAGGTAGCCTATTGTCGAGATTTTCGTTACTATAATAGATTGTAGCCTTGTCATTATGGAAGGCAGTTTGTTGTCGAGATTTTTGTTAATCCAATTGATGGTAGCCTAATAATTATGGAAGGTAGTCTGTTGTTGATATTTTTGTTACTCCATTGGATGGTAGCCTTGTCATTATTGAAGGTAGTGTGTTGTCGATATTTTTGTTATTCCAATGGATGGTAACCTTGTCATTATGGAAGGTAGTCTGTTGTAATGATTTTTGTTACTCCAATGGATGGTAGGCTTGTCATTATGGAAGGTAGTATGTTGACGATATCTTTGTTACTCCAATGGATGGTAGCTTTCAAATTATGGAAGGTAGTCTGTAGTCGAGATTTTTGTTACTCTAAGGGATGGTAGGCTTGTCATTATGGAACGAAGTTTGTTGTCGAGATTTTTGTTATTCCAATGGATGATAGCCTTGTCATTATGAAAGGTAGTCTATTGTCGAAATTTTTGTCACTACAATGGATGGTAGCCTTGTCATTATGGAAGGTAGTCTGTTGTCGAGATTTTAGTTACTCCAATGGATGGTAGCCTTGTCATTATGGAAGGTAGTCTGTTGTCGTGATTTTTTTTACTCCAATGGATGGTAGCCTTGTCATTATGGAAGGGAGAATGTTGTCGATATCTTTGTTACTCCAATGGATGGTATCTTTGTCATTATGGAAGGTAGTCTGTTGTCGAGATTTTTGTTACTCTAAGGGATGGTTGCCTTGTCATTATGGAATGTAGTTTGTTGTCGAGATTCTTGTTATTCTAATGGATGGTAGCCTTGTCATTATGAAAGGTAGCCTATTGTCAAGATTTTCGTTACTATAATAGATTGTAGCCTTGTCATTATGGAAGGTAGTCTGTTGTCGAGATTTTTGTTACTCCAATTGATGGTAGCCTAATCATTATGGAAGGTAGTCTGTTGTCGATATTTTTGTTACTCCATTGGATGGTAGCCTTGTCATTATTGAAGGTAGTGTGTTGTCGATATTTTTGTTATTCCAATGGATGGTAACCTTGTCATTATGGAAGGTAGTCTATTGTCATGATTTTTGTTACTCCAATGGATGGTAGCCTTGTCATTATGGAAGGTAGTATGTTGTCGATTTCTTTGTTACTCCAATGGATGGTAGCTTTCAAATTATGGAAGGTAGTCTGTTGTCGAGATTTTTGTTATTCTAAGGGATGGTAGCCTTGTCATTATGGAATGTAGTTTGTTGTCGAGATTTTTGTTATTCCAATGGATGGTAGTCTTGTCATTATGAAAGGTAGTCTATTGTCGATATTTTTGTCACTACAATGGATGGTATCCTTGTCATTATGGAAGGTAGTCTGTTGTCGAGATTTTAGTTACTCCAATGGATGGTAGCCTTGTCATTATGGAAGGTAGTGTGTTGTCGAGATTTTCGTTACTATAATAGATTGTAGCCTTGACATTATGGAAGGTAGTCTGTTGTCGAGATTTTTGTTACTCCAATTGATGGTAGCTTAATCATTATGGAAGGTAGTTTGTTGTCGATATTTTTGTTACTCCATTGGATGGTAGCCTTGTCATTATTGAAGGTAGTGTGTTGTCGATATTTTTGTTATTCCAATGGATGGTAACCTTGTCATTATTGAAGGTAGTCTGTTGTCATGATTTTTGTTACTCCATTGGATGGTAGCCTTGTCATTATGGAAGGTAGTGTGTTGTCGATATTTTTGTTATTCCAATGGATGGTAGCCTTGTCATTATGGAAGGTAGTCTATTGTCGTGATTTTTGTTACTCCAACGGATGGTAGCCTTGTCATTATGGAAGGTATAATGTTCTCGATATCTTTGTTACTCCAATGAATGGTAGCTTTGTCATTATGGAAGGTAGTCTGTTGTCGAGATTTTTGTTACTCTAAGGGATGGTTGCCTTTTCATTATGGAATGTAGTTTGTTGTCGATATTTTTGTTATTCCAATGGATGTTAGCCTTGTCATTGTAAAAGGTAGCCTATTGTCGTGATTTCCGTTACTATAATAGATTGTAGCCTTGTCATTATGGAAGGTAGTCTGTTGTCGAGATTTTTGTTACCCCAATTGATGGTAGCCTAATCATTATGGAAGGTAGTCTGTTGTCGTTATTTTTGTTACTTCATTGGATGGTAGCCTTGTCATTATTGAAGGTAGTGTGTTGTCGATATTTTTGTTATTCCAATGGATGGTAACCTTGTCATTATGGAAGGTAGTCTGTTGTCATGATTTTTGTTACTCCAATGGATGGTAGCCTTGTCATTATGGAAGGTAGTCTGTTGTCGAGATTTTTGTTACTCCATTGGATGGTAACCTTGTCATTATGGAAGGTAGTTTGTTGTCGATATTTTTTTATTCCAATGGATGGTAGCCTTGTCATTATGGAAGGTAGTCTATTGTCGTGATTTTTGTTATTCTAATGGACGGTAGCCTTGTCATTATGAAAGGTAGCCTATTGTCGAGATTTTCGTTACTATAATAGATTGTAGCCTTGTCATTATGGAAGGTAGTCTGTTGTCGAGATTTTTGTTACTCCAATTGATGGTAGCCTAATCATTATGGAAGGTAGTCTGTTGTCGATATTTTTGTTACTCCATTGGATGGTAGCCTTGTCATTATTGAAGGTAGTGTGTTGTCGATATTTTTGTTATTCCAATGGATGGTAACCTTGTCATAATGGAAGGTAGTTTGTTGTCATGATTTTTGTTACTCCAATGGATGGTAGCCTTGTCATTATGAAAGGTAGTCTATTGTCGATATTTTTGTCACTACGATGGATGGTAGCCTTGTCATTATGGAAGGTAGTCTGTTGTCGAGATTTTAGTTACTCCAATGGATGGTAGCCTTGTCATTATGGAAGGTAGTCTGTTGTCGTGATTTTTGCTACTCCAATGGATGGTAGCCTTGTCATTATTGAAGGTAGTCTATTGTCGTGATTTTTTTTACTCCAATGGATGGTAGCCTTGTCATTATGGAAGGCAGAATGTTGTCGATATCTTTGTTACTCCAATGGATGGTAGCTTTGTCATTATGGAAGGTAGTCTGTTGTCGAGATTTTTGTTACTCTAAGGGATGGTTGCCTTGTCATTATGGAATGTAGTTTGTTGTCGAGATTTTTGTTATTCTAATGGACGGTAGCCTTGTCATTATGAAAGGTAGCCTATTGTCGAGATTTTCGTTACTATAATAGATTGTAGCCTTGTCATTATGGAAGGTAGTCTGTTGTCGAGATTTTTGTTACTCCAATTGATGGTAGCCTTGTCATTAGAGAAGGTAGGTTGTTGTCGATATTTTTGTTACTCTAAGGGATGGTAGCCTTATCATTATGGAAGGTAGTGTGTTGTCGATATTTTTGTTATTCCAATGGATGGTAGCCTTGTCATTATTGAAGGTAGTCTGTTGTCAAGATTTTTGTTACTCCAATGGATGGTAGCCTTGTCATTATGGAAGGTAGTGTGTTGTCGATATTTTTGTTATTCCAATGGATGGTAGCCTAGACATTCTGGAAGGTTGTCTTTGGTCGAGATTTTTGTTACTCCAATGGATAGTAGCCTTGTCATTATGGAAGGTAGTCTATTGTCGAGATTTTTTATACTCCAAAGGATTGTAGCCTTGTCATTATGGAAGGTAGTTTGTTGTCGAGATTTTTGTTACTACAATGGATTATAGCCTTGCCATTATGGAAGGTAGTCTGTTGTCGATATCTTTGTTACTCCAATGGATGGTAGCCTAGTCATTAGGGAAGGTAGTCTGTTGTCGAGATTTTTGTTACTTTAAGGGATGGTAGCCTTGTCATTATGGAAGGTAGTGTGTTTTCGTTATTTTTGTTATTCCAATGGATGGTAGCCTTGTCATTATGGAAGGTAGTCTGTTGTTGAGAGTTTTGTTACTCCAATGGATGGTAGCCTTGTCATTATGGAAGGTAGTCTATTGTCGAGATTTTTGTTACTACAATGGATAGTAGCCTTGTCATTATGGAAGGTAGTCGGTTGTCGAGATTTATGTTACTATAATGGATTGTAGCCTTGTCGTTATGGAAGGTAGTTTGTTGTCCATATCTTTGTTACTCCAATGGATGATAACCTAGTCATTATGGGAGGTAGTCTGTTGTCGAGATTTTTGTTAGTCTAAGGGATGGTAGCCTTGTCATTATGGAAGGTAGTGTGTTGTCGATATTTTTGTTATTCCAATGGATGGTAGCCTTGTCATTATGGAAGGTAGTTTGTTGTCGAGATTTTTGTTACTCTAATGTATGATAGCTTTGTCATTATGGAAGGTAGTCTATTGTCGAGATTTTTGTTACTACAATGGATGGTAGCCTTGTCATTATGGAAGATAGTTTGTTGTCAATATATTTGTTACTCCAAAGGATTGTAGCCTTGTCATTATGGAAGGTAGTCTGTTGTCGAGATTTTTGTTACTACAATGGATTGTAGCCTTGTCGCTATGGAAGGTAGTCTGTTGTCGATATCTTTTTTACTCCAATAGATGGTAGCCTAGTCATTAGGGAAGGTAGTTTGTTGTCGAGATTTTTTTTACTCTAAGGGATGGTAGCCTTGACATTATGGAAGCTAGTGTGTTGTTGTTATTTTTGTTATTCAAATGGATGGTAGCCTTGTCATTTTGGAAGGTAGTCTATTGTCGAGATTTTTGTTACTCCAATGGATGGTAGCCTTGTCATTAAGGAAGGTAGTGTGTTGTCAATATTTTTTTTTATTCCAATGGATGGTAGCCTTGTCATTATGGAAGGTAGTATGTTATCGATATCTTTGTTACTCCAATGGATGGTAGCTTTTTCATTATGGAAGGTAGTATGTTGTCGAGATTTTTGTTACTCTAAGGGATGGTAGCCTTGTCATTATGGAACATAGTTTGTTGTCGAGATTTTTGTTATTCCATTGGATGGTAGCCTTGTCATTATGAATGGTAGTCTATTGTTGAGATTTTTGTTACTATAATAGATTGTAGCCTTGTCATTAGAGAAGGTAGTCTATTGTCGAGATTTTTGTTACTCCAATGGATGGTAGCCTTGTCATTATAGAAGGTAGTATATTGTCGAGATTTTTGTCACTACAATGCATGGTAACCTTGTCATTATGGAAGGTAGTCTGTTGTCGAGATTCTAGTTATTCCAATGGATGGTAGCCTTGTCGTTATGGAAGGTAGTCTATTTCTGAGATTTTTCATACTCCAATGGATTATAGCCTTGTCATTATGGAAGTTATTCTCTTGTGGATATTTTTGTTACTCCAATGATGGTACCCTTGTCATTATGGAAGGTAGTCTATTGTCGGGATTTTTGATACTACAATGGATGGTAGACTTTTCATTATCGAAGGTAGTCTTATGTCGAGATTTCTGTTACTCTAATGGATGGTAGCCTTGTCATTATGGAAGGTAGTATGTTGTCGAGATTTTTGTTACTACAATGGATGTTAGTATTGTCATTACAGAAGGTAGTCTGTTATCGAGATTTTTGTTTCAACAATGGATGGTAGCCTTATCAATATGGAAGGTAGTCGGTTTTTTATATCTTTATTACTCTAATGGATGGTAGCCTAGTCATTATGTAAGGTAGTATGTTGTCGATATTTCTGTTACCCCAATGGATGTTAGACTTGTAATTATGGAAGGTAGTCTTTTGTCAGGATTTTTGTTACTCTAATGGATGGTAGCCTTGTCATTATGGAAGGTAGTCTGTTGTCAAGATTTTTGTTACAACAATGGATGGTAGCCTTGTCATTATGGAAGGTAGTCTATTGTCGAGATTTTTGTTACTGCAATGGATGGTAGCCTTTTCATTATGGAAGGTAGTCTGTCTTTGTGATTTTTGTTACTCCAAAGGATGGTAACCTTGTCATTAAGGAAGATAGTCTGTTGTTCATATTTTTGTTACTCCAATGGATGTAGACTTGACATTATTGAAGTTAGTCTATTGTCGAGATTTTTGTTACTCCATTAGATGGTAGCCTTGTCATTATGGAAGGTAGTGTGTTGTCAATATTTTTGTTATTCTAATAGATGGTAGCCTTGTCCTTATGGAAGGTTGTCTGTTGTCGTGATTCTTGTTACTCTAAGGGATCGTAGCCTAGTCATTATGGAAGGTAGTATGTTGTCGAGATTTTTGTTACTCCAATGGATGGTAGCCTTGTAATTATGGAAGGTAGTCTGTTGTCGATATCTTTGTTACTCCAATGGATGGTAGCCTAGTCCTTATGGAAGGTAGTCTATTATCGAGATTTTTGTTACTCCAATGGATGTAGCCTTGTCATTATTGAAGGTAGTCTATTGTCGAGATTTTTTATACTCCAAAGGATTGTAGCCTTGTCATTATGGAAGGTAGTCTGTTGTCATGATTTTTGTTACTACAATGGATTGTAGCCTTGTCCTTATGGAAGGTAGTCTATTGTCGATATCTTTGTTACTCCAATGGATGGTAGCCTATTCATTAGAGAAGGTAGGCTGTTGTCGAGATTTTTGTTACTCTAAGGGATGGTAGCCTTATCATTATGTAAGGTAGTGTGTTGTCGATATTTTTGTTATTCCAATGGATGGTAGCCTTGTCATTATGGAAGGTAGTCTGTTGTCAAGATTTTTGTTACTCCAATGGATGGTAGCCTTGTCATTTTGGAAGGTTGTCTATTATCGAGATTTTTCTTACTACAATGGATGGTGGCGTTATCATTATGGAAGGTAGTCTGTTGTTAAGATTTTTGTTACTACAATGGATTGTAGTCTTGTCGTTATGGAAGGTAGTCTAGTTTCGATATCTTTGTTACTCCAATGGATTGTAGCCTTGTCGTTATGGAAGGTAGTCTGTTGTCGATAACTTTTTTACTCCAATGGATGGTAGCCTAGTCATTAGGGAAGGTACTCTATTGTCGAGATTTTTGTTACTCTAAGGGATGGTAGCCTTGTCATTATGGAAGCTAGTGTGTTGTCGTTATTTTTGTTATTCCAATGGATGGTAGCCTTGTCATTATGGAAGGTAGTTTGTTATCGAGATTTTTGTTACTCCAATGGATGGTAGCCTTGTCATTATGGAAGGTAGTGTGTTGTCGATATTTTTTTTTTCCAACGGATGGTAGCCTTGTCATTATGGAAGGTAGTCTGTTGTCGTGATTTTTGTTACTCCAATGGATGGTAGCCTTGTCATTATGGAAGGTAGAATGTTGTCGATATCTTTGTTACTCCAATGTATGGTAGCTTTGTCATTATGGAAGGTAGTCTGTTGTCGAGATTTTTGTTACAATAAGGGATGGTAGCCTTGTCATTATGGAACGTAGTTTGTTGTCGAGATTTTTGTTATTCCATTGGATGATAGCCTTGTCCTTATGAATGGTAGTCTATTATTGAGATTTTTGTTACTATAATATATTGTAGCCTTGTCATTACAGAAGGTAGTCTATTGTCGAGATTTTTGTTACTCCAATGGATGGTAGCCTTGTCATTATAGAAGGTAGTATATTGTCGAGATTTTTGTCACTACAATGGATGGTAGCCTTGTCATTTTAGAAGGTAGTTTGTTGTCAAGATTCTAGTTATTCCAATGGATTATAGCCTTGTCATTATGGAAGGTAGTCTCTTGTGGATATTTTGGTTACTCCAATGATGGTACCCTTGTCATTATGGATGGTAGTCTGTTGTCGGGATTTTTGATACTACAATGGATGTTAGTCTTGTCATTACGGAAGGTAGTCTGTTATCGAGATTTTTGTTTCCACAATGGATGGTAGCCTTATCAATATTGAAGGTAGTCTGTTGTTTATATCTTTATTACTCCAATGGATGGTAGCCTAGTCATTATGTAAGGTAGTTTGTTGTCGATATTTTTGTTACCCCAATGGATGGTAGCCTTGTAATTATGCAAGGTAGTCTTTTGTCGGGATTTTTGTTACTCTAATGGATGGTAGCCTTGTCCTTATGGAAGGTAGTCTGTTGTCGAGATTTTTGTTACTCCAAAGGATGATAGCCTTGTCATTATGGAAGGTAGTCTATTGTCGAGATTTTTGTTACTGCAATGGATTGTATCCTTGTCATTATGGAAGGTAGTATGTCTTTGTGATTTTTGTTACTCCAAAGGATGGTAGTCTTGTCATTAAGGACAGTAGTCTGTTGTTCTTATTTTTGTTACTCCAATGGATGTAGACTTGACATTATTGAAGTTAGTCTATTGTCGAGATTTTTGTTACTCCATTAGATGGTAGCCTTGTCATTATGGAAGGTAGTGTGTTGTCAATATTTTTGTTATTCTAATGGATGGTAGCCTTGTCCTTATGGAAGGTTGTCTGTTGTCGTGATTCTTGTTACTCTAAGGGATCGTAGCCTTGTCATTATGGAAGGTAGTATGTTGTCGAGATTTTTGTTACTCCAATGGATGGTAGCCTTGTAATTATGGAAGGTAGTCTATTGTCGATATCTTTGTTACTCCAATGGATGGTAGCCTAGTCATTATGGAAGGTAGTCTATTGTCGAGATTTTTGTTACTCCAATGGATGTAGCCTTGTCATTATTAAAGGTAGTCTATTGTCGAGATTTTTTATACTCCAAAGGATTGTAGCCTTGTCATTATGGAAGGTAGTCTGTTGTCATGATTTTTGTTACTACAATGGATTGTAGCCTTGTCGTTATGGAAGGTAGTCTATTGTCGATATCTTTGTTACTCCAATGGATGGTAGCCTAGTCATTAGAGAAGGTAGGTTGTTGTCGAGATTTTTGTTACTCTAAGGGATGGTAGCCTTATCATTATGTAAGGTAGTGTGTTGTCGATATTTTTGTTATTCCAATGGATGGTAGCCTTGTCATTATGGAAGGTAGTCTGTTGTCAAGATTTTTGTTACTCCAATGGATGGTAGCCTTGTCATTTTGGAAGGTTGTCTATTATCGAGATTTTTCTTACTACAATGGATGGTAGCGTTGTCATTATGGAAGGTAGTCTGTTGTCAAGATTTTTGTTACTACAATGGATTGTAGCCTTGTCGTTATGGAAGGTAGTCTAGTTTCGATATCTTTGTTACTCCAATGGATTGTAGCCTTGTCGTTATGGAAAGTAGTCTGTTGTTGATAACTTTTTTACTCCAATGGATTGTAGCCTAGTCATTAGGGAAGGTACTCTATTGTCGAGATTTTTGTTACTCTAAGGGATGGTATCCTTGTCATTATGGAAGCTTGTGTGTTGTCGTTATTTTTGTTATTCCAATGGATGGTAGCCTTGTCATTATGGAAGGTAGTTTGTTATCGAGATTTTTGTTACTCCAATGGATGGTAGCCTTGTCATTATGGAACGTAGTGTGTTGTCGATATTTTTGTTTTTCCAACGGATGGTAGCCTTGTCATTATGGAAGGTAGTCTGTTGTCGTGATTTTTGTTACTCCAATGGATGGTAGCCTTGTCATTATGGAAGGTAGAATGTTGTCGATATCTTTGTTACTCCAATGGATGGTAGCTTTGTCATTATGGAAGGTAGTTTGTTGTCGAGATTTTTGTTACAATAAGGGATGGTAGCCTTGTCATTATGGAACGTAGTTTGTTGTCGAGATTTTTGTTATTCCATTGGATGATAGCCTTGTCATTATGAATGGTAGTCTATTGTTGAGATTTTTGTTACTATAATTGATTGTAGCCTTGTCATTACAGAAGGTAGTCTATTGTCGAGATTTTGGTTACCTCAATGGATGGTAGCCTTGTCATTATAGAAGGTAGTATATTGTCGAGATTTTTGTCACTACAATGGATGGTAGCCTTGTCATTTTGGAAGGTAGTTTGTTGTTAAGATTCTAGTTATTCCAATGGATTATAGCCTTGTCATTATGAAAGGTAGTCTCTTGTGGATATTTTGGTTACTCCAATGATGGTACCCTTGTCATTATGGAAGGTAGTCTGTTGTTGGGATTTTTGATACTCCAATGGAAGGTAGAGTTGTCATTATCGAAGGTAGTCTTATGTCGAGATTTTTGTTCCTCCAATGGATGGTAGCCTTGTCATTATGGAAGGTAGTCTGTTGTCGAGATTTTTGTTACTACAATGGATGTTAGTCTTGTCATTATGAAAGGTAGTCTGCTATCGAGATTTTTGTTTCCACAATGGATGGTAGCCTTATCAATATTGAAGGTAGTCTGTTGTTTATATCTTTATTACTCCAAAGGATGGTAGCCTAGTCATTATGTAAGGTAGTTTGTTGTCGATATTTTTGTTACCCCAATGGATGGTAGCCTTGTAATTATGCAAGGTAGTCTTTTGTCGGGATTTTTGTTACTCTAATGGATGGTAGCCTTGTCCTTATGGAAGGTAGTCTGTTGTCGAGATTTTTGTTACTCCAAAGGATGATAGCCTTGTCATTATGGAAGGTAGTCTATTGTCGAGATTTTTGTTACTACAATGGATTGTATCCTTGTCATTATGGAAGGTAGTATGTCTTTGTGATTTTTGTTACTCCAAAGGATGGTAGTCTTGTCATTAAGGACGGTAGTCTATTGTTCTTATTTTTGTTACTCCAATGGATGCTAGACTTGTCATTATGGAAGTTAGTCTATTGTCGAGATTTTTTTTAATCCATTAGATTGTAGCCTTGTCATTATGGAAGATAGTGTGTTGTCAATATTTTTGTTATTCCAATTGATGGTAGCCTTGTCCTTATGGATGGTTGTTTATTGTCGTGATTCTTGTTACTCTAAGGGATCGTAGCCTTGTCTTTATGGAAGGTAGTATGTTGCCGATATTTTTGTTACTCCAATGGATGGTAGCCTTGTAATTATGGAAGGTAGTCTGTTGTCGATATCTTTGTTACTCCAATGAATGGTAGCCTAGTCATTATGGAAGGTAGTCTATTGTCGAGATTTTTGTTACTCCAATGCATTTAGCCTTGTCATTATGGAAGGTAGTCTGTTGTCAAGATTTTTTATACTCCAAAGGATTGTAGCCTTGTCATTATGGAAGGTAGTCTGTTGTCATGATTTTTGTTATTGCAATGGATTGTAGCCTTGTCGTGATGGAAGGTAGTTTGTTGTGGAGATTTTTGTTATTCCATTGGATGGTAGCCATGTCATTATGGAAGATAGTGTGTTGTCAATATTTTTGTTATTCCATTGGATGGTAGCCTTGTACTTATGGAAGGTAGTCTGTTGTCGTGATTCTTGTTACTCCAATGGATGGTAGCCTAGTCATTATGGAAGGTAGTCTGTTGTCGAGATTTGTGTTACTCCATTGGATGGTATCCTTGTCATTATGGAAGGTAGTGTGTTGTCGAGATTTTTTATACTCCAAAGGATTGTAGCCTTGTCATTATGAAAGGTAGTCTGTTATCGAGATTTTTGTTACTACAATGGATTATAGCCTTGTCGTTATGGAAGGTAGTCTGTTTTCGATATCTTTGATACTCCAATGGATGGTAGCCTAGTCATTATGGAAGGTAGTCTATTGTTGAGATTTTTCTTACTCTAATGGATGGTAGCCTAGTGATTATGGAATGTAGTTTGTTATCGAGATTTTTGTTACTACAATGGATTATAGCCTTGTCGTTATGGAAGGTAGTCTGTTGTCGATATCTTTGTTACTCCAATGGATGGTAGCCTAGTCATTATGGAAGGTAGTCTATTGTTGTGATTTTTGTTACTCCAATGGATGGTAGCCTAGTCATTATGGAAGGTAGTCTGTTTTCGAGATTTTTTTTACTCCAATGGATGGTAGCCTTGTCATTATGGAAGGTAGTCTGTTGTCGAGATTTTTGTTACTCCAATGGATGGTAGCCTTGTCATTATGGAAGGTAGTCTGTTGTTCTTATTTTGTTATTACAATGTATGTTAGCCTTGTCATTATGGAAGGTAGTATGTTTTCGAGATTTTCATTACTCCATTGGATAGTAGCGTTGTCATTATGGAATGTAGTCTATTGTCGAGATTTTTGTTATTCCAATGGATGGTAGCCTTGTCATTATGGAAGGTAGTCTATTGTCAATATTTTTGTTACTCCAATGGATTGAATCCTTGTTATTAAGTAAGGTAGTCTATTGTCGATATCTTTGTTACTCAATGGATAATATCCTGGTCATTATGGAATGTAGTCTGTTGTCGAGATTTTTGTTACTCCAATGGATGGTAGCCTTATCGTTATGGAAGGTAATTTGTTGTCGGGATTTTTGTTACCCCATTAGATGGTAACCTTGTCATTTTGGAAGGTAGTCTGTTGTCAAGATTTTTGTTACTCCAATGGATAGTACCCTTGTCATTATGGAAGGTAGTATGATGTCGTGATTTTTGTTACTCCAATGGATGGAAGCCTTGTCATTATTGAAGGTAGTATGTTGTCGATATCTTTGTTACACCAATGGATGGTAGCCTTGTCATTATGGAAGGTAGTATGTTGTCGAGATTTTTGTTACTCCAATGGATGGTAGCTTTGTCATTATGGAAGGTAGTCTGTCATTGTGATTTTTTGTACTCCAATGGATGGTAGCCTTGTCATTATGGAAGGTAGTCTGTTTTTCAGATTTTTGTTACTACAATGTATGTTAGCCTTGTCATTTTGGAAGGTAGTCTGTTTTCGAAATTTTTGTTAATCCAATGGATGGTAGCTTTGTCATTATGGAAGGTAGTTTGTTGTCGAGATATTTATTACTCCAATGGATGGTAGCCTTGCCATTATGGAAGGTAGTCTATTTTCGAGATTTTTGTTACTCGAATGGATGGTAGCCTTGTCATTATGGAAGGTAGGTTTTCTTTGTGATTTTTGTTAATCCAATGGATGGTAGCCTTGTCATTATGGAATGTAGTCTATTGTCGAGATTTTTGTTACTCCAATGCAAGGTAGCGTTGTCATTATGAAAGGTAGTCTATTATCGATATCTTTGTTACTATAATAGATTGTTTCCTTTTCATTATGGAAGGTAGTCTGTTGTCGAGATTTTTGTTACTCCAATTGATGGTAGCCTAATCATTCAGGAAGGTAGTTTGTTGTGGAGATTTTTCTTACTCCATTGGATGGTAGCCTTGTCATTGTGGAAGGTAGTGTGTTGTTGATATTTTTGTTACTCCAATGCAAGGTAGCCTTGTCATTATGGAAGGTAGTATGTTATCGATATCTTTGTTACTCCAATGGATGGTAGCTTTGTCATTATGGAAGGTAGTATATTGTCGAGATTTTTGTTACTCTAAGGGATGGTAGCCTTGTCATTATGAAAGGTAGTCTATTGTCGAGATTTTTGTTACTATAATAGATTGTAGCCTTGTCATTATGGAAGGTAGTCTATTGTCGTGATTTTTGTTATTACAAGAGATTGTAGCCTTGTCATTATGGAAGGTAGTATATTGTCGAGATTTTTGTCACTACAATGGATGGTAGCCTTGTCATTATGGAAGGTAATATCTTGTCGATATCTTTGTTACTCCAATGGATGGTATCTTTGTCATTATGGAAGCTAGTCTGTTGTCCAGATTTTGTTACTCTAAGGGATGGTAGCCTTGTCATTATGGAACGTAGTTTGTTGTCGAGATTTTTGTTATTCCAATGGATGCCAGCATTGTCATTATGAAAGGTAGTCTATTTTCTAGATTTTCGTTACTATAAATGATTATAGCCTTGTCATTACGGAAGGTAGTCTATTGTCGAGAATTTTGTTACTCCAATGGATGGTAGCCTTGTCATTATAGAAGGTAGTATATTAAGGAGATTTTTGTCACTACAATGCATGGTAGCCTTGTCATTATGGAAGGTAGTCTGTTGTCGAGATTTTAGTTACTCCAATAGATGGTAGCCTTGTCATTATGGAAGGTAGTCTGTTGTCAAGATTTTAGTTACTCCAATGGATGGTAGCCTTGTCATTATGGAAGGTAGTTTGTTGTCGATATTTTTGTTATTCCAATGGATTGTAGCCTTGTCATTATGGAAGGTAGTCTGTTGTCGTGATTTTTGTTACTCCAATGGATGGTAGGCTTGTCATTATGGAAGGTAGTATGTTGTCGATATCTTTGTTACTCCAATGGATGGTAGCTTTGTCATTATGGAAGGTAGTCTATTGTCGAGATTTTTGTTACTCTGAGGGATGGTAGCCTTGTCAATATGGAACGTAGTTTGTTGTCAAGATTTTTGTTATTCCAATGGATGGTAGCCTTGTCATTATGGAAGGTAGTATGTTGTCGATATCTTTGTTACTCCAGTGGATGGTAGCCTTGTCATTATGGAAGGTAGTATGTTTTCGAGATTTTTGTTACTCCAATGGATGGTAGCTTTTTCATTATGGAAGGTAGTCTGTCATTGTGATTTTTGTTACTCCAATGGATGGTAGCCTTGTCATTATGGAAGGTATTCTATTTTTCAGATTTTTGTTACTAAAATGTATGTCAGCCTTGTCATTATGAAAGGTAGTCTGTTTTCGAAATTTTTGTTAATCCAATGGATGGTAGCCTTGTCATTATGGAAGGTAGTTTGTTGTCGAGATATTTGCTACTCCAATGGATGGTAGCCTTGCCATTATGGAAGGTAGTCTATTTTCGATATTTTTGTTACTCGAATGGATGGTAGCCTTGTCATTATGGAAGGTAGTCTATCGTTGTGATTTTTGTTACTCCAATGGATGGTAACCTTGTCATTATGGAATGTAGTCTATTGTCGAGATTTTTGTTACTCCAATGCAAGGTAGCGTTGTCATTATGAAAGGTAGTATGTTGTCGATATCTTTGTTACTCCAATGAATGGTAGCTTTGTCATTATGGAAGGTAGTCTGTTGTCGAGATTTTTGTTACTCTAAGGGATGGTAGCCTAGTCATTATGGAAGGTAGTCTATTGTCGAGATTTTTGTTACTCCATTGGATGGTAACCTTGTCATTATGGAAGGTAGTGTGTTGTAGATATTTTTGTTATTCCAATGGATGGTAGCCTTGTCATTATGGAAGGTAGTTTGTTGTCGTGATTTTTGTTACTCCAATGGATGGTAGCCTTATCTATATGGAAGGTAGTATGTTGTCGATATCTTTATTACTTAAATGGATGGTAGCTTTGTCATTATGGAAGGTAGTATATTGTCGAGATTTTTGTTACTCTAAGGGATGGTAGCCTTGTCATTATGGAACGTAGTTTGTTGTCGAGATTTTTGTTATTCCAATGGATGGTAGCTTGTCATTATGAAATGTAGTCTATTGTCGAGATTTTCGTTACTATAATAGATTGTAGCCTTGTCATTATGGAAGGTAGTCTATTGTCGTGATTTTTGTTACTCTAATGGATGGTATCCTTGTCATTATAGAAGGTAGTCTATTGTCGAGATTTTTGTCACTACAATGGATGGTAGCCTTGTCATTATGGAAAGAAGTCTGTTGTCGATATTTTTGTTATTACATTGGATTTACCCTGTCGTTATGGAAGGTAGTCTGTTGTCTATATTTTTGTTACTCCAATGGATGGTAGCCTAGTAATTATGGAAGGTAGTCTGTTGTCGAGAATTTTGTTACTCCATTGGATTGTAGCCTTGTCATTATGGAAGGTAGTGTGTTGTCGATATTTTTGTCATTCCAATGGATTGTAGCCTTGTCATTATGGAAGGTAGTTTGTTTTCGTGATTTTTGTTACTCCAATGGATGGTAGCCTTGTCATTATGGAAGGTAGTATGTTGTCGATATCTTTGTTACTCCAATGGATGGTAGCTTTGTCATTATGGAAGCTAGTCAGTTGTCGATATTTTTGTTACTCTAAGGGATGGTAGCCTTGTCATTATGGAACATAGTTTGTTGTCGAGATTTTTTTTATTCCAATGGATGGCAGCCTTGTCATTATTAAAGGTAGTCTATTGTCTAGATTTTCGTTACTATAAATGATTGTAGCCTTGTCATTATGGAAGGTAGTCTATTGTCGAGAATTTTGTAACTCCAATGGATGGTAGCCTTGTCATTATAGAAGGTAGTATATTGTCGAGATTTTTGTCACTACAATGGATGGTAGCCTTTTCATTATGGAAGGTAGTCTGTTGTCGAGATTTTAGTTACTCCAATAGATGGTAGGCTTGTCATTATGGAAGGTAGTCTGTTGTCGAGATTTTAGTTACTCCAATGGATGGTAGCCTTGTCATTATGGAAGGTAGTCTGTTGTCGATATTTTTGTTATTCCAATGGATGGTAGCCTTGTCATTATGGAAGGTAGTCTGTTGTCATGATTTTTGTTACTCCAATGGAAGGTAGGCTTGTCATTATGAAAGGTAGTATGTTGTCGATATCTTTGTTACTCCAATGGATGGTAGCTTTGTCATTATGGAAGGTAGTTTGTTGTTGAGATTTTTGTTACTCTAAGGGATGGTAGCCTTGTCATTATGGAACGTAGTTTGTTGTCAAGATTTTTGTTATTCCAATGGATGGTAGCCTTGTCATTATGAAAGGTAGTCTATTGTCGATATTTTCGTTACTATAATAGATTGTAGCCTTGTCATTATGGAAGGTAGTCTATTGTCGAGATTTTTGTTACTCCAATGGATGGTAGCCTTGTCATTATTGAACGTAGTTTTTTGTCGAGATTTTTGTTATTCCAATGGATGGTAGCCTTGTCATTATGAAAGGTAGTTTATTATCGATATTTGTGTTAATATAATAGATTATAGCTTTGTCATTATGGAAGGTAATCTGTTGTCGAGATTTTTGTTTCTCCAATTGATAGTAGCCTAATCATTATGGAAGGTAGTCTGTTGTGGAGATTTTTGTTACTCCATTGGATGGTAGCCTTGTCATTGTGAAAGGTAGTCTATTGTCGAGATTTTCGTTACTATAATAGATTGTAGCCTTGTCATTATAGAAGGTAGTATATTGTTGAGAGTTTGTCACTACGATGGGTGGTAGCCTTGTCATTATGGAAGGTAGTTTGTTGTCGAGATTTTTGTTACTACAATGGATTTAGCCTTGTCGTTATGGAAAGTAGTCTATTGTCGAGATTTTTTTTACTCCAATGGATGGTAGCCTAGTCATTATGGAAGGTAGTCTGTTGTCGAGATTTTTGTTACTCCATTGGATGGTATCCTTGTCATTATGGAAGGTAGGGTGTTGTCGATATCTTTGTTACTCCATTGGATGATAGCTTTGTCATTATGGAATATAGTCTGTTGTCGATATTTTTGTTACTACAATGGATTTACCCTGTCGTTATGGAAGGTAGTCTGTTGTCTAGATTTTTGTTACTCCAATGAATGGTAGCCTAGTCATTATAGAAGGTAGTCTGTTGTCGAGATTTTTGTTACTCCGTTGGATTGTAGCCTTGTCATTATGGAAGGTAGTGTGTTGTCGATATTTTTGTTATTCCAATGGATTGTAGCATTCTCATTATGGAAGGTAGTCTGTTATCGTGATTTTTGTTACTCCAACGGATGGTAGCCTTGTCATTATGGAAGGTAGTCTGTTGTCTAGATTTTTGTTACTCCAATGGATGGTAGCCTAGTAATTATGGAAGGTAGTCTGTTGTCGAGAATTTTGTTACTCCATTGGATTGTAGCCTTGTCATTATGGAAGGTAGTGTGTTATCGATATTTTTGTTATTCCAATGGATTATAGCCTTGTCATTCTGGAAGGTAGTTTGTTTTCGTGATTTTTGTTACTCCAATGGATGGTATCCTTGTCATTATGGAAGGTGGTATGTTGTCCATATCTTTGTTACTCCAATGGATGTTTGCTTTGTCATTATGGAAGGTAGTATGTTGTCGAGATTTTTGTTACTCTGAGGGATGGTAGCCTAGTCATTATGGAATGTAGTTTGTTGTCGAGATTTTTGTTATTCCAATGGATGGTAGCCTTATCATTATGAAAGGTAGTCTATTGTCTAGATTTTCGTTACTATAATAGATTGTAGCCTTGTCATTACGGAAGGTAGTCTATTGTCGAGAATTTTGTTACTCCAATGGATGGTAGCCTTGTCATTATAGAAGGTAGTATATTGTCGAGATTTTTGTAATTACAATGGATGGTAGCCTTGTCATAATGGAAGGTAGTCTGTTGTCGAGATTTTAGTTACTCCAATAGATGGTAGCCTTGTCATTATGGAAGGTAGTCTGTTGTCGAGATTTTAGTTAGTCTAATGGATAGTAGCCTTGTCATTACGGAAGGTAGTCTGTTGTCGATATTTTTGTTATTCCAATGGATGGTTGCCTTGTCATTATGGAAGGCAGTCTGTTGTCGTGATTTTTGTTACTCCAATGGATGGTAGGCTTGTCATTATGGAAGGTAGTATGTTGTCGATATCTTTGTTACTCCAATGGATGGTAGATTTGTCATTATGGAAGGTAGTTTGTTGTCGAGATTTTTGTTACTCTAAGGGATGATAGCCTTGTCATTATGGAACATAGTTTGTTGTCGAGATTTTTGTTGTTACAATGGATGGTAGCCTTGTCATTATGAAAGGTAGTCTATTGTCGAGATTTTCGTTACTATAATAGATTGTAGCCTTGTAATTATTGAAGGTAGTCTATTGTCGACATTTTTGTTACTCCAATGGATGGTAGCCTTGTCATTATTGAACATAGTTTGTTGTCGAGATTTTTGTTATTCCAATGGATGGTAGCCTTGTCATTATGAAAGGTAGTCTATTGTCGAGATTTTAGTTAATATAATAGATTTTAGCTTTGTCATTATGGAAGGTAGTCTGTTGTCGAGATTTTTGTTACTCCAATTGATGGTAGCTTAATCATTATGGAAGGTAGTCTGTTGTCGAGATTTTTGTTACTCTAAGGGATGGTAGCCTTGTCATTATGGAAGGTAGTCTGTTGTCGATATTTTTGTTATTCCAATGGATGGTAGCCTTGTCATTATGGAAGGCAGTCTGTTGTCGTGATTTTTGTTACTCCAATGGATGGTAGCCTTGTCATTATGGAAGGTAGTGTGTTATCGATATCTTTGTTACTCCAATGGATGGTAGCTTTGTCATTATGGAAGGTAGTCTGTTGTCGAGATTTTTGTTACTCTAAGGGATGGTAGCCTTGTCATTACGGAAAGTAGTTTTTTGTCGAGATTTTTGTTATTCTAATTGATGGTATCCTTGTCATTATGAAAGGTAGTCTATTGTCGAGATTTTCGTTACTATAATAGATTGTAGCCTTGTCATTATGGAAGGTAGTCTATTGTCGAGATTTTTGTTACTCCAATGGATGGTAGCCTTGTCATTATTGAACGTAGTTTGTTGTCTAGATTTTATTTATTCCAATGGATGGTAGCCTTGTCATTATGAAAGGTAGTTTATTGTCGATATTTGTGTTAATATAATAGATTATAGCTTTGTCATTATGGAAGGTAATCTGTTGTCGAGATTTTTGTTACTCCAATTGATGGTAGCCTAATCATTATGGAAGGTAGTCTGTTGTCGAGATTTTTGTTACTCCATTGGATGGTAGCCTTGTACTTATGAAAGGTAGCCTATTCTCTAGATTTTCGTTACTATAATAGATTGTAGCCTTGTCATTATAGAAGGTAGTATATTGTCGAGAGTTTGTCACTACGATGGATGGTAGCCTTGTCATTATGGAAGGTAGTCTGTTGTCGAGATTTTTGTTACTACAATGGATTTAGCCTTGTCGTTATGGAAGGTAGTCTATTGTCAAGATTTTTGTTACTCCAATGGATGGTAGCCTAGTAATTATGGAAGGTAGTCTATTGTCGAGATATTTGTTACTCCATTGGATGGTATCCTTGTCATTATGGAAGGTAGTGTGTTGTCGATATCTTTGTTACTCCATTGGATGATACCTTTGTCATTATGGAAGGTAGTCTGTTGTCGATATTTTTGTTACTACAATGGATTTAACCTGTCGTTATGGAAGGTAGTCTGTTGTCTAGATTTTTGTTACTCCAATGGATGGTAGCCTAGCCATTATGGAAGGTAGTCTGTTGTCGAGATTTTTGTTACTCCATTGGATTGTAGCCTTGTCATTATGGAAGGTAGTGTGTTGTCGATATTTTTGTTATTCCAATGGATTGTAGCCTTCTCATAATGGAAGGTAGTCGGTTATCGTGATTTTTGTTACTCCAATGGATGGTAGCCTTGTCATTATGGAAGGTAGTATGTTGTCGATATCTTTGTTACTCCAATGGATGTTAGCTTTGTCATTATGGAAGGTAGTTTGTTGTCGAGATTTTTGTTACTACAATGGATTTAGCCTCGTGGTTATGGAAAGTAGTCTATTGTCGAGATTTTTGTTACTCCAATGCATGGTAGCCTAGTCATTATGGAAGGTAGTCTGTTGTCGAGATTTTTGTTACTCCATTGGATGGTATCCTTGTCATTATGGAAGGTAGGGTGTTGTCGATATCTTTGTTACTCCATTGGATGATAGCTTTGTCATTATGGAATGTAGTCTGTTGTCGATATTTTTGTTACTACAATGGATTTACCCTGTCGTTATGGAAGGTAGTCTGTTGTCAAGATTTTTGTTACTCCAATGAATGGTAGCCTAGTCATTATAGAAGGTAGTCTGTTGTCGAGATTTTTGTTACTCCATTGGATTGTAGCCTTGTCATTATGGAAGGTAGTGTGTTGTCGATATTTTTGTTATTCCAATGGATTGTTGCCTTCTCATTATGGAAGGTAGTCTGTTATCGTGATTTTTGTTACTCCAACGGATGGTAGCCTTGTCATTATGGAAGGTAGTCTGTTGTCTAGATTTTTGTTACTCCAATGGATGGTAGCCTAGTAATTATGGAAGGTAGTCTGTTGTCGAGAATTTTGTTACTCCATTGGATTGTAGCCTTGTCATTATGGAAGGTAGTGTGTTATCGATATTTTTGTTATTCCAATGGATTATAGCCTTGTCATTCTGGAAGGTAGTTTGTTTTCGTGATTTTTGTTACTCCAATGGATGGTAGCCTTGTCATTATGGAAGGTGGTATGTTGTCCATATCTTTGTTACTCCAATGGATGTTAGCTTTGTCATTATGGAAGGTAGTATGTTGTCGAGATTTTTGTTACTCTGAGGGATGGTAGCCTGGTCATTATGGAATGTAGTTTGTTGTCGAGATTTTTGTTATTCCAATGGATGGTAGCCTTATCATTATGAAAGGTAGTCTATTGTCTAGATTTTCGTTACTATAATAGATTGTAGCCTTGTCATTACGGAAGGTAGTCTATTGTCGAGAATTTTGTTACTCCAATGGATGGTAGCCTTGTCATTATAGAAGGTAGTATATTGTCGAGATTTTTGTAACTACAATGGATGGTAGCCTTGTCATAATGGAAGGTAGTCTGTTGTCGAGATTTTAGTTACTCCAATAGATGGTAGCCTTGTCATTATGGAAGGTAGTCTGTTGTCGAGATTTTAGTTACTCTAATGGATGGTAGCCTTGTCATTACGGAAGGTAGTCTATTGTTGATATTTTTGTTATTCCAATGGATGGTAGCCTTGTCATTATGGAAGGCAGTCTGTTGTCGTGATTTTTGTTACTCCAATGGATGGTAGGCTTGTCATTATGGAAGGTAGTATGTTGTCGATATCTTTGTTACTCCAATGGATGGTAGATTTGTCATTATGGAAGGTAGTTTGTTGTCGAGATTTTTGTTACTCTAAGGGATGATAGCCTTGTCATTATGGAACATAGTTTGTTGTCGAGATTTTTGTTGTTACAATGGATGGTAGCCTTGTCATTATGAAAGGTAGTCTATTGTCGAGATTTTCGTTACTATAATAGATTGTAGCTTTGTAATTATAGAAGGTAGTCTATTGTCGACATTTTTGTTACTCCAATGGATGGTAGCCTTGTCATTATTGAACATAGTCTGTTGTCGAGATTTTTGTTATTCCAATGGATGGTAGCCTTGTCATTATTAAAGGTAGTCTATTGTCGATATTTTTGTTAATATAATAGATTTTAGCTTTGTCATTATGGAAGGTAGTCTGTTGTCGAGATTTTTGTTACTCCAATTGATGGTAGCTTAATCATTATGGAAGGTAGTCTGTTTGTCGAGATTTTTGTTACTCTAAGGGATGGTAGCCTTGTCATTATGGAAGGTAGTCTGTTGTCGATATTTTTGTTATTCCAATGGATGGTAGCCTTGTCATTATGGAAGGCAGTCTGTTGTCGTGATTTTTGTTACTCCAATGGATGGTAGCCTTGTCATTATGGAAGGTAGTGTGTTATCGATATCTTTGTTACTCCAATGGATGGTAGCTTTGTCATTATGGAAGGTAGTCTGTTGTCGAGATTTTTGTTACTCTAAGGGATGGTAGCCTTTTCATTATGGAACGTAGTTTTTTGTCGAGATTTTTGTTATTCTAATTGATGGTATCCTTGTCATTATGAAAGGTAGTCTATTGTCGAGATTTTCGTTACTATAATAGATTGTAGCCTTGTCATTATGGAAGGTAGTCTATTGTTGAGATTTTTGTTACTCCAATGGATGGTAGCCTTGTCATTATTGAACGTAGTTTGTTGTCTAGATTTTATTTATTCCAATGGATGGTAGCCTTGTCATTATGAAAGGTAGTCTATTGTCGATATTTGTGTTAAAATAATAGATTATAGCTTTGTCATTATGAAAGGTAATCTGTTGTCGAGATTTTTGTTACTCCAATTGATGGTAGCCTAATCATTATGGAAGGTAGTCTGTTGTCGAGATTTTTGTTACTCCATTGGATGGTAGCCTTGTCATTATGAAAGGTAGTCTATTCTCTAGATTTTCGTTACTATAATAGATTGTAGCCTTGTCATTATAGAAGGTAGTATATTGTCGAGAGTTTGACACTACGATGGATGGTAGCCTTGTCATTATGGAAGGTAGTCTGTTGTCGAGATTTTTGTTACTACAATGGATTTAGCCTTGTCGTTATGGAAGGTAGTCTATTGTCAAGATTTTTGTTACTCCAATGGATGGTAGCCTAGTCATTATGGAAGGTAGTCTATTGTCGAGATATTTGTTACTCCATTGGATGGTATCCTTGTCATTATGGAAGGTAGTGTGTTGTCGATATCTTTGTTACTCCATTGGATGATACCTTTGTCATTATGGAAGGTAGTCTATGGTCGATATTTTTGTTACTACAATGGATTTAACCTGTCGTTATGGAAGGTAGTCTGTTGTCTAGATTTTTGTTACTCCAATGGATGGTAGCCTAGCCATTATGGAAGGTAGTTTGTTGTCGAGATTTTTGTTACTACTTTGGATTGTAGCCTTGTCATTATGGAAGGTAGTGTGTTGTCGATATTTTTGTTATTCCAATGGATTGTAGCCTTCTCATTATGGAAGGTAGTCGGTTATCGTGATTTTTTTTACTCCTATGGATGGTAGCCTTGTCATTATGGAAGGTAGTATGTTGTCGATATCTTTGTTACTCCAATGGATGTTAGCTTTGTCATTATGGAAGGTAGTTTGTTGTCGAGATTTTTGTTACTCTAAGGGATGGTAGCCTTGTCATTATGGAACGTAGTTTGTTGTCGAGATTTTTGTTATTCCAATGGATGGTAGCCTTGTCATTATGAAAGGTAATCTATTGTCTAGATTTTCGTTACAATAATAGATTATAGCCTTGTCATTACGGAAGGTAGTCTATTGTCGAGAATTTTGTTACTCCAATGGATGGTAGCCTTGTCATTATCGAAGGTAGTATATTGTCGAGATTTTTGTAACTACAATGGATGGTAGCCTTTTCATAATGAAAGGTAGTCTATTGTCGACATTTTTGTTAATATAATAGATTTTAGCTTTGTCATTATGGAAGGTAGTTTGTTGTCGAGATTTTTGTTACTCCAATTGATGGTAGCCTAATCATTATGGAAGGTAGTCTGTTGTCGAGATTTTTGTTACTCCATTGGATGGTAGCCTTGTCATTATGGAAGGTAGTGTGTTATCGATATCTTTGTTACTCCAATGGATGGTAGCTTTGTCATTATGGAAGGTAGTCTGTTGTCGAGATTTTTGTTACTCTAAGGGATGGTAGCCTTGTCATTATGAAACGTAGTTTTTTGTCGACATTTTTTTTATTCTAATTGATGGTAGCCTTGTCATAATGAAAGGTAGTCTATTGTCGAGATTTTCGTTACTATAATAGATAGTAGCCTTGTCATTATGGAAGGTAGTCTATTGTCGATTTTTTTGTTACTCCAATGGATGCTAGCCTTGTCATTATAGAAGGTAGTATATTGTCGAGATTTTTGTCACTACAATGGATGGTAGCCTTGTCATTATGGAAGGTAGTCTGTTGTCGAGATTTTAGTTACTCCAACGGATGGTAGCATTGTCGTTATGGAATGTAGTCTGTTGCCGATATTTTTCATACTCCAATGGATTATAGCCTTGTCATTATGGAAGAAAGTCTCTTGTGGATATTTTGGTTACTCCAATGATGGTACCCTTGTCATTATGGAAGGCAGTCTGTTGTTGGGATTTTTGATACTCCAAAGGATGGTACACTTGTCATTATGGAAGGTAGTCTGTTGTCGTGATTTTTGTTACTCCAATGGATGGTAGGCTTGACATTATGGAAGGTAGTATGTTGTCGATATCTTTGTTACTCCAATGGATGGTAGCTTTGTCATTATGGAAGGTAGTCTATTGTCGAGATTTTTGTTACTTTAAGGGATGGTAGCCTTGTCATTATGGAACGTAGTTTGTTGTCAAGATTTTTGTTATTCCAATGGATGGTAGCCTTGTCATTATGGAAGGTAGTATGTTGTCGATATCTTTGTTACTCCAATGGATGGTAGCCTTGTCATTATGGAAGGTAGTATGTTTTCGAGATTTTTGTTACTCCAATGGATGGTAGCTTTGTCATTATGGAAGGTAGTTTGTCATTGTGATTTTTGTTACTCCAATGGATGGTAGCCTTGTCATTATGGAAGGTAGTCTATTTTTCAGATTTTTGTTACTACAATGTATGTTAGCCTTGTCATTATGAAAGGTAGTTTGTTTTCGAAATTTTTGTTAATCCAATGGATGGTAGCCTTGTCATTATGGAAGGTAGTTTGTTGTCGAGATATTTATTACTCCAATGGATGGTAGCCTTGCCATTATGGAAGGTAGTCTATTTTCGATATTTTTGTTACTCGAATGGATGGTAGCCTTGTCATTATGGAAGGTAGTCTGTCATTGTGATTTTTGTTACTACAATGGATGGTAACCTTGTCATTATGGAATGTAGTCTGTTGTCGAGATTTTTGTTACTCCAATGCAAGGTAGCGTTGTCATTATGGAAGGTAGTATGTTGTCGATATCTTTGTTACTCCAATGGATGGTAGCTTTGTCATTATGGAAGGTAGTCTATTGTCGAGATTTTTGTTACTCTAAGGGATGGTAGCCGAGTCATTATGGAAGGTAGTCTATTGTCGAGATTTTTGTTACTCCATTGGATGGTAGCCTTGTCATTATGGAAGGTAGTGTGTTATAGATATTTTTGATATTCCAATGGATGGTAGCCTTGTCATTATGGAAGGTAGTCTGTTGTCGTGATTTTTGTTACTCCAATGGATGGTAGCCTTATCTTTATGGAAGGTAGTATGTGGTCGATATCTTTATTACTTAAATGGATGGTAGCTTTGTCATTATGGAAGGTAGTATATTGTCGAGATTTTTTTTACTCTAAGGGATGGTAGCCTTGTCATTATGGAACGTAGTTTGTTGTCTAGATTTTTGTTATTCCAATGGATGGTAGCCTTGTCATTATGAAATGTAGTCTATTGTCGAGATTTTCATGACTATGATAGATTGTAGCCTTGTCATTATGGAAGGTAGTCTATTGTCGTGATTTTTGTTACTCTAATGGATGATATCCTTGTCATTATAAAAGGTAGTCTATTGTCGAGATTTTATTGACTATAATGGATGGTAGCCTTGTCATTATGGAAGGAAGTCTGTTGTCGAAATTTTTGTTATTACATTGGATTTACCCTATCGTTATGGAAGGTAGTCTGTTGTCTATATTTTTGTTACTCCAATGGATGGTAGCCAAGTAATTATGGAAGGTAGTCTGTTGTCGAGAATTTTGTTACTCCATTGGATTGTAGCCTTGTCATTATGGAAGGTAGTGTGTTGTCGATATTTTTGTTATTCCATTGGATTGTAGCCTTGTCATTATGGAAGGTAGTTTGTTTTCGTGATTTTTGTTACTCCAATGGATGGTAGCCTTGTCATTATGGAAGGTAGTATGTTGTCGATATCTTTGTTACTCCAATGGATGGTAGCTTGGTCATTATGGAAGGTAGTTTGTTGTTGAGATTTTTGTTACTCTAAGGGATGGTAGCCTTGTCATTATGGAACGTAGTTTGTTGTCAAGATTTTTGTTATTCCATTGGATGGTAGTCTTGTCATTATGAAAGGTAGTCTATTGTCGATATTTTCGTTACTATAATAGATTGTAGCCTTCTCATTATGGAAGGTAGTCTATTGTCGAGATTTTTGTTACTCCAATGGATGGTAGCCTTGTCATTATTGAACGTAGTTTGTTGTCGAGATTTTTGTTATTCCAATGGATAGTAGCCTTGTCATTATGAAAGGTAGTTTATTATCGATATTTGTGTTAATATAATAGATTATAGCTTTGTCATTATGGAAGGTAATCTGTTGTCGAGATTTTTGTTACTCCAATTGATGGTAGCCTAATCATTAGGGAAGGTAGTCTGTTGTGGAGATTTTTGTTACTCCATTGGATGGTAGCCTTGTCATTATGAAAGGTAGTCTATTGTCGAAATTTTCGTTACTATAACAGATTGTAGCTTTGTCATTATAGAAGGTAGTATATTGTCGAGAGTTTGTCACTACGATGGATGGTAGCCTTGTGATTATGGAAGGTAGTCTGTTGTCGAGATTTTTGTTACTACAATGGATTTAGCCTTGTCGTTATGGAAAGTAGTATATTGTCGAGATTTTTGTTACTCCAATGGATGGTAGCCTAGTCATTATGGAAGGTAGTCTGTTGTCGAGATTTTTGTTACTCCATTGGATGGTATCCTTGTCATTATGGAAGGTAGTGTGTTGTCGATATCTTTGTTACTCCATTGGATGATAGCTTTGTCATTATGGAATGTAGTCTGTTGTCGATATTTTTGTTACTACAATGGATTTACCCTGTCATTATGGAAGGTAGTCTGTTGTCTAGATTTTTGTTACTCCAATGAATGGTAGCCTAGTCATTATAGAAGGTAGTCTGTTGTCGATATTTTTGTTACTCCATTGGATTGTAGCCTTGTCATTATGGAAGGTAGTGTGTTGTCGATATTTTTGTTATTCCAATGGATTATAGCCTTGTCATTATGGAAGGTAGTTTGTTTTCATGATTTTTGTTACTCCAATGGATGGTAGCCTTGTCATTATGGAAGGTGGTATGTTGTCCATATCTTTGTTACTCCAATGGATGTTAGCTTTGTCATTATGGAAGGTAGTCTGTTGTCGAGATTTTTGTTACTCTAAGGGATGGTAGCCTTGTCATTATGGAATGTAGTTTGTTGTCGAGATTTTTGTTATTCCAATGGATGGTAGCCTTGTCATTATGAAAGGTAGTCTATTGTCGAGATTTTCGTTACTATAAAAGATTGTAGCCTTGTCATTACGGAAGGTAGTCTATTGTCGATTTTTTTGTTACTCCAATGGATGGTAGCCTTGTAATTATAGAAGGTAGTATATTGTCGAGATTTTTAGGTCACTACAAAGGATGGTAGCCTTGTCATTATGGAAGGTAGTCTGTTGTCGAGATTTTAGTTACTCCAATGGATGGTAGCCTTGTCGTTATGGAATGTAGTCTGTTGCCAAGATTTTTCATACACCAATGGATTATAGCCTTGTCATTATGGAAGAAAGTCTCTTGTGGATAATTTGGTTAGTCCAACGATGGTACCCTTGTCATTATGGAAGGCAGTTTGTTGTAGGGATTTTTAATACTCCAAAAGATGGTACACTTGTCATTATGGAAGGTAGTCTGTTTTCGTGATTTTTGTTACTCCAATGGATGGTACCCTTGTCATTATGGAAGGTAGTATGTTGTCGATATCTTTGTTACTCCAATGGATGGTAGCTTTGTCATTATGGAAGGTAGTCTGTTATCGAGATTTTTGTTACTCTAAGGGATGGTAGCCTTGTCATTATGGAACGTAGTTTTTTGTCGAGATTTTTGTTATTCTAATTGATGGTAGCCTTGTCATTATGAAAGGTAGTATGTTGTCGATATCTTTGTTACTCCAATGGATGGTAGCCTTGTCATTATGGAAGGTAGTATGTTTTCGAGATTTTTGTTACTCTAATGGATGGTAGCTTTGTCATTATGGAAGGTAGTCTGTCATTGTGATTTTTGTTACTCCAATGGATGGTAGCCTTGTCATTATGAAAGGTGGTCTATTGTCGAGATTTTCGTTACTATAATAGATTGTAGCCTTGTCATTATAGAAGGTAGTATATTGTCGAGAGTTTGTCACTACGATGGATGGTAGCGTTGTCATTATGGAAGGTAGTCTGTTGTCGAGATTTTTGTTACTACAATGGATTTAGCCTTGTCGTTATGGAAAGTAGACTATTGTCGAGATTTTTGTTACTCCAATGGATGGTAGCCTAGTCATTATGGAAGGTAGTCTGTTGTCGAGATTTTTGTTACTCCATTGGATGGTATCCTTGTCATTATGGAAGGTAGTGTGTTGTCGATATCTTTGTTACTCCATTGGATGATAGCTTTGTCATTATGGAATGTAGTCTGTTGTCGATATTTTTGTTACTACAATGGATTTACCCTGTCGTTATGGAAGGTAGTCTGTTGTCTAGATTTTTGTTACTCCAATGAATGGTAGCCTAGTCATTATAGAAGGTAGTCTGTTGTCGAGATTTTTGTTACTCCATTGGATTGTAGCCTTGTTATTATGGAAGGTAGTGTGTTGTCGATATTTTTGTTATTCCAATGGATTGTAGCCTTGTCATTATGGAAGGTAGTTTGTTTTCGTGATTTTTGTTACTCCAATGGATGGTAGCCTTGTCATTATGGAAGGTGGTATGTTGTAGATATCTTTGTTACTCCAATGGATGGTAGCTTTGTCATTATGGAAGGTAGTCTATTATCGAGATTTTTGTTACTCTAAGGGATGGTAGCCTTGTCATTATGGAACGTAGTTTTTTGTCGAGATTTTTGTTATTCTAATTGATGGTAGCCTTGTCATTATGAAAGGTAGTATGTTGTCGATATCTTTGTTACTCCAATGGATGGTAGCCTTGTCATTATGGAAGGTAGTATGTTTTCGAGATTTTTGTTACTCTAAAGGATGGTAGCTTTGTCATTATGGAAGGTAGTCTGTCATTGTGATTTTTGTTACTCCAATGAATGGTAGCCTTGTCATTATAAAAGGTAGTCTATTGTCGAGATTTTCGTTACTATAATAGATTATAGCCTTGTCATTATAGAAGGTAGTATATTGTCGAGAGTTTGTCACTACGATGGATGGTAGCGTTGTCATTATGGAAGGTAGTCTGTTGTCGAGATTTTTGTTACTACAATGGATTTAGCCTTGTCGTTATGGAAAGTAGACTATTGTCGAGATTTTTGTTACTCCAATGGATGGTAGCCTAGTCATTATGGAAGGTAGTCTGTTGTCGAGATTTTTGTTACTCCATTGGATGGTATCCTTGTCATTATGGAAGGTAGTGTGTTGTCGATATCTTTGTTACTCCATTGGATGATAGCTTTGTCATTATGGAATGTAGTCTGTTGTCGATATTTTTGTTACTACAATGGATTTACCCTGTCGTTATGGAAGGTAGTCTGTTGTCTAGATTTTTGTTACTCCAATGAATGGTAGCCTAGTCATTATAGAAGGTAGTCTGTTGTCGAGATTTTTGTTACTCCATTGGATTGTAGCCTTGTCATTATGGAAGGTAGTGTGTTGTCGATATTTTTGTTATTCCAATGGATTGTAGCCTTGTCATTATGGAAGGTAGTTTGTTTTCGTGATTTTTGTTACTCCAATGGATGGTAGCCTTGTCATTATGGAAGGTGGTATGTTGTCGATATCTTTGTTACTCCAATGGATGGTAGCTTTGTCATTATGGAAGGTAGTCTGTTATCGAGATTTTTGTTACTCTAAGGGATGGTAGCCTTGTCATTATGGAACGTAGTTTTTTGTCGAGATTTTTGTTATTCTAATTGATGGTAGCCTTGTCATTATGAAAGGTAGTATGTTGTCGATATCTTTGTTACTCCAATGGATGGTAGCCTTGTCATTATGGAAGGTAGTATGTTTTCAAGATTTTTGTTACTCTAAAGGATGGTAGCTTTGTCATTATGGAAGGTAGTCTGTCATTGTGATTTTTGTTACTCCAATGAATGGTAGCCTTGTCATTATAAAAGGTAGTCTATTGTCGAGATTTTCGTTACTATAATAGATTATAGCCTTGTCATTATAGAAGGTAGTATATTGTCGAGAGTTTGTCACTACGATGGATGGTAGCATTGTCATTATGGAAGGTAGTCTGTTGTCGAGATTTTTGTTACTACAATGGATTTAGCCTTGTCGTTATGGAAATTAGACTATTGTCGAGATTTTTGTTACTCCAATGGATGGTAGCCTAGTCATTATGGAAGGTAGTCTGTTGTCGAGATTTTTGTTACTCCATTGGATGGTATCCTTGTCATTATGGAAGGTAGTGTGTTGTCGATATCTTTGTTACTCCATTGGATGATAGCTTTGTCATTATGGAATGTAGTCTGTTGTCGATATTTTTGTTACTACAATGGATTTACCCTGTCGTTATGGAAGGTAGTCTGTTGTCTAGATTTTTGTTACTCCAATGAATGGTAGCCTAGTCATTATAGAAGGTAGTCTGTTGTCGAGATTTTTGTTACTCCATTGGATTGTAGCCTTGTCATTATGGAAGGTAGTGTGTTGTCGATATTTTTGTTATTCCAATGGATTGTAGCCTTGTCATTATGGAAGGTAGTTTGTTTTCGTGATTTTTGTTACTCCAATGGATGGTAGCCTTGTCATTATGGAAGGTGGTATGTTGTCCATATCTTTGTTACTCCAATGGATGTTAGCTTTGTCATTATGGAAGGTAGTCTGTTGTCGAGATTTTTGTTACTCTACGGGATGGTAGCCTTGTCATTATGGAATGTAGTTTGTTGTCGAGATTTTTGTTATTCCAATGGATGGTAGCCTTGTCATTATGAAAGGTAGTCTATTGTCGATTTTTTTGTTACTCCAATGGTTGGTAGCCTTGTAATTATAGAAGGTAGTATATTGTCGAGATTTTTGTCACTACAAAGGATGGTAGCCTTGTCATTATGGAAGGTAGTCTGTTGTCGAGATTTTAGTTACTCCAATGGATGGTAGCCTTGTCGTTATGGAATGTAGTCTGTTGCCAAGATTTTTCATACACCAATGGATTATAGCCTTGTCATTATGGAAGAAAGTCTCTTGTGGATAATTTGGTTAGTCCAACGATGGTACCCTTGTCATTATGGAAGGCAGTTTGTTGTAGGGATTTTTAATACTCCAAAAGATGGTACACTTGTCATTATGGAAGGTAGTCTGTTTTCGTGATTTTTGTTACTCCAATGGATGGTACCCTTGTCATTATGGAATGTAGTATGTTGTCGATATCTTTGTTACTCCAATGGATGGTAGCTTTGTCATTATGGAAGGTAGTCTGTTATCGAGATTTTTGTTACTCTAAGGGATGGTAGCCTTGTCATTATGGAACGTAGTTTTTTGTCGAGATTTTTGTTATTCTAATTGATGGTAGCCTTGTCATTATAAAAGGTAGTATGTTGTCGATATCTTTGTTACTCCAATGGATGGTAGCCTTGTCATTATGGAAGGTAGTATGTTTTCGAGATTTTTGTTACTCTAATGGATGGTAGCTTTGTCATTATGGAAGGTAGTCTGTCATTGTGATTTTTGTTACTCCAATGGATGGTAGCCTTGTCATTATGAAAGGTGGTCTATTGTCGAGATTTTCGTTACTATAATAGATTGTAGCCTTGTCATTATAGAAGGTAGTATATTGTCGAGAGTTTGTCACTACGATGGATGGTAGCGTTGTCATTATGGAAGGTAGTCTGTTGTCGAGATTTTTGTTACTACAATGGATTTAGCCTTGTCGTTATGGAAAGTAGACTATTGTCGAGATTTTTGTTACTCCAATGGATGGTAGCCTAGTCATTATGGAAGGTAGTCTGTTGTCGAGATTTTTGTTACTCCATTGGATGGTATCCTTGTCATTATGGAAGGTAGTGTGTTGTCGATATCTTTGTTACTCCATTGGATGATAGCTTTGTCATTATGGAATGTAGTCTGTTGTCGATATTTTTGTTACTACAATGGATTTACCCTGTCGTTATGGAAGGTAGTCTGTTGTCTAGATTTTTGTTACTCCAATGAATGGTAGCCTAGTCATTATAGAAGGTAGTCTGTTGTCGAGATTTTTGTTACTCCATTGGATTGTAGCCTTGTCATTATGGAAGGTAGTGTGTTGTCGATATTTTTGTTATTCCAATGGATTGTAGCCTTGTCATTATGGAAGGTAGTTTGTTTTCGTGATTTTTGTTACTCCAATGGATGGTAGCCTTGTCATTATGGAAGGTGGTATGTTGTCGATATCTTTGTTACTCCAATGGATGGTAGCTTTGTCATTATGGAAGGTAGTCTGTTATCGAGATTTTTGTTACTCTAAGGGATGGTAGCCTTGTCATTATGGAACGTAGTTTTTTGTCGAGATTTTTGTTATTCTAATTGATGGTAGCCTTGTCATTATGAAAGGTAGTATGTTGTCGATATCTTTGTTACTCCAATGGATGGTAGCCTTGTCATTATGGAAGGTAGTATGTTTTCGAGATTTTTGTTACTCTAAAGGATGGTAGCTTTGTCATTATGGAAGGTAGTCTGTCATTGTGATTTTTGTTACTCCAATGAATGGTAGCCTTGTCATTATAAAAGGTAGTCTATTGTCGAGATTTTCGTTACTATAATAGATTATAGCCTTGTCATTATAGAAGGTAGTATATTGTCGAGAGTTTGTCACTACGATGGATGGTAGCATTGTCATTATGGAAGGTAGTCTGTTGTCGAGATTTTTGTTACTACAATGGATTTAGCCTTGTCGTTATGGAAAGTAGACTATTGTCGAGATTTTTGTTACTCCAATGGATGGTAGCCTAGTCATTATGGAAGGTAGTCTGTTGTCGAGATTTTTGTTACTCCATTGGATGGTATCCTTGTCATTATGGAAGGTAGTGTGTTGTCGATATCTTTGTTACTCCATTGGATGATAGCTTTGTCATTATGGAATGTAGTCTGTTGTCGATATTTTTGTTACTACAATGGATTTACCCTGTCGTTATGGAAGGTAGTCTGTTGTCTAGATTTTTGTTACTCCAATGAATGGTAGCCTAGTCATTATAGAAGGTAGTCTGTTGTCGAGATTTTTGTTACTCCATTGGATTGTAGCCTTGTCATTATGGAAGGTAGTGTGTTGTCGATATTTTTGTTATTCCAATGGATTGTAGCCTTGTCATTATGGAAGGTAGTTTGTTTTCGTGATTTTTGTTACTCCAATGGATGGTAGCCTTGTCATTATGGAAGGTGGTATGTTGTCCATATCTTTGTTACTCCAATGGATGTTAGCTTTGTCATTATGGAAGGTAGTCTGTTGTCGAGATTTTTGTTACTCTACGGGATGGTAGCCTTGTCATTATGGAATGTAGTTTGTTGTCGAGATTTTTGTTATTCCAATGGATGGTAGCCTTGTCATTATGAAAGGTAGTCTATTGTCGAGATTTTCGTTACTATAAAAGATTGTAGCCTTGTCATTACGGAAGGTAGTCTATTGTCGACTTTTTTGTTACTCCAATGAATGGTAGCCTTGTCATTATAGAAGGTAGTATATTGTCGACATTTTTGTCACTACAATGGATGGTAGCCTTGTCATTATGGAAGGTAGTCTGTTGTCGAGATTTTAGTTACTCCAATGGATGGTAGCCTTGTCGTTATGGAATGTAGTCTGTTGCCGAGATTTTTCATACTCCAATGGATTATAGCCTTGTCATTATGGTAGAAAGTCTCTTGTGGATATTTTGGTTAGTCCAACGATGGTACCCTTGTCATTATGGAAGGCAGTTTGTTGTAGGGATTTTTGATACTCCAAAAGATGGTACACTTGTCATTATGGAAGGTAGTCTGTTTTCGTGATTTTTGTAACTCCAATGGATGGTACCCTTGTCATTATGGAAGGTAGTATGTTGTCGATATCTTTGTTACTCCAATGGATGGTAGCTTTGTCATTATGGAAGGTAGTCTATTGTCGAGATTTTTGTTACTCTAAGGGATGGTAGCCTTGTCATTATGGAACGTAGTTTTTTGTCGAGATTTTTGTTATTCTAATTGATGGTAGCCTTGTCATTATGAAAGGTAGTCTATTGTCGAGATTTTCGTTACTATAATAGATTGTAGCCTTGTCATTACGGAAGGTAGTCTATTGTCGAGTTTTTTGTTACTCTAATGGATGGTAGCCTTGTCATTATAGAAGGTAGTATATTGTCGAGATTTTTGTCACTACAATGGATGGTAGCCTTGTCATTATGGAAGGTATTCTGTTGTCAAGATTTTAGTTACTCCAATGGATGGTAGCCTTGTCGTTATGGAATGTAGTCTGTTGGCGAGATTTTTCATACTCCAATGGATTATAGCCTTGTCATTATGGAAGAAAGTCTCTTGTGGATATTTTGGTTACTCCAACGATGGTACCCTTGTCATTATGGAAGGCAGTCTGTTGTCGGGATTTTTGATACTCCAAAGGATGGTACACTTGTCATTATGGAAGGTAGTTTGTTGTCGTGATTTTTGTTACTCCAATGGATGGTAGGCTTGTCATTATGGAAGGTAGTATGTTGTCGATATCTTTGTTACTCCAATGGATGGTAGCTTTGTCATTATGGAAGGTAGTCTATTGTCGAGATTTTTGTCACTCTAAGGGATGGTAGCCTTGTCATTATTGAACGTAGTTTGTTGTCAAGATTTTTGTTATTCCAATGGATGGTAGCCTTGTCATTATGAAAGGTAGTCTATTGTCTAGATTTCCGTTACTATAATGGATTTTAGCCTTGTCATTACGGAAGGTAGTCTATTGTCGAGAATTTTGTTACTCCAATGGATGGTAGCCTTGTCATTATAGAAGGTAGTATATTGTCGATATTTTTGTAACTACAATGGATGGTAGCCTTGTCATAATGGAAGGTAGTCTGTTGTCGAGATTTTAGTTACTCCAATAGATGGTAGCCTTGTCATTATGGAAGGTAGTATGTTGTTGAGATTTTAGTTACTCTAATGGATGGTAGCCTTGTCAATATGGAAGGTAGTCTGTTGTCGATATTTTTGTTATTCCAATGGATGGTAGCCTTGTCATAATGGAAGGCAGTCTGTTGTCGTGATTTTTGTTACTCCAATGGATGGTAGGCTTGTCATTATGGAAGGTAGGATGTTGTCGATATCTTTGTTACTCCAATGGATGGTAGATTTTTCATTATGGATGGTAGTCTGTTGTCGAGATTTTTGTTACTCTAAGGGAGGGTAGCCTTGTCATTATGGAACATAGTTTGTTGTCGAGATTTTTGTTATTACAATGGATGGTAGCCTTGTCATTATGAAAGGTAGTCTATTGTCGAGATTTTCGTTACTATATTAGATTGTAGCCTTGTAATTATAGAAGGTAGTCTATTGTCGACATTTTTGTTACTCCAAGGGATGGTAGCCTTGTCATTATTGAACATAGTCTGTTCTCGAGATTTTTGTTATTCCAATGGATGGTAGCCTTGTCATTATGAAAGGTAGACTATTGTCGATATTTTTGTTAATATAATAGATTTTAGCTTTGTCATTATGGAAGGTAGTCTGTTGTCGAGATTTTTGTTACTCCAATTGATGGTAGCTTAATCATTATGGAAGGTAGTCTGTTGTCGAGATTTTTGTTACTCTAAGGGATGGTAGCCTTGTCATTATGGAAGGTAGTCTGTTGTCTATATTTTAGTTATTCCAATGGATGGTAGCCTTGTCATTATGGAAGGCAGTCTGTTGTCGTGATTTTTGTTACTCCAATAGATGGTAGCCTTGTCATTATGGAAGGTAGTGTGTTATCGATATCTTTGTTACTCCAATGGATGGTAGCTTTGTCATTATGGAAGGTAGTCTGTTGTCGAGATTTTTGTTACTCTAAGGGATGGCAGCCTTGTCATTATGGAACGTAGTTTTTTGTCGAGATTTTTGTTATTCTAATTGATGGTAGCCTTGTCATTATGAAAGGTAGTCTATTGTCGAGATTTTCGTTACTATAATAGATTGTAGCCTTGTCATTACGGAAGGTAGTCTATTGTCAAGATTTTTGTTACTCCAATGGATGGTAGCCTGGTCATTATTGAACGTAGTTTGTTGTCTAGATTTTATTTATTCCAATGGATGGTAGCCTTGTCATTATGAAAGGTAGTCTATTATCGATATTTGTGATAATATAATAGATTATAGCTTTGTCAATATGGAAGGTAATCTGTTGTCGAGATTTTTGTTACTCCAATTGTTGGTAGCCTAATCATTATGGAAGGTAGTCTGTTGTCGAGATTTTTGTTACTCCATTGGATGGTAGCCTTGTCATTATGAAAGGTAGTCTATTGTCTAGATTTTCGTTACTATAATAGAGTGTAGCCTTGTCATTATAGAAGGTAGTATATTGTCGAGAGTTTGTCACTACGATGGATGGTAGCCTTGTCATTATGGAAGGTAGTCTGTTGTCGAGATTTTTGTTACTACAATGGATTTAGCCTTGTCGTTATGGAAGGTAGTCTATCGTCAAGATTTTTGTTACTCCAATGGATGGTAGCCTAGTCATTATGGAAGGTAGTCTGTTGTCGAGATATTTGTTACTCCATTGGATGATATCCTTGTCATTATGGAAGGTAGTGTGTTGTCGATATCTTTGTTACTCCATTGGATGATACCTTTGTCATTATGGAAGGTAGTCTGTTGTCGATATTTTCGTTACTACAATGGATTTAACATGTCGTTATGGAAGGTAGTTTGTTGTCTAGATTTTTGTTACTCCAATGGATGGTAGCCTAGTCATTATGGAAGGTAGTCTGTTGTCGAGATTTTTGTTACTCCATTGGATTGTAGCCTTGTCATTATGGAAGGTAGTGTGTTGTCGATATTTTTGTTATTCCAATGGATTGTAGCCTTCTCATTATGGAAGGTAGTCGGTTATCGTGATTTTTGTTACTCCAATGGATGGTAGCCTTGTCATTATGGAACGTAGTTTGTTGTCAAGATTTTTGTTACTCTAAAGGATGGTAGCCTTGTCATTATGGAACGTAGTTTGTTGTCGAGATTTTTGTTATTCCAATGGATGGTAGCCTTGTCATTATGAAAGGTAATCTATTGTCTAGATTTTCGTTACAATAATAGATTGTAGCCTTGTCATTACGGAAGGTAATATATTGTCGAGAATTTTGTTACTCCAATGGATGGTAGCCTTGTCATAATGAAAGGTAGTCTATTGTCGATATTTTTGTTAATATAATAGATTTTAGCTTTGTCATTATGGAAGGTAGTTTGTTGTCGAGATTTTTGTTACTCCAATTGATGGTAGCCTAATCATTATGGAAGGTAGTCTGTTGTCGAGATTTTTGTTACTCCATTGGATGGTAGCCTTGTCATTATGGAAGGTAGTGTGTTATCGATATCTTTGTTACTCCAATGGATGGTAGCTTTGTCATTATGGAAGGTAGTCTGTTGTCGAGATTTTTGTTACTCTAAGGGATGGTAGCCTTGTCATTATGGAACGTAGTTTTTTGTCGAGATTTTTGTTATTCTAATTGATGGTAGCCTTGTCATTATGAAAGGTAGTCTATTGTCGAGATTTTCGTTACTATAATAGATTGTAGCCTTGTCATTACGGAAGGTAGTCTATTGTCGTTTTTTTTGTTACTCCAATGGATGGTAGCCTTGTCATTATAGAAGGTAGTATATTGTCGAGATTTTTGTAACTACAATGGATGGTAGCCTTGTCTTTATGGAAGGTAGTCTGTTGTCGACATTTTAGTTACTCCAATAGATGGTAGCCTTGTCGTTATGGAATGTAGTCTGTTGCCGAGATTTTTCATACTCCAATGGATTATAGCCTTGTCATTATGGAAGAAAGTCTCTTGTGGATATTTTGGTTAGTCCAACGATGGTACCCTTGTCATTATGGAAGGCAGTTTGTTGTAGGGATTTTTGATACTCCAAAAGATGGTACACTTATCATTATGGAAGGTAGTTTGTTTTCGTGATTTTTGTTACTCCAATGGATGGTACCCTTGTCATTATGGAAGGTAGTATGTTGTCGATATCTTTGTTACTCCAATGGATGGTAGCTTTGTCATTATGGAAGGTAGTCTGTTGTCGAGATTTTTGTTACTCTAAGGGATGGTAGCCTTGTCATTATGGAACGCAGTTTTTTTTCGAGATTTTTGTTATTCTAATTGATGGTAGCCTTGTCCTTATGAAAGGTAGTCTATTGTCGAGATTTTCGTTACTATAATAGATTGTAGCCTTGTCATTACGGAAGGTAGTCTATTGTCGAGTTTTTTGTTACTCTAATGGATGGTAGCCTTGTCATTATAGAAGGTAATATATTGTCGAGATTTTTGTCACTACAATGGATGGTAGCCTTGTCATTATGGAAGGTAGTCTGTTGTCAAGATTTTAGTTACTCCAATGGATGGTAGCCTTGTCGTTATGGAATATAGTCTGTTGCCGAGATTTTTCATACTCCAATGGATTATATCCTTGTCATTATGGAAGAAAGTCTCTTGTGGATATTTTGGTTACTCCAACGATGGTACCCTTGTCATTATGGAAGGTAGTATGTTGTCGATATCTTTGTTACTCCAATGGATGGTAGCTTTGTCATTATGGAAGGTAGTCTGTTGTCGAGATTTTTGTTACTCTATGGGATGGTTGCCTTATCATTATGGAACGTAGTTTGTTGTCGAGTTTTTTCTTATTCCAATGGATTGTAGCCTTGTCATTATGAAAGGTAGTCTATTATTGAGATTTTCGTTACTATAATAGATTATAGCCTTGTCATTACGGAAGGTAGCCTATTGTCTAGAATTTTGTTACTCCAATGGATGGTAGCCTTGTCATTAAAGAAGGTATTATATTGTCGAGATTTTTCTCACTACAATGGATGGTAGCCTTGTCATTTTGGAAGGTAGTCTGTTGTCGAGATTTTAGTTACTCCAATGGATGGTAGCCTTGTCGTTATGGAAGGTAGTCTATTATCGATATTTTCGTTTCTATAATAGATTGTAGCCTTGTCATTATGGAAGGTAGTCTGTTTTTGAGATTTCTGTCACACTAAGGGATGGTAGCCTTGTAATTATGGAACATAGTTTGTTGTCGAGAATTTTGTTATTCCAATGGATGGTAGCCTTGTCATTATGAAAGGTAGTCTATTGTCAAGATTTTCTTTACTATAATAGATTGTAGCCTTGTCATTATGGAAGGTAGTCTATTGTCAAGATTTTTGGTACTCCAATAGATGGTAGCCTTGTCATTATTGAACGTAGTCTATTGTCAAGATTTTGTTTATTCCAATGGATGGTACCCTTGTCATTATGGAACTTAGTTTGTTGTCGAGAATTTGGTTATTTCAATGGATGGTAGCCTTGTCATTATGAAAGGTAGTCTATTGTCGAGATTTTCTTTACTATAATAGATTGTAGCCTTGTCATTATGGAAGGTAGTCTATTGTCAAAAATTTTGTTACTCCAATAGATGGTAGCCTTGTCATTATTGAACGTAGTCTGTTGTTGAGATTTTGTTTATTCCAATGGATGGTAGCCTTGTCATTATGAAAGGTAGTCTATTATCGATATTTTTGTTAATATAATAGATTGTAGCTTTGTCATTATGGAAGGTAGTCTGTTGTTGAGATTTTTGTTACACCAATTCATGGTAGCCTAATCATTATGAAAGGTAGTCTGTTGTCAAGATTTTTGTTACTCCATTGGATGGTAGCCTTTTCATTATGGAAGGTAGTCTATTGTCGAGATTTTAGTTACTCCAATGGATGGTAGCCTTGTCATTATGGAAGGTAGTCTGTTGTCGATATTTTTGTTATTCCAATGGATGGTAGCCTTGTCATTATTAAAGGTAGTCTATTGTCGAGATTTTCGTTACTATAATAGATTGTAGCCTTCTAATTATGGAAGGTAGTCTATTGTCGAGATTTTTCTTACTCCAATGGATGGTAGCCTTGTCATTATTGAACGTAGTCTGTTGCCGACATTTTTGCTATTCCAATGGATGGTAGCCTTGTCATTATGAAAGGTAGTCTATTGTCGATATTTTTGTTAATATAATAGATTGTGGCTTTGTCATTATGGAAGGTAGTCTGTGTTCGAGATATTTGTCACTACAATGGATGGTAGCCTTGTCATTATGGAAGGTAGTCTGTTGTCAAGATTTTAGTTACTCCAATGGATGGTAGCCTTGTCGTTATGGAATGTAGTCTGTTGCCGAGATTTATCATACTCCAATGGATTATAGCCTTTTCATTATGGAAGAAAGTCTCTTGTGGATATTTTGGTTACTCCAATGATGGTACCCTTGTCATTATGGAAGGCAGACTATTGTTGGGATTTTTGATACTCCAAAGGATGGTACACTTGTCATAATGGAAGGTAGTCTGTTTTCGTGATTTTTGTTACTCCAATGGATGGTAGCCTTGTCATTATGGAAGGTAGTATGTTGTCGATATCTTTGTTACTCCAATGGATGGAAGCTTTGTCATAATGGAAGGTAGTCTATTGTCGAGTTTTTTGTTATTCCAATGCATGGTAGCCTTGTCATTATGAAAGGTAGTCTATTGTCGAGATTTTCGTTACTATAATAGATTATAGCCTTGTCATTACGGAAGGTAGCCTATTGTCTAGAATTTTGTTACTCCAATGGATGGTAGCCTTGTCATTAAAGAAGGTAGTATATTGTCGAGATTTTTCTCACTACAATGGATGGTAGCCTTGTCATTTTGGAAGGTAGTCTGTTGTCGAGATTTTAGTTACTCCAATGGATGGTAGCCTTGTCGTTATGGAAGGTAGTCTATTGTCGATATTTTCATTATTATAATAGATTGTAGCCTTGTCATTATCGAAGGTAGTCTGTTGTCAAGATTTTTGTTACACTAAGGGATGGTAGCCTTGTCATTATGGAACATAGTTTGTTGTCGAGAATTTTGTTATTCCAATGGATGGTAGCCCTGTCATTATGAAAGGTAGTCTATTGTCAAGATTTTCTTTACTATAATAGATTGTAGCCTTGTCATTATGGAAGGTAGTCTATTGTCAAGATTTTTGTTACTCCAATAGATGGTAGCCTGGTCATCATTGAACGTAGTCTGTTGTCGAGATTTTGTTTATTCCAATGGATGGTAGCCTTGTCATTATGAAAGGTAGTCTATTATCGATATTTTTGTTAATATAATAGATTGTAGCTTTGTCATTATGGAAGGTAGTCTGTTGTCGAGATTTTTGTTACTCCAATTGATGGTAGCCTAATCATTATGGAAGGTAGTCTGTTGTCAAGATTTTTGTTACTCCATTGGATGGTAGCCTTTTCATTATGGAAGGTAGTCTATTGTCGAGATTTTAGTTACTCCAATGGATGGTAGCCTTGTCATTATGGAAGGTAGTCTGTTGTCGATATTTTTGTTATTCCAATGGATGGTAGCCTTGTCATTATGAAAGGTAGTCTATTGTCGAGATTTTCGTTACTATAATAGATTGTAGCCTTCTAATTATGGAAAGTAGTCTATTGTCGAGATTTTTGTTACTCCAATGGATGGTAGCCTTGTCATTATTGAACGTAGTCTGTTGTCGACATTTTTGCTATTCCAATGGATGGTAGCCTTGTCATTATGAAAGGTAGTCTATTGTCGATATTTTTGTTAATATAATAGATTGTAGCTTTGTCATTATGGAAGGTAGTCTGTGTTCGAGATTTTTGTCACTACAATGGATGGTAGCCTTGTCATTATGGAAGGTAGTCTGTTGTCAAGATTTTAGTTACTCCAATGGATGGAAGCCTTGTCGTTATGGAATGTAGTCTGTTCCCGAGATTTTTCATACTCCAATGGATTATAGCCTTATCATTATGGAAGAAAGTCTCTTGTGGATATTTTGGTTAGTCCAACGATGGAACCCTTGTCATTATGGAAAGCAGTTTGTTGTCGGGATTTTTGATACTCCAAAGGATGGTACACTTGTCATTATGGAAGGTAGTCTATTTTCGTGATTTTTGTTACTCCAATGGATGGTAGCCTTGTCATTATGGAAGGTAGTATGTTGTCGATATCTTTGTTACTCCAATGGATGGTAGCTTTGTCATTATGGAAGGTAGTCTGTTGTCAAGATTTTTGTTACTCTAAGGGATGGTAGCCTTGTTATTATGGAACGTAGTTTTTTGTCGAGATTTTTGTTATTCTAATTGATTGTAGCCTTGTCATTATGAAAGGTAGTCTATTGTCGAGATTTTCGTTACTATAATAGATTGTAGCCTTGTCATTACGAAAGGTAGTCTATTGTCGATTTTTTTGTTATTCCAATGGATGGTAGCCTTGTCATTATTGAAGGTAGTATATTGTCGAGATTTTTGTCACTACAATGGATGGTAGCCTTGTCATTATGGAAGGTAGTATGTTGTCGAGATTATAGTTACTCCAATGGATGGTAGCCTTGTCGTTATGGAATGTAGTCTGTTGCCGAGATTTTTCATACTCCAATGGATTATAGCCTTGTCATTATGGAAGAAAGTCTCTTGTGGATATTTTGGTTACTCCAACGAGGGTACCCTTGTCATTATGGAAGGCAGTCTGTTGTCGGGATTTTTGATACTCCAAAGGATGGTACACTTGTCATTATGGAAGGTAGTCTGTTTTCGTGATTTTTGTTACTCCAATGGATGGTAGCCTTGTCATTATGGAAGGTAGTATGTTGTCGATATCTTTGTTACTCCAATGGATGGTAGCTTTGTCATTATGGAAGGTAGTCTGTTGTCGAGATTTTTGTTACTCTATGGGATGGTTGCCTTATCATTATGGAACGTAGTTTGTTGTCGAGTTTTTTGTTATTCCAATGGATGGTAGCCTTGTCATTATGAAAGGTAGTCTATTGTCGAGATTTTCGTTACTATAATAGATTATAGCCTTGTCATTACGGAAGGTAGCCTATTGTCTAGAATTTTGTTACTCCAATGGATGGTAGCCTTGTCATTAAAGAAGGTAGTATATTGTCGAGATTTTTCTCACTACAATGGATGGTAGCCTTGTCATTTTGGAAGGTAGTCTGTTGTCGAGATTTTAGTTACTCCAATGGATGGTAGCCTTGTCGTTATGGAAGGTAATCTATTGTCGATATTTTCATTACTATAATAGATTGTAGCCTTGTCATTATGGAAGGTAGTCTATTGTCGAGATTTTTGTTACACTAAGGGATGGTAGCCTTGTCATTATGGAACATAGTTTGTTGTCGAGAATATTGTTATTCCAATGGATGGTAGCCTTGTCATTATGAAAGGTAGTCTATTGTCGAGATTTTCTTTACTATAATAGATTGTAGCCTTGTCATTATGGAAAGTAGTCTATTGTCAAGATTTTTGTTACTCCAATAGATGGTAGCCTGGTCATCATTGAACGTAGTCTGTTGTCGAGATTTTGTTTATTCCAATGGATGGTAGCCTTGTCATTATGAAAGGTAGTCTATTATCGATATTTTTGTTAATATAATAGATTGTAGCTTTGTCATTATGGAAGGTAGTCTGTTGTCGAGATTTTTGTTACTCGAATTGATGGTAGCCTAATCATTATGGAAGGTAGTCTGTTGTCAAGATTTTTGTTACTCCATTGGATGGTAGCCTTTTCATTATGGAAGGTAGTCTATTGTCGAGATTTTAGTTACTCCAATAGATGGTAGCCTTGTCATTATGGAAGGTAGTCTGTTGTCGATATTTTTGTTATTCCAATGGATGGTAGCCTTGTCATTATGAAAGGTAGTCTATTGTCGAGATTTTCGTTACTATAATAGATTGTAGCCTTCTAATTATGGAAAGTAGTCTATTGTCGAGATTTTTGTTACTCCAATGGATGGTAGCCTTGTCATTATTGAACGTAGTCTGTTGTCGACATTTTTGCTATTCCAATGGATGGTAGCCTTGTCATTATGAAAGGTAGTCTATTGTCGATATTTTTGTTAATATAATAGATTGTAGCTTTGTCATTATGGAAGGTAGTCTGTGTTCGAGATTTTTGTCACTACAATGGATGGTAGCCTTGTCATTATGGAAGGTAGTCTGTTGTCAAGATTTTAGTTACTCCAATGGATGGTAGCCTTGTCGTTATGGAATGTAGTATGTTGCCGAGATTTTTCATACTCCAATGGATTATAGCCTTTTCATTATGGAAGAAAGTCTCTTGTGGATATTTTGGTTACTCCAACGATGGTACCCTTGTCATTATGGAAGGTAGACTGTTGTCGGGATTTTTGATACTCCAAAGGATGGTACACTTGTCATAATGGAAGGTAGTCTGTTTTCGTGATTTTTGTTACTCCAATGGATGGTAGCCTTGTCATTATGGAAGGTAGTATGTTGTCGATATCTTTGTTACTCCAATGGATGGAAGCTTTGTCATTATGGAAGGTAGTTTGTTGTCGAGATTTTTGTTACTCTATGGGATGGTTGCCTTATCATTATGGAACGTAGTTTGTTGTCTAGTTTTTTGTTATTCCAATGGATGGTAGCCTTGTCATTATGAAAGGTAGTCTATTGTCGAGATTTTCGTTACTATAATAGATTATAGCCTTGTCATTACGGAAGGTAGCCTATTGTTTAGAATTTTGTTACTCCAATGGATGGTAGCCTTGTCATTAAAGAAGGTAGTATATTGTCGAGATTTTTCTCACTACAATGGATGGTAGCCTTGTCATTTTGGAAGATAGTCTGTTGTCGAGATTTTAGTTACTCCAATGGATGGTAGCCTTGTCGTTATGGAAGGTAGTCTATTGTCGATATTTTCATTACTATAATAGATTGTAGCCTTGTCATTATGGAAGGTAGTCTGTTGTCGAGATTTTTGTTACACTAAGGGATGGTAGCATTGTCATTATGGAACATAGTTTGTTGTCGTGAATTTTGTTATTCCAATGGATGGTAGCCTTGTCATTATGAAAGGTAGTCTATTGTCAAGATTTTCTTTACTATAATAGATTGTAGCCTTGTCATTATGGAAGGTAGTCTATTGTCAAGATTTTTGTTACTCCAATAGATGGTAGCCTTGTCATTATTGAACGTAGTTTGTTGTCGAGATTTTGTTTATTCCAATGGATGGTAGCCTTGTCATTATGAAAGGTAGTCTATTATCGATATTTTTGTTAATATAATAGATTGTAGCTTTGTCATTATGGAAGGTAGTCTGTTGTCGAGATTTTTGTTACTCCAATTGATGGTAGCCTAATCATTATGGAAGGTAGTCTATTGTCAAGATTTTTGTTACTCCATTGGATGGTAGCCTTTTCATTATGGAAGGTAGTCTATTGTCGAGATTTTAGTTACTCCAATGGATGGTAGCCTTGTCATTATGGAAGGTAGTCTGTTGTCGATATTTTTGTTATTCCAATGGATGGTAGCCTTGTCATTATGAAAGGTAGTCTATTGTCGAGATTTTCGTTACTATAATAGATTGTTGCCTTGTCATTACGGAAGGTAGCCTATTGTCTAGAATTTTGTTACTCCAATGGATGGTAGCCTTGTCATTAAAGAAGGTAGTATATTGTCAAGATTTTTCTCACTACAATGGATGGTAGCCTTGTCATTTTGGAAGGTAGTCTGTTGTCGAGATTTTAGTTACTCCAATGGATGGTAGCCTTGTCGTTATGGAAGGTAGTCTATTGTCGATATTTTCATTATTATAATAGATTCTAGCCTTGTCATTATGGAAGGTAGTATATTGTCGAGATTTTTGTTACTCCAATGGATGGTAGCCTTGTCATTATTGAACGTAGTCTGTTGTCGACATTTTTGCTATTCCAATGGATGCTAGCCTTGTCATTATGAAAGGTAGTCTATTGTCGATATTTTTGTTAATATAATAGATTGTACCTTTGTCATTATGGAAGGTAGTCTGTGTTCGAGATTTTTGTTACTCCAATTGATGGTAGCCTAATCATTATGGAAGGTAGTCTGTTGTCGAGATTTTTGTTACTCCGTTGGATGGTAGCCTTGTCATTATGAAATGTAGTCTATTGTCGAGATTTTCGTTACTATAATAGATTGTAGCCTTGTCATTACGGAAGGTAGTCTGTTGTCGAGATTTTAGTTACTCTAATGGATGGTAGCGTTGTCGTTATGGAAGGTAGTCTATTGTCGATATTTTCATTACTATAATAGATTGTAGCCTTGTCATTATGGAAGGTAGTCTGTTGTCGAGATTTTTGTTACACTAAGGGATGGTAGCCTTGTCATTATGGAACATAGTTTGTTGTCGAGAATTTTGTTATTCCAATGGATGGTAGCCTTGTCATTATGAAAGGTAGTCTATTGTCAAGATTTTCTTTACTATAATAGATTGTAGCCTTGTCATTATGGAAGGTAGTCTATTGTCAAGATTTTTGTTACTCCAATAGATGGTAGCCTTGTCATCATTGAACGTAGTCTGTTGTCGAGATTTTGTTTATTCCAATGGATGGTAGCCTTGTCATTATGAAAGGTAGTCTATTATCGATATTTTTGTTAATATAATAGATTGTAGCTTTGTCATTATGGAAGGTAGTCTGTTGTCGAGATTTTTGTTACTCCAATTGATGGTAGCCTAATCATTATGGAAGGTAGTCTGTTGTCAAGATTTTTGTTACTCCATTGGATGGTAGCCTTTTCATTATGGAAGGTAGTCTATTGTCGAGATTTTAGTTACTCCAATGGATGGTAGCCTTGTCATTATGGAAGGTAGTCTGTTGTCGATATTTTTGTTATTCCAATGGATGGTAGCCTTGTCATTATGAAAGGTAGTCTATTGTCGAGATTTTCGTTACTATAATAGATTGTAGCCTTCTAATTATGGAAGGTAGTCTATTGTCGAGATTTTTGTTACTCCAATGGATGGTAGCCTTGTCATTATTGAACGTAGTCTGTTGTCAACATTTTTGCTATTCCAATGGATGGTAGCCTTGTCATTATGAAAGGTAGTCTATTGTCGATATTTTTGTTAATATAATCGATTGTAGCTTTGTCATTATGGAAGGTAGTTTGTGTTCGAGATTTTTGTCACTACAATGGATGGTAGCCTTGTCATTATGGAAGGTAGTCTGTTGTCAAGATTTTAGTTACTCAAATGGATGGTAGCCTTTTCATTATGGAAGAAAGTCTCTTGTGGATATTTTGGTTACTCCAACGATGGTACCCTTGTCATTATGGAAGGCAGACTGTTGTCGGGATTTTTGATACTCCAAAGGATGGTACACTTGTCATAATGGAAGGTAGTCTGTTTTCGTGATTTTTGTTACTCCAATAGATGGTAGCCTTGTCATTATGGAAGGTAGTATGTTGTCGATATCTTTGTTACTCCAATGGATGGAAGCTTTGTCATTATGGAAGGTAGTCTATTGTCGAGACTTTTGTTACTCTATGGGATGGTTGCCTTATCATTATGGAACGTAGTTTGTTGTCGAGTTTTTTGTTATTCCAATGGATGGTAGCCTTGTCATTATGAAAGGTAGTCTATTGTCGAGATTTTCGTTACTATAATAGATTATAGCCTTGTCATTACGGAAGGTAGCCTATTGTCTAGAATTTTGTTACTCCAATGGATGGTAGCCTTGTCATTAAAGAAGGTAGTATATTGTCGATATTTTTCTCACTACAATGGATGTAGCCTTGTCATTTTGGAAGGTAGTCTGTTGTCGAGATTTTAGTTACTCCAATAGATGGTAGCCTTGTCGTTATGGAAGGTAGTCTATTGTCGATATTTTCATTACTATAATAGATTGTAGCCTTGTCATTATGGAAGGTAGTCTGTTGTCGAGATTTTTGTTACACTAAGGGATGGTAGCCTTGTCATTATGGAACATAGTTTGTTGTCGAGAATTTTGTTATTCTAATGGATGGTAGCCTTGTCATTATGAAAGGTAGTCTATTGTCGAGATTTTCTTTACTATAATAGATTGTAGCCTTGTCATTATGGAAGGTAGTCTATTGTCAAAAATTTTGTTACTCCAATAGATGGTAGCCTTGTCATTATTGAACGTAGTCTGTTGTTGAGATTTTGTTTATTCCAATGGATGGTAGCCTTGTCATTATGAAAGGTAGTCTATTATCGATATTTTTGTTAATATAATAGATTGTAGCTTTGTCAATATGGAAGGTAGTCTGTTGTCGAGATTTTTGTTACTCCAATTCATGGTAGCCTAATCATTATGGAAGGTAGTCTGTTGTCAAGATTTTTGTTACTCCATTGGATGGTAGCCTTTTCATTATGGAAGGTAGTCTATTGTCGAGATTTTAGTTACTCCAATGGATGGTAGCCTTGTCATTATGGAAGGTAGTCTGTTGTCGATATTTTTGTTATTCCAATGGATGGTAGCCTTGTCATTATGAAAGGTAGTCTATTGTCGAGATTTTCGGTACTATAATAGATTGTAGCCTTCTAATTATGGAAGGTAGTCTATTGTCGAGATTTTTCTTACTCCAATGGATGGTAGCCTTGTCATTATTGAACGTAGTCTGTTGTCGACATTTTTGCTATTCCAATGGATGGTAGCCTTGTCATTATGAAAGGTAGTCTATTGTCGATATTTTTGTTAATATAATAGATTGTGGCTTTGTCATTATGGAAGGTAGTCTGTGTTCGAGATATTTGTCACTACAATGGATGGTAGCCTTGTCATTATGGAAGGTAGTCTGTTGTCAAGATTTTAGTTACTCCAATGGATGGTAGCCTTGTCGTTATGGAATGTAGTCTGTTGCCGAGATTTATCATACTCCAATGGATTATAGCCTTTTCATTATGGAAGAAAGTCTCTTGTGGATATTTTGGTTACTCCAACGATGGTACCCTTGTCATTATGGAAGGCAGTCTGTTGTCGGGATTTTTGATACTCCAAAGGATGGTACACTTGTCATTATGGAAGGTAGTCTGTTTTCGTGATTTTTGTTACTCCAATGGATGGTAGCCTTGTCATTATGGAAGGTAGTATGTTGTCGATATCTTTGTTACTCCAATGGATGGTAGCTTTGTCATTATGGAAGGTAGTCTGTTGTCGAGATTTTTGTTACTCTATGGGATGGTTGCCTTATCATTATGGAACGTAGTTTGTTGTCGAGTTTTTTGTTATTCCAATGGATGGTAGCCTTGTCATTATGAAAGGTAGTCTATTGTCGAGATTTTCGTTACTATAATAGATTATAGCCTTGTCATTACGGAAGGTAGCCTATTGTCTAGAATTTTGTTACTCCAATGGATGGTAACCTTGTCATTAAAGAAGGTAGTATATTGTCGAGATTTTTCTCACTACAATGGATGGTAGCCTTGTCATTTTGGAAGGTAGTCTGTTGTCGAGATTTTAGTTACTCCAATGGATGGTAGCCTTGTCGTTATGGAAGGTAGTCTATTGTCGATATTTTCATTACTATAATAGATTGTAGCCTTGTCATTATGGAAGGTAGTCTATTGTCGAGATTTTTGTTACACTAAGGGATGGTAGCCTTGTCATTATGGAACTTAGTTTGTTGTCGAGAATTTTGTTATTCCAATGGATGGTAGCCTTGTCATTATGAAAGGTAGTCTATTGTCGAGATTTTCTTTACTATAATAGATTGTAGCCTTGTCATTATGGAAGGTAGTCTATTGTTAAAATTTTTGTTACTCCAATAGATGGTAGCCTTGTCATTATTGAACGTAGTCTGTTGTTGAGATTTTGTTTATTCCAATGGATGGTAGCCTTGTCATTATGAAAGGTAGTCTATTATCGATATTTTTGTTAATATAATAGATTGTAGCTTTGTCATTATGGAAGGTAGTCTGTTGTCGAGATTTTTGTTACTCCAATTCATGGTAGCCTAATCATTATGGAAGGTAGTCTGTTGTCAAGATTTTTGTTACTCCATTGGATGGTAGCCTTTTCATTATGGAAGGTAGTCTATTGTCGAGATTTTAGTTACTCCAATGGATGGTAGCCTTGTCATTATGGAAGGTAGTCTGTTGTCGATATTTTTGTTATTCCAATGGATGGTAGCCTTGTCATTATGAAAGGTAGTCTATTGTCGAGATTTTCGTTACTATAATAGATTGTAGCCTTCTAATTATGGAAGGTAGTCTATTGTCGAGATTTTTCTTACTCCAATGGATGGTAGCCTTGTCATTATTGAACGTAGTCTGTTGTCGACATTTTTGCTATTCCAATGGATGGTAGCCTTGTCATTATGAAAGGTAGTCTATTGTCGATATTTTTGTTAATATAATAGATTGTGGCTTTGTCATTATGGAAGGTAGTCTGTGTTCGAGATATTTGTCACTACAATGGATGGTAGCGTTGTCATTATGGAAGGTAGTCTGTTGTCAAGATTTTAGTTACTCCAATGGATGGTAGCCTTGTCGTTATGGAATGTAGTCTGTTGCCGAGATTTATCATACTCCAATGGATTATAGCCTTTTCATTATGGAAGAAAGTCTCTTGTGGATATTTTGGTTACTCCAATGATGGTACCCTTGTCATTATGGAAGGCAGACTGTTGTTGGGATTTTTGATACTCCAAAGGATGGTACACTTGTCATAATGGAAGGTAGTCTGTTTTCGTGATTTTTGTTACTCCAATGGATGGTAGCCTTGTCATTATGGAAGGTAGTATGTTGTCGATATCTTTGTTACTCCAATGGATGGAAGCTTTGTCATAATGGAAGGTAGTCTGTTGTCGAGATTTTTGTTACTCTATGGGATGGTTGCCTTATCATTATGGAACGTAGTTTGTTGTCGAGTTTTTTGTTATTCCAATGCATGGTAGCCTTGTCATTATGAAAGGTAGTCTATTGTCGAGATTTTCGTTACTATAATAGATTATAGCCTTGTCATTACGGAAGGTAGCCTATTGTCTAGAATTTTGTTACTCCAATGGATGGTAGCCTTGTCATTAAAGAAGGTAGTATATTGTCGAGATTTTTCTCACTACAATGGATGGTAGCCTTGTCATTTTGGAAGGTAGTCTGTTGTCGAGATTTTAGTTACTCCAATGGATGGTAGCCTTGTCGTTATGGAAGGTAGTCTATTGTCGATATTTTCATTACTATAATAGATTGTAGCCTTGTCATTATCGAAGGTAGTCTGTTGTCACGATTTTTGTTACACTAAGGGATGGTAGCCTTGTCATTATGGAACATAGTTTGTTGTCGAGAATTTTGTTATTCCAATTGATGGTAGCCCTGTCATTATGAAAGGTAGTCTATTGTCATGATTTTCTTTACTATAATAGATTGTAGCCTTGTCATTATGGAAGGTAGTCTATTGTCAAGATTTTTGTTACTCCAATAGATGGTAGCCTTGTCATTATTGAACGTTGTCTGTTGTCGAGATTTTGTTTATTCCAATGTATGGTAGCCTTGTCATTATGAAAGGTAGTCTATTATCGATATTTTTGTTAATATAATAGATTGTAGCTTTGTCATTATGGAAGGTAGTCTGTTGTCGAGATTTTTGTTACTCCAATTGATGGTAGCCTAATCATTATGGAAGGTAGTTTGTTGTCAAGATTTTTGTTACTCCATTGGATGGTAGCCTTTTCATTATGGAAGGTAGTCTATTGTCGAGATTTTAGTTACTCCAATGGATGGTAGCCTTGTCATTATGGAAGGTAGTCTGTTGTCGATATTTTTGTTATTCCAATGGATGGTAGCCTTGTCATTATGAAAGGTAGTCTATTGTCGAGATTTTCGTTACTATAATAGATTATAGCCTTGTCATTACGGAAGGTAGCCTATTGTCTAGAATTTTGTTACTCCAATGGATGGTAGCCTTGTCATTAAAGAAGGTAGTATATTGTCGAGATTTTTCTCACTACAATGGATGGTAGCCTTGTCATTTTGGAAGGTAGTCTATTGTCAAGATTTTAGTTACTCCAATGGATGGTAGCCTTGTCATTATGGAAGGTAGTCTATTGTCGATATTTTCATTACTATAATAGATTGTAGCCTTGTCATTATGGAAGGTAGTCTGTTGTCGAGATTTTTGTTACACTAAGGGATGGTAGCCTTGTCATTATGGAACATAGTTTGTTGTCGAGAATTTTGTTATTCCAATGGATGGTAGCCTTGTCATTATGAAAGGTAGTCTATTGTCAAGATTTTCTTTACTATAATAGATTGTAGCCTTGTCATTATGGAAAGTAGTCTATTGTCAAGATTTTTGTTACTCCAATAGATGGTAGCCTGGTCATCATTGAACGTAGTCTGTTGTCGAGATTTTGTTTATTCTAATGGATGGTAGCCTTGTCATTATAAAAGGTAGTCTATTATCGATATTTTTGTTAATATAATAGATTGTAGCTTTGTCATTATGGAAGGTAGTCTGTTGTCGAGATTTTTGTTACTCCAATTGATGGTAGCCTAATCATTATGGAAGGTAGTCTGTTGTCAAGATTTTTGTTACTCCATTGGATGGTAGCCTTTTCATTATGGAAGGTAGTCTATTGTCGAGATTTTAGTTACTCCAATGGATGGTAGCCTTGTCATTATGGAAGGTAGTCTGTTGTCGATATTTTTGTTATTCCAATGGATGGTAGCCTTGTCATTATGAAAGGTAGTCTATTGTCGAGATTTTCGTTACTATAATAGATTGTAGCCTTCTAATTATGGAAAGTAGTCTATTGTCGAGATTTTTGTTTCTCCAATGGATGGTAGCCTTGTCATTATTGAACGTAGTCTGTTGTCGACATTTTTGCTATTCCAATGGATGGTAGCCTTGTCATTATGAAAGGTAGTCTATTGTCGATATTTTTGTTAATATAATAGATTGTAGCTTTGTCATTATGGAAGGTAGTCTGTGTTCGAGATTTTTGTCACTACAATGGATGGTAGCCTTGTCATTATGGAAGGTAGTCTGTTGTCAAGATTTTAGTTACTCCAATGGATGGTAGCCTTGTCGTTATGGAATGTAGTTTGTTGCCGAGATTTTTCATACTCCAATGGATTATAGCCTTTTCATTATGGAAGAAAGTCTCTTGTGGATATTTTGGTTACTCCAACGATGGTACCCTTGTCATTATGGAAGGCAGACTGTTGTCGGGATTTTTGATACTCCAAAGGATGGTACACTTGTCATAATGGAAGGTAGTCTGTTTTCGTGATTTTTGTTACTCCAATGGATGGTAGCCTTGTCATTATGGAAGGTAGTATGTTGTCGATATCTTTGTTACTCCAATGGATGGAAGCTTTGTCATTATGGAAGGTAGTTTGTTGTCGAGATTTTTGTTACTCTATGGGATGGTTGCCTTATCATTATGGAACGTAGTTTGTTGTCGAGTTTTTTGTTATTCCAATGGATGGTAGCCTTGTCTTATGAAAGGTAGTCTATTGTCGAGATTTTCTTTACTATAATAGATTATAGCCTTGTCATTACGGAAGGTAGCCTATTGTCTAGAATTTTGTTACTCCAATGGATGGTAGCCTTGTCATTAAAGAAGGTAGTATATTGTCGAGATTTTTCTCACTACAATGGATGGTAGCCTTGTCATTTTGGAAGGTAGTCTGTTGTCGAGATTTTAGTTACTCCAATGGATGGTAGCCTTGTCGTTATGGAAGGTAGTCTATTGTCGATATTTTCATTACTATAATAGATTGTAGCCTTGTCATTATGGAAGGTAGTCTATTGTCGAGATTTTTGTTACACTAAGGGATGGTAGCCTTGTCATTATGGAACATAGTTTGTTGTCGTGAATTTTGTTATTCCAATGGATGGTAGCCTTGTCATTATGAAAGGTAGTCTATTGTCGAGATTTTCGTTACTATAATAGATTGTAGCCTTGTCATTACGGAAGGTAGCCTATTGTCTAGAATTTTGTTACTCCAATAGATGGTAGCCTTGTCATTATTGAACGTAGTCTGTTGTCGAGATTTTGTTTATTCCAATGGATGGTAGCCTTGTCATTATGAAAGGTAGTCTATTATCGATATTTTTGTTAATATAATAGATTGTAGCTTTGTCATTATGGAAGGTAGTCTGTTGTCGAGATTTTTGTTACTCCAATTGATGGTAGCCTAATCATTATGGAAGGTAGTCTATTGTCAAGATTTTTGTTACTCCATTGGATGGTAGCCTTTTCATTATGGAAGGTAGTCTATTGTCGAGATTTTAGTTACTCCAATGGATGGTAGCCTTGTCATTATGGAAGGTAGTCTGTTGTCGATATTTTTGTTATTCCAATGGATGGTAGCCTTGTCATTATGAAAGGTAGTCTATTGTCGAGATTTTCGTTACTATAATAGATTGTTGCCTTGTCATTACGGAAGGTAGCCTATTGTCTAGAATTTTGTTACTCCAATGGATGGTAGCCTTGTCATTAAAGAAGGTAGTATATTGTCATGATTTTTCTCACTACAATGGATGGTAGCCTTGTCATTTTGGAAGGTAGTCTGTTGTCGAGATTTTAGTTACTCCAATGGATGGTAGCCTTGTCGTTATGGAAGGTAGTCTATTGTCGATATTTTCATTACTATAATAGATTGTAGCCTTGTCATTATGGAAGGTAGTATATTGTCGAGATTTTTGTTACTCTAATGGATGGTAGCCTTGTCATTATTGAACGTAGTTTGTTGTCGACATTTTTTCTATTCCAATGGATGCTAGCCTTGTCATTATGAAAGGTAGTCTATTGTCGATATTTTTGTTAATATAATAGATTGTAGCTTTGTCATTATGGAAGGTAGTCTGTGTTCGAGATTTTTGTTACTCCAATTGATGGTAGCCTAATCATTATGGAAGGTAGTCTGTTGTCGAGATTTTTGTTACTCCGTTGGATGGTAGCCTTGTCATTATGAAAGGTAGTCTATTGTCGAGATTTTCGTTACTATAATAGATTGTAGCCTTGTCATTACGGAAGGTAGTCTGTTGTCGAGATTTTAGTTACTCCAATGGATGGTAGCCTTGTCGTTATGGAAGGTAGTCTATTGTCGATATTTTCATTACTATAATAGATTGTAGCCTTGTCATTATGGAAGGTAGTCTGTTGTCGAGATTTTTGTTACACTAAGGGATGGTAGCCTTGTCATTATGGAACATAGTTTGTTGTCGAGAATTTTGTTATTCCAATGGATGGTAGCCTTGTCATTATGAAAGGTAGTCTATTGTCAAGATTTTCTTTACTATAATAGATTGTAGCCTTGTCATTATGGAAGGTAGTCTATTGTCAAGATTTTTGTTACTCCAATAGATGGTAGCCTTGTCATCATTGAACGTAGTCTGTTGTCGAGATTTTGTTTATTCCAATGGATGGTAGCCTTGTCATTATGAAAGGTAGTCTATTATCGATATTTTTGTTAATATAATAGATTGTAGCTTTGTCATTATGGAAGGTAGTCTGTTGTCGAGATTTTTGTTACTCCAATTGATGGTAGCCTAATCATTATGGAAGGTAGTCTGTTGTCAAGATTTTTGTTACTCCATTGGATGGTAGCCTTTTCATTATGGAAGGTAGTCTATTGTCGAGATTTTAGTTACTCCAATGGATGGTAGCCTTGTCATTATGGAAGGTAGTCTGTTGTCGATATTTTTGTTATTCCAATGGCTGGTAGCCTTGTCATTATGAAAGGTAGTCTATTGTCGAGATTTTCGTTACTATAATAGATTGTAGCCTTCTAATTATGGAAGGTAGTCTATTGTCGATATTTTTGTTACTCCAATGGATGGTAGCCTTGTCATTATTGAACGTAGTCTGTTGTCAACATTTTTGCTATTCCAATGGATGGTAGCCTTGTCATTATGAAAGGTAGTCTATTGTCGATATTTTTGTTAATATAATCAATTGTAGCTTTGTCGTTATGGAAGGTAGTTTGTGTTCGAGATTTTTGTCACTACAATGGATGGTAGCCTTGTCATTATGGAAGGTAGTCTGTTGTCAAGATTTTAGTTACTCCAATGGATGGTAGCCTTTTCATTATGGAAGAAAGTCTCTTGTGGATATTTTGGTTACTCCAACGATGGTACCCTTGTCATTATGGAAGGCAGACTGTTGTCGGGATTTTTGATACTCCAAAGGATGGTACACTTGTCATAATGGAAGGTAGTCTGTTTTCGTGATTTTTGTTACTCCAATAGATGGGAGCCTTGTCATTATGGAAGGTAGTATGTTGTCGATATCTTTGTTACTCCAATGGATGGAAGCTTTGTCATTATGGAAGCTAGTCTATTGTCGAGACTTTTGTTACTCTATGGGATGGTTGCCTTATCATTATGGAACGTAGTTTGTTGTCGAGTTTTTTGTTATTCCAATGGATGGTAGCCTTGTCATTATGAAAGGTAGTCTATTGTCGAGATTTTCGTTACTATAATAGATTATAGCCTTGTCATTACGAAAGGTAGCCTATTATCTAGAATTTGTTACTCCAATGGATGGTAGCCTTGTCATTTTGGAAGGTAGTCTTTTGTCGAGATTTTAGTTACTCCAATAGATGGTAGCCTTGTCGTTATGGAAGGTAGTCTATTGTCGATATTTTCATTACTATAATAGATTGTAGCCTTGTCATTATGGAAGGTAGTCTGTTGTCGAGATTTTTGTTACACTAAGGGATGGTAGCCTTGTCATTATGGAACATAGTTTGTTGTCGAGAACTTTGTTATTCCAATGGATGGTAGCCTTGTCATTATGAAAGGTAGTCTATTGTCAAGATTTTCTTTATTATAATAGATTGTAGCCTTGTCATTATGGAAGGTAGTCTATTGTCAAGATTTTTGTTACTCCAATAGATGGTAGCCTTGTCATTATTGAACGAAGTCTGTTGTCGAGATTTTGTTTATTCCAATGGATGGTAGCCTTGTCATTATGAAAGGTAGTCTATTATCGATATTTTTGTTAATATAATAGATTGTAGCTTTGTCATTATGGAAGGTAGTCTGTTGTCGAGATTTTTGTTACTCCAATTGATGGTAGCCTAATCATTATGGAAGGTAGTCTGTTGTCAAGATTTTTGTTACTCCATTGGATGGTAGCCTTTTCATTATGGAAGGTAGTCTATTGTCGAGATTTTAGTTACTCCAATGGATGGTAGCCTTGTCATTATGGAAGGTAGTCTGTTGTCGATATTTTTGTTATTCCAATGGATGGTAGCCTTGTCATTATGAAAGGTAGTCTATTGTCGAGATTTTCATTACTATAATAGATTGTAGCCTTCTAATTATGGAAGGTAGTCTATTGTCGAGATTTTTGTTACTCCAATGGATGGTAGCCTTGTCATTATTGAACGTAGTCTGTTGTCAACATTTTTGCTATTCCAATGGATGGTAGCCTTGTCATTATGAAAGGTAGTCTATTGTCGATATTTTTGTTAATATAATCGATTGTAGCTTTGTCATTATGGAAGGTAGTTTGTGTTCGAGATTTTTGTCACTACAATGGATGGTAGCCTTGTCATTATGGAAGGTAGTCTGTTGTCAAGATTTTAGTTACTCCAATGGATGGTAGCCTTTTCATTATGGAAGAAAGTCTCTTGTGGATATTTTGGTTACTCCAACGATGGTACCCTTGTCATTATGGAAGGCAGACTGTTGTCGGGATTTTTGATACTCCAAAGGATGGTACACTTGTCATAATGGAAGGTAGTCTGTTTTCGTGATTTTTGTTACTCCAATAGATGGGAGCCTTGTCATTATGGAAGGTAGTATGTTGTCGATATCTTTGTTACTCCAATGGATGGAAGCTTTGTCATTACGGAAGCTAGTCTATTGTCGAGACTTTTGTTACTCTATGGGATGGTTGCCTTATCATTATGGAACGTAGTTTGTTGTCGAGTTTTTTGTTATTCCAATGGATGGTAGCCTTGTCATTATGAAAGGTAGTCTATTGTCGAGATTTTCGTTACTATAATAGATTATAGCCTTGTCATTACGGAAGGTAGCCTATTGTCTAGAATTTTGTTACTCCAATGGATGGTAGCCTTGTCATTTTGGAAGGTAGTCTTTTGTCGAGATTTTAGTTACTCCAATAGATGGTAGCCTTGTCGTTATGGAAGGTAGTCTATTGTCGATATTTTCATTACTATAATAGATTGTAGCCTTGTCATTATGGAAGGTAGTCTGTTGTCGAGATTTTTGTTACACTAAGGGATGGTAGCCTTGTCATTATGGAACATAGTTTGTTGTCGAGAACTTTGTTATTCCAATGGATGGTAGCCTTGTCATTATGAAAGGTAGTCTATTGTCAAGATTTTCTTTATTATAATAGATTGTAGCCTTGTCATTATGGAAGGAAGTCTATTGTCAAGATTTTTGTTACTCCAATAGATGGTAGCCTTATCATTATTGAACGTAGTCTGTTGTCGAGATTTTGTTTATTCCAATGGATGGTAGCCTTGTCATTATGAAAGGTAGTCTATTATCGATATTTTTGTTAATATAATAGATTGTAGCTTTGTCATTATGGAAGGTAGTTTGTTGTCGAGATTTTTGTTACTCCAATTGATGGTAGCCTAATCATTATGGAAGGTAGTCTGTTGTCAAGATTTTTGTTACTCCATTGGATGGTAGCCTTTTCATTATGGAAGGTAGTCTATTGTCGAGATTTTAGTTACTCCAATGGATGGTAGCCTTGTCATTATGGAAGGTAGTCTGTTGTCGATATTTTTATTATTCCAATGGATGGTAGCCTTGTCATTATGAAAGGTAGTCTATTGTCGAGATTTTCGTTACTATAATAGATTGTTGCCTTGTCATTACGGTAGGTAGCCTATTGTCTAGAATTTTGTTACTCCAATGGATGGTAGCCTTGTCATTAAAGAAGGTAGTATATTGTCAAGATTTTTCTCACTACAATGAATGATAGCCTTGTCATTTTGGAAGGTAGTCTGTTGTCGAGATTTTAGTTACTCCAATGGATGGTAGCCTTGTCGTTATGGAAGGTAGTCTATTGTCGATATTTTCATTACTATAATAGATTGTAGCCTTGTCATTATGGAAGGTAGTATATTGTCGAGATTTTTGTTACTCCAATGGATGGTAGCCTTGTCATTATGAAAGGTAGTCTATTGTCGATATTTTTGTTAATATAATAGATTGTAGCTTTGTCATTATGGAAGGTAGTCTGTGTTCGAGATTTTTGTTACTCCAATTGATGGTAGCCTAATCATTATGGAAGGTAGTCTGTTGTCGAGATTTTTGTTACTCCGTTGGATGGTAGCCTTGTCATTATGAAAGGTTGTCTATTGTCGAGATTTTCGGTACTATAATAGATTGTAGCCTTGTCATTAAGGAAGGTAGTCTATTGTCGAGATTTTTGTTACTCGAATGGATGGTAGCCTTGTCATTATAGAAGGTAGTATATTGTCGTGAGTTTGTCACTATGATGGATGGTAGCCTTGTCATTATGGAACGTAGTTTTTTGTCGAGATTTTTGTTATTCTAATTGATGGTAGCCTTGTCCTTATGAAAGGTAGTCTATTGTCGAGATTTTCGTTACTATATTAGATTGTAGCCTTGTCATTACGGAAGGTAGTCTATTTTCGAGTTTTTTGATACTCCAATGGATGGTAGCCTTGTCATTATAGAAGGTAGTATATTGTCGAGATTTTTGTCACTACAATGGATGGTAGCCTTGTCATTATGGAAGGTAGTCTGTTGTCGAGATTTTAGTTACTCCAATGGATGGTAGCCTTGTCGTTATGGAATGTAGTCTGTTGCCGAGATTTTTCATACTCCAATGGATTATAGCCTTGTCATTATGGAAGAAAGTCTCTTGTGGATATTTTGGTTAGTCCAACGATGGTACCCTTGTCATTATGGAAGGCAGTTTGTTGTCGGGATTTTTGATACTCCAAAGGATGGTACACTTGTCATTATGGAAGGTAGTCTGTTTTCTTGATTTTTGTTACTCCAATGGATGGTACCCTTGTCATTATGGAAGGTAGTATGTTGTCGATATCTTTGTTACTCCAATGGATGGTAGCTTTGTCATTATGGAAGGTAGTCTGTTGTCAAGATTTTTGTTACTCTAAGGGATGGTAGCCTTGTTATTATGGAACGTAGTTTTTTGTCGAGATTTTTGTTATTCTAAATGATGGTAGCTTTGTCATTATGAAAGGTAGTCTATTGTCGAGATTTTCGTTACTATAATAGATTGTAGCCTTGTCATTACGGAAGGTAGCCTATTGTCTAGAATTTTGTTACTCCAATGGATGGTAGCCTTGTCATTAAAGAAGGTAGTATATTGTCGAGATTTTTCTCACTACAATGGATAGTAGCCTTGTCATTTTGGAAGGTAGTCTGTTGTCGAGATTTTAGTTACTCCAATGGATGGTAGCCTTGTCGTTATGGAAGGTAGTCTATTGTCGATATTTTCATTACTATAATAGATTGTAGCCTTGTCATTATGGAAGGTAGTCTATTGTCGAGATTTTTGTTACACTAAGGGATGGTAGCCTTGTCATTATGGAACATAGTTTGTTGTCGAGAATTTTGTTATTCAAATGGATGGTAGCCTTGTCATTATGAAAGGTAGTCTATTGTCAAAATTTTCTTTACTATAATAGATTGTAGCCTTGTCATTATGGAAGGTAGTCTATTGTCAAGATTTTTGTTACTCCAATAGATGGTAGCCTTGTCATTATTGAACGTAGTCTGTTGTCGAGATTTTGTTTATTCCAATGGATGGTAGCCTTGTCATTATGAAAGGTAGTCTATTATCGATATTTTTGTTAATATAATAGATTGTAGCTTTGTCATTATGGAAGGTAGTCTATTGTCGAGATTTTTGTTACTCCAATTGATGATAGCCTAATCATTATAGAAGGTAGTCTGTTGTCAAGATTTTTGTTACTCCATTGGATGGTAGCCTTTTCATTATGGAAGGTAGTCTATTGTCGAGATTTTAGTTACTCCAATGGATGGTAGCCTTGTCATTATGGAAGGTAGTCTGTTGTCGATATTTTTGTTATTCCAATGGATGGTAGCCTTGTCATTATGAAAGGTAGTCTATTGTCGAGATTTTCGTTACTATAATAGATTATAGCCTTCTAATTATGGAAGGTAGTCTTTGTCGAGATTTTTGTCACTACAATGGATGGTAGCCTTGTCATTATGGAAGGTAGTCTTTGTGGAGATTTTAGTTACTCCAATGGATGGTAGCCTAGTCGTTATGGAATGTAGTCTGTTGCCGAGATTTTTCATACTACAATGGATTATAGCCTTGTCATTATGGAAGAAAGTCTCTTGTGGATATTTTGGTTAGTCCAACGATGGTACCCTTGTCATTATGGAAGGCAGTTTGTTGTCGGGATTTTTGATACTCCAAAGGATGGTACACTTGTCATTATGGAAGGTAGTCTGTTTTCGTGATATTTGTTACTCCAATGGATGGTACCCTTGTCATTATGGAAGGTAGTATGTTGTCGATATCTTTGTTACTCCAATGGATGGTAGCTTTGTCATTATGGAAGGTAGTCTGTTGTCAAGATTTTTGTTACTCTAAGGGATGGTAGCCTTGTTATTATGGAAATTTAGTTTGTTGTCGAGTTTTTTGTTATTCCAATGGATGGTAGCCTTGTCATTATGAAAGGTAGTCTATTGTCGAGATTTTCGTTACTATAATAGATTGTAGCCTTGTCATTACGGAAGGTAGCCTATTGTCTAGAATTTTGTTACTCCAATGGATGGTAGCCTTGTCATTAAAGAAGGTAGTATATTGTCAAGATTTTTCTCACTACAATGGATGGTAGCCTTGTCATTTTGGAAGGTAGTCTGTTGTCGAGATTTTAGTTAATCCATTGGATGGTAGCCTTGTCGTTATGGAAGGTAGTCTATTGTCGATATTTTCATTACTATAATAGATTGTAGCCTTGTCATTATGGAAGGTAGTCTGTTGTCGAGATTTTTGTTACACTAAGGGATGGTAGCCATGTCATTATGGAACATAGTTTGTTGTCGAGAATTTTGTTATTCCAATGGATGGTAGCCTTGTCATTATGAAAGGTAGTCTATTGTCGAGATTTTCTTTACTATAATAGATTGTAGCCTTGTCATTATGGAAGGTAGTCTATTGTCAAGATTTTTGTTACTCCAATAGATGGTAGCCTTGTCATTATTGAACGTAGTCTGTTGTCGAGATTTTTTTTATTCCAATGGATGGTAGCCTTGTCATTAAGAAAGGTAGTCTATTATCGATATTTTTGTTAATATAATAGATTGTAGCTTTGTCATTATGGAAGGTAGTCTGTTGTCGAGATTTTTGTTACTCCAATTGATGGTAGCCTAATCATTATGGAAGGTAGTCTGTTGTCAAGATTTTTATTACTCCATTGGATGGTAGCCTTTTCATTATGGAAGGTAGTCTATTGTCAAGATTTTAGTTACTCCAATGGATGGTAGCCTTGTCATTATGGAAGGTAGTCTGTTGTCGATATTTTTGTTATTCCAATGGATGGCAGCCTTGTCATTTTGAAAGGTAGTCTATTGTCGAGATTTTCGTTACTATAATAGATTGTAACCTTCTAATTATGGAAGGTAGTCTATTGTCGAGATTTTTGTTACTCCAATGGATGGTAGCCTTGTCATTATTGAACGTAGTCTGTTGTCGACATTTTTGCTATTCCAATGGATGGTAGCCTTGTCATTATGAAAGGTAGTCCATTGTCGATATTTTTGTTAATATAATAGATTGTAGCTTTGTCATTATGGAAGGTAGTCTGTTGTCGAGATTTTTGTTACTCCAATTGATGGTAGCCTAATCATTATGGAAGGTAGTCTGTTGTCGAGATTTTTGTTACTCCGTTGGATGGTAGCCTTGTCATTATGAAAGGTAGTCTATTGTCGAGATTTTCGTTACTATAATAGATTGTAGCCTTGTCATTACGGAAGGTAGTCTATTGTCGAGATTTTTGTTACTCCAATGGATGGTAGCCTTGTCATTATAGAAGGTAGTATATTGTCGTGAGTTTGTCACTACGATGGATGGTAGCCTTGTCATTATGGAACGTAGTTTTTTGTCGAGATTTTTGTTATTCTAATTGATGGTAGCCTTGTCATTATGAAAGGTAGTCTATTGTCGAGATTTTCGTTACTATAATAGATTGTAGCCTTGTCATTACGGAAGGTAGTCTATTTTCGAGTTTTTTGTTACTCCAATGGATGGTAGCCTTGTCATTATAGAAGGTAGTATATTGTCGAGATTTTTGTCACTACAATGGATGGTAGCCTTGTCATTATGGAAGGTAGTACGGTGTCGAGATTTTTGTTACTCCAATGGATGGTAGCCTTGTCGTTATGGAATGTAGTCTGTTGCCGAGATTTTTCATACTCCAATGGATTATAGCCTTGTCATTATGGAAGAAAGTCTCTTGTGGATATTTTGGTTAGTCCAATGATGGTACCCTTGGCATTATGGAAGGCAGTTTGTTGTCGGGATTTTTGATACTCCAAAGGATGGTACACTTGTCATTATGGAAGGTAGTCTATTTTCGTGATTTTTGTTACTCCAATGGATGGTACCCTTTTCATTATGGAAGGTAGTATGTTGTCGATATCTTTGTTACTCCAATGGATGGTAGCTTTGTCATTATGGAAGGTAGTCTGTTGTCAAGATTTTTGTTACTCTAAGGGATGGTAGCCTTGTCATTATGGAAAGTAGTTTTTTATCGAGATTTTTGTTATTCTAATTGATGGTAGCCTTGTCATTATGAAAGGTAGTCTATTGTCGAGATTTTCGTTACTATAATAGATTGTAGCCTTGTCATTACGGAAGGTAGTCTATTGTCGAGTTTTTTGTTATTCCAATGGATGGTAGCCTTGTCATTATAGAAGGTAGTATATTGTCGAGATTTTTGTCACTACAATGGATGGTAGCCTTGTCATTATGGAAGGTAGTCTATTATCGAGATTTTAGTTACTCCAATGGATGGTAGCCTTGTCGTTATGGAATGTAGTCTGTTGCCGAGATTTTTCATACTCCAATGGAATATAGCCTTGTCATTATGGAAGAAAGTCTCTTGTGGATATTTTGGTTACTCCAACGATGCTACCCTTGTCATTATGGAAGGCAGTCTGTTGTCGGGATTTTTGATACTCCAAAGGATGGTACACTTGTCATTATGGAAGGTAGTCTGTTTTCATGATTTTTGTTACTCCAATGGATGGTAGCTGTAGTTGTTTAGGTATTGACATGCATTTTTGGTAAAACCAGGTGTATGAATGTCATGACTGATGTCATAACATTCTAGTTTATTATGTACAGATTTATTAGGTACCTTTGCAGAAAAATATTGTCATACAGGTGCTGATGTTTATGAGTGTGTATCTGAGCATTTTGCAAAAAGATCACATTTACCTAAATCAGTAGACAGGTTTTCAGATGTCATAACAGATGTTAAGACATCCTGTTCTGAAATAACAGGTATGCAGTTTGGTTAATTTTGAGTTTTTTCAGGAAAATGACTTAGTCTTTCCAGAACAGAATCCTGCGTTTTCTTTGGGTTAACCTAGCTCAACCCCAACCTGGTCGATAAAGTCTTGTGACCTAGTCTTAAGGTCAAACGGAATTAACCCTAGCTTTTTGTGGAAACCATAACTGAAGTTGTAGCTGCTATATATTCAATAGGGCTGCTGTTTTGAATGCAATCCCTTTTTGACAGAAGATCATTTAGAAGCTGTATAGTTTTAACTATTGGAATCCAAGCAATTATCATTGTGATAAGCGACTTGGAATAGGTTTTAATTGTAAGGGTTGTGTAACACTCAAAGCTTTGAAGCAAGAGTGTTTGTGTGTCTCTTGACTAAAGCTGTGAAGCAAAGTCAAGATAGGTTTGTGTATCACTCAAAGCTGTGAAGCAAGAGTGTTTGTATTGCTTGATTAAAAAGTTGTGAAGCATAATCAAGTGTATGTTTTGAAGAGTGTCTTCAACAATTCATTAGTCAAATTGTTTTATGTATCACTGTTGTGATTGAGGGGGAGTGAGTAGGAACTCAGGTTTAAGTTGTACTTAGATTGAAGTTGCATTGGGTAGGTCTTAAGTGAAGGAGATAAACTGGTTGGTTTATTCCTGAATTAATATCTCTTATAGTGGATTTCCTCCCTGGCTTGGTAGCCCCAAGAGTAGGTGTTGTTGCACACTGAACTGGGTAAACAATTGACTGTGTTCTTTACTGTTTTTGTATTTACTGTCTTATAGAAAGTCAGATACGGTGTCATAACATTGAACGTGACATTGAGTATCTGTAGCCAGAATTTCAATTGGCATCAGAGCAGGCACCCTGCCTGTATTACTGGGTGAGATCTAGGGATATCACTTTTTGGCACTATGGACAAAGAAGGAGTTTTTGGAAATAGACCACCCATTCTAGATGGAACTAATTATGACTACTGGAAACCTCGTATGATTGCCTTCTTAAAATCTCTGGACAAAAAGGCTTGGAGAGCTTCTGACAAAGGATGGAACCATCCCACCATAACTGAGAAAGATGGGACAATCAGTCTGAAGCCTGAGGAAGATTGGAGTAAAGAAGAAGATGAGTTAGCCCTGGGAAATTCCAAAGCTTTAAATGCCTTGTTCAATGGAATTGATAGAAACATTTTCAGACTAGTACATCAATATGAACTGGCCAAGGAAGTTTGGGACACTCTCAAAACTACTCATGAGGGCACTTCCAAAGTAAAAATGTCAAGGCTTCAGATGTTGACTACCAAGTTTGAGAATCTAAAAATGATGGAAGATGAAACCATTCATGAGTTTCACATGAACATCTTGGAGATTGCCAACACCTCAGGAGCACTGGGAGAAAAGATGTCAGAAGAAAAACTGGTGAGAAAGATTCTCAGATCCTTGCCTAAAAGATTTGCAATGAAGGTAACTGCCATAGAGGAAGCCCAGGACATCAGCAAGTTGAAAGTGGATGAACTTATTGGGTCTCTTCAGACTTTTGAGATGGGGATCACTGATAATGGTGACAAGAAGAACAAGAGCATAACACTTGTATCCAACACTGATGTTGAAAACAAGAAGGATGAAGAAGAAAATATTTCAGAAGCTATAGCCATGCTTGGAAGACAGTTCAACAAACTCATCAAAAGAATAGATCCAAAGTCAAGGTCTAATGTTCATAACATTCCCTCTGACATTGACAGTTCCAGCAGAAGATCAAGGTCAGAAGAGAAGGGAAACCAAGGCAGAGGAATTCAATGCCATGGCTGTGAAGGATATGGGCATATTCGAGCTGAATGTCCAACCTTTCTTAAGAAACAAAAGAAAGGAATGACTATTACTTGGTCTGACTGTGATTCAGAAAGTAATTCTGAAGAAGAATCTGCCAAACTAGTTACTGCTCTAAGTGGTGTTTGTACATCTGAAAGTGACACTAGTGATGAAGAAGTGACATTTGAAGAACTGGCTGATACCTACAAGAAATTGTGTATCAGAAGTTCTGAAGTCTGTGTGCAGAATGAGAAACAATCAAAACTCATTATAAAGCTGGAGGCTAAAAAAAGGGCAGATCTTGAAACTATAAGTCATCTAGAAGGGGAAGTTCAATTGCTGAACTCACAACTGAACCAAATGACCAAATCTGTCAAGATGCTGACCAATGGAACAGATAAATTGGAAGAGATTCTTCAAGTTGGACAAAATGTGGGAAACAAATCTGGACTAGGATTTGTGGAAGCTAAGAAATCTGGTGCAGACAAGAAGATCAGGCCTGATAAACAATTGTCAAAGCAGATGTCTCAACACAACTCTCAACATCAGAAACAGAAATATATGAAGAAAAAATACCAAAGATGGAGATGTCATCATTGTGGGAGGTATGGACACATAAAGCCCTTCTGCTTCAAATTGCATGGATACCCTAATCAAAACTCAGGTGTTAAACCTAAGTCAAAAAGGGTATAACATACTCCTCAATGGAAGAAAAAGGCTAATGCCCTGATAGCCCACACTTCCCTGAGAGTGTCTGCAAAGGAAGGCTGGTACTTTGACAGTGGGTGTTCTAAACACATGACTGGAATAAAGAACATTCTCAATCATGTTAAACCTCACAACACTAGTTATGTGACCTTTGGAGATGGTGCTAGAGGTGAAATCAAAAGAGTTGGTAATTTGGACTGCCCTGAAGTTCCAAGTCTGAGTGAAGTACTGCTGGTAAAAGGGCTGACTGCTAATCTCATTAGTATCAGTCAATTGTGTGATCTAGGATTCAAGGTCAACTTCTCAAAATCTGAATGTCTAGTAATTAATGAAAAACTAGAAGTTGTAATGAAAGGAATCAGATCCAAAGATAACTATTACTTGTGGCAGCCCGAGAACACTAATAACTCCACTATGTGTCCAATTACCAAAGAAGAAAAAGAGATGAAACCGTGGCACCATAAGCTTGGTCATCTTCATCTAAGAAGAATGAAAAGAGCTATCTCTATGGAAGCAATCAGAAGGACTCCAAAACTACAGATTGATAAAAGAAGGGTTTGTGGTGAACTTAAAATTGAAAGGCTTGGTAAAAGGAAACATGTCTATGATGTGGTGAATAAACTTGAAGAAGGATGTGTTGTCAGAACCAGAAGTAATCATGACAAGGATGTTGGAAACAACAAGTCTAATAAATTCCGTTTCCCTGAAGAAATGAGTCGTGAAGTCTCTTCTCCTATAACTCACCATCAAAATGGAGTTGACAAAAAGAAAAATAAGATCATTCAAGAATCAACCAGAACTATGATTCATGTCAAAATAATGCCTTCCCAACTCTGTGCTAAAATGGTTGCAGCTAGGAGTAATTGTTCTCAAAATATCTGGACAAAACAGATGCTCACTGAGTATAATGTCTCACAAGATGTTGTGACATTGTATTGTGACAATCTGAATACAATCAATATTTCCATGAACCCTATTCAGCATAGCAGGACCAAGCACATTGACTTTGTTGAGAAGAAGTCAATTAAACTAGAACATGGTATCATTAAGCTTCAGGTGGCTGATTCTTCTACCAAGGCTCTTGTTGGAAATAAACTTGAAAACTTGAAGGGCAGGTTGGGTATTTCCCAACATGAGAAATTGTAGCAATTAATTTTGCTTAAAACAAGGGTTGAAAGAGTTAATTTTGTTAAGTCTATTTTTAGTGGGTTAATCATATGTTTTCCCAATTCTTTCAAAATCTTTAAGAAGTTGAAAAGACTCTCTTTTGCCTCCTACCTCTCTCGTCTTTGCAACCTGTTCCCTTCTCTCAATCAAAGTTTTTTCTCAAATTGCTACTGGTGCTCTAAGTCAATCAAAATGTCTCAAACATCATCTTCAACCAAGGCGACCTCTTCATCTTCATCATCTTCATCATCTGACCAAGACTCTCGAGCAATCACCACATGCATAGAATCTGAAGTTCTTGAGATCACTCCTCTCAGAGAGATGGCTACTGACCCCGCCAAAGTCAAAAAGCTGAGAACTAGACATGCAGGAAGAGCTCAAGCTGCTGCCTCTTGTAATCCTTCTCATCCTTCTTCTTCTGTATCAAATAGAGAAGGATCAGTTCAAGTTCATCAAGCAATTGCTAGTCTAGTGACAAGTATACTAAGCGGAAACCAATTTGTACCGGGGATTTCTGTCCCTTTAAATCAATCAGGAAGCCCAAATGTGGATGTCTCTGAGAATGTAGATGTCTCTGAGAATGTTATGACACAAAATGACAACATTCAGAACCCTTCAGAAAAGACTGCTGATCCACCTATCATTGATGTGGATGAGGAATACTCAGACAATGATCTGATTGCCAATGTAAACCCTAGCATAGCTAGGAGAATGATGAAAAGGAAGAATAATCAGAATGCTGGAAAATGTTTGACAAAAGATAAACCTGCTAATAAGAAATCCAAGGCTGAAGGCATGGCTGGGGTAGATTCTGTGAAAACTGTTCAGTCCAAAGGGAAGGTGAAAGCCCAGGTGCATACTGATAGACAACCAATTTCAAAGAAGAGAAAAGAACATGAATCTTCTGATTCTCATGAGGAATCAGAGTTTGAGATTGATGCTGAAGAAATTCCTATCAGAAGGAAGCTCCCCTCCAGCAAAATTGCTAGAGTTCCTGAAGTCCCAACAGACAATATCTCTTTCCACCACCCTGACAATGCAAACAGATGGAAGTGTGTTTGCTTGAAGAGAATAGCTTTAGAAAGAGAACTCAACAATGATGCCATGGAGTGCAAAGACATCATGGACCTGATCAAGAATGCTTGACTGATGAAGACAGTGATAAAATTTAACAAGTGTTATGAAAATCTGGTCAAGGAGTTCATAGTTAACTTGTCTAATGATTGTGCTGATGGAAGGTCAGCTGACTTTGAAAGTGTTTTTGTTAGAGGAAGAAGGGTTAATTTCTCTCCATCATAAATTAACAAATTTCTTGGAAGATCAAATGAGGATTGTCCTGATCTGGAAGTCACTGACAATGAAGTTTGTCAAACCATCAAAGTAAGGCAAGTGAAGTGCTGGCCCTTGAAAGGCAAACTGAATGCCAGCAAACTTAGCATGAAATTTGCCATCCTGCACAAGATTGGTGCAGCCAACTGGGTGCCTACAAACCATAAATTAACTATCTCCACAGGATTGGGGAGATTTATTTATGCTGTGGGAACCAAGACTGCTTTTGACTATGGCAGCTGAGACATCGTCTGTGAAGACCCAGTCCAAGACATCTGATGTCATAGCTGTATTAAAAGAGACCTGCAAAGAACTGGAAGCTAGGAAAAAGACCCTAGAAAACATAATTGCAAGGTTAGAAAAGGAGGAAGCTGAAGGAAACAGAAGGGAAGAGGGTGTAGAAGCTGAAGGTCATCTCAATACTGAAGAAACTAGCTCCTCTGAGTCTGATGACAGTGCTTAAAGGTTGGTGGAGTTGCTGTTTGGTGGAGTTGCTGTTGGTCCCTGGTGGAGTTTTGAAGTGTGTTCAGTTTTTAGTTGCTACTCTTATTACTTTTTCTGGATGACTGTATAATTTTTATGAACATGTATCTTTGGCCCATTTGTGGCTAAAGAGGGGGAGATATATTGTGATACTTTAATTGACATTCCATTTTTCTGCAGTCATATTTATTCTGCTGCTATCTATCTCTGATTGCTTAGGGGCTTTAGCCAAAAATCTGCCAAAGGGGGAGTTTGTAGTTGTTTAGGTATTGGCATGCATTTTTGGTAAAACCAGGTGTATGAATGTCATGACTGATGTCATAACATTCTAGTTTATTAGGTACGGATTTATTAGGTACCTTTGCAGAAAAATATTATCATACAGGTGTTGATGTTTATGAGTGTGTATCTGAGCATTTTGCAAAAAGATCACATTTACCTAAATCAGTAGACAGGTTTTCAGATGTCATAACAGATGTTAAGACATCCTGTTCTGAACTAACAGGTATGCAGTTTGGTTAATTCTGAGTTTTTTCAGGAAAATGACTCAGTCTTTCCAGAATAGAATCCTGCGTTTTCTTTGGGTTAACCTAGCTCAACCCCAACCTGGTTGATAAAGTCCTGTGACCTAGTCTTAAGGTCAAACGGAATTAACCCTAGCTATTTGTGGAAACCCTAACTGAAGTTGCAGCTGCTATATATTCAACAGGGCTGCTGTTTTGAATGCAATCCCTTTTTGACAGAAGATCATTTAGAAGCTGTATAGTTTTAACTATTGTAATCCAAGCAATTATCATTGTGATAAGCGACTTGGAATAGGTTTTAATTGTAAGGGTTGTGTAACACTCAAAGCTTTGAAGCAAGAGTGTTTGTATGTCTCTTGACTAAAGCTGTGAAGCAAAGTCAAGATAGGTTTGTGTATCCCTCAAAGCTGTGAAGCAAGAGTGTTTGTATTGCTTGATTAAAAAGCTGTCAAGCATAATCAAGTGTATGTTTTGAAGAGTTTCTTCAACAATTCATTAGTCAAATTGTTTTATGTATCACTGCTGTGATTGAGGGGGAGTGAGTAGGAACTCAGGTTTAAGTTGTACTTAGATTGAAGTTGCATTGGGTAGGTCTTAAGTGAAGGAGATAAACTGGTTGGTTTATTCCTGAATTAATATCTCTTATAGTGGATTTCCTCCCTGGCTTGGTATCCCCCAGAGTAGGTGTTGTTGCACACTGAACTGGGTAAACAATTGACTGTGTTCTTTACTGTTTTTGTATTTACTGTCTTATAGAAAGTTAGATACGGTGTCATAACATTGAGCGTGACATTGAGTATCTGCAGCCAGAATTTCAGTAGCCTTGTCATTATGGAAGGTAGTATGTTGTCGATATCTTTGTTACTCCAATGGATGGTAGCTTTGTCATTATGGAAGGTAGTCTGTTGTCGAGATTTTTGTTACTCTATGGGATGGTTACCTTATCATTATGGAACGTAGTTTGTTGTCGAGTTTTTTGTTATTCCAATGGATGGTAGCCTTGTCATTATGAAAGGTAGTCTATTGTCGAGATTTTCGTTAATATAATAGATTGTAGCCTTGTCATTACGGAAGGTAGCCTATTGTCTAGAATTTTGTTACTCCAATGGATGGTAGCCTTGTCATTAAAGAAGGTAGTATATTGTCGAGATTTTTCTCACTACAATGGATGGTAGCCTTGTCATTTTGGAAGGTAGTCTGTTGTCAAGATTTTAGTTACTCCAAGTGATGGTAGCCTTGTCGTTATGGAAGGTAGTTTATTGTCGATATTTTCATTACTATAATAGATTGTAGCCTTGTCATTATGGAAGGTAGTCTGTTGTCGAGATTTTTGTTACACTAAGGGATGGTAGCCTTGTCATTATGGAACGTAGTCTGTTGTCGAGATTTTGTTTATTCCAATGGATGGTAGCCTTGTCATTATGAAAGGTAGTCTATTAAAGATATTTTTGTTAATATAATAGATTGTAGCTTTGTCATTATTGAAGGTAGTCTGTTGTCGAGATTTTTGTTACTCCCTTGGATGGTAGCCTTGTCATTATGAAAGGTAGTCTATTGTCGAGATTTTCGTTACTCCGTTGGATGGTAGCCTTGTCATTATGAAAGGTAGTCTATTGTCGAGATTTTCGTTACTAAAATAGATTGTAGCCTTGTCATTACAGAAGGTAGTCTATTGTCGAGATTTTTGTTACTCCAATGGATGGTAGCCTTGTCATTATAGAAGGTAGTATATTGTCGTGAGTTTGTCACTACGATGGATGGTAGCCTTGTCATTATGGAAGGTAGTGTGGTGTCAAGATTTTTGTTTCTACAATGGATTTAGCCTCGTCATTATGGAAGGTAGTCTATTGTCGAGATTTTTGTTACTCCAATGGATGGTAGCCTAGTCATTATGGAAGGTAGTCTATTGTCGAGATTTTTGTTACTCCAACGATGGTACCCTTGTCATTATGGAAGGTAGTCTGGTATCAGGATTTTTGATACTCCAATGGATGGTAGACTTGTCATTATGGAAGGTAGTCTGTTTTCGTGATTTTTGTTACTCCAATGGATGGTGGCCTTGTCATTATGGAAGGTAGTATGTTGTCGATATCTTTGTTACTCCAATGGATGGTAGCTTTGTCATTATGGAAGGTAGTCTATTGTCAAGATTTTTGTTACTCTAAGGGATGGTAGCCTTGTCATTATGGAACGTAGTTTGTTGTCGAGATTTTTGTTATTCCAATGGATGGTAGCCTTGTCATTATGAAAGGTAGTCTATTGTCGAGATTTTCGTTACTATAATAGATTGTAGCCTTGTCATTACGGAAGGTAGTCTATTGTCGAGTTTTTTGTTACTCCAATGGATGGTAGCCTTGTCATTATAGAAGGTAGTATATTGTCGAGATTTTAGTCACTACAATGGATGGTAGCCTTGTCATTATGGAAGGTAGTCTGTTGTCCAGATTTTAGTTACTCCAATGGATGGTAGCCTTGTCGTTATGGAAGGTAGTCTGTTGCCGAGATTTTTCATACTCCAATGGATTATAGCCTTGTCATTATGGAAGGTAGTCTCTTGTGGATATTTTGGTTACTCCAACGATGGTACCCTTGTCATTATGGAAGGAAGTCAGTTGTCGGAATTTTTGAGACTCCAATGGATGGTACACTTGTCATTATGGAAGGTAGTCTGTTTTCGTGATTTTTGTTACTCCAATGGATGGTAGCCTTGTCATTATGGAAGGTAGTATGTTGTCGATATCTTTGTTACTCCAATGGATGGTAGCTTTGTCATTATAGAAGATAGTCTGTTGTCGAGATTTTGTTACTCTAAGGGATGGTAGCTTTGTCATTATGGAACGTAGTTTGTTGTCGAGATTTTTGTTATTCCAATGGATTGTAGTCTTGTCATTAAGGAAGGTAGTCTATTGTTGAGAATTTTGTTACTCCAATGGATGGTAGCCTTGTCATTAAAGAAGGTAGTATATTGTCGAGATTTTTCTAACTACAATGGATGGTAGCCTTTTCATTATGGAAGGTAGTCTGTTGTCGAGATTTTAGTTACTCCAATGGATGGTAGCCTTGTCGTTATGGAAGGTAGTCTGTTGTCGTTATTTTCATTACTATAATAGATTGTTGCCTTGTCATTATGGAAGGTAGTCTGTTGTCGAGATTTTTGTTACTCTAAGGGATGGTAGCCCTGTCATTATGGAACGTAGTTTGTTGTCGAGATTTTTGTTATTCCAATGGATGGTAGCCTTATCATTATGAAAGGTAATCTATTGTCGAGATTTTCTTTACTATAATAGATTGTAGCCTTGTCATTATGGAAGGTAGTCTGTTGTCGAGATTTTTGTTAATATAATAGATTGTAGCTTTGTCATTATGGAAGGTAGTCTGTTGTCGAGATTTTTGTTACTTCAATTGATGGTAGCCTAATCATTATAGAAGGTAGTCTGTTGTCGAGATTTTTGTTACTCCTTTGGATTGTAGCCTTTTCATTATGGAAGGTAGTTTGTTGTCGAGATTTTAGTTACTCCAATGGATGGTAGCCTTGTCATTATGGAAGGTAGTCTATTGTCGATATTTTTCTTATTCCAATGGATGGTAGCCTTGTCATTATGAAAGGTAGTCTATTGTCGAGATTTTCGTTACTATAATAGATTGTAGCCTTGTAATTATGGAAGGTAGTCTATTGTCGAGATTTTTGTTACTCCAATAGATGGTAGCCTTGTCATTATTGAACGTAGTCTGTTGTCGATATTTTGTTTATTCCAATGGATGGTAGCCTTGTCATTATGAAAGGTAGTCTATTGTCGATATTTTTGTTAATATAATAGATTGTAGCTTTTTCATTATGGAAGGTAGTCTGTTGTCGAGATTTTTGTTAATATAATAGATTGTAGCTTTGTCATTATGGAAGGTAGTCTGTTGTTGAGATTTTTGTTACTCCAATTGATGGTTGCCTAATCATTATAGAAGGTAGTCTGTTGTCGAGATTTTTGTTACTCCATTGGATTGTAGCCTTTTCATTATGGAAGGTAGTCTGTTGTCGAGATTTTATTTACTCCAATGGATGGTAGCCTTGTCATTATGGAAGGTAGTCTATTGTCGATATTTTTGTTATTCCAATGGATGGTAGCCTTGTCATTATGAAAGATAGTCTATTGTCGAGATTTTCATTACTATAATAGATTGTAGCCTTGTAATTATGGAAGGTAGTCTATTGTTGAGATTTTTGTTACTCCAATAGATGGTAGCCTTGTCATTATTGAACGTAGTCTGTTGTCGAGATTTTGTTTATTCCAATGGATGGTAGCCTTGTCATTACGAAAGGTAGTCTATTGTCGATATTTTTGTTAATATAATAGATTGTAGCTTTGTCATTATGGAAGGTAGTCTGTTGTCGAGATTTTTGTTACTCCAATTGATGGTAGCCTAATCATTATGGAAGGTAGTCTGTTGTCACGATTTTTGTTACTCCATTGGATGGTAGCCTTTTCATTATGGAAGGTAGTTTATTGTCGAGATTTTAGTTACTCCAATGGATGGTAGCCTTGTCATTATGGAATGTAGGCTGTTGTCGATATTTTTGTTATTCCAATGGATGGTAGCCTTGTCATTATGAAAGGTAGTCTATTGTCGAGATTTTCGTTACTATAATAGATTGTAGCCTTCTAATTATGGAAGGTAGTCTATTGTCGAGATTTTTGTTACTCCAATGGATGGTAGCCTTGTCATTATTGAACGTAGTCTGTTGTCGACATTTTTGCTATTCCAATGGATGGTAGCCTTGTCATTATGAAACGTAGTCTATTGTCGATATTTTTGTTAATATAATAGATTGTAGCTTTGTCATTATGGAAGGTAGTCTGTTGTCGAGATTTTTGTTACTCCATTGGATGGTAGCCTTGTCATTACGGAAGGTAGTCTATTGTCGAGATTTTTGTTACTCCAATGGATGGTAGCCTTATCATTATAGAAGGTAGTATATTGTCGAGAGTTTATCACTACGATGGATGGTAGCCTTGTCATTATGGAAGGTAGTGTGTGGTCGAGATTTTTGTTACTACAATGGATTTAGCCTCGTTAATATGGAAGGTAGTCTATTGTCGAGATTTTTGTTACTCCAATGGATGGTAGCCTAGTCATTATGGAAGGTAGTATGTTGTCGAGATTTTTGTTACTCCAACGATGGTACCCTTGTCATTATGGAAGGTAGTTTGTTGTCGGGATTTTTGATACTCCAATGGATGGTAGACTTGTCATTATGGAAGGTAGTCAATTTTTGTGATTTTTGTAACTCCAATGGATGGTAGCCTTGTCATTATGGAAGGTAGTATGTTGTCAATATCTTTGTTACTCCAATGGATGGTAGCTTTGTCATTATTGAAGGTAGTCTATTGTCGAGATTTTCGTTACTATAATAGATTGTAGCATTGTCATTACGGAAGGTAGTCTATTGTCAAGTTTTTGGTTACTCCAATGGATGGTAGCCTTGTCATTATAGAAGGTAGTATATTGTCGAGATTTTTGTCACTACAATGGATGATAGCCTTCTCATTATGGAAGGTAGTCTGTTGTCGAGATTTTAGTTACTCAAATGGATGGTAGCCTTGTCGTTATAAAAGGTAGTCTGTTGCCGAGATATTTCATACTCCAATGGATTATAGCCTTGTCATTATGGAAGGTAGTCTCTTGTGGATATTTTGGTTACTCCAACGATGGTACCCTTGTAATTATGGAAGGAAGGCTGTTGTCGGGATTTTTGATACTCCAATGGATGGTAAACTTGTCATTATGGAAGGTAGTCTGTTTTTGTGATTTTTGTTACTCCAATGGATGGTAGCCTTGTCATTATGGAAGGTAGTATGTTGTCGATATCTTTGTTACTCCAATGGATGGTAGCTTTGTCATTATAGAAGGTAGTCTGTTGTCGAGATTTTTGTTACTCTAAGGGATGGTAGCTTTGTCATTATGGAACGTAGTTTGTTGTCGAGATTTTTGTTATTCCAATGGATGGTAGCCTTGTCATTATGAAAGGTAGTCTATTTTCGAGATTTTCGTTACAATAATAGATTGTAGCCTTGTCATTACGGAAGGTAGTCTATTGTCGAGAATTTTGTTACTCCATTGGATGGTAGGCTTGTCATTAAAGAAGGTAGTATATTGTGGAGATTTTTCTCACTACAATGGATGGTAGCCTTGTCATTATGGATGGTAGTCTGTTGTCGAGATTTTAGTTACTCCAATGGATGGTAGCCTTGTCGTTATGGAACGTAGTTTGTTGTCGAGATTTTTGTTATTCCAATGGATGGTAGCCTTGTCATTATGAAAGGTTGTCTATTGTCGAGATTTTCTATATTTTAATAGATTGTAGCCTTGTCATTATGGAAGGTAGTCTATTGTCGAGATTACTGTTACTCCAATAGATGGTAGCCTTGTCATTATAGATGGTAGTATATTGTCGAGATTTTTGTCACTATAATGGGGGGTAGCCTTATCATTATGGAAGGTAGTCTGTTGTCGAGATTTTTGTTAATATAATAGATTTTAGCTTTCACATTATGGAAGGTAGTCTGTTGTCGAGATTTTTGTTACTCCAATTGATGGTAGCCTTGTCATTATGGAAGGTAGTTCGTTGTTGAGTTTTTGTTACTCCAATTGATGATTGCCTTGTCATTAGGAAGGTAGTTCATTGTTGAGATTTTGTGACTCCAATGGATGGTAGCCTTGTCATTATGGTAGGTAGTTCATTTTTGAGATTTTGTTACTCCAATGGATGGTATCCTTGTTATTATGGAAGGTAGTTCATTGGTGAGATTTTGTTTCTCTAATGGATGATAGCCTTTTCATTATGGAAGGTAGTTCATTATTGAGATTTTGTTACTCTAGTGGGTGGTAGCCTTGTCTTTATGGAAGGTAGTTTGTTTTTGAGATTTTGTTACTTTAATGGATGGTAGCCTTTTCATTATGGAAGGTAGTTTGTTGTTGAGATTTTGTTACTCCAATGAATGGTAGCCTTTTCATTATTGATGGTAGTTTGTTGTTCAGATTTTGTTACTCTAATTGATGGTATCCTTGTCATTACGGAAGGTAGTTCATTGTTGAGATTTTGTTTCTCCAATGGATGATAGCCTTGTCATTATGGAAGGTAGTTCAGTTTTGAGATTTTGTTACTCCAATGGATGGTAGCCTTGTTATTATGAAAGGTAGTTCATTGTTGAGATTTTGTTACTCCAATTGATGGTAGCCTTGTCATTATGGAAGGTAGTTTGTTGTTGAGATTTTGTTACTCCAATAGATGGTATCCTTGTCATTATGTAAGGTAGTTCGTTGTTGAGATTTTGTTACTCCAATGGATGATTGCCTTGTCATTATGGAAGGTAGTTCATTGTTGTTATTTTGTTAGTCCAATGGCTGGTAGCCTTGTCATTATGGAAGGTAGTTTATAGTTGAGATTTTGTTACTCCAATGGATTGTAGCCTTGTCATTACGGAAGGTAGTTCGTTGTTGAGATTTTGTTACTTTATTGTATGGTAGCCTTGTCATTATGGAAGGTAGTTTTTTTTTTAGATTTTGTTACTAAAATGGATGGTAGCCTTGTCATTATGGAAGGTAGTTCGTTTTTGAGATTTTGTTACTGCAATGGCTGGTAGCCTTGTTATTATGGAAGGTAGTTTGTTGTTGAGATTTTGTTACTCCAATGGATGGGTGCCTTGTCATTATGGAAGGTAGTTCGTTGTTGAGATTTTGTTACTCCAATGGATGGTAGCCTTGTCATTATGGAAGGTAGTTCAGTTTTTAGATTTTGTTACTTTAATGGATGGTAGCCTTGTAATTATGGAAGGTAGTTTGTTGTTGATATTTTGTTACTCCAATGGATGGTATACTTGTTATTATGGAAAGTAGTTTGTTGTTGAGATATTTTTACTCTAATTGATGGTATCCTTGTCATTACGGAAGGTAGTTCATTGTTGAGATTTTGTTTCTCCAATGGATGATAGCCTTGTCATTATGGAAGGTAGTTCATTTTTGAGATTTTGTTACTCCAATGGATGGTAGCCTTGTTATTATGCAAGGTAGTTCATTGTTGAGATTTTGTGACTCCAATGGATGGTAGCCTTGTCATTATGGTAAGTAGTTCATTTTTGAGAGTTTGTTACTCCAATGGATGGTATCCTTGTCATTACGGAAGGTAGTTCATTGTTGAGATTTCGTTTCTCAAATGGATGATAGCCTTGTCATTATGGAAGGTAGTTCATTATTGAGATTTTGTTACTCCAGTGGGTGGTAGCCTTGTCATTATGGAAGGTAGTTCGGTTTTGAGATTTTGTTACTCCAATGGATGGTAGTTTGTTGTTGAGATTTTGTTACTCCAATGGATGGTAGCTTTTTCATTATGGATGGTAGTTCTTTGTTGAGATTTTTTTACTCTAATTGATGGTATCCTTGTCATTATAGAAGGTAGTTCATTGTTGAGATTTTGTTTCTCCAATGGATGATAGCCTTGTCATTATCGAAGGTAGTTCAGTTTTGAGATTTTGTTACTCCAATGGATTGTAGCCTTGTCATTATAGAAGTTAGTTTGTTGTTGAGATTTTGTTACTCCAATGGATGGTAGCCTTGTCATTATGGAAGGTAGTTCTTTGTTGAGATTTTGTTACTCCAATGGATGATTGCCTTGTCATTAGGAAGGTAGTTCATTATTGAGATTTTGTTACTCCAATGGATGGTAGCCTTGTCATTATAGAAGGTAGTTTATAGTTGAGATTTTATTACTCCAATGGATTGTAGCCTTGTCATTATGGAAGGTAGTTTGTTGTTGAGATTTTGTTACGCCAATGATTGGTAGCCTTTACATTATGGAAGGTAGTTCGGTTTTGAGATTTTGTTACTTTATTGGATGGTAGCCATGTCATTATGGAAGGTAGTTCGGTTTTGAGATTTTGTTACTCCAATGGATGGTAGCCTTGTCATTATGGAAGGTAGTTTGTTGTTGAGATTTTGTTTCTCCAATGGATGGTATCCTTGTCATTATGGAAGGTAGTTCATTATTGAGATTTTGTTACTCCAGTGGGTGGTAGCCTTGTCATTATGGAAGGTAGCTCGGTTTTAAGATTTTGTTACTTTAATCGATGGTAGCCTTGTCATTATAGAAGGTAGTTTGTTGTTGAGATTTTGTTACTCCAATGGATGGTAGCTTTTTCATTATAGATGGTAGTTCGTTGTTGAGATTTTTTTACTCTAATTGATGGTATCCTTGTCATTACAGAAGGTAGTTCATTGTTGAGATTTTGTTTCTCCAATGGATGATAGCCTTGTCATTATGGAAGGTAGTTCATTGTTGAGATTTTGTTTCTCTAATGGATGGTAGCCTTGTTATTATGAAAGGAAGTTCATTGTTGAGATTTTGTTACTTCAATGGATGGTAGCTTTTTCATTATAGATGGTAGTTCGTTGTTGAGATTTTGTTACTCTAATTGATGGTATCCTTGTCATTACGGAAGGTAGTTCATTGTTGAGATTTTGTTTCTCCAATGGATAATAGCCTTGTCATTATGGAAGGTAGTTCATTGTTGAGATTTTGTTTCTCCAATGGATGGTAGCGTTGTTATTATGAAAGGTAGTTCATTGTTGAGATTTTGTTACTCCAATGGATGGTAGCCTTGTCATTATGAAAGGTAGTTTGTTGTTAAGGTTTTGTTACTCCAATGGATGGTAGCCTTGTCAATATGGAAGGTAGTTCGTTGTTGAGGTTTTGTTACTCCAATGGATGATTGCCTTGTCATTAGGAAGGTAGTTCATTGTTGTTATTTTGTTACTCCAATGGCTGGTAGCCTTGTCATTATGGAAGGTAGTTTATAGTTTAGATTTTTTTACTCCAATGGATTGTATCCTTGTCATTATGGAAGGTAGTTTGTTGTTGAGATTTTGTTACTCCAATGATTGGTAGCCTTTACATTATGGAAGGTAGTTCGGTTTTGAGATTTTGTTACTCCAATGGATGATAGCCTTGTCATTATGGAAGGTAGTTTGTTTTTGAGATTTTGTTACTCCAATGGATGGGTGCCTTGTCATTATGGAAGGTAGTTCGTTGTTGATATTTTGTTACTCCAATGGATGATAGCCTTGTCATTATGGAAGGTAGTTCATTATTGAGATTTTGTTACTCCAGTGGGTGGTAGCCTTGTCATTATGGAAGGTAGTTCGGTTTTAAGATTTTGTTACTTTAATCGATGGTAGCCTTGTCATTATGGAAGGTAGTTTGTTGTTGAGATTTTGTTACTCCAATGGATGGTAGCTTTTTCATTATAGATGGTAGTTCGTTTTTGAGAATTTTTTACTCTAATTGATTGTATCCTTGTCATTACATAAGGTAGTTCATTGTTGAGATTTTGTTTCTCCAATAGATGATAGCCTTGTCATTATGGAAGGTAGTTCATTGTTGAGATTTTGTTTCTCTAATGGATGGTAGCCTTGTTATTATGAAAGGAAGTTCATTGTTGAGATTTTGTTACTCCAATGGATGGTAGCTTTTTCATTATGGATGGTAGTTCGTTGTTGAGATTTTGTTACTCTAATTGATGGTATCCTTGTCATTACGGAAGGTAGTTCATTGTTGAGATTTTGTTTCTCCAATGGATGATAGCCTTGTCATTATGGAAGGTAGTTCATTGTTGAGATTTTGTTTCTCCAATGGATGGTAGCCTTGTTATTATGAAAGGTAGTTCATTGTTGAGATTTTTTTACTCCAATGGATGGTAGCCTTGTCATTGTGAAAGGTAGTTTGTTGTTAAGATTTTGTTACTCCAATGGATGGTAGCCTTGTCATTATGGAAGGTAGTTCGTTGTTGAGGTTTTGTTACTCCAATGGATGATTGCCTTGTCATTAGGAAGGTAGTTCATTTTTGTTATTTTGTTACTCCAATGACTGGTAGCCTTGTCATTATGGAAGGTAGTTTATAGTTTAGATTTTTTTACTCCAATGGATTGTATCCTTGTCATTATGGAAGGTAGTTTGTTGTTGAGATTTTGTTACTCCAATGATTGGTAGCCTTTACATTATATAAGGTAGTTCGGTTTTGAGATTTTGTTTCTTTATTGGATGATAGCCTTGTCATTATGGAAGGTAGTTTGTTTTTGAGATTTTTTTACTCCAATGGCGGGTAGCCTTGTTTTTATGGAAGGTAGTTCGTTGTTGAGATTTTGTTACTCCAATGGATGGGTGACTTGTCATTATGGAAGGTAGTTCGTTGTTGATATTTTGTTACTCCAATGGATAATAGCCTTGTCATTATGGAAGGTAGTTCATTATTGAGATTTTGTTACTCCAGTGGGTGGTAGCCTTGTCATTATGGAAGGTAGTTCGGTTTTAAGATTTTGTTACTTTAATCGATGGTAGCCTTGTCATTATGGAAGGTAGTTTGTTGTTGAGATTTTGTTACTCCAATGGATGGTAGCTTTTTCATTATAGATGGTAGTTCGTTGTTGAGAATTTTTTACTCTAATTGATGGTATCCTTGTCATTACATAAGGTAGTTCATTGTTGAGATTTTGTTTCTCCAATAGATGATAGCCTTGTCATTATGGAAGGTAGTTCATTGTTGAGATTTTGTTTCTCTAATGGATGGTAGCCTTGTTATTATGAAAGGAAGTTCATTGTTGAGATTTTGTTACTCCAATGGATGGTAGCTTTTTCATTATGGATGGTAGTTCGTTGTTGAGATTTTGTTACTCTAATTGATGGTATCCTTGTCATTACGGAAGGTAGTTCATTGTTGAGATTTTGTTTCTCCAATGGATGATAGCCTTGTCATTATGGAAGGTAGTTCATTGTTGAGATTTTGTTTCTCCAATGGATGGTAGCCTTGTTATTATGAAAGGTAGTTCATTGTTGAGATTTTGTTACTCCAATGGATGGTAGCCTTGTCATTGTGAAAGGTAGTTTGTTGTTAAGATTTTGTTACTCCAATGGATGGTAGCCTTGTCATTATGGAAGGTAGTTCGTTGTTGAGGTTTTGTTACTCCAATGGATGATTGCCTTGTCATTAGGAAGGTAGTTCATTTTTGTTATTTTGTTACTCCAATGACTGGTAGCCTTGTCATTATGGAAGGTAGTTTATAGTTTAGATTTTTTTACTCCAATGGATTGTATCCTTGTCATTATGGAAGGTAGTTTGTTGTTGAGATTTTGTTACTCCAATGATTGGTAGCCTTTACATTATATAAGGTAGTTCGGTTTTGAGATTTTGTTTCTTTATTGGATGATAGCCTTGTCATTATGGAAGGTAGTTTGTTTTTGAGATTTTTTTACTCCAATGGCGGGTAGCCTTGTTTTTATGGAAGGTAGTTCGTTGTTGAGATTTTGTTACTCCAATGGATGGGTGACTTGTCATTATGGAAGGTAGTTCGTTGTTGATATTTTGTTACTCCAATGGATGATAGCCTTGTCATTATGGAAGGTAGTTCATTATTGAGATTTTGTTACTCCAGTGGGTGGTAGCCTTGTCATTATGGAAGGTAGTTCGGTTTTAAGATTTTGTTACTTTAATCGATGGTAGCCTTGTCATTATGGAAGGTAGTTTGTTGTTGAGATTTTGTTACTCCACTGGATGGTAGCTTTTTCATTATAGATGGTAGTTCGTTGTTGAGATTTTTTTACTCTAATTGATGGTATCCTTGTCATTACAGAAGGTAGTTCATTGTTGAGATTTTGTTTCTCCAATGGATGATAGCCTTGTCATTATGGAAGGTAGTTCATTGTTGAGATTCTGTTTCTCTAATGGATGGTACCCTTGTTATTATGAAAGGAAGTTCATTGTTGAGATTTTGTTACTCCAATGGATGGTAGCTTTTTCATTATGGATGGTAGTTCGTTGTTAAGATTTTGTTACTCCAATGGATGGTAGCCTTGTCAATATGGAAGGTAGTTCGTTGTTGAGGTTTTGTTACTCCAATGGATGATTGCCTTGTCATTAGGAAGGTAGTTCATTGTTGTTATTTTGTTACTCCAATGGCTGGTAGCCTTGTCATTATGGGAGGTAGTTTATAGTTTAGATTTTTTTACTCCAATGGATTGTATCCTTGTCATTATGGAAGGTAGTTTGTTGTTGAGATTTTGTTACTCCAATGATTGGTAGCCTTTACATTATGGAAGGTAGTTCGGTTTTGAGATTTTGTTACTCCAATGGATGATTGCCTTGTCATTAGGAAGGTAGTTCATTTTTGTTATTTTGTTACTCCAATGACTGGTAGCCTTGTCATTATGGAAGGTAGTTCATTGTTGAGATTTTGTGACTCTAATGGATGGTAGCCTTGTCATTATGGTAGGTAGTTCAGTTTTGAGATTTTGTTACTCCAATGGATGGTATCCTTGTCATTACGGAAGGTAGTTCATTGGTGAGATTTTGTTTCTCCAATGGATGATAGCCTTGTCATTATGGAAGGTTGTTCATTATTGAGATTTTGTTACTCCAGTGGGTGGTAGCCTTGTCTTTATGGAAGGTAGTTCGGCTTTGAGATTTTGTTACTTTAATGGATGGTAGCCTTGTCATTATGGAAGGTAGTTTGTTGTTGAGATTTTGTTACTCCAATGGATGGTAGCCTTTTCATTATGGATGGTAGTTTGTTGTTGAGATTTTGTTACTCTAATTGATGGTATCCTTGTCATTACGGAAGGTAGTTCATTGTTAAGATTTTGTTTCTCCAATGGATGGTAGCCTTGTCATTATGGAAGGTAGTTAATTATTGAGATTTTGTTACTCCAGTGGGTGGTAGCCTTGTCATTATGGAAGGTAGTTCGGTTTATAGATTTTGTTACTTTAATGGATGGTAGCTTTGTCATTATGGAAGGTAGTTTGTTGTTGAGATTTTGTTACTCCAATGGATGGTAGCTTTTTCATTATGGATGGTAGTTCGTTGTTGAGATTTTTTTACTCTAATTGATGGTATCCTTGTCATTACGGAAGGTAGTTCATTGTTGAGATTTTGTTTCTCCAATGGATGATAGCCTTATCATTATGGAAGGTAGTTCAGTTTTGAGATTTTGTTACTCCAATGGATGGTAGCCTTGTTATTATGAAAGGTAGTCCATTGTTGAGATTTTAGTTTACTCCAATGGATGGTATCCTTGTCATTATGGAAGGTAGTTTGTTGTTGAGATTTTGTTACTCCAGTGGATGGTAGCCTTGTCATTATGGAAGGTAGTTTGTTGTTTAGGTTTTGTTACTCCAATGGATGATTGCCTTGTCATTAGGAAGGTAGTTCATTGTTGTTATTTTGTTACTCCAATGGCTGGTAGCCTTGTCATTATGGAAGGTAGTTTATAATTGAGATTTTGTTACTCCAATGGATTGTAGCCTTGTCATTATGGAAGGTAGTTCGTTGTTGAGATTTTGTTACTCCAATGATTGGTAGCCTTTACATTATGGAAGGTAGTTCAGTTTTGAGATTTTGTTACTTTATTGGATTGTAGCCTTGTCATTATGGAATGTAGTTTGTTGTTTAGATTTTGTTACTCCAATGGATGGTAGCCTTGTCATTATGGAAGGTAGTTCGTTTTTGAGATTTTGTTACTCCAATGGCTGGTAGCCTTGTTATTATGCAAGGTAGTTCATTGTTGAGATTTTGTGAATCCAATGGATGGTAGCCTTGTCATTATGGTAAGTAGTTCATTTTTGAGATTTTGTTACTCCAATTGATGGTAGCCTTGTCATTACAGAAGGTAGTTCATTGGTGAGATTTTGTTTCTCCAATGGATGATAGCCTTGTCATTATGGAAGGTAGTTCATTATTGAGATTTCGTTACTCCAGTGGGTGGTAGCCTTGTCTTTATGGAAGGTAGTTCGGTTTTAAGATTTTGTTACTTTAATGGATGGTAGCATTGTCACTATGGAAGGTAGGTTGTTGTTGAGATTTTGTTGCTCCAATGGATGGTAGCCTTTTCATTATGGATGGGAGTTCGTTGCTGAGATTTTGTTACTCTAATTGATGGTATCCTTGTCATTACGGAAGGTAGTTCATTGTTGAAATTTTGTTTCTCCAATGGATGATAGCCTTGTCATTATGGAAGGTAGTTCAATTTTGAGATTTTGTTACTCCAATGGATGGTAGCCTTGTTATTATGAAAGGTAGTTCATTGTTGAGATTTTAGTTTACTCCAATGGATGGTAGCCTTGTCATTATGGAAGGTAGTTCGTTGTTGACATTTTGTTACTCCAGTGGATGGTAGCCTTGTCATTATGGAAGGTAGTTCGTTGTTGAGGTTTTGTTACTCCAATGGATGATTGCCTTGTCATTAGGAAGGTAGTTCATTGTTGTTATTTTGTTACTCCAATGGCTGGTAGCCTTGTCATTATGAGAGGTAGTTTATAGTTGAGATTTTGTTACTCCAATGGATTGTAGCCTTGTCATTATGGAAGGTAGTTCGTTGTTGAGATTTTGTTACTCCAATGATTGGTAGCCTTTACATTATGGAAGGTAGTTCAGTTTTGAGATCTTGTTACTTTATTGGATTGTAGCCTTGTTATTATGGAAGGTAGTTCGTTGTTGAGATTTTGTTACTCCAATGGATGGATGCCTTGTCATTATGGAAGGTAGTTCGTTTTTGAGATTTTGTTACTCCAATGGCTGGTAGCCTTGTTATTATGCAAGGTAGTTCATTGTTGAGATTTTGTGACTCTAATGGATGGTAGCCTTGTCATTATGGTAGGTAGTTCAGTTTTGAGATTTTGTTACTCCAATGGATGGTATCCTTGTCATTACGGAAGGTAATTCATTGGTGAGATTTTGTTTCTCCAATGGATGATAGCCTTGTCATTATGGAAGGTTGTTTATTATTGAGATTTTGTTACTCCAGTGGGTGGTAGCCTTGTCTTTATGGAAGGTAGTTCGGCTTTGAGATTTTGTTACTTTAATGGATGGTAGCCTTGTCATTATGGAAGGTAGTTTGTTGTTGAGATTTTGTTACTCACATGGATGGTAGCCTTTTCATTATGGATGGTAGTTCGTTGTTGAGATTTTGTTACTCCAATGGATGGTATCCTTGTCATTACGGAAGGTAGTTCATTGGCGAGATTTTGTTTCTCCAATGGATGATAGCCTTGTCATTATGGAAGGTTGTTCATTATTGAGATTTTGTTACTCCAAGGGGTGGTAGCCTTGTCTTTATGGAAGGTAGTTCGGCTTTGAGATTTTGTTACTTTAATGGATGGTAGCTTTGTCATTATGGAAGGTAGTTTGTTGTTGAGATTTTGTTACTCCAATGGATGGTAGCTTTTTCATTATGGATGGTAGTTCGTTGTTGAGATTTTGTTACTCTAATTGATGGTATCCTTGTCATTACGAAAGGTAGTTCATTGTTGAGATTTTGTTTCTCCAATGGATGATAGCCTTATCATTATGGAAGGTAGTTCAGTTTTTAGATTTTGTTACTCCAATGGATGGTAGCCTTGTTATTATGAAAGGTAGTTCATTGTTGAGATTTTAGTTTACTCCAATGGATGGTAGACTTGTCATTATGGAAGGTAGTTTGTTGTTAAGATTTTGTTACTCCAGTGGATGGTAGCCTTGTCATTATGGAAGGTAGTTCGTTGTTGAGGTTTTGTTACTCCAATGGATGATTGCCTTGTCATTAGGAAGGTAGATCATTGTTGTTATTTTGTTACTCCAATGGCTGGTAGCCTTGTCATTATGGAAGGTAGTTTATAGTTGAGATTTTGTTACTCCAATGGATTGTAGCCTTGTCATTATGGAAGGTAGTTCGTTGTTGAGATTTTGTTACTCCAATGATTGGTAGCCTTTACATTATGGAAGGTAGTTCAGTTTTGAGATTTTGGTACTTTATTGGATTGTATCCTTGTCATTATGGAAGGTTGTTTGTTGTTTAGATTTTGTTACTCCAATGGATGGTAGCCTTGTCATTATGGAAGGTAGTTTGTTTTTGAGATTTTGTTACTCCAATGGCTGGTAGCCTTGTTATTATCCAAGGTAGTTCATTGTTGAGATTTTGTGACTGCAATGGATGGTAGCCTTGTCATTATGGTAAGTAGTTCATTTTTGAGATTTTGTTACTCCAATTGATGGTAGCCTTGTCATTACAGAAGGTAGTTCATTGGTGAGATTTTGTTTCTCCAATGGATGATAGCCTTGTCATTATGGAAGGTAGTTCATTATTGAGATTTTGTTACTCTAGTGGGTGGTAGCCTTGTCTTTATGGAAGGTAGTTCGGTTTTAAGATTTTGTTACTTTAATGGATGGTAGCCTTGTCATTATGGAAGGTAGGTTGTTGTTGAGATTTTGTTGCTCCAATGGATGGTAGCCTTTTCATTATTGATGTTAGTTCGTTGTTGAGATTTTGTTACTCTAATTGATGGTATCCTTGTCATTACGGAAGGTAGTTCATTGTTGAGATTTTGTTTCTCCAATGGATGATAGCCTTGTCATTATGGAAGGTAGTTTGTTGTTGAGATTTTGTTACTCCAATGATTGGTAGCCTTTACATTATGGAAGGTAGTTTAGTTTTGAGATTTTGTTACTTTATTGGATTGTAGCCTTGTCATTATGGAAGGTAGTTTGTTGTTTAGATTTTGTTACTCCAATGGATGGTAGCCTTGTCATTATGGAAGGTAGTTCGTTTTTGAGATTTTGTTACTCCAATGGCTGGTAGCCTTGTTATTATGCAAGGTAGTTCATTGTTGAGATTTTGTGACTCCAATGGATGGTAGCCTTGTCATTATGGTAAGTAGTTCATTTTTGACATTTTGTTACTCCAATTGATGGTAGCCTTGTCATTACAGAAGGTAATTCATTGGTGAGATTTTGTTTCTCCAATGGATGATAGCCTTGTCATTATGGAAGGTAGTTCATTATTGAGATTTTGTTACTCTAGTGGGTGGTAGCCTTGTTTTTATGGAAGGTAGTTCGGTTTTAAGATTTTGTTACTTTAATGGATGGTAGCCTTGTCATTATGGAAGGTAGGTTGTTGTTGAGATTTTGTTGCTCCAATGGATGGTAGCCTTTTCATTATTGATGTTAGTTCGTTGTTGAGATTTTGTTACTCCAATTGATGGTATCCTTGTAATTACGGAAGGTAGTTCATTGTTGAGATTTTGTTTCTCCAATGGATGATAGCCTTGTCATTATGGAAGGTAGTTCGTTGTTGAGATTTTGTTACTCCAATGATTGGTAGCCTTTACATTATGGAAGGTAGTTCAGTTTTGAGATTTTGTTACTTTATTGGATTGTAGCCTTGTCATTATGGAAGGTAGTTTGTTGTTTACATTTTGTTACTCCAATGGATGGTAGCCTTGTCATTATGGAAGGTAGTTCGTTTTTGAGATTTTGTTACTCCAATGGCTGGTAGCCTTGTTATATACAAGGTAGTTCATTGTTGAGATTTTGTGACTCCAATGGATGGTAGCCTTGTCATTATGGTAAGTAGTTCATTTTTGACATTTTGTTACTCCAATTGATGGTAGCCTTGTCATTACAGAAGGTAATTCATTGGTGAGATTTTGTTTCTCCAATGGATGATAGCCTTGTCATTATGGAAGGTAGTTCATTATTGAGATTTTGTTACTCCAGTGGGTGGTAGCCTTGTCTTTATGGAAGGTAGTTCGGTTTTAAGATTTTGTTACTTTAATTGATGGTAGCCTTGTCATTATGGAAGGTAGGTTGTTGTTGAGATTTTGTTGCTCCAATGGATGGTAGCCTTTTCATTATTGATGGTAGTTCGTTGCTGAGATTTTGTTACTCTAATTGATGGTATCCTTGTCATTATGGAAGGTAGTTCAATTTTGAGATTTTGTTACTCCAATGGATGGTAGCCTTGTTATTATGAAAAGTAGTTCATTGTTGAGATTTTATTAATCCAATGGATGGTAGCCTTTTCATTATGGAAGGTAGTTCGTTGTTGACATTTTGTTACTCCAATGGATGATTGCCTTGTCATTAGGAAGGTAGTTCATTGTTATTATTTTTATACTCCAATGTCTGGTAGCCTTGTCATTATGGAAGGTAGTTTATAGTTGAGATTTTGTTACTCCAATGGATTGTAGCCTTGTCATTATGGAAGGTAGTTCGTTGTTGAGATTTTGTTACTCCAATGTTTGGTAGCCTTTACATTATGGAAGGTAGTTCGGTTTTGACATTTTTTTACTTTTTTGGATGGTAGCCTTGTCATTATGGAAGGTAGTTTGTTGTTTAGATTTTGTTACTCCAATGGATGGTAGCCTTGTCATTATGGAAGGTAGTTCGTTTTTGAGATTTTGTTACTCCAAAAATGGCTGGTAGCCTTGTTATTATGGAAGGTAGTTCGTTGTTGAGATTTTGTTACTCCAATGGATGGGTGCCTTGTCATTATGGAAGGTAGTTCGTTTTTGAGATTTTGTTACTCCAATGGCTGGTAGCCTTGTTATTATGCAAGGTAGTTCATTGTTGAGATTTTGTGACTCTAATGGATGGTAGCCTTGTCATTATGGTAGGTAGTTCAGATTTGAGATTTTGTTACTCCAATGGATAGTATCCTTGTCATTACAGAAGGTAATTCATTGGTGAGATTTTGTTTCTCCAATGGATGATAGGCTTGTCATTATGGAAGGTTGTTTATTATTGAGATTTTGTTACTCCAGTGGGTGGTAGCCTTGTCTTTATGGAAGGTAGTTCGGCTTTGAGATTTTGTTACTTTAATGGATGGTAGCCTTGTCATTATGGAAGGTAGTTTGTTGTTGAGATTTTGTTACTCCAATGGATGGTATCCTTGTCATTACGGAAGGTAGTTCATTGGCGAGATTTTGTTTCTCCAATGGATGATAGCCTTGTCATTATGGAAGGTTGTTCTTTATTGAGATTTTGTTACTCCAAGGGGTGGTAGCCTTGTCTTTATGGAAGGTAGTTCGGCTTTGAGATTTTGTTACTTTAATGGATGGTAGCTTTGTCATTATGGAAGGTAGTTTGTTGTTGAGATTTTGTTACTCCAATGGATGGTAGCTTTTTCATTATGGATGGTAGTTCGTTTTTGAGATTTTGTTACTCCAATGGCTGGTAGCCTTGTTATTATGCAAGGTAGTTCATTGTTGAGATTTTGTGACTCTAATGGATGGTAGCCTTGTCATTATGGTAGGTAGTTCAGTTTTGAGATTTTGTTAATCCAATGGATGGTAGCCTTTTTATTATGAAAGGTATTTCATTGTTGAGATTTTAGTTTACTCCAATGGATGGTAGACTTGTCATTATGGAAGGTAGTTTGTTGTTAAGATTTTGTTACTCCAGTGGATGGTAGCCTTGTCATTATGGAAGGTAGTTCGTTGTTGAGGTTTTGTTACTCCAATGGATGATTGCCTTGTCATTAGGAAGGTAGTTCATTGTTGTTATTTTGTTACTGCAATGGCTGGTAGCCTTGTCATTATGGAAGGTAGTTTATAGTTGAGATTTTGTTACTCCAATGGATTGTATCCTTGTCATTATGGAAGGTAGTTCGTTGTTGAGAGTTTGTTACTCCAATGATTGGTAGCCTTTACATTATCGAAGGTAGTTCAGTTTTGAGATTTTGTTACTTTATTGGATTGTAGCCTTGTCATTATTGAAGGTAGTTTATTGTTTAGATTTTTTTACTCCAATGGATGGTAGCCTTGTCATTATGGAAGGTAGTTCGTTTTTGAGATTTTGTTACTCCAATGGCTGGTAGCGTTGTTATTATGCAAGGTAGTTCATTGTTGAGATTTTGTGACTCCAATGGATGGTAGCCTTGTCATTATGGTAAGTAGTTCATTTTTGAGATTTTGTTACTCCAATTGATGGTAGCCTTGTCATTACAGAAGGTATTTCATTGGTGAGATTTTCTTTCTCCAATGGATGATAGCCTTGTCATTATGGAAGGTAGTTCATTATTGGGATTTTGTTACTCCAGTGGGTGGTAGCCTTGTCTTTATGGAAGGTAGTTCGGTTTTAAGATTTTGTTACTTTAATGGATGGTAGCCTTGTCATTATGGAAGGTAGGTTGTTGTTGAGATTTTGTTGCTCCAATGGATGGTAGCCTTTTCATTATTGATGGTAGTTCTTTGCTGAGATTTTGTTACTCTAATTGATGGTATCCTTGTCATTATGGAAGGTAGTTCGTTGTTGACATTTTGTTACTCCAATGGATGATTGCCTTGTCATTAGGAAGGTAGTTCATTGTTATTATTTTTATACTCCAATGGCTGGTAGCCTTGTCATTATGGAAAGTAGTTTATAGTTGAGATTTTGTTACTCCAATGGATTGTAGCCTTGTCATTATGGAAGGTAGTTCGTTGTTGAGATTTTGTTACTCCAATGTTTGGTAGCCTTTACATTATGGAAGGTAGTTCGGTTTTGACGTTATTTTACTTTTTTGGATGGTAGCCTTGTCATTATGGAAGGTCGTTTGTTGTTTAGATTTTGTTACTCCAATGGATGGTAGCCTTGTCATTATGGAAGGTAGTTCGTTTTTGAGATTTTGTTACTTCAAAAATGGCTGGTAGCCTTGTTATTATGGAAGGTAGTTCGTTGTTGAGATTTTGTTACTCTAATGGATGGGTTGCTTGTCATTATGGAAGGTAGTTCGTTTTTGAGATTTTGTTACTCCAATGGCTGGTAGCCTTGTTATTATGCAAGGTAGTTCATTGTTGAGATTTTGTGACTCTAATGGATGGTAGCCTTGTCATTATGCTAGGTAGTTCAGTTTTGAGATTTTGTTACTCCAATGGATGGTATCCTTGTCATTACGGAAGGTAATTCATTGGTGAGATTTTGTTTCTCCAATGGATGATAGCCTTGTCATTATGGAAGGTTGTTTAATATTGAGATTTTGTTACTGCAGTGGGTGGTAGCCTTATCTTTATGGAAGGTAGTTCGGCTTTGAGATTTTGTTACTTTAATGGATGGTAGCCTTGTCATTATGGAAGGTAGTTTGTTGTTGAGATTTTGTTACTCCAATGGATGGTAGCCTTTTCATTATGGATGGTAGTTCGTTGTTGAGATTTTGTTACTCCAATGGATGGTATCCTTGTCATTACGGAAGGTAGTTCATTGGCGAGATTTTGTTTCTCCAATGGATGATAGCCTTGTCATTATGGAAGGTTGTTCATTATTGAGATTTTGTTACTCCAAGGGGTGGTAGCCTTGTCTTTATGGAAGGTAGTTCGACTTTGAGATTTTGTTACTTTAATGGATGGTAGCTTTGTCATTATGGAAGGTAGTTTGTTGTTGAGATTTTGTTACTCCAATGGATGGTAGCTTTTTCATTATGGATGGTAGTTCGTTGTTGAGATTTTGTTACTCTAATTGATGGTATCCTTGTCATTACGGAAGGTAGTTCATTGTTGAGATTTTGTTTCTCCAATGGATGATAGCCTTATCATTATGGAAGGTAGTTCAGTTTTGAGATTTTGTTACTCCAATGGATGGTAGCCTTGTTATTATGAAAGGTAGTTCATTGTTGAGATTTTAGTTTACTCCAATGGATGGTAGACTTGTCATTATGGAAGGTAGTTTGTTGTTAAGATTTTGTTACTCCAGTGGATGGTAGCCTTGTCATTATGGAAGGTAGTTCGTTGTTGAGGTTTTGTTACTCCAATGGATGATTGCCTTGTCATTAGGAAGGTAGTTCATTGTTGTTATTTTGTTACTCCAATGGCTGGTAGCCTTGTCATTATGGAAGGTAGTTTATAGTTGAGATTTTGTTACTCCAATGGATTGTAGCCTTGTCATTATGGAAGGTAGTTCGTTGTTGAGATTTTGTTACTCCAATGATTGGTAGCCTTTACATTATGGAAGGTAGTTCAGTTTTGAGATTTTGGTACTTTATTGGATTGTATCCTTGTCATTATGGAAGGTAGTTTGTTGTTTAGATTTTGTTACTCCAATGGATGGTAGCCTTGTCATTATGGAAGGTAGTTCGTTTTTGAGATATTGTTACTCCAATGGCTGGTAGCCTTGTTATTATGCAAGGTAGTTCATTGTTGAGATTTTGTGACTCCAATGGATGGTAGCCTTGTCATTATGGTAAGTAGTTCATTTTTGAGATTTTGTTACTCCAATTTATGGTAGCCTTGTCATTACAGAAGGTAGTTCATTGGTGAGATTTTGTTTCTCCAATGGATGATAGCCTTGTCATTATGGAAGGTAGTTCATTATTGAGATTTTGTTACTCCAGTGGGTGGTAGCCTTGTCTTTATGGAAGGTAGTTCAGTTTTAAGATTTTGTTACTTTAATGGATGGTAGCCTTGTCATTATGGAAGGTAGGTTGTTGTTGAGATTTTGTTGCTCCAATGGATGGTAGCATTTTCATTATTGATGTTAGTTCGTTGTTGAGATTTTGTTACTCTAATTGATGGTATCCTTGTCATTACGGAAGGTAGTTCATTGTTGAGATTTTGTTTCTCCAATGGATGATAGCCTTGTCATTATGGAAGGTAGTTCAATTTTGAGATTTTGTTACTCCAATGGATGGTAGCCTTGTTATTAGGAAAAGTAGTTCATTGTTGAGATTTTATTACTCCAATGGATGGTAGCCTTGTCATTATGGAAGGTAGTTCGTTGTTGACATTTTGTTACTCCAATGGATGATTGCCTTGTCATTAGGAAGGTAGTTCATTGTTATTATTTTGTTACTCCAATGGCTGGTAGCCTTGTCATTATGGAAGGTAGTTTATAGTTGAGATTTTGTTACTCCAATGGATTGTAGCCTTGTCATTATGGAAGGTAGTTCGTTGTTGAGATTTTGTTACTCCAATGTTTGGTAGCCTTTACATTATGGAACGTAGTTCGGTTTTGACATTTTTTTAGTTTCTTGGATGGTAGCCTTGTCATTACGGAAGGTAGTTTGTTGTTTAGATTTTGTTACTCCAATGGATGGTAGCCTTGTCATTATGGAAGGTAGTTTGTTTTTGAGATTTTGTTACTCCAAAAATGGATGGTAGCCTTGTTATTATGGAAGGTAGTTCGTTGTTGAGATTTTGTTACTCCAATGGATGGGTGCCTTGTCATTATGGAAGGTAGTTCGTTTTTGAGATTTTGTTACTCCAATGGCTGGTAGCCTTGTTATTATGCAAGGTAGTTCATTGTTGAGATTTTGAGACTCTAATGGATGGTAGCCTTGCCATTATGGTAGGTAGTTCAGTTTTGAGATTTTGTTACTCCAATGGATGGTATCCTTGTCATTACAGAACGTAGTTCATTGGCGAGATTTTGTTTCTCCAATGGATGATAGCCTTGTCATTATGGAAGGTTGTTCATTATTGAGATTCTGTTACTCCAAGGGGTGGTAGCCTTGTCTTTATGGAAGGTAGTTCGGCTTTGAGATTTTGTTACTTTAATGGATGGTAGCCTTGTCATTATGGAAGGTAGTTTGTTGTTGAGATTTTGTTACTCCAATGGATGGTAGCCTTTTCATTATGGATGGTAGTTCGTTGTTGAGATTTTGATACTCTAATTGATGGTATCCTTGTCATTACGGAAGGTAGTTCATTGTTAAGATTTTGTTTCTCCAATGGATGATAGCCTTGTCATTATGGAAGGTAGTTCATTATTGAGATTTTGTTACTCCAGTGGGTGGTATCCTTGTCATTATGGAAGGTAGTTCGGTTTATAGATTTTGTTACTTTAATGGATGGTAGCTTTGTCATTATGGAAGGTAGTTTGTTGTTGAGATTTTGTTACTCCAATGGATGGTAGCTTTTTAATTATGGATGGTAGTTCGTTGTTGAGATTTTGTTACTCTAATTGATGGTATCCTTGTCATTACGGAAGGTAGTTCATTGTTGAGATTTTGTTTCTCCAATGGATGATAGCCTTATCATTATGGAAGGTAGTTCAGTTTTGAGATTTTGTTACTCCAATGGATGGTAGCCTTGTTATTATGAAAGGTAGTTCATTATTGAGATTTTAGTTTACTCCAATGGATGGTAGCCTTGTCATTATGGAAGGTAGTTTGTTGTTGAGATTTTGTTACTCCAGTGGATGGTAGCCTTGTCATTATGGAAGGTAGTTCGTTGTTGAGATTTTTTTACTCCAATGGATTGTAGCCTTGTCATTATGGAAGGTAGTTCGTTGTTGAGATTTTGTTACTCCAATGATTGGTAGCCTTTACATTATGGAAGGTAGTTCAGTTTTGAGATTTTGTTACTTTATTGGATTGTAGCCTTGTCATTATGGAAGGTAGTTTGTTGTTTAGATTTTATTACTCCAATGGATGGTAGCCTTGTCATTATGGAAGGTAGTTTGTTTTTGAGATTTTGTTACTCCAATGGCTGGTAGCCTTGTTATTATGCAAGGTAGTTTATTGTTGAGATTTTGTGACTCCAATGGATGGTAGCCTTGTCATTATGGTACGTAGTTCATTTTTGAGATTTTGTTACTCCAATGGATGGTATCCTTGTCATTACAGAAGGTAGTTCATTGGTGAGATTTTGTTTCTCCAATGGATGATAGCCTTGTCATTATGGAAGGTAGTTCATTATTGAGATTTCGTTACTCCAGAGGGTGGTAGCCTTGTCTTTATGGAAGGTAGTTCGGTTTTAAGATTTTGTTACTTTAATGGATGATAGCCTTGTCATTATGGAAGGTAGTTTGTTGTTGAGATTTTGTTACTCCAATGGATGGTAGCCTTTTCATTATGGATGGTAGTTCGTTGTTGAGATTTTGTTACTTTAATTGATGGTATCCTTGTCATTACGGAAGGTAGTTCATTGTTGAGATTTTGTTTCTCCAATAGATGATAGCCTTGTCATTATAGAAGGTAGTTCGATTTTGAGATTTTGTTACTTCAATGGATGGTAGCCTTGTTATTATGAAAGGTAGTTCATTGTTGAGATTTTGTTACTCCAATGGATGGTAGCCTTGTAATTATGGAAGGTAGTTTGTTGTTGATATTTTGTTACTCCAATGGATGGTAGCCTTGTCATTATGGAAGGTAGTTCGTTGTTGAGATTTTGTTACTCAAATGGATGATTGCCTTATCTTTAGGAAGGTTGTTCATTGTTGTTATTTTGTTACTCCAATGGCTGGTAGCCTTGTCATTATGGAAGGTAGTTTATAGTTGAGATTTTGTTACTCCAATGGATTGTAGCCTTTTCATTATGGAAGGTAGTTCGTTGTTGAGATTTTGTTACTCCAATGTTTGGTAGCCCTTACATTATGGAAGGTAGTTCGGTTTTGACATTTTTTTACTTTTTTAGATGGTAGCCTTGTCATTATAGAAGGTAGTTTGTTGTTTAGATTTTATTACTCCAATGGATGGTAGCCTTGTCATTATGGAAGGAAGTTCGTTTTTGAGATTTTGTTACTCCAATGGCTGGTAGCCTTGTTATTATGGAAGGTAGTTCGTTGTTGAGATTTTGTTACTCCAATGGATGGGTGCCTTGTCATTATGGAAGGTAGTTTGTTTTTGAGATTTTGTTACTCCAATGGCCGGTAGCCTTGTTATTATGGAATGTAGTTCATTGTTGAGATTTTGTGACTCCAATGGATGGTAGACTTGTCATTATGGTAGGTAGTTCATTTTTGAGATTTTGTTACTCCAATGGATGGTATCCTTGTCATTACGGAAGGTAGTTCATTGGTGAGATTTTGTTTCTCCAATGGATGATAGCCTTGTCATTATGGAAGGTAGTTCATTATTGAGGTTTTGTTACTCTAGAGGGTGGTAGCCTTGTCTTTATGGAAGGTAGTTCGGTTTTGAGATTTTGTTACTTTAATGGATGGTAGCCTTGTCATTATGAAGGGTAGTTTGTTGTTGAGATTTTGTTACTCCAATGGACGGTAGCCTTTTCATTATGGATGGTAGTTCGTTGTTGAGATTGTTTTACTCTAATTGATGGTATCCTTGTCATTACGGAAGGTAGTTCATTGTTAAGATTTTGTTTCTCCAATGTATGATAGCCTTGTCATTATGGAAGGTAGTTCAATTTTGAGATTTTGTTACTCCAATGGATGGTAGCCTTGTTATTATGAAAGGTAGTTCATTGTTGAGATTTTGTTACTCCAATGGATGGTAGCCTTGTCATTATGGAAGGTAGTTTGTTGTTGAGATTTTGTTACTCCAATGGATGGTAGCCTTGTCATTATTGAAGGTAGTTTGTTGTTGAGATTTTGTTACTCCAATGGATGATTCCCTTGTCATTAGGAAGGTAGTTCATTGTTGTTATTTTGTTACTCCAATGGCTGGTAGCCTTGTAATTATGGAAGGTAGTTTATAGTTGAGATTTTGTTACTCCAATGGATTGTAGCCTTGTCATTATTGAAGGTAGTTCGTTGTTGAGATTTTGTTACTCCAATGTTTGGTAGCCTTTACATTATTGAAGGTAGTTCGGTTTTGACATTTTTTTAACTTTATTGGATGGTAGCCTTGTCTTTATGGAAGGTAGTTCGTTTTTGAGATTTTGTTACTCCAATGGTTGTTAGCCTTGTTATTATGGAAGGTATTTCGTTGTTGAGATTTCGTTACTCCAATGGATGGGTGGCTTGTCATTATGGAAGGTAGTTCGTTGTTGAGATTTTGTTACTCCAATTAATGGTAGCCTTGTCATTATGGAAGGTAGTTTGGTTTTTAGATTTTGTTATTTTAATGGATGGTAGCCTTGTCATTATGGAAGGTAGTTTGTTGTTGAGATTTTGTTACTCCAATGGATGGTAGCCTTGTTATTATGGAAGGTAGTTTGTTGATGAGATTTTTTCACTCTAATTCATGGTATCCTTGTCATTATGGAAGGTAGTTCATTGTTGAGATTTTGTTACTCCAATGGATGGTAGCCTTGTCATTATGGAAGGTAGTTTGTTGTTGAGATTTTGTTACTCCAATGGATGGTAGCCTTGTCATTATTGAAGGTAGTTCGTTGTTGAGATTTTGTTACTCCAATGGATGATTCCCTTGTCATTAGGAAGGTAGTTCATTGTTGTTATTTTGTTACTCCAATGGCTGGTAGCCTTGTCATTATGGAAGGTAGTTTATAGTTGAGATTTTGTTACTCCAATGGATTGTAGCCTTGTCATTATTGAAGGTAGTTCGTTGTTGAGATTTTGTTACTCCAATGTTTGGTAGCCTTTACATTATTGAAGGTAGTTCGGTTTTGACATTTTTTTGACTTTATTAGATGGTAGCCTTGTCTTTATGGAAGGTAGTTCGTTTTTGAGATTTTGTTACTCCAATGGTTGTTAGCCTTGTTATTATGGAAGGTATTTCGTTGTTGAGATTTCGTTACTCCAATGGATGGGTGGCTTGTCATTATGGAAGGTAGTTCGTTGTTGAGATTTTGTTACTCCAATTAATGGTAGCCTTGTCATTATGGAAGGTAGTTTGGTTTTTAGATTTTGTTATTTTAATGGATGGTAGCCTTGTCATTATGGAAGGTAGTTTGTTGTTGAGATTTTGTTACTCCAATGGATGGTAGCCTTGTTATTATGGAAGGTAGTTTGTTGATGAGATTTTTTCACTCTAATTCATGGTATCCTTGTCATTATGGAAGGTAGTTCATTGTTGAGATTTTGTTTCTCCAATGGATGATAGCCTTGTCTTTATGGAAGGTAGTTCATTTTTGAGATTTTGTTACTCCAATGGATGATAGCCTTGTCATTATGAAAGGAAGTTTATTGTTGAGATTTTGTTACTCAAATGGATGGTAGCCTCGTCTCTTTGTTGCGAATTTTTTACTCCAATGGATGGTAGACTTTTCATTATGGAAGGTAGTTCGTTGTTGAGATTTTGTTACTCTAATTGATGGTATCCTTGTCATTACGGAAGGTAGTTCATTGTTGAGATTTTGTTTCTCCGATGGATGATAGCCTTGTCATTATGGAAGTTAGTTCATTGTTGAGATTTTGTTACTCCAGTGGGTGGTAGCCTTGTCTTTATGGATGGTAGTTTAGTTTTGAGATTTTGTTACTTTAATGGATGGTAGCCTTGTCATTATGAAAGGTAGTTTGTTGTTGAGATTTTGTTACTCCAATGGATGGTAGCCTTTTCATTAAGGATGGTAGTTCGTTGTTGAGATTTCTTTACTCTAATTGATGGTATCCTTGTCATTACGGAAGGTAGTTCATTGTTTAGATTTTGTTACTCCAATGGATGGTAGCCTTGTCATTATGGAAGGTAGTTCGTTTTTGAGATTTTGTTACTCCAATGGTTGGTAGGCTTGTTATTATAGAAGGTAGTTCGTTGTTGAGATTTCGTTACTCCAATGGATGGGTAGCTTGTCATTATGGAAGGTAGTTTGTTGTTGAGATTTTGTTACTCCAATGGATGGTAGCCTTGTCATTATTGAAGGTAGTTCGTTGTTGAGATTTTGTAACTCCAATGGATGATTGCCTTGTCATTAGGAAGGTAGTTCATTGTTGTTATTTTGTTACTCCAATGGCTGGTAGCCTTGTTATTATGGAAGGTAGTTTATAGTTGAGATTTTGTTACTCCAATGGATTGTAGCCTTGTCATTATGGAAGGTAGTTCGTTGTTGAGATTTTGTTACTCCAATGTTTGGTAGCCTTTACATTATTGAAGGTAGTTCGGTTTTGACATTTTTTTACTTTATTGGATGGTAGCCTTGTCATTATGGAAGGTAGTTTATTGTTTAGATTTTGTTACTCCAATGGATGGTAGCCTTGTCATTATGGAAGGTAGTTCGTTTTTGAGATTTTGTTACTCCAATGGTTGGTAGGCTTGTTATTATAGAAGGTAGTTCGTTGTTGAGATTTCGTTACTCCAATGGATGGGTAGCTTGTCATTATGGAAGGTAGTTCGTTGTTGAGATTTTGTTACTCCAATTGATGGTAGCCTTGTCATTATGGAAGGTAGTTCGGTTTTTAGATTTTGTTATTTTAATGGATGGTAGCCTTGTGATTATGGAAGGTAGTTTGTTGTTGAGATTTTGTTACTCCAATGGATGGTAGCCTTGTTATTATGGAAGGTAGTTTGTTGATGAGATTTTTTTACTCTAATTGATGGTATCCTTGTCATTATGGAAGGTAGTTCATTGTTGAGATTTTGTTTCTCCATTGGATGATAGCCTTGTCTTTATGGAAAGTAGTTCATTTTTGAGATTTTGTTACTCCAATGGATGGTAGCCTTGTCATTATGAAAGGAAGTTTATTGTTGAGATTTTGTTACTCAAATGGATGGTAGCCTCGTCATTATGGAAGGTAGTTCTTTGTTGCAAATTTTTTACTCCAATGGATGGTAGACTTTTCATTATGGAAGGTAGTTCGTTGTTGAGATTTTGTTACTCTAATTGATGGTATCCTTGTCATTACGGAAGGTAGTTCATTGTTGAAATTTTGTTTCTCCGATGGATGATAGCCTTGTCATTATGGAAGTTAGTTCATTGTTGAGATTTTGTTACTCTAGTGGGTGGTAGCCTTGTCTTTATGGAAGGTAGTTCAGTTTTGAGATTTTGTTACTTTAATGGATGGTAGCTTGTCATTATGAAAGGTAGTTTGTTGTTGAGATTTTGTTACTCCAATGGATGGTAGTCCGTTGTTGAGATTTTTTTACTCTAATTGATGGTATCCTTGTCATTACGGAAGGTAGTTCATTGTTGAGATTTTGTTTCTCCAATGTATGATAGCCTTGTGATTATGGAAGGTAGTTCAATTTTGAGATTTTGTTACTCCAATGGATGGTAGCCTTGTTATTATGAACGGTAGTTCATTGTTGAGATTTTGTTACTCCAATGGATGGTAGCCTTGTCATTATGGAACGTAGTTTGTTTTTGAGATTTTGTTACTCCAATGGATGGTAGCCTTGTCATTATTGAAGGTAGTTCGTTGTTGAGATTTTGTTACTCCAATGGATGATTGCCTTGTCATTAGGAAGGTAGTTCATTGTTGTTATTTTGTTACTCCAATGGCCGGTAGCCTTGTCATTATGGAAGGTAGTTTATAGTTGAGATTTTGTTACTCCAATGGATTGTAGCCTTGTCATTATTCAAGGTAGTTCGTTGTTGAGATTTTGTTACTCCAATGTTTGGTAGCCTTTACATTATTGAAGGTAGTTCGGTTTTGACATTTTTTTGACTTTATTGGATGGTAGCCTTCTCATTATGGAAGGTAGTTTGTTGTTTAGAGTTTGTTACTCCAATGGATGGTAGCCTTGTCATTATGGAAGGTAGTTTGTTTTTGAGATGTTGTTACTCCAATGGCTGGTAGCCTTGTTATTATGGAAGGTAGTTTGTTGTTGAGATTTCGTTACTCCAATGGATGGGTGGCTTGTCATTATGGAAGGTAGTTCGTTGTTGATATTTTGTTACTCCAATTGATGGTAGCCTTGTCATTATGGAGGTAGTTCGGTTTTTAGATTTTGTTATTTTAATGGATGGTAGCCTTGTCATTATGGAAGGTAGTTTATTGTTGAGATTTTGTTACTCCAATGGATGGTAGCCTTGTTATTATGGAAGGTAGTTTGTTGTTGAGAGTTTTTTGCTCTAATTCATGGTATCCTTGTCATTATGGAAGGTAGTTCATTGTTGAGATTTTGTTTCTCCAATGGATGATAGCCTTGTCTTTATGGAAGGTAGTTCATTTTTGAGATTTTGTTACTCCAATGGATGGTAGCCTTGTCATTATGAAAGGTAGTTTATTGTTGAGATTTTGTTACTCAAATGGATGGTAGCCTCGTCATTATGGAAGGTAGTTCTTTGTTGCGAATTTTTTACTCCAATGGATGGTAGACTTTTCATTATGGAAGGTAGTTTGTTGTTGAGATTTTGTTACTCTAATTGATGGTATCCTTGTCATTACGGAAGGTAGTTCATTGTTGAGATTTTGTTTCTCCGATAGATGATATCCTTGTCATTATGGAAGTTAGTTCATTGTAGAGATTTTGTTACTCCAGTGGGTGGTAGCCTTGTCTTTATGGAAGGTAGTTCGGTTTTGAGATTTTGTTACTTTAATGGATGGTAGCCTTGTCATTATGAAAGGTAGTTTGTTGTTGATATTTTGTTACTCCAATGGATGGTAGCCTTTTCATTATGGATGGTAGTTCGTTGTTGAGATTTTTTTACTCTAATTGATGGTATCCTTGTCATTACGGAAGGTAGTTCATTGTTGACATTTTGTTTCTCCAATGTATGATAGCCTTGTCATTATGGAAGGTAGTTCAATTTTGAGATTTTGTTACTCCAATGGATGGTAGCCATGTTATTATGAAAGGTAGTACATTGTTGAGATTTTGTTACTCCAATGGATGGTAGCCTTGTCATTATGGAAGGTAGTTTGTTGTTGAGATTTTGTTACTCCAATGGATGGTAGCCTTGTCATTATTGAAGGTAGTTCGTTGTTGAGATTTTGTTACTCCAATGGGTGATTGCCTTGTCATTAGGAAGGTAGTTCATTGTTGTTATTTTGTTACTCCAATGGCTGGTAGCCTTGTCATTATGGAAGGTAGTTTATAGTTGAGATTTTGTTACTCCAATGGATTGTAGCCTTGTCATTATGGAAGGTAGTTCGTTGTTGAGATTTTGTTACTCCAATGTTTGGTAGCCTTTACATTATTGAAGGTAGTTCGGTTTTGACATTTTTTTGCTTTATTGGATGGTAGCCTTGTCATTATGGAAGGTAGTTTGTTGTTTAGATTTTGTTACTCCAATGGATGGTAGCCTTGTCATTATGGAAGGTAGTTTGTTTTTGAGATTTTTTTACTCCAATGGCTGGTAGCCTTGTTATTATGGAATGTAGTTCGTTGTTGAGATTTCGTTACTCCAATGGATGGGTGGCTTGTCATTATGGAAGGTAGTTCGTTGTTGAGATTTTGTTACTCCAATTGATGGTAGCCTTGTCATTGTGGAAGGTAGTTCAGTTTTTAGATTTTGTTATTTTAATGGATGGTAGCCTTGTCATTATGGAAGGTAGTTTGTTGTTGAGATTTTGTTACTCCAATGGATGGTAGCCTTGTTATTATGGATGGTAGTTTGTTGTTGAGATTTTTTTACTCTAATTGATGGTATCCTTGTCATTATGGAAGGTAGTTCATTGTTGAGATTTTGTTTCTCCAATGGATGATAGCCTTGTCTTTATGGATGGTAGTTCATTTTTGAGATTTTGTTACTCCAATGGATGGTAGCCTTGTCATTATGAAAGGAAGTTTATTGTTGAGATTTTGTTACTCAAATGGATGGTAGCCTCGTCATTATGGAAGGTAGTTCTTTGTTGCGAATTTTTTACTCCAATGGATGGTAGATTTTTCATTATAGAAGGTAGTTCGTTGTTGAGATTTTGTTACTCTAATTGATGGTATCCTTGTCATTACGGAAGGTAGTTTATTGTTGAGATTTTGTTTCTCCGATAGATGATATCCTTGTCATTATGGAAGTTAGTTCATTGTAGAGATTTTGTTACTCCAGTGGGTGGTAGCCTTGTCTTTATGGAAGGTAGTTCGGTTTTGAGATTTTGTTACTTTAATGGATGGTAGCCTTGTCATTATGAAAGGTAGTTTGTTGTTGATATTTTGTTACTCCAATGGATGGTAGCCTTTTCATTATGGATGGTAGTTCGTTGTTGAGATTTTTTTACTCTAATTGATGGTATCCTTGTCATTACGGAAGGTAGTTCATTGTTGACATTTTGTTTCTCCAATGTATGATAGCCTTGTCATTATGGAAGGTAGTTCAATTTTGAGATTTTGTTACTCCAATGGATGGTAGCCATGTTATTATAAAAGGTAGTTCATTGTTGAGATTTTGTTACTCCAATGGATGGTAGCCTTGTCATTATGGAAGGTAGTTTGTTGTTGAGATTTTGTTACTCCAATGGATGGTAGCCTTGTCATTATTGAAGGTAGTTCGTTGTTGAGATTTTGTTACTCCAATGGGTGATTGCCTTGTCATTAGGAAGGTAGTTCATTGTTGTTATTTTGTTACTCCAATGGCTGGTAGCCTTGTCATTATGGAAGGTAGTTTATAGTTGAGATTTTGTTACTCCAATGGATTGTAGCCTTGTCATTATGGAAGGTAGTTCGTTGTTGAGTTTTTGTTACTCCAATGTTTGGTAGCCTTTACATTATTGAAGGTAGTTCGGTTTTGACATTTTTTTACTTTATTGGATGGTAGCCTTGTCATTATGGAAGGTAGTTTGTTGTTTAGATTTTGTTACTCCAATGGATGGTAGCCTTGTCATTATGGAAGGTAGTTTGTTTTTGAGATTTTGTTACTCCAATGGCTGGTAGCCTTGTTATTATGGAATGTAGTTCGTTGTTGAGATTTCGTTACTCCAATGGATGGGTGGCTTGTCATTATGGAAGGTAGTTCGTTGTTGAGATTTTGTTACTCCAATTGATGGTAGCCTTGTCATTATGGAAGGTAGTTCGGTTTTTAGATTTTGTTATTTTAATGGATGGTAGCCTTGTCATTATGGAAGGTAGTTTGTTGTTGAGATTTTGTTACTCCAATGGATGGTAGCCTTGTTATTAAGGAAGGTAATTTGTTGTTGAGATTGTTTTACTCTAATTGATGGTATCCTTGTCATTATGGAAGGTAGTTCATTGTTGAGATTTTGTTTCTCCAATGGATGATAGCCTTGTCTTTATGGAAGGTAGTTCATTTTTGAGATTTTGTTACTCCAATGGATGGTAGCCTTGTCATTATGAAAGGAAGTTTATTGTTGTGATTTTGTTACTCAAATGGATGGTAGCCTCGTCATTATGGAAGGTAGTTCTTTGTTGCGAATTTTTTACTCCAATGGATGGTAGATTTTTCATTATGGAAGGTAGTTCGTTGTTGAGATTTTGTTACTCTAATTGATGGTATCCTTGTCATTACGGAAGGTAGTTCATTGTTGAGATTTTGTTTCTCCGATGGATGATAGCCTTGTCATTATAGAAGTTAGTTCATTGTTGAGATTTTGTTACTCCAGTGGGTGGTAGCCTTGTCTTTATGGAAGGTAGTTCAGTTTTGAGATTTTGTTACTTTAATGGATGGTAGCCTTGTCATTATGAAAGGTAGTTTGTTGTTGAGATTTTGTTACTCCAATGGATGGTAGCCTTTTCATTATGGATGGTAGTTCGTTGTTGAGATTTTTTTACTCTAATTGATGGTATCCTTGTCATTACGGAAGGTAGTTCATTGTTGAGATTTTGTTTCTCCAATGTATGATAACCTTGTCATTATGGAAGGTAGTACAATTTTGAGATTTTGTTACTCGAATGGATGGTAGCCTTGTTATTATGAAACGAAGTTCATTGTTGAGATTTTGTTACTCCAATGGATGGTAGCCTTGTCATTATGGAAGGTAGTTTGTTGTTGAGATTTTGTTACTCCAATGGATGGTAGCCTTGTCATTATTGAAGGTAGTTCGTTGTTAAGATTTTATTACTCCAATGGATGATTGCCTTGTCATTAGGAAGGTAGTTCATTGTTGTTATTTTGTTACTCCAATGGCTGGTATCCTTGTCATTATGGAAGGTAGTTTATAGTTGAGATTTTGTTACTCCGATGGATTGTAGCCTTGTCATTTGGAAGGTAGTTCATTATTGAGATTTTGTTACTCCAATGTTTGGTAGCCTTTACATTATTGAAGGTAGTTTGGTTTTGACATTTTTTTACTTTATTGGATGGTAGCCTTGTCATTATGGAAGGTAGTTTGTTCTTTAGATTTTGTTACTCCAATGGAAGGTAGCCTTGTCATTATGGAAGGTAGTTCGTTTTTGAGGTTTTGTTACTCCAATGGCTGGTAGCCTTGTTATTATGGAAGGTAGTTTGTTGTTGAGATTTCGTTACTCCAATGGATGGGTGGCTTGTCATTATGGAAGGTAGTTCGTTGTTGAGATTTTGTTACTCCAATTGATGGTAGCCTTGTCATTATGGAAGGTAGTTCGGTTTTTAGATTTTGTTATTTTAATGGATGGTAGCCTTGTCATTATGGAAGGTAGTTTGTTGTTGAGATTTTGTTACTCCAATGGATGGTAGCCTTGTTATTATGGAAGGTAGTTTGTTGTTGAGATTTTTTTACTCTAATTGATGGTATCCTTGTAATTTTGGAAGGTAGTTCATTGTTGAGATTTTGTTTCTCCAATGGATGATAGCATTGTCTTTATGGAAGGTAGTTCATTTTTGAGATTTTGTTACTCCAATGGATGGTAGCCTTGTCATTATGAAAGGAAGTTTATTATTGAGATTTTGTTACTCAAATGGATGGTAGCCTCGTCATTATGGAAGGTAGTTCTTTGTTGCGAATTTTTTACTCCAATGGATGGTAGACTTTTCATTATGGAAGGTAGTTCATTGTTGAGATTTTATTACTCTAATTGATGGTATCCTTGTCATTACGGAAGGTAGTTCATTGTTGAGATTTTGTTTTTCCAATGGATGATAGCCTAGTCATTATGGAAGTTAGTTCATTGTTGAGATTTTGTTACTCCAGTGGGTGGTATCCTTGTCTTTATGGAAGGTAGTTCAGTTTTAAGATTTTGTTACTTTAATGGATCGTAGCCATGTCATTATGAAAGGTAGTTTGTTGTTGAGATTTTGTTACTCCAATGGATGGTAGCCTTTTCATTATGGATGGTAGTTTGTTGTTGAGATTTTTTTACTCTAATTGATGGTATCCTTGTCATTACGGAAGGTAGTTCATTGTTGAGATTTTGTTTCTCCAATGTATGATAGCCTTGTCATTATGGAAGGTAGTTCAATTTTGAGATTTTGTTACTCCAATGGATGGTAGCCTTGTTATTATGAAAGGAAGTTCATTGTTGAGATTTTGTTACTCCAATGGATGGTAGCCTTGTCATTATGCAAGGTAGTTTGTTGTTGAGATTTTGTTACTCCTATGGATGGTAGCTTTGTCATTATTGAAGGTAGTTCATTGTTGAGATTTTGTTACTCCAATGGATGATTGCATTGTCATTAAGAAGGTAGTTCATTGTTGTTATTTTGTTACTCCAATGGCTGGTAGCCTTGTCATTATGGAAGGTAGTTTATAGTTGAGATTTTGTTACTCCGATGGATTGTAGCCTTGTCATTTGGAAGGTAGTTCATTATTGAGATTTTGTTACTCCAATGTTTGGTAGCCTTTACATTATTGAAGGTAGTTCGGTTTTGACATTTTTTTACTTTATTGGATGGTAGCCTTGTCATTATGGAAGGTAGTTCGGTTTTTAGATTTTGTTATTTTAATGGATGGTAGCCTTGTCATTATGGAAGGTAGTTTGTTGTTGAGATTTTGTTACTCCAATGGCTGGTAGCCTTGTTATTAAGGAAGGTAGTTTGTTGTTGAGATTGTTTTACTCTAATTGATGGTATCCTTGTCATTATGGAAGGTAGTTCATTGTTGAGATTTTGTTTCTCCAATGGATGATAGCCTTGTCTTTATGGAAGGTAGTTCATTTTTGAGATTTTGTTACTCCAATGGATGGTAGCCTTGTCATTATGAAAGGAAGTTTATTGTTGAGATTTTGTTACTCAAATGGATGGTAGCCTCGTCATTATGGAAGGTAGTTCTTTGTTGCGAATTTTTTACTCCAATGGATGGTAGATTTTTCATTATGGAAGGTAGTTCGTTGTTGAGATTTTGTTACTCTAATTGATGGTATCCTTGTCATTACGGAAGGTAGTTCATTGTTGAGATTTTGTTTCTCCGATGGATGATAGCCTTGCCATTATAGAAGTTAGTTCATTGTTGAGATTTTGTTACTCCAGTGGGTGGTAGCCTTGTCTTTATGGAAGGTAGTTCAGTTTTGAGATTTTGTTACTTTAATGGATGGTAGCCTTGTCATTATGAAAGGTAGTTTGTTGTTGAGATTTTGTTACTCCAATGGATGGTAGCCTTTTCATTATGGATGGTAGTTCGTTGTTGAGATTTTTTTACTCTAATTGATGGTATCCTTGTCATTACGGAAGGTAGTTCATTGTTGAGATTTTGTTTCTCCAATGTATGATAACCTTGTCATTATGGAAGGTAGTACAATTTTGAGATTTTGTTACTCGAATGGATGGTAGCCTTGTTATTATGAAACGAAGTTCATTGTTGAGATTTTGTTACTCCAATGGATGGTAGCCTTGTCATTATGGAAGGTAGTTTGTTGTTGAGATTTTGTTACTCCAATGGATGGTAGCCTTGTCATTATTGAAGGTAGTTCGTTGTTAAGATTTTATTACTCCAATGGATGATTGCCTTGTCATTAGGAAGGTAGTTCATTGTTGTTATTTTGTTACTCCAATGGCTGGTATCCTTGTCATTATGGAAGGTAGTTTATAGTTGAGATTTTGTTACTCCGATGGATTGTAGCCTTGTCATTTGGAAGGTAGTTCATTATTGAGATTTTGTTACTCCAATGGATTGTAGCCTTGTCTTTTGGAAGGTAGTTCATTATTGAGATTTTGTTACTCCAATGTTTGGTAGCCTTTACATTATTGAAGGTAGTTCGGTTTTGACATTTTTTTACTTTATTGGATGGTAGCCTTGTCATTATGGAAGGTAGTTTGTTCTTTAGATTTTGTTACTCCAATGGATGGTAGCCTTGTCATTATGGAAGGTAGTTCGTTTTTGAGGTTTTGTTACTCCAATGGCTGGTAGCCTTGTTATTATGGAAGGTAGTTCGTTGTTGAGATTTCGTTACTCCAATGGATGGGTGGCTTGTCATTATGGAAGGTAGTTCGTTGTTGAGATTTTGTTACTCCAATTGATGGTAGCCTTGTCATTATGGAAGGTAGTTCGGTTTTTAGATTTTGTTATTTTAATGGATGGTAGCCTTGTCATTATGGAAGGTAGTTTGTTGTTGAGATTTTGTTACTCCAATGGATGGTAGCCTTGTTATTATGGAAGGTAGTTTGTTGTTGAGATTTTTTTACTCTAATTGATGGTATCCTTGTCATTTTGGAAGGTAGTTCATTGTTGAGATTTTGTTTCTCCAATGGATGATAGCATTGTCTTTATGGAAGGTAGTTCATTTTTGAGATTTTGTTACTCCAATGGATGGTAGCCTTGTCATTATGAAAGGAAGTTTATTATTGAGATTTTGTTACTCAAACTGATGGTAGCCTCGTCATTATGGAAGGTAGTTCTTTGTTGCGAATTTTTTACTCCAATGGATGGTAGACTTTTCATTATGGAAGGTAGTTCATTGTTGAGATTTTATTAATCTAATTGATGGTATCCTTGTCATTACGGAAGGTTGTTCATTGTTGAGATTTTGTTTTTCCAATGGATGATAGCCTAGTCATTATGGAAGTTAGTTCATTGTTGAGATTTTGTTACTCCAGTGGGTGGTAGCCTTGTCTTTATGGAAGGTAGTTTAGTTTTAAGATTTTGTTACTTTAATGGATCGTAGCCATGTCATTATGAAAGGTAGTTTGTTGTTGAGATTTTGTTACTCCAATGGATGGTAGCCTTTTCATTATGGATGGTAGTTCGTTGTTGAGATTTTTTTACTCTAATTGATGGTATCCTTGTCATTACGGAAGGTAGTTCATTGTTGAGATTTTGTTTCTCCAATGTATGATAGCCTTGTCATTATGGAAGGTAGTTCAATTTTGAGATTTTGTTACTCCAATGGATGGTAGCCTTGTTATTATGAAAGGAAGTTCATTGTTGAGATTTTGTTACTCCAATGGATGGTAGCCTTGTCATTATGCAAGGTAGTTTGTTGTTGAGATTTTGTTACTCCTATGGATAGTAGCTTTGTCATTATTGAAGGTAGTTCGTTGTTGAGATTTTGTTACTCCAATGGATGATTGCATTGTCATTAAGAAGGTAGTTCATTGTTGTTATTTTGTTACTCCAATGGCTGGTAGCCTTGTCATTATGGAAGGTAGTTTATAGTTGAGATTTTGTTACTCCAATGGATTGTAGCCTTGTCGTTTGGAAGGTAGTTCATTCTTGAGATTTTGTTACTCCAATGTTTGGTAGCCTTTACATTATTGAAGGTAGTTCGGTTTTGACATTTTTTTACTTTATTGGATGGTAGCCTTGTCATTATAGAAGGTAGTTTGTTGTTTAGATTTTGTTACTCCAATGGATGGTAGCCTTGTCATTATGGAAGGTAGTTCGTTTTTGAGGTTTTGTTACTCCAATGGCTGGTAGCCTTGTTATTATGGAAGGTAGTTCGTTGTTGAGATTTCGTTACTCCAATGGATGGGTGGCTTGTCATTATGGAAGGTAGTTCGTTGTTGAGATTTTGTTACTCCAATTGATGGTAGCCTTGTCATTATGGAAGGTAGTTCGGTTTTTAGATTTTGTTATTTTAATGGATAGTAGCCTTGTCATTATGGAAGGTAGTTTATTGTTGAGATTTTGTTACTCCAATGGATGGTAGCCTTGTTATTATGGAAGGTAGTTTGTTGTTGAGATTTTTTTACTCTAATTGATGGTATCCTTGTCATTATGGAAGGTAGTTCATTGTTGAGATTTTGTTTCTCCAATGGATGATAGCCTTGTCTTTATGGAAGGTAGTTCATTTTTGAGATTTTGTTACTCCAATGGATGGTAGCCTTGTCATTATGAAAGGTAGTTTATTGTTGAGATTTTGTTACTCAAATGGATGGTAGCCTCGTCATTATGGAAGGTAGTTCTTTGTTGCGAATTTTTTACTCCAATGGATGGTAGACTTTTCATTATGAAAGGTAGTTCGTTGTTGATATTTTGTTACTCTAATTGATGGTATCCTTGTCATTACGGAAGGTAGTTCATTGTTGAGATTTTGTTTCTCCAATGGATGATAGCCTTGTCATTATGGAAGTTAGTTCATTGTTGAGATTTTGTTACTCCAGTGGGTGGTAGCCTTGTCTTTATGGAAGGTAGTTCAGTTTTGAGATTTTGTTACTTTAATGCATGGTAGCCTTGTCATTATGAAAGGTAGTTTGTTGTTGAGATTTTGTTACTCCAATGGATGGTAGCCTTTTCATCATGGATGGTAGTTCGTTGTTGAGATTTTTTTACTCTAATTGATGGTATCCTTGTCATTACGGAAGGTAGTTCATTGTTGAGATTTTGTTTCTCCAATGTATGATAGCCTTGTCATTATGGAAGGTAGTTCAATTTTGAGATTTTGTTACTCCAATGGATGGTAGCCTTGTTATTATGAAAGGAAGTTCATTGTTGAGATTTTGTTACTCCAATGGATGGTAGCCTTGTCATTATGGAAGGTAGTTTGTTGTTGAGATTTTGTTACTCCAATGGATGGTAGCCTTGTCATTATTGAAGGTAGTTCGTTGTTGAGATTTTGTTACTCCAATGGATGATTGCCTTGTCATTAGGAAGGTAGTTCATTGTTGTTATTTTGTTAATCCAATGGCTGGTAGCCTTGTCATTATGGAAGGTAGTTTATAGTTGAGATTTTGTTACTCCAATGGATTGTAGCCTTGTCATTTGGAAGGTAGTTCATTGTTGAGATTTTGTTACTCCAATGTTTGGTAGCCTTTACATTATTGAAGGTATTTCGGTTTTGACATTTTTTTACTTATTGGATGGTAGCCTTGTCATTATGGAAGGTAGTTTGTTGTTTAGATTTTGTTACTCCAATGGATGGTAGCCTTGTCATTATGGAAGGTAGTTCGTTTTTGAGGTTTTGTTACTCCAATGGCTGGTAGCCTTGTTATTATGGAAGGTAGTTCGTTGTTGAGATTTCGTTACTCCAATGGATGGGTGGCTTGTCATTATGGAAGGTAGTTCGTTGTTGAGATTTTGTTACTCCAATTGATGGTAGCCTTGTCATTATGGAAGGTAGTTCGGTTTTTAGATTTTGTTATTTTAATGGATGGTAGCCTTGTCATTATGGAAGGTAGTTTATTGTTGATATTTTGTTACTCCAATGGATGGTAGCCTTGTTATTATGGAAGGTAGTTTGTTGTTGAGATTTTTTTACTCTAATTGATGGTATCCTTGTCATTATGGAAGGTAGTTCATTGTTGATATTTTGTTTCTCCAATGGATGATAGCCTTGTCTTTATGGAAGGTAGTTCATTTTTGAGATTTTGTTACTCCAATGGATGGTAGCCTTGTCGTTATGAAAGGTAGTTTATTGTTGAGATTTTGTTACTCAAATGGATGGGAGCCTCGTCATTATGGAAGGTAGTTCTTTGTTGCGAATTTTTTACTCCAATGGATGGTAGACTTTTCATTATGGAAGGTAGTTCGTTGTTGATATTTTGTTACTCTAATTGATGGTATCCTTGTCATTACGGAAGGTAGTTCATTGTTGAGATTTTGTTTCTCCAATGGATGATAGCCTTGTCATTATGGAAGTTAGTTCATTGTTGAGATTTTGTTACTCCAGTGGGTGGTAGCCTTGTCTTTATGGAAGGTAGTTTGGTTTTGAGATTTTGTTACTTTAATGGATGGTAGCCTTGTCATTATGAAAGGTAGTTTGTTGTTGAGATTTTGTTACTCCAATGGATGGTAGCCTTTTCATTATGGATGGTAGTTCGTTGTTGAGATTTTTTTACTCTAATTGATGGTATCCTTGTCATTACGTAAGGTAGTTCATTGTTGAGATTTTGTTTCTCCAATGTATGATAGCCTTGTCATTATGGAAGGTAGTTCAATTTTGAGATTTTGTTACTCCAAAGGATGGTAGCCTTGTTATTATGAAAGGTAGTTCATTGTTGAGATTTTGTTACTCCAATGGATGGTAGCCTTGTCATTATGGAAGGTAGTTTGTTGTTGAGATTTTGTTACTCCAATTGATGGTAGCCTTGTCATTATTGAAGGTAGTTCGTTGTTGAGATTTTGTTACTCCAATGGATGATTTCCTTGTCATTAGGAAGGTAGTTCATTGTTGTTATTTTGTTACTCCAATTGCTGGTAGCTTTGTCATTATGGAAGGTAGTTTATAGTTGAGATTTAGTTACTCCAATGGATTGTAGCCTTGTCATTATGGAAGGTAGTTCGTTGTTGAGATTTTGTTACTCCAATGTTTGGTAGCCTTTACATTATTGAAGGTAGTTCGGTTTTGACATTTTTTTACTTTATTGGATGGTAGCCTTGTCATTATGGAAGGTAGTTTGTTGTTTAGATTTTGTTACTCCAATGGATGGTAGCCTTGTCATTATGGAAGGTAGTTCGTTTTTGAGATTTTGTTACTCCAATGGCTGGTAGCCTTGTTATTATGGAAGTTAGTTCGTTGTTGAGATTTCATTACTCCAATGGATGGGTGCCTTGTCATTATGGAAGGTAGTTCGTTGTTGAGATTTTGTTACTCCAATTGATGGTAGCCTTGTCATTATGGAAGGTAGTTCGGTTTTTAGATTTTGTTATTTTAATGGATGGTAGCCTTGTCATTATGGAAGGTAGTTTGTTGTTGAGATTTTGTTACTCCAATGGATGGTAGCCTTGTTATTATGGAAGGTAGTTTGTTGTTGAGATTTTTTTACTCTAATTGATGGTATCCTTGTCATTATGGAAGGTAGTTAATTGTTGAGATTTTGTTTCTCCAATGGATGATAGCCTTGTCTTTATGGAAGGTAGTTCATTTTTGAGATTTTGTTACTCCAATGGATGGTAGCCTTGTCATTATGAAAGGTAGTTTATTGTTGAGATTTTTTTACTCAAATGGATGGTAGCCTCGTCATTATGAAAGGTAGTTCTTTGTTGCGAATTTTTTACTCAAATGGATGGTAGACTTTTCATTATGGAAGGTAGTTCGTTGTTGAGATTTTGTTACTCTAATTGATGGTATCCTTGTCGTTAAGGAAGGTAGTTCATTGTTGAGATTTTGTTTCTCCAATGGATGATAACCATGTCATTATGGAAGGTAGTTCATTGTTGAGATTTTGTTACTCCAATGGCTGGTAGCCTTGTCATTATGCAAGGTAGTTCATTGTTGAGATTTTGTGACTCCAATGGATGGTAGCCTTGTCATTATGGTAGGTAGTTCATTTTTGAGATTTTGTTACTCCAATAGATGGTATCCTTGTCATTACGGAAGGTAGTTCATTGTTGAGATTTTGTTTCTCCAATGGATGATAGCCTTGTCATTATGGAAGGTAGTTCATTATTGAGATTTTGTTACTCCAGTGGGTGGTAGCATTGTCATTACGGAAGGTAGTTCGGTTTTGAGATTTTGTTACTTTAATGGATGGTAGCCTTGTCATTAAGGAAGGTAGTTTGTTGTTGAGATTTTGTTACTCCAATGGATGGTAGCCTTTTCATTATGGATGGTATTTCGTTGTTGAGATTTTGTTACTCTTATTGATGATATCCTTGTCATTATGGAAGGTAGTTCATTGTTGAGATTTTGTTTCTCCAATGGGTGATAGCCTTGTCATTATGGAAGGTAGTTCAGTTTTGAGATTTTGTTACTCCAATGGATGGTAGCCTTGTTATTATGAAAGGTAGTTCATTGTTGAGATTTTGTTACTCCAATGGATGGTAGCCTTGTCATTATGGAAGGTTGTTTGTTGTTGAGATTTTGTTACTCCAATGGATGATTGCCTTGTCATTATGGAAGGTAGTTCATTGTTGTTATTTTGTTACTCCAATGGCTGGTAGCCTTGTCATTATGGAAGGTAGTTTATAGTTGAGATTTTGTTACTCCAATGGATTGTAGCCTTATCATTATGGAAGGTAGTTCTTTGTTGAGATTTTGTTACTCCAATGTTTGGTAGCCTTTACATTATGGAAGGTAGTTCGTTTTTGAGATTTTGTTACTTTATTGGATGGTAGCCTTGTCATTATGGAAGGTAGATTTTGTTTTTTAGATTTTGTGACTCTAATGGATGGTAGCCTTGTCATTATGGAAGGAAGTTCGTTTTTTAGATTTTGTTACTCCAATGGCTGGTAGCCTTGTTATTATGGAAGGTAGTTTGTTGTTGAGATTTTGTTACTTCAATGGATGGTTGCCTTGTCATTATGGAAGGTAGTTCGTTGTTGAGATTTTGTTACTCCAATTGATGGTAGCCTTGTCATTATGGAAGGTAGTTCGGTTTTTAGATTTTGTTATTTTAATGGATGGTAGCCTTGTCATTATGGAAGGAAGTTTGTTGTTGAGATTTTGTTACTCCAATGGATGGTAGCCTTGTTATTATGGAAGGTAGTTTGTTGTTGAGATTTTTTTACTCTAATTGATGGTATCCTTGTCATTATGGAAGGTAGTTCATTGTTGAGATTCTTTTTCTCCAATGGATGATAGCCTTGTCTTTATGGAAGGTAGTTCATTTTTGAGATTTTTTTACTCCAATGGATGGTAGCCTTGTCATTATGAAAAGTAGTTTATTTTTGAGATTTTGTTAGTCAAATGGATGGTAGCCTCGTCATTATGGAAGGTAGTTCTTTGTTGCGAATTTTTTACTCAAATGGATGGTAGACGTTTCATTATGGAAGGTAGTTCGTTGTTGAGATTTTGTTACTCTAATTGATGGTATCCTTGTCATTACGGAAGGTAGTTCATTGTTGAGATTTTGTTTCTCCAATGGATGATAGCCTTGTCTTTATGGAAGGTAGTTCATTTTTGAGATTTTGTTACTCCAATGGCTGGTATCCTTGTCATTATGCAAGGTAGTTCATTATTGAGATTTTGTTACTCCAATGGATGGTAGCCTTGTCATTATGGTAGGTAGTTCATTTTTGAGATTTTGTTACTCCAGTAGATGGTATCCTTGTCATTACGGAAGGTAGTTCATTGTTGAGATTTTGTTTCTCCAATGGATGATAGCCTTGTCATTATGGAAGGTAGTTCATTATTGAGATTTTGTTACTCCAGTGGGTGGTAGCGTGTTCATTATGGAAGGTAGTTCGGTTTTGAGATTTTGTTACTTTAATGGATGGTAGCCTTGTCATTATGGAAGGTAGTTTGTTGTTGAGATTTTGTTACTCCAATGGATGGTAGCCTTTTCATTATGGATGGTAGTTCGTTGTTAAGATTTTTTTACTCTAATTGATGGTATCCTTGTCATTACAGAAGGTAGTTCATTGTTGAGATTTTGTTTCTCCAATGGGTGATAGCCTTGTCATTATCGAAGGTAGTTCAGTTTTGAGATTTTGTTACTCCAATGGATGGTAGCCTTGTTATTATGAAAGGTAGTTCATTGTTGAGATTTTGTTACTCCAATGGATGGTAGCCTTGTCATTATGGAAGGTTGTTTGTTGTTGAGATTTTGTTACTCCAATGGATGGTAGCCTTGTCATTATGGAAGGTAGTTCGTTGTTGAGATTTTGTTACTCCAATGGATGATTGCCTTGTCCTTATGGAAGGTAGTTCATTGTTGTTATTTTGTTACTCCAATGGCTGGTAGCCTTGTCATTATGGAAGGTAGTTTATAGTTGAGATTTTGTTACTCCAATGGATTGTAGCCTTATCATTATGGAAGGTAGTTTGTTGTTGAGATTTTGTTACTCCAATGTTTTGTAGCCTTTACATTATGGAAGGTAGTTCATTTTTGAGATTTTGTTACTTTATTGGATGGTAGCCTTGTCATTATGGAAGGTAGTTGGTTTTTTAGATTTTGTTACTCTAATGGATGGTAGCCTTGTCATTATGGAAGGTAGTTCGTTTTTGAGATTTTGTTACTCCAATGGCTGGTAGCCTTGTTATTATGGAAGGTAGTTCGTTGTTGAGATTTTGTTACCTCAATGGATGGGTGCCTTGTCATTATGGAAGGTAGTTCGTTGTTAAGATTTTGTTACTCCAATTGATGGTAGCCTTGTCATTATGGAAGGTAGTTCGGTTTTTAGATTTTGTTACTTTAATGGATGGTAGCCTTGTCATTATGGAAGGTAGTTTATTGTTGAGATTTTGTTACTCCAATGGATGGTAGCCTTGTTATTATGGAAGGTAGTTTGTTGTTGAGATTTTTTTACTCTAATTGATGGTATCCTTGTCATTACGGAAGGTAGTTCATTGTTGAGATTTTGTTTCTCTAATGGATGATAGCCTTTTCATTATGGAAGGTAGTTCATTTTTGAGATTTTGTTACTCCAATGTATGGTAGCCTTGTCATTATGGAAGGTAGTTCATTGTTGAGATTTTTTTTCTCCAATGGATGATAGCCTTGTCTTTATGGAAGGTAGTTCATTTTTGAGATTTTGTTACTCCAATGGATCGTAGCCTTGTCATTATGAAAGGTAGTTTATTGTTAAGATTTTGTTACTCAAATGGATGGTAGCCTCGTCATTATGGAAGGTAGTTCTTTTTTGCGAATTTTTTACTCCAATGGATGGTAGACTTTTCATTATGGAAGGTAGTTCGTTGTTGAGATTTTGTTACTCTAATTGATGATATCCTTGTCATTACGGAAGGTAGTTCATTGTTGAGATTTTGTTTCTCCAATGGATGATAGCCTTGTCATTATGGAAGGTAGTTCATTGTTGAGATTTTGTTACTCCAATGGCGGGTAGCCTTGTCATTATGCAAGGTAGTTGATTGTTGAGATTTTGTGACTCCAATGGATGGTAGCCTTGTCATTATGGTAGGTAGGTCATTTTTGAGATTTTCTTACTCCAATGGATGGTATCCTTGTCATTATGGAAGGTAGTTCATTGTTGAGATTTTGTTTCTCCAATGGATGATAGCCTTGTCATTATGGAAGGTAGTTCATTATTGAGATTTTGGTACTCCAGTGGGTGGTAGCGTTGTCATTATGGAAGGTAGTTCGGTTTTGAGATTTTGTTACTTTAATGGATGGTAGCCTTGTCATTATGGAAGGTAGTTTGTTGTTGAGATTTTGTTACTCCAATGGATGGTAGCCTTTTCATTATGGATGGTAGTTCGTTGTTGAGATTTTGTTACTCTAATTGATGGTATCCTTGTCATTACGGAAGGTAGTTCATTGTTGAGATTTTGTTTCTCCAATGGATGATAGCCTTGTTATTATGGAAGGTAGTTCAGTTTTGAGATTTTGTTACTCCAATGGATGGTAGCCTTGTTATTATGAAAGGTAGTTCATTGTTGATATTTTGTTACTCCAATGGATGGTAGCCTTGTCATTATGGAAGGTTGTTTGTTGTTGAGATTTTGTTACTCCAATGGATGGTAGCCTTGTCATTATGGAAGGTAGTTCGTTGTTGAGATTTTTGTTACTCCAATGGATGATTGCCTTGTCATTATGGAAGGTAGTTCATTGTTGTTATTTTGTTACTCCAATGGCTGGTAGCCTTGTCATTATGGAAGGTAGTTTATAGTTGAGATTTTGTTACTCCAATGGATTGTAGCCTTATCATTATGGAAGGTAGTTCGTTGTTGAGATTTTGTTACTCCAATGTTTGGTAGCCTTTAAATTATGGAAGGTAGTTCGTTTTTGAGATTTTGTTACATTATTGGATGGTAGCCTTGTCATTATGGAAGGTAGTTTGTTTTTTAGATTTTGTTACTCCAATGGATGGTAGCCTTGTCATTAAGGAAGGTAGTTCGTTTTTGAGATTTTGTTACTCCAATGGCTGGTAGCCTTGTTATTATGGAAGGTAGTTTGTTGTTGAGATTTTGTTACTTCAATGGATGGTTGCCTTGTCATTATGGAAGGTAGTTCGTTGTTGAGATTTTGTTACTCCAATTGATGGTAGCCTTGTCATTATGGAAGGTAGTTCGGTTTTTAGATTTTGTTATTTTAATGGATGGTAGCCTTGTCATTATGGAAGGAAGTTTGTTGTTGAGATTTTGTTACTCCAATGGATGGTAGCCTTGTTATTATGGAAGGTAGTTTGTTGTTAAGATTTTTTTACTCTAATTGATGGTATCCTTGTCATTATGGAAGGTAGTTCATTGTTGAGATTCTTTTTCTCCAATGGATGATAGCCTTGTCTTTATGGAAGGTAGTTCATTTTTGAGATTTTTTTACTCCAATGGATGGTAGCCTTGTCATTATGAAAGGTAGTTTATTGTTGAGATTTTGTTAGTCAAATGGATGGTAGCCTCGTCATTATGGAAGGTAGTTCTTTGTTGCGAATTTTTTACTCAAATGGATGATAGACGTTTCATTATGGAAGGTAGTTCGTTGTTGAGATTTTGTTACTCTAATTGATGGTATCCTTGTCATTACGGAAGGTAGTTCATTGTTGAGATTTTGTTTCTCCAATGGATGATAGCCTTGTCTTTATGGAAGGTAGTTCATTTTTGAGATTTTGTTACTCCAATGGCTGGTAGCCTTGTCATTATGCAAGGTAGTTCATTGTTGAGATTTTGTTACTCCAATGGATGGTAGCGTTGTCATTATGGTAGGTAGTTCATTTTTGAGATTTTGTTACTCCAGTAGATGGTATGCTTGTCATTACGGAAGGTAGTTCATTGTTGAGATTTTGTTTCTCCAATGGATGATAGCCTTGTCATTATGGAAGGTAGTTCATTATTGATATTTTATTACTCCAGTGGGTGGTAGCATTGTCATTATGGAAGGTAGTTCGGTTTTGAGATTTTGTTACTTTAATGGATGGTAGCCTTGTCATTATGGAAGGTAGTTTGTTGTTGAGATTTTGTTACTCCAATGGATGGTAGCCTTTTCATTATGGATGGTAGTTCGTTGTTGAGATTTTGTTACTCTAATTGATGGTATCCTTGTCATTACGGAAGGTAGTTCATTGTTGAGATTTTGTTTCTCCAATGGGTGATAGCCTTGTCATTATGGAAGGTAGTTCAGTTTTGAGATTTTGTTACTCCAATGGATGGTAGCCTTGTTACTATGAAAGCTAGTTCATTGTTGAGATTTTGTTACTCCAATGGATGGTAGCCTTGTCATTATGGAAGGTTGTTTGTTGTTGAGATTTTGTTACTCCAATGGATGGTAGCCTTGTCATTATGGAAGGTAGTTCGTTGTTGAGATTTTGTTACTCCAATGGATGATTGCCTTGTCATTATGGAAGGTAGTTCATTATTATTATTTTGTTACTCCAATGGCTGGTAGCCTTGTCATTATGGAAGGTAGTTTATAGTTGAGATTTTGTTACTCCAATGGATTGTAGCCTTATCATTATGGAAGGTAGTTCGTTGTTGAATTTTGTTACTCCAATGGTTTGTAGCCTTTACATTATGGAAGGTAGTTCATTTTTGAGATTTTGTTACTTTATTGGATGGTAGCCTTGTCATTTAGGAAGGTAGTTGGTTTTTTAGATTTTGTTACTCTAATGGATGGTAGCCTTGTCATTATGGAAGGTAGTTCGTTTTTGAGATTTTGTTACTCCAATGGCTGGTAGCCTTGTTATTATGGAAGGTAGTTCTTTGTTGAGATTTTGTTACCTCAATGGATGGGTGCCTTGTCATTATGGAAGGTAGTTCATTGTTGAGATTTTGTTACTCCAATTGATGGTAGCCTTGTCATTATGGAAGGTAGTTCGGTTTTCAGATTTTGTTACTTTAATGGATGGTAGCCTTGTCATTATGGAAGGTAGTTTATTGTTGAGATTTTGTTACTCCAATGGATGGTAGCCTTGTTATTATGGAAGGTAGTTTGTTGTTGAGATTTTTTTACTCTAATTGATGGTATCCTTGTCATTACGGAAGGTAGTTCATTGTTGAGATTTTGTTTCTCCAATGGATGATAGCCTTTTCATTATGGAAGGTAGTTCATTTTTGAGATTTTATTACTCCAATGGATGGTAGCCTTGTCATTATGGAAGGTAGTTCATTGTTGAGATTTTTTTTCTCCAATGGATGATAGCCTTGTCTTTATGGAAGGTAGTTCATTTTTGAGATTTTGTTACTCCAATGGATCGTAGCCTTGTCATTATGAAAGGTAGTTTATTGTTTAGATTTTGTTACTCAAATGGATGGTAGCCTCGTCATTATGGAAGGTAGTTCTTTGTTGCGAATTTTGTTACTCCAATGTTTGGTAGTCTTTACATTATGGAAGGTAGTTCATTTTTGAGATTTTGTTACTTTATTGGATGGTAGCCTTGTCATTATGGAAGCTAGTTTGTTGTTTAGACTTTGTTACTCCAATGGATGGTAGCCTTGTCATTATGGAAGGTAGTTCGTTTTTGAGATTTGTTTACTCCAATGGCTGGTAGCTTTGTTATTAAGGAAGGTAGTTCATTGTTGAGATTTTGTGACTCCAATGGATGGTAGCCTTGTCATTATGGTAGGTAGTTCATTTTTGAAATTTTGTTACTCCAATGGATGGTATCCTTGTCATAATGGAAGGAAGTACGGTTTTGAGATTTTGTTAATTTAATGGATGGTAGCCTTGTCATTATGGATGGTAGTTCGTTGTTGAGATTTTGTTACTCTAATTGATGGTATCCTTGTCATTATGGAAGGTAATTCATTGTTGAGATTTTGTTTCTCCAATGTACGATAGCCTTGGCATTATGGTAGGTAGTTCATTTTTGAGATTTTGTTACTCCAATGGATGGTATCCTTGTCATTACGGAAGGTAGTTTATTGTTAAGATTTTGTTTCTCCAATGGATGATAGCCTTGTCATTATGGAAGGTTGTTTATTGTTGAGATTTTGTTACACCAATGGCAGGTAGCCTTGTCATTATGGAAGGTAGTTCGTTGTTGAGATTTTGTTACTCTAATTGATGGTATCCTTGTCATTACGGAAGGTAGTTCGTTGTTGAGATTTTGTTTATCCAATGGATGATAGCCTTGGCATTACGTTAGGTAGTTCATTTTTGAGATTTTTTTACTCCAATGGATGGTAGCCTTGTTATTATGGATTTTAGTTCATTATTGAGATTTTTTTACTCCAATGGATGGTAGCCTTGTCATTATGGAAGGTAGTTCTTTGTTGATATTTTTTTACTCCAATGGATGGTAGCATTTTCATTATGGAAGGTAGTTCGTTGTTTAAATTTTTTTACTCTAATTGATGGTATCCTTGTCATTACGGAAGGTAGTTCATTGTTGACATTTTGTTTCTCCAATGGATGATAGCCTTGTCATTATGGAAGGTAGTTCATTATAGAGAGTTTGTTACTCCAGTGGGTGGTAGCCTTGTCATTATGGAAGGTAGTTCGGTTTTGAAATTTTGTTACTTTAATGGATGGTAGCCTTGTCATTATGGAAGGTAGTTTGTTGTTGATGTTTTGTTACTCCAATGGATGGTAGCCTTTTCATTATGGATGGTAGTTCGTTGTTGAGATTTTGTTACTCTAATTGCTGGTATCCTTGTCATTACGGAAGGTAGTTCATTGTTGAGATTTTGTTTCTCCAATGGATGATAGCCTTGTCATTATGGAAGGTAGTTCATTTTTGAGATTTTTTTTTATCCAATGGATGGTAGCCTTGTCATTATGGAAGGTAGTTCATTGTTGAGATTTTAATACTCAAATGGATGGTAACCTTGTTATTATGGAAGGTAGTTCGTTGTTGAGATTTTGTTACTCCAATGGATGGTAGCCTTGTCATTATGGAAGGAAGTACGGTTTTGAGATTTTGTTACTTTAATGGATGGTAGCCTTGTCATTATGGAAGGTAGTCTGTTGTTGAGATTTTGTTACTCCAATGGATGGTAGCCTTGTCATTATGGATGGTAGTTCGTTGTTGAGATTTTGTTACTCTAATTGATGGTATCCTTGTCATTATGGAAGGTAGTTCATTGTTGAGATTTTGTTTCTCCAATGTACGATAGCCTTGGCATTATGGTAGGTAGTTCATTTTTGAGATTTTGTTACTCCAATGGATGGTATCCTTGTCATTACGGAAGGTAGTTTATTGTTGATATTTTGTTTCTCCAATGGATGATAGCCTTGTCATTATGGAAGGTTGTTTATTGTTGAGATTTTGTTACTCCAATGGCAGGTAGCCTTGTCATTATGGAAGGTAGTTCGTTGTTGAGATTTTGATACTCTAATTGATGGTATCCTTGTCATTACGGAAGGTAGTTCATTGTTGAGATTTTGTTTATCCAATGGATGATAGCCTTGGCATTATGTTAGGTAGTTCATTTTTGCGATTTTTTTACTCCAATGGATGGTAGCCTTGTTATTATGGATTTTAGTTCATTATTGAGATATTTTTACTCCAATGGATGGTAGCCTTGTCATTATGGAAGGTAGTTCTTTTTTGAGATTTTTTTACTCCAATGGATGGTAGCCTTTTCATTATGGAAGGTAGTTCGTTGTTTAGATTTTGTTACTCTAATTGATGGTATCCTTGTCATTACGGAAGGTAGTTCATTGTTGAGATTTTGTTTCTCCAATAGATGATAACCTTGTCATTATTGAAGGTAGTTCATTATTGAGATTTTGTTACTCCATTGGGTGGTAGCCTTGTCATTATGGAAGGTAGTTCGGTTTTGAGATTTTGTTACTTTAATGGATGGTAGCCTTGTCATTATGTAAGGTAGGTTGTTGTTGAGATTTTGTTACTCCAATTAATGGTAGCTTTTTTATTATGGATGGTAGTTCGTTGTTGAGATTTTGTTACTCTAATTGATGGTATCCTTGTCATTACGGAAGGTAGTTCATTGTTGAGATTTTGTTTCTCCAAAGGATGATAGCCTTGTCATTATGGAAGGTAGTTCAGTTTTGATATTTTGTTACTCCAATGGATGGTAGCCTTGTTATTATTAAAGGTAGTTTCGTTGTTGAGATTTTGTTACTCCAATGGATGGTAGCCTTGTCATTATGGAAGGTAGTTTGTTGTTGAGATTTTGTTACTCCAATGGATGGTAGCCTTTTCATTATGGAAGGTAGTTCGTTGTTCAGATTTTGTTACTCCAATGGATGATTGTCTTGTAATTATGGAAGGTAGTTCATTCTTGTTATTTGGTTACTCCAATGGCTGGTAACCTTGTCATTATGGAAGGTAGTTTATTGTTGAGATTTTGTTACTCCAATGGATCGTTGCCTTGTCATTATGGAAGGTTATTCATTGTTAAGATTTTATTACTCCAATGGCAGGTAGCCTTGTCATTATGGAAGGTAGTTCGTTGTTGATATTTTGTTACTCTAATTGATGCTATCCTTGACATTACGGAAGGTAGTTCATTGTTGAGATTTTGTTTCTCCAATGGATGATAGCCTTGGCATTATGGTAGGTAGTTCATTTTTGAGATTTTGTTACTCCAATGGATGGTAGCCTTGTTATTATGGATTTTAGTTTATTGTTGAGATTTTTTTACTACAATGGATGGTATCCTTGTCATTACAGAAGGTAGTTTGTTGTTGAGATTTTTTTACTCCAATGGATGGTAGCCTTTTCATTATGGAAGGTAGTTCGTTGTTTAGATTTTGTTACTCTAATTGATGGTATCCTTGTCATTACGAAAGGTAGTTAATGGTTGATATTTTGTTTCTCCAATGGATGATAGCCTTGTCATTATGGAAGGTAGTTCATTATTGAGATTTTGTTACTCCAGTGGATGGTAGGCTTGTCATTATGGAAGGTAGTTCGGTTTTGAGATTTTCTTACTCTAATGTATGGTAGCCTTGTCATTATGTAAGGTAGTTTGGTGTTGAGATTTTGTAACTCCAATGGATGGTAGCCTTTTCATTATGGATGGTAGTTCGTTGTTGGGATTTTGTTACTCTAATTGATGGTATCCTTGTCATTACAGAAGGTAGTTCATTGTTGAGATTATGTTTCTCCAAAGGATGATAGCCTTGTCATTATGGAAGGTTGTTCAGTTTTGAGATTTTGTTACTCCAATTGATGGTAGCCTTGTTATTATGAAAGGTAGTTGATTGTTGAGAATTTGTTACTCCAATGGATGGTAGCCTTGTCATTAGGGAAGGTAGTTTATTGTTGAGATTTTGTTACTCCAATGGATGGTAGCCTTGTCATTATGGAAGGTAGTTCGTTGTTGAGATTTTGTTACTCCAATGGATGATTGCCTTGTCATTATGGAAGGTAGTTCATTATTGTTATTTTGTTACTCCAATGGCTGGTATCCTTGTCATTACGGATGGTAGTTCATTGTTGAGATTTTGTTTCTCCAATGGATGATAGCCTTGGCATTATGGTAGGTAGTTCATTTTTGAGATTTTGTTACTCCAATGGATGGTAGCCTTGTTATTATGGATTTTAGTTCATTGTTGAGATTTTTTTACTACAATGGATGGTAGCCTTGTCATTATGGAAGGTAGTTCTTTGGTTAGATTTTTTTACTCCAATGGGTGGTAGCCTTTTCATTATGGAAGGTAGTTCGTTGTTTAGATTTTGTTACTCTAATTGATGGTATCCTTGTCATTACGGAAGGTAGTTCATTGTTGATGTTTTGTTTCTCCAATGGATGATAGCCTTGTCATTATGGAAGGTAGTTCATTATTGAGATTTTGTTACTCCAGTGGATGGTAGCCTTGTCATTACGGAAGGTAGTTCAATATTGAGATTTTGTTTCTCCAATTGATGATAGCCTTGTCATTATGGAAGGTAGTTCAGTTTTAAGATTTTGTTACTCCAATGGATGGTATCCTTATTATTATGAAAGGTAGTTCATTGTTGAGATTTTGTTACTCCAATGGATGGTAGCCTTGTCATTATGGAAGGTAGTTTGTTGTTGAGATTTTATTACTCCAATGGATGGTAGCCTTGTCATTATGGAAGGTAGTTTGTTGTTGAGATTTTGTTACTCCAATGGATGATTGCCTTGTCATTATGGAAGGTAGTTCATTATTGTTATTTTTTTACTCCAATGGCTCGTAGCCTTGTCATTATGGAAGGTAGTTTATTGTTGAGATTTTGTTACTCCAATGGATTGTAGCCTTGTCATTATGGAAGGTTGTTCATTGTTGAGATTTTGTTACTCCAATGGCAGGTAGCCTTGTCATTTTGGAAGGTAGTTCGTTGTTGAGATTTTGTTACTCTAATTGATGGTATCCTTGTCATTACGGAAGGTAGTTCGTTGTTGAGATTTTGTTTATCCAATGGATGATAGCCTTGGCATTACGTTAGGTAGTTCATTTTTGAGATTTTTTTACTCCAATGGATGGTAGCCTTGTTATTATGGATTTTAGTTCATTATTGAGATTTTTTTACTCCAATGGATGGTAGCCTTGTCATTATGGAAGGTAGTTCTTTGTTGATATTTTTTTACTCCAATGGATGGTAGCATTTTCATTATGGAAGGTAGTTCGTTGTTTAAATTTTGTTACTCTAATTGATGGTATCCTTGTCATTACGGAAGGTAGTTCATTGTTGACATTTTGTTTCTCCAATGGATGATAGCCTTGTCATTATGGAAGGTAGTTCATTATAGAGAGTTTGTTACTCCAGTGGGTGGTAGCCTTGTCATTATGGAAGGTAGTTCGGTTTTGAAATTTTGTTACTTTAATGGATGGTAGCCTTGTCATTATGGAAGGTAGTTTGTTGTTGATGTTTTGTTACTCCAATGGATGGTAGCCTTTTCATTATGGATGGTAGTTCGTTGTTGAGATTTTGTTACTCTAATTGCTGGTATCCTTGTCATTACGGAAGGTAGTTCATTGTTGAGATTTTGTTTCTCCAATGGATGATAGCCTTGTCATTATGGAAGGTAGTTCATTTTTGAGATTTTTTTTTATCCAATGGATGGTAGCCTTGTCATTATGGAAGGTAGTTCATTGTTGAGATTTTAATACTCAAATGGATGGTAACCTTGTTATTATGGAAGGTAGTTCGTTGTTGAGATTTTGTTACTCCAATGGATGGTAGCCTTGTCATTATGGAAGGAAGTACGGTTTTGAGATTTTGTTACTTTAATGGATGGTAGCCTTGTCATTATGGAAGGTAGTCTGTTGTTGAGATTTTGTTACTCCAATGGATGGTAGCCTTGTCATTATGGATGGTAGTTCGTTGTTGAGATTTTGTTACTCTAATTGATGGTATCCTTGTCATTATGGAAGGTAGTTCATTGTTGAGATTTTGTTTCTCCAATGTACGATAGCCTTGGCATTATGGTAGGTAGTTCATTTTTGAGATTTTGTTACTCCAATGGATGGTATCCTTGTCATTACGGAAGGTAGTTTATTGTTGATATTTTGTTTCTCCAATGGATGATAGCCTTGTCATTATGGAAGGTTGTTTATTGTTGAGATTTTGTTACTCCAATGGCAGGTAGCCTTGTCATTATGGAAGGTAGTTCGTTGTTGAGATTTTGATACTCTAATTGATGGTATCCTTGTCATTACGGAAGGTAGTTCATTGTTGAGATTTTGTTTATCCAATGGATGATAGCCTTGGCATTATGTTAGGTAGTTCATTTTTGCGATATTTTTACTCCAATGGATGGTAGCCTTGTCATTATGGAAGGTAGTTCTTTTTTGAGATTTTTTTACTCCAATGGATGGTAGCCTTTTCATTATGGAAGGTAGTTCGTTGTTTAGATTTTGTTACTCTAATTGATGGTATCCTTGTCATTACGGAAGGTAGTTCATTGTTGAGATTTTGTTTCTCCAATAGATGATAACCTTGTCATTATTGAAGGTAGTTCATTATTGAGATTTTGTTACTCCATTGGGTGGTAGCCTTGTCATTATGGAAGGTAGTTCGGTTTTGAGATTTTGTTACTTTAATGGATGGTAGCCTTTTCATTATGTAAGGTAGGTTGTTGTTGAGATTTTGTTACTCCAATTAATGGTAGCTTTTTTATTATGGATGGTAGTTCGTTGTTGAGATTTTGTTACTCTAATTGATGGTATCCTTGTCATTACGGAAGGTAGTTCATTGTTGAGATTTTGTTTCTCCAAAGGATGATAGCCTTGTCATTATGGAAGGTAGTTCAGTTTTGATATTTTGTTACTCCAATGGATGGTAGCCTTGTTATTATTAAAGGTAGTTTCGTTGTTGAGATTTTGTTACTCCAATGGATGGTAGCCTTGTCATTATGGAAGGTAGTTTGTTGTTGAGATTTTGTTACTCCAATGGATGGTAGCCTTTTCATTATGGAAGGTAGTTCGTTGTTCAGATTTTGTTACTCCAATGGATGATTGTCTTGTAATTATGGAAGGTAGTTCATTCTTGTTATTTGGTTACTCCAATGGCTGGTAACCTTGTCATTATGGAAGGTAGTTTATTGTTGAGATTTTGTTACTCCAATGGATCGTTGCCTTGTCATTATGGAAGGTTATTCATTGTTAAGATTTTATTACTCCAATGGCAGGTAGCCTTGTCATTATGGAAGGTAGTTCGTTGTTGATATTTTGTTACTCTAATTGATGCTATCCTTGACATTACGGAAGGTAGTTCATTGTTGAGATTTTGTTTCTCCAATGGATGATAGCCTTGGCATTATGGTAGGTAGTTCATTTTTGAGATTTTGTTACTCCAATGGATGGTAGCCTTGTTATTATGGATTTTAGTTTATTGTTGAGATTTTTTTACTACAATGGATGGTATCCTTGTCATTACAGAAGGTAGTTTGTTGTTGAGATTTTTTTACTCCAATGGATGGTAGCCTTTTCATTATGGAAGGTAGTTCGTTGTTTAGATTTTGTTACTCTAATTGATGGTATCCTTGTCATTACGAAAGGTAGTTAATGGTTGATATTTTGTTTCTCCAATGGATGATAGCCTTGTCATTATGGAAGGTAGTTCATTATTGAGATTTTGTTACTCCAGTGGATGGTAGGCTTGTCATTATGGAAGGTAGTTCGGTTTTGAGATTTTCTTACTCTAATGTATGGTAGCCTTGTCATTATGTAAGGTAGTTTGGTGTTGAGATTTTCTAACTCCAATGGATGGTAGCCTTTTCATTATGGATGGTAGTTCGTTGTTGGGATTTTGTTACTCTAATTGATGGTATCCTTGTCATTACAGAAGGTAGTTCATTGTTGAGATTATGTTTCTCCAAAGGATGATAGCCTTGTCATTATGGAAGGTTGTTCAGTTTTGAGATTTTGTTACTCCAATTGATGGTAGCCTTGTTATTATGAAAGGTAGTTGATTGTTGAGAATTTGTTACTCCAATGGATGGTAGCCTTGTCATTAGGGAAGGTAGTTTATTGTTGAGATTTTGTTACTCCAATGGATGGTAGCCTTGTCATTATGGAAGGTAGTTCGTTGTTGAGATTTTGTTACTCCAATGGATGATTGCCTTGTCATTATGGAAGGTAGTTCATTATTGTTATTTTGTTACTCCAATGGCTGGTATCCTTGTCATTACGGATGGTAGTTCATTGTTGAGATTTTGTTTCTCCAATGGATGATAGCCTTGGCATTATGGTAGGTAGTTCATTTTTGAGATTTTGTTACTCCAATGGATGGTAGCCTTGTTATTATGGATTTTAGTTCATTGTTGAGATTTTTTTACTACAATGGATGGTAGCCTTGTCATTATGGAAGGTAGTTCTTTGTTGAGATTTTTTTACTCCAATGGGTGGTAGCCTTTTCATTATGGAAGGTAGTTCGTTGTTTAGATTTTGTTACTCTAATTGATGGTATCCTTGTCATTACGGAAGGTAGTTCATTGTTGATGTTTTGTTTCTCCAATGGATGATAGCCTTGTCATTATGGAAGGTAGTTCATTATTGAGATTTTGTTACTCCAGTGGATGGTAGCCTTGTCATTACGGAAGGTAGTTCAATATTGAGATTTTGTTTCTCCAATTGATGATAGCCTTGTCATTATGGAAGGTAGTTCAGTTTTAAGATTTTGTTACTCCAATGGATGGTATCCTTATTATTATGAAAGGTAGTTCATTGTTGAGATTTTGTTACTCCAATGGATGGTAGCCTTGTCATTATGGAAGGTAGTTTGTTGTTGAGATTTTATTACTCCAATGGATGGTAGCCTTGTCATTATGGAAGGTAGTTTGTTGTTGAGATTTTGTTACTCCAATGGATGATTGCCTTGTCATTATGGAAGGTAGTTCATTATTGTTATTTTTTTACTCCAATGGCTCGTAGCCTTGTCATTATGGAAGGTAGTTTATTGTTGAGATTTTGTTACTCCAATGGATTGTAGCCTTGTCATTATGGAAGGTTGTTCATTGTTGAGATTTTGTTACTCCAATGGCAGGTAGCCTTGTCATTTTGGAAGGTAGTTCGTTGTTGAGATTTTGTTACTCTAATTGATGGTATCCTTGTCATTACGGAAGGTAGTTCATTGTTGAGATTTTGTTTCTTCAATGGATGATAGCCTTGGCATTATGATAGGTAGTTCATTTTTGATATTTTGTTACTCCAATGGATGGTAGCCTTGTCATTATGGAAGGTAGTTCTTTGTTGAGATTTTTTTACTCCAATGTATGGTATCCTTTTCATTATTGAAGGTAGTTCGTTGTTTAGATTTTGTTACTCTAATTGATGGTATCCTTGTCATTACGGAAGGTAGTTCATTGTTGACATTTTGTTTCTCCAATGGATGATAGCCTTGTCATTATGGAAGGGAGTTCATTATTGAGATTTTGTTACTCTAGTGGGTGGTAGCCTTGTCATTATGGAAGGAAGTTCGGTTTTGAGATTTTGTTACTTTAATGGATGGTAGCCTTGTCATTAGGGAAGGTAGTTTGTTGTTGAGATTTTGTTACTCCAATGGATAGTAGCCTTTTCATTATGGATGGAAGTTCGTTGTTGAGATTTTGTTACTCTAAATGATGGTATCCTTGTCATTACGGAAGGTAGTTCATTTTTGAGATTTTGTTTCTCCAATGGATGATAGCCTTGTCATTATGGAAGGTAGTTCAGTTTTGAGATTTTGTTACTCCAATGGATGGTAGCCTTGTTATTATGAAAGGTAGTTCATTGTTGAGATTTTGTTACTTTAATGGATGGTAGCCTTGTCATTATGGAAGATAGTTTGTTGTTGAGATTTTGTAACTCCAATGGATGGTAGCCTTGTCATTATGGAAGGTAGTTCGTTGTTGAGATTTTGTTACTCTAATTGATAATATCCTTGTCATTATGGAAGGTAGTTCATTGTTGAGATTTTTTTTCTCCAATGGATGATTGCCTTGTCATTATTGAATGTAGTTCATTTTTGAGATTTTGTTACTCCAATGGATGGTAGCCTTGTCATTATTGAAGGTACTTCATTGTTGAGATTTTGTTACTCTAATTGATGGTATCCTGGTCATTACGGAAGGTAGTTCAAATTTTGATATATTGTTTCTCCAATGGATGATATCCTTGTCATTATGGAAGGTAGTTCATTGTTGAGATTTTGTTACTCCAATGGCTGGTAGCCTTGTCATTATGGAAGGTAGTTAATTGTTGAGATTTTGTTACTCCAATGGATGATAGCCTTGTCATTATGGAAGGTAGTTCATTGCTGAGATTTTGTTACTCCAATGGCGGGTTGCCTTGTCATTATGGAAGGTAGTTCATTGTTGAGATTTTGTTACTCCAATGGATGGTAGCCTTGTCATTATGGAAGGTAGTTTGTTGTTGAGATTTTGTTACTCCAATGGATGGTAGCCTTGTCATTATGGGAGGTATTTCGGTTTTGAGATTTTGTTACATTAATGGATGGTAGCCTTGTCATTATGGAAGGTAGTTTTTTGTTGAGATTTTGTTACTCCAATGGATGGTAGCCTTGTTATTATGGAAGGTAGTTTGTTGTTGAGAATTTTTTTACTCTAATTGATGGTATCCTTGTCATTACGGAAGGTAGTTCATTATTGAGATTTTGTTTCTCCAATGGATGATAGCCTTGTCATTATGGAAGGTAGTTCATTGTTGAGATTTTGTTACTCAAATGGATGGTAGCCTTGTCATTATGGAAGGTAGTTTATTGTTGCGATTTTTTTAATCCAATGCATGGTAGACTTTTCATTATGGAAGGTAGTCCATTGTTGAAATTTTGTTACTTTAATTGATATTATCCTTGTCATTACGGAAGAAAGTTCATTGTTGAGATTGTATTTCTCCATTGGATATTAGCCTTATCATTATGGAAGGTAGTTCATTGTTGAGATTTTGTTACTCCAATGGATGGTAGCCTTGTAATTATAGAAGCTAGTTCGTTGTTGAGATTTTATTACTCCAATGGATGGTAGCCTTGTCATTATGGAAGGTAGTTTATTGTTGAGATTTTGTTACTCCAATGGATCGTTGCCTTGTCATTATGGAAGGTTATTCATTGTTAAGATTTTATTACTCCAATGGCAGGTAGCCTTGTCATTATGGAAGGTAGTTCGTTGTTGATATTTTGTTACTCTAATTGATGCTATCCTTGTCATTACGGAAGGTAGTTCATTGTTGAGATTTTGTTTCTCCAATGGATGATAGCCTTGGCATTATGGTAGGTAGTTCATTTTTGAGATTTTGTTACTCCAATGGATGGTAGCTTTGTTATTATGGATTTTAGTTTATTGTTGAGATTTTTTTACTACAATGGATGGTATCCTTGTCATTACAGAAGGTAGTTTGTTATTGAGATTTTTTTACTCCAATGGATGGTAGCCTTTTCATTATGGAAGGTAGTTCGTTGTTTAGATTTTGTTACTCTAATTGATGGTATCCTTGTCATTACGAAAGGTAGTTAATGGTTGATATTTTGTTTCTCCAATGGATGATAGCCTTGTCATTATGGAAGGTAGTTCATTATTGAGATTTTGTTACTCCAGTGGATGGTAGGCTTGTCATTATGGAAGGTAGTTCGGTTTTGAGATTTTGTTACTCTAATGGATGGTAGCCTTGTCATTATGTAAGGTAGTTTGGTGTTGAGATTTTGTAACTCCAATGGATGGTAGCCTTTTCATTATGGATGGTAGTTCGTTGTTGGGATTTTGTTACTCTAATTTATGGTATGCTTGTCATTACAGAAGGTAGTTCATTGTTGAGATTATGTTTCTCCAAAGGATGATAGCCTTGTCATTATGGAAGGTTGTTCAGTTTTGAGATTTTGTTACTCCAATGGATGGTAGCCTTGTTATTATGAAAGGTAGTTCATTGTTGAGAATTTGTTACTCCAATGGATGGTAGCCTTGTCATTAGGGAAGGTAGTTTGTTGTTGAGATTTTGTTACTCCAATGGATGGTAGCCTTGTCATTATGGAAGGTAGTTCGTTGTTGAGATTTTGTTACTCCAATGGATGATTGCCTTGTCATTATGGAAGGTAGTTCATTATTGTTATTTTGTTACTCCAATGGCTGGTATCCTTGTCATTACGGATGGTAGTTCATTGTTGAGATTTTGTTTCTCCAATGGATGATAGCCTTGGCATTATGGTAGGTAGTACATTTTTGAGATTTTGTTAATCCAATGGATGGTAGCCTTGTTATTATGGATTTTAGTTCATTGTTGAGATTTTTTTACTACAATGGATGGTAGCCTTATCATTATGGAAGGTAGTTCTTTGTTGAGATTTTTTTACTCCAATGGATGGTAGCCTTTTAATTATGGAAAGTAGTTCGTTGTTTAGATTTTGTTACTCTAATTGATGGTATCCTTGTCATTACGGAAGGTAGTTCATTGTTGATGTTTTGTTTCTCCAATGGATGATAGCCTTGTCATTATGGAAGGTAGTTCATTATTGAGATTTTGTTACTCCAGTGGATGGTAGCCTTGTCATTATGGAAGGTAGTTCGGTTTTGAGATTTTGTTACTTTAATGGATGGTAGCCTTGTCATTATGTAAGGTAGTTTGGTGTTGAGATTTTGTAAGTCCAATGGATGGTAGCCTTTTCATTATGGATGGTAGTTCGTTGTTGGGATTTTGTTACTCTAATTGATGGTATCCTTGTCATTACGGAAGGTAGTTCATTGTTGAGATTTTGTTTCTCCAAAGGATGATAGCCTTGTCATTATGGAAGGTTGTTCAATTTTGAGATTTTGTTACTCCAATGGATGGTAGCCTTGTTATTATGAAAGGTATTTCATTGCTGAGAATTTGTTACTCCAATGGATGGTAGCCTTGTCATTATGGAAGGTAGTTTGTTGTTGAGATTTTGTTACTCCAATGGATAGTATCCTTGTCATTATGGAAGGTAGTTTGTTGTTGAGATTTTGTTACTCCAATGGATGATTGCCTTGTCATTATGGAAGGTAGTTCGTTATTGTTATTTTGTTATTCCAATGGCTGGTATCCTTGTCATTACGGAAGGTAGTTCATTTTTGAGATTTTGTTTCTCCAATGGATGGTAGCCTTTGCATTATGGTAGGTAATTCATTTTTGAGATTTTGTTACTCCAATGGATGGTAGCCTTGTTATTATTGATTTTTAGTTCATTGGTGAGATTTTTTTACTCCAATGGATGGTAGCCTTGTCATTAAGGAAGGTAGTTCTTTATTGTGATTTTTTTACTCCAATGTATGGTATCCTTTTCATTATGGAAGGTAGTTCGTTGTTTACATTTTGTTACTCTAATTGATAGTATCCTTGTCATTACGGAAGGTAGTTCATTGTTGACATTTTGTTTCTCCAATGGATGATAGCCTTGTCATTATGGAAGGTAGTTCTTTGTTGAGATTTTTTTACTCCAATGTATGGTATCCTTTTCATTATTGAAGGTAGTTCATTGTTTAGATTTTGATACTCTAATTGATGGTATCCTTGTCATTACGGAAGGTAGTCCATTGTTGACATTTTGTTTCTCCAATGGATGATAGCCTTGTCATTATGGAAGGTAGTTCATTATTGAGATTTTGTTACTCCAGTGGGTGGTAGCCTTGTCATTATGGAAGGTAGTTCGGTTTTGAGATTTTGTTACTTTAATGGATGGTAGCCTTGTCATTAGAGAAGGTAGTTTGTTGTTGAGATTTTGTTACTCCAATGGATGGTAGCCTTTTCATTATGGATGGTCGTTCGTTGTTGAGATTTTGTTACACTAATTGATGGTATCCTTGTCATTACGGAAGGTAGTTCAATATTGAGATTTTGTTTCTCCAATTGATGATAGCCTTGTCATTATGGAAGGTAGTTCAGTTTTAAGATTTTGTTACTCCAATGGATGGTATCCTTATTATTATGAAAGGTAGTTCATTGTTGAGATTTTGTTACTCCAATGGATGGTAGCCTTGTCATTATGGAAGGTAGTTTGTTGTTGAGATTTTATTACTCCAATGGATGGTAGCCTTGTCATTATGGAAGGTAGTTTGTTGTTGAGATTTTGTTACTCCAATGGATGATTGCCTTGTCATTATGGAAGGTAGTTCATTATTGTTATTTTGTTACTCCAATGGCTCGTAGCCTTGTCATTATGGAAGGTAGTTTATTGTTGAGATTTTGTTACTCCAATGGATTGTAGCCTTGTCATTATGGAAGGTTGTTCATTGTTGAGATTTTGTTACTCCAATGGCAGGTAGCCTTGTCATTTTGGAAGGTAGTTCGTTGTTGAGATTTTGTTACTCTAATTGATGGTATCCTTGTCATTACGGAAGGTAGTTCATTGTTGAGATTTTGTTTCTTCAATGGATGATAGCCTTGGCATTATGGTAGGTAGTTCATTTTTGATATTTTGTTACTCTAATGGATGGTAGCCTTGTCATTATGGAAGGTAGTTCTTTGTTGAGATTTTTTTACTCCAATGTATGGTATCCTTTTCATTATTGAAGGTAGTTCGTTGTTTAGATTTTGTTACTCTAATTGATGGTATCCTTGTCATTACGGAAGGTAGTTCATTGTTGACATTTTGTTTCTCCAATGGATGATAGCCTTGTCATTATGGAAGGTAGTTCATTATTGAGATTTTGTTAATCTAGTGGGTGGTAGCCTTGTCATTATGGAAGGAAGTTCGGTTTTGAGATTTTGTTACTTTAATGGATGGTAGCCTTGTCATTAGGGAAGGTAGTTTGTTGTTGAGATTTTGTTACTCCAATGGATAGTAGCCTTTTCATTATGGATGGAAGTTCGTTGTTGAGATTTTGTTACTCTAATTGATGGTATCCTTGTCATTACGGAAGGTAGTTCATTGTTGAGATTTTGTTTCTCCAATGGATGATAGCCTTGTCATTATGGAAGGTAGTTCAGTTTTGAGATTTTGTTACTCCAATGGATGGTAGCCTTGTTATTATGAAAGGTAGTTCATTGTTGAGATTTTGTTACTTAAATGGATGGTAGCCTTGTCATTATGGAAGATAGTTTGTTGTTGAGATTTTGTAACTCCAATGGATGGTAGCCTTGTCATTATGGAAGGTAGTTCGTTGTTGAGATTTTGTTACTCTAATTGATAATATCCTTGTCATTATGGAAGGTAGTTCATTGTTGAGATTTTTTTTCTCCAATGGATGATTGCCTTGTCATTATTGAATGTAGTTCATTTTTGAGATTTTGTTACTCCAATGGATGGTAGCCTTGTCATTATTGAAGGTACTTCATTGTTGAGATTTTGTTACTCTAATTGATGGTATCCTGGTCATTACGGAAGGTAGTTCAAATTTTGATATATTGTTTCTCCAATGGATGATAGCCTTGTCATTATGGAAGGTAGTTCATTGTTGAGATTTTGTTACTCTAATGGTTGGTAGCCTTGTCATTATGGAAGGTAGTTAATTGTTGAGATTTTGTTACTCCAATGGATGATAGCCTTGTCATTATGGAAGGTAGTTCATTGCTGAGATTTTGTTACTCCAATGGCGGGTTGCCTTGTCATTATGGAAGGTAGTTCATTGTTGAGATTTTGTTACTCCAATGGATGGTAGCCTTATCATTATGGAAGGTAGTTTGTTGTTGAGATTTTCTTACTCCAATGGATGGTAGCCTTGTCATTATGGAAGGTATTTCGGTTTTGAGATTTTGTTACATTAATGGATGGTAGCCTTGTCATTATGGAAGGTAGTTTGTTGTTGAGATTTTGTTACTCCAATGGATGGTAGCCTTGTTATTATGGAAGGTAGTTTGTTGTTGAGAATTTTTTTACTCTAATTGATGGTATCCTTGTCATTACGGAAGGTAGTTCATTATTGAGATTTTGTTTCTCCAATGGATGATAGCCTTGTCATTATGGAAGGTAGTTCATTGTTGAGATTTTGTTACTCAAATGGATGGTAGCCTTGTCATTATGGAAGGTAGTTTATTGTTGCGATTTTTTTAATCCAATGCATGGTAGACTTTTCATTATGGAAGGTAGTCCATTGTTGAAATTTTGTTACTTTAATTGATAGTATCCTTGTCATTACGGAAGGTAGTTAATTGTTGAGATTTTGTTTCTCCATTGGATATTAGCCTTATCATTATGGAAGGTAGTTCATTGTTGAGATTTTGTTACTCCAATGGCTGGTAGCCTTGTCATTATGCAAGGTAGTTCATTGTTGAGATTTTGTTACTCCAATGGATGGTAGCCTTGTAATTATAGAAGCTAGTTTGTTGTTGAGATTTTATTACTCCAATGGATGGTAGCCTTGTCATTATGGAAGGTATTTCGGTTTTGAGATTTTGTTACTTTAATGGATGGTAGCCTTGCCATTATGGAAGGTAGTTTATTGTTGAGATTTTGTTGCTCCAATGGATGGTAGCCTTGTCATTATGGATGGTAGTTTGTTGTTGAGATTTTGTTACTCTAATTGATGGTATCCTTGTCATTATGGAAGGTAGTTTATTGTTGAGATTTTGTTTCTCCAATGGATGATAGCCTTGTCATTATTGAAGGTTGTTCATTGTTGAGATTTTGTTACTCCAATGGTACGTAGCCTTGTCATTATGGAAGGTAGTTCATTGTTGAGATTTTGTTACTCTAATAGATGGTATCCTTGTCATTACGAAAGGTAGTTCATTGTTGAGATTTTATTTCTCCAATGGTTGATAGCCTTGGCATTATGGTAGGTAGTTCATTTTTGATATTTTGTTACTCCAATGGATGGTAGCCTTGTTATTATGGATTTTAGTTCATTATTGAGATTTTTTTACTCCAATGGATGGTAGCCTTGTCATTATGCAAGGTAGTTCTTTGTTGAGATTTTTTTACTCCAATGGATGGTAGCCTTTTCATTATGCAAGGTAGTTCATTGTTTATATTTTGTTACTCTAATTGATGGTATCCTTGTCATTACGGAAGGTAGTTTGTTGTTGAGATTTTGTTACTCCAATGGATAGTAGCCTTTTCATTATGGATGGAAGTTCCTTGTTGAGATTTTGTTACTCTAATTGATGGTATCCTTGTCATTACGGAAGGTAGTTCATTGTTGAGATTTTGTTTCTCCAATGGATGATAGCCTTGTCATTATGGAAGGTAGTTCAGTTTTGAGATTTTGTTACTCCAATGGATTGTAGCCTTGTCATTATGGAAGGTAGTTTGTTGTTGAGATTTTGTTACTCCAATGGATGATTGCCTTGTCATTATGGAAGGTAGTTCGTTATTGTTATTTTGTTATTCCAATGGCTGGTATCCTTGTCATTACGGAAGGTAGTTCATTGTTGAGATTTTGTTTCTCCAATGGATGATAGCCTTTGCATTATGGTAGGTAGTTCGTTATTGTTATTTTGTTATTCCAATGGATGGTAGCCTTGTTATTATGGATTTTAGTTCATTGGTGAGATTTTTTTACTCCAATGGATGGTAGCCTTGTCATTAAGGAAGGTAGTTCTTTATTGTGATTTTTTTACTCCAATGTATGGTATCCTTTTCATTATGGAAGGTAGTTCGTTGTTTACATTTTGTTACTCTAATTGATAGTATCCTTGTCATTACGGAAGGTAGTTCATTGTTGACATTTTGTTTCTCCAATGGATGATAGCCTTGTCATTATGGAAGGTAGTTCTTTGTTGAGATTTTTTTACTCCAATGTATGGTATCCTTTTCATTATTGAAGGTAGTTCATTGTTTAGATTTTGATACTCTAATTGATGGTATCCTTGTCATTACGGAAGGTAGTCCATTGTTGACATTTTGTTTCTCCAATGGATGATAGCCTTGTCATTATGGAAGGTAGTTCATTATTGAGATTTTGTTACTCCAGTGGGTGGTAGCCTTGTCATTATGGAAGGTAGTTCGGTTTTGAGATTTTGTTACTTTAATGGATGGTAGCCTTGTCATTAGAGAAGGTAGTTTGTTGTTGAGATTTTGTTACTCCAATGGATGGTAGCCTTTTCATTATGGATGGTCGTTCATTGTTGAGATTTTGTTACACTAATTGATGGTATCCTTGTCATTACGGAAGGTAGTTCAATATTGAGATTTTGTTTCTCCAATTGATGATAGCCTTGTCATTATGGAAGGTAGTTCAGTTTTAAGATTTTGTTACTCCAATGGATGGTATCCTTATTATTATGAAAGGTAGTTCATTGTTGAGATTTTGTTACTCCAATGGATTGTAGCCTTGTCATTATGGAAGGTAGTTTGTTGTTGAGATTTTATTACTCCAATGGATGGTAGCCTTGTCATTATGGAAGGTAGTTTGTTGTTGAGATTTTGTTACTCCAATGGATGATTGCCTTGTCATTATGGAAGGTAGTTCATTATTGTTATTTTGTTACTCCAATGGCTCGTAGCCTTGTCATTATGGAAGGTAGTTTAATGTTGAGATTTTGTTACTCCAATGGATTGTAGCCTTGTCATTATGGAAGGTTGTTCATTGTTGAGATTTTGTTACTCTAATGGCAGGTAGCCTTGTCATTTTGGAAGGTAGTTCGTTGTTGAGATTTTGTTACTCTAATTGATGGTATCCTTGTCATTACGGAAGGTAGTTCATTGTTGAGATTTTGTTTCTTCAATGGATGATAGCCTTGGCATTATGGTAGGTAGTTCATTTTTGATATTTTGTTACTCCAATGGATGGTAGCCTTGTCATTATGGAAGGTAGTTCTTTGTTGAGATTTTTTTACTCCAATGTATGGTATCCTTTTCATTATTGAAGGTAGTTCGTTGTTTAGATTTTGTTACTCTAATTGATGGTATCCTTGTCATTACGGAAGGTAGTTCATTGTTGACATTTTGTTTCTCCAATGGATGATAGCCTTGTCATTATGGAAGGTAGTTCATTATTGAGATTTTGTTACTCTAGTGGGTGGTAGCCTTGTCATTATGGAAGGAAGTTCGGTTTTGAGATTTTGTTACTTTAATGGATGGTAGCCTTGTCATTAGGGAAGGTAGTTTGTTGTTGAGATTTTGTTACTCCAATGGATAGTAGCCTTTTCATTATGGATGAAAGTTCGTTGTTGAGATTTTGTTACTCTAATTGATGGTATCCTTGTCATTACGGAAGGTAGTTCATTGTTGAGATTTTGTTTCTCCAATGGATGATAGCCTTGTCATTATGGAAGGTAGTTCAGTTTTAAGATTTTGTTACTCCAATGGATGGTAGCCTTGTTATTATGAAAGGTAGTTCATTGTTGAGATTTTGTTACTTTAATGGATGGTAGCCTTGTCATTATGGAAGATAGTTTGTTGTTGAGATTTTGTAACTCCAATGGATGGTAGCCTTGTCATTATGGAAGGTAGTTCGTTGTTGAGATTTTGTTACTCTAATTGATAATATCCTTGTCATTATGGAAGGTAGTTCATTGTTGAGATTTTTTTTCTCCAATGGATGATTGCCTTGTCATTATTGAATGTAGTTCATTTTTGAGATTTTGTTACTCCAATGGATGGTAGCCTTGTCATTATTGAAGGTACTTCATTGTTGAGATTTTGTTACTCTAATTGATGGTATCCTGGTCATTACGGAAGGTAGTTCAAATTTTGATATATTGTTTCTCCAATGGATGATAGCCTTGTCATTATGGAAGGTAGTTCATTGTTGAGATTTTGTTACTCCAATGGCTGGTAGCCTTGTCATTATGGAAGGTAGTTAATTGTTGAGATTTTGTTACTCCAATGGATGATAGCCTTGTCATTATGGAAGGTAGTTCATTGCTGAGATTTTGTTACTCCAATGGCGGGTTGCCTTGTCATTATGGAAGGTAGTTCATTGTTGAGATTTTGTTACTCCAATGGATGGTAGCCTTGTCATTATGGAAGGTAGTTTGTTGTTGAGATTTTGTTACTCCAATGGATGGTAGCCTTGTCATTATGGAAGGTATTTCGGTTTTGAGATTTTGTTACATTAATGGATGGTAGCCTTGTCATTATGGAAGGTAGTTTGTTGTTGAGATTTTGTTACTCCAATGGATGGTAGCCTTGTTATTATGGAAGGTAGTTTGTTGTTGAGAATTTTTTTACTCTAATTGATGGTATCCTTGTCATTACGGAAGGTAGTTCATTATTGAGATTTTGTTTCTCCAATGGATGATAGCCTTGTCATTATGGAAGGTAGTTCATTGTTGAGATTTTGTTACTCAAATGGATGGTAGCCTTGTCATTATGGAAGGTATTTTATTGTTGCAATTTTTTTAATCCAATGCATGGTAGACTTTTCATTATGGAAGGTAGTCCATTGTTGAAATTTTGTTACTTTAATTGATAGTATCCTTGTCATTACGGAAGGTAGTTCATTGTTGAGATTTTGTTTCTCCATTGGATATTAGCCTTATCATTATGGAAGGTAGTTCATTGTTGAGATTTTGTTACTCCAATGGCTGGTAGCCTTGTCATTATGCAAGGTAGTTCATTGTTGAGATTTTGTTACTCCAATGGATGGTAGCCTTGTAATTATAGAAGCTAGTTTGTTGTTGAGATTTTATTACTCCAATGGATGGTAGCCTTGTCATTATGGAAGGTATTTCGGTTTTGAGATTTTGTTACTTTAATGGATGGTAGCCTTGCCATTATGGAAGGTAGTTTATTGTTGAGATTTTGTTACTCCAATGGATGGTAGCCTTGTCATTATGGATGGTAGTTTGTTGTTGAGATTTTGTTACTCTAATTGATGGTATCCTTGTCATTATGGAAGGTAGTTTATTGTTGAGATTTTGTTTCTCCAATGGATGATAGCCTTGTCATTATTGAAGGTTGTTCATTGTTGAGATTTTGTTACTCCAATGGTACGTAGCCTTGTCATTATGGAAGGTAGTTCATTGTTGAGATTTTGTTACTCTAATAGATGGTATCCTTGTCATTACGAAAGGTAGTTCATTGTTGAGATTTTATTTCTCCAATGGTTGATAGCCTTGGCATTATGGTAGGTAGTTCATTTTTGATATTTTGTTACTCCAATGGATGGTAGCCTTGTTATTATGGATTTTAGTTCATTATTGAGATTTTTTTACTCCAATGGATGGTAGCCTTGTCATTATGCAAGGTAGTTCTTTGTTGAGATTTTTTTACTCCAATGGATGGTAGCCTTTTCATTATGCAAGGTAGTTCATTGTTTATATTTTGTTACTCTAATTGATGGTATCCTTGTCATTACGGAAGGTAGTTTGTTGTTGAGATTTTGTTACTCCAATGGATAGTAGCCTTTTCATTATGGATGGAAGTTCGTTGTTGAGATTTTGTTACTCTAATTGATGGTATCCTTGTCATTACGGAAGGTAGTTCATTGTTGAGATTTTGTTTCTCCAATGGATGATAGCCTTGTCATTATGGAAGGTAGTTCAGTTTTGAGATTTTGTTACTCCAATGGATTGTAGCCTTGTCATTATGGAAGGTAGTTTGTTGTTGAGATTTTGTTACTCCAATGGATGATTGCCTTGTCATTATGGAAGGTAGTTCATTATTGTTATTTTGTTACTCCAATGGCTGGTAGCCTTGTCATTATGGAAGGTAGTTTATTGTTGAGATTTTGTTACTCCAATAGATTGTAGCCTTGTCATTATGGAAGGTTGTTCATTGTTGATATTTTGTTACTCCAATGGAAGGTAGCCTTGTCATTATGGAAGGTAGTTCGTTGTTGAGATTTTGTTACTCTAATTGATGGTATCCTTGTCATTACGGAAGATAGTTCATTGTTGAGATTTTGTTTCTTCAATGGATGATAGCCTTGGCATTATGGTAGGTAGTTCATTTTTGAGATTTTGTTACTCCAATGGATGGTAGCCTTGTTATTATGGATTTTAGTTCATTGTTGAGATTTTTTTACTCCAATGGATGGTAGCCTTGTCATTAAGGAAGGTAGTTCCTTGTTGTGATGTTTTTACTCCAATGTATGGTATCCTTTTCATTATGGAAGGTAGTTTGTTGTTTAGATTTTGTTACTCTAATTGATGGTATCCTTGTCATTACGGAAGGTAGTTCATTGTTGACATTTTGTTTCTCCAATGGATGATAGCCTTGTCATTATGGAAGGTAGTTCATTATTGAGATTTCGTTACTCTAGTGGGTGGTAGCCTTGTCATTATGGAAGGTAGTTCGGTTTGGAGATTTTGTTACTTTAATGGATGGTAGCCTTGTCATTAGGGAAGGTAGTTTGTTGTTGAGATTTTGTTACTCCAATGGATAGTAGCCTTTTCATTATGGATGGAAGTTTGTTGTTGAGATTTTGTTACTCTAATTGATGGTATCCTTATCATTACGGAAGGTAGTTCATTGTTGAGATTTTGTTTCTCCAATGAATGATAGCCTTGTCATTATGGAAGGTAGTTCAGTTTTGAGATTTTGTTACTCTAATGGATGGTAGCCTTGTTATTATGAAAGGTAGTTCATTGTTGAGATATTGTTACTCCAATGGATTGTAGCCTTGTCATTATAGAAGGTAGTTTGTTGTTTAGATTTTGTTACTCCAATGGATGGTAGCTTTGTCATTATGGAAGGTAGTTCGTTGTTGAGATTTTGTTACTCCAATGGATGGTAGCCTTATTATTATGGAAGGTAGTTCGTTGTTGAGATTTTTTTACTCCAATGGATGGGTGCCTTGTCATTATGGAAGGTAGTTCGTTGTTGAGATTTTGTTACTCCAATTGATGGAAGCCTTGTCATTATGGAAGGTAGTTTGTTGTTGAGATTTTGTTACTCCAATGGATGGTAGCCTTGTTATTATGGAAGGTAGTTTGTTGTTGAAATTTTTTTTACTCTAATTGATGGAATCCTTGTCATTACGGAAGGAAGTTCATTGTTGAGATTTTGTTTCTCCAATGGATGATAGCCTTTTCATTATGGAAGGTAGTTCATTGTTGAGATTTTGTTACTCAAATGGATGGTAGCCTTGTCATTATGGAAGGTAGTTCTTTGTTGCGATTTTTTTAATCCAATGCATGGTAGACTTTTCATTATGGAAGGTAGTTCGTTGTTGAAATTTTGTTACTTTAATTGATGGTATCCTTGTCATTACGGAAGGTAGTTCATTGTTGAGATTTTGTTTCTCCATTGGATGATAGCCTTATCATTATGGAAGGTAGTTCATTGTTGAGATTTTGTTACTCCAATGGCTGGTAGCCTTGTCATTATGCAAGGTAGTTCATTGTTGAGATTTTGTTACTCCAATGGATGGTAGCCTTGTAATTATAGAAGGTAGTTCGTTGTTGAGATTTTGTTACTCCAATGGATGGTAGCCTTGTCATTATGGAAGGTAGTTCGGTTTTGAGATTTTGTTACTTTAATGGATGGTAGCCTTGCCATTATGGAAGGTAGTTTATTGTTGAGATTTTGTTACTCCAATGGATGGTAGCCTTGTCATTATGGATGGTAGTTTGTTGTTGAGATTTTGTTACTCTAATTGATGGTATCCTTGTCATTATGGAAGGTAGTTTATTGTTGAGATTTTGTTTCTCCAATGGATGATAGCCTTGTCATTATTGAAGGTTGTTCATTGTTGAGATTTTGTTACTCCAATGGTACGTAGCCTTGTCATTATGGAAGGTAGTTCATTGTTGAGATTTTGTTACTCTAATAGATGGTATCCTTGTCATTACGAAAGGTAGTTCATTGTTGAGATTTTATTTCTCCAATGGTTGATAGCCTTGGCATTATGGTAGGTAGTTCATTTTTGATATTTTGTTACTCCAATGGATGGTAGCCTTGTTATTATGGATTTTAGTTCATTATTGAGATTTTTTTACTCCAATGGATGGTAGCCTTGTCATTATGCAAGGTAGTTCTTTGTTGAGATTTTTTTACTCCAATGGATGGTAGCCTTTTCATTATGCAAGGTAGTTCATTGTTTATATTTTGTTACTCTAATTGATGGTATCCTTGTCATTACGGAAGGTAGTTTGTTGTTGAGATTTTGTTACTCCAATGGATAGTAGCCTTTTCATTATGGATGGAAGTTCGTTGTTGAGATTTTGTTACTCTAATTGATGGTATCCTTGTCATTACGGAAGGTAGTTCATTGTTGAGATTTTGTTTCTCCAATGGATGATAGCCTTGTCATTATGGAAGGTAGTTCAGTTTTGAGATTTTGTTACTCCAATGGATTGTAGCCTTGTCATTATGGAAGGTAGTTTGTTGTTGAGATTTTGTTACTCCAATGGATGATTGCCTTGTCATTATGGAAGGTAGTTCATTATTGTTATTTTGTTACTCCAATGGCTGGTAGCCTTGTCATTATGGAAGGTAGTTTATTGTTGAGATTTTGTTACTCCAATAGATTGTAGCCTTGTCATTATGGAAGGTTGTTCATTGTTGATATTTTGTTACTCCAATGGAAGGTAGCCTTGTCATTATGGAAGGTAGTTCGTTGTTGAGATTTTGTTACTCTAATTGATGGTATCCTTGTCATTACGGAAGATAGTTCATTGTTGAGATTTTGTTTCTTCAATGGATGATAGCCTTGGCATTATGGTAGGTAGTTCATTTTTGAGATTTTGTTACTCCAATGGATTGTAGCCTTGTTATTATGGATTTTAGTTCATTGTTGAGATTTTTTTACTCCAATGGATGGTAGCCTTGTCATTAAGGAAGGTAGTTCCTTGTTGTGATGTTTTTACTCCAATGTATGGTATCCTTTTCATTATGGAAGGTAGTTTGTTGTTTAGATTTTGTTACTCTAATTGATGGTATCCTTGTCATTACGGAAGGTAGTTCATTGTTGACATTTTGTTTCTCCAATGGATGATAGCCTTGTCATTATGGAAGGTAGTTCATTATTGAGATTTCGTTACTCTAGTGGGTGGTAGCCTTGTCATTATGGAAGGTAGTTCGGTTTGGAGATTTTGTTACTTTAATGGATGGTAGCCTTGTCATTAGGGAAGGTAGTTTGTTGTTGAGATTTTGTTACTCCAATGGATAGTAGCCTTTTCATTATGGATGGAAGTTTGTTGTTGAGATTTTGTTACTCTAATTGATGGTATCCTTATCATTACGGAAGGTAGTTCATTGTTGAGATTTTGTTTCTCCAATGAATGATAGCCTTGTCATTATGGAAGGTAGTTCAGTTTTGAGATTTTGTTACTCTAATGGATGGTAGCCTTGTTATTATGAAAGGTAGTTCATTGTTGAGATATTGTTACTCCAATGGATTGTAGCCTTGTCATTATAGAAGGTAGTTTGTTGTTTAGATTTTGTTACTCCAATGGATGGTAGCTTTGTCATTATGGAAGGTAGTTCGTTGTTGAGATTTTGTTACTCCAATGGATGGTAGCCTTATTATTATGGAAGGTAGTTCGTTGTTGAGATTTTTTTACTCCAATGGATGGGTGCCTTGTCATTATGGAAGGTAGTTCGTTGTTGAGATTTTGTTACTCCAATTGATGGAAGCCTTGTCATTATGGAAGGTAGTTTGTTGTTGAGATTTTGTTACTCCAATGGATGGTAGCCTTGTTATTATGGAAGGTAGTTTGTTGTTGAAATTTTTTTTACTCTAATTGATGGAATCCTTGTCATTACGGAAGGAAGTTCATTGTTGAGATTTTGTTTCTCCAATGGATGATAGCCTTTTCATTATGGAAGGTAGTTCATTGTTGAGATTTTGTTACTCAAATGGATGGTAGCCTTGTCATTATGGAAGGTAGTTCTTTGTTGCGATTTTTTTAATCCAATGCATGGTAGACTTTTCATTATGGAAGGTAGTTCGTTGTTGAAATTTTGTTACTTTAATTGATGGTATCCTTGTCATTACGGAAGGTAGTTCATTGTTGAGATTTTGTTTCTCCATTGGATGATAGCCTTATCATTATGGAAGGTAGTTCATTGTTGAGATTTTGTTACTCCAATGGCTGGTAGCCTTGTCATTATGCAAGGTAGTTCATTGTTGAGATTTTGTTACTCCAATGGATGGTAGCCTTGTAATTATAGAAGGTAGTTCGTTGTTGAGATTTTGTTACTCCAATGGATGGTAGCCTTGTCATTATGGAAGGTAGTTCGGTTTTGAGATTTTGTTACTTTAATGGATGGTAGCCTTGCCATTATGGAAGGTAGTTTATTGTTGAGATTTTGTTACTCCAATGGATGGTAGCCTTGTCATTATGGATGGTAGTTTGTTGTTGAGATTTTGTTACTCTAATTGATGGTATCCTTGTCATTATGGAAGGTAGTTTATTGTTGAGATTTTGTTTCTCCAATGGATGATAGCCTTGTCATTATTGAAGGTTGTTCATTGTTGAGATTTTGTTACTCCAATGGTACGTAGCCTTGTCATTATGGAAGGTAGTTCATTGTTGAGATTTTGTTACTCTAATAGATGGTATCCTTGTCATTACGAAAGGTAGTTCATTGTTGAGATTTTATTTCTCCAATGGTTGATAGCCTTGGCATTATGGTAGGTAGTTCATTTTTGATATTTTGTTACTCGAATGGATGGTAGCCTTGTTATTATGGATTTTAGTTCATTATTGAGATTTTTTTACTCCAATGGATGGTAGCCTTGTCATTATGCAAGGTAGTTCTTTGTTGAGATTTTTTTACTCCAATGGATGGTAGCCTTTTCATTATGCAAGGTAGTTCATTGTTTATATTTTGTTACTCTAATTGATGGTATCCTTGTCATTATGGAAGGTAGTTTGTTGTTGAGATTTTGTTACTCCAATGGATAGTAGCCTTTTCATTATGGATGGAAGTTCGTTGTTGAGATTTTGTTACTCTAATTGATGGTATTCTTGTCATTACGGAAGGTAGTTCATTGTTGAGATTTTGTTTCTCCAATGGATGATAGCCTTGTCATTATGGAAGGTAGTTCAGTTTTGAGATTTTGTTACTCCAATGGATTGTAGCCTTGTCATTATGGAAGGTAGTTTGTTGTTGAGATTTTGTTACTCCAATGGATGATTGCCTTGTCATTATGGAAGGTAGTTCATTATTGTTATTTTGTTACTCCAATGGCTGGTAGCCTTGTCATTATGGAAGGTAGTTTATTGTTGAGATTTTGTTACTCCAATAGATTGTAGCCTTGTCATTATGGAAGGTTGTTCATAGTTGATATTTTGTTACTCCAATGGAAGGTAGCCTTGTCATTATGGAAGGTAGTTCGTTGTTGAGATTTTGTTACTCTAATTGATGGTATCCTTGTCATTACGGAAGATAGTTCATTGTTGAGATTTTGTTTCTTCAATGGATGATAGCCTTGGCATTATGGTAGGTAGTTCATTTTTGAGATTTTGTTACTCCAATGGATGGTAGCCTTGTTATTATGGATTTTAGTTCATTGTTGAGATTTTTTTACTCCAATGGATGGTAGCCTTGTCATTAAAGAAGGTAGTTCCTTGTTGTGATGTTTTTACTCCAATGTATGGTATCCTTTTCATTATGGAAGGTAGTTTGTTGTTTAGATTTTGTTACTCTAATTGATGGTATCCTTGTCATTACGGAAGGTAGTTCATTGTTGACATTTTGTTTCTCCAATGGATGATAGCCTTGTCATTATGGAAGGTAGTTCATTATTGAGATTTCGTTACTCTAGTGGGTGGTAGCCTTGTCATTATGGAAGGTAGTTCGGTTTGGAGATTTTGTTACTTTAATGGATGGTAGCCTTGTCATTAGGGAAGATAGTTTGTTGTTGAGATTTTCTTACTCCAATGGATAGTAGCCTTTTCATTATGGATGGAAGTTTGTTGTTGAGATTTTGTTACTCTAATTGATGGTATCCTTATCATTACGGAAGGTAGTTCATTGTTGAGATTTTGTTTCTCCAATGAATGATAGCCTTGTCATTATGGAAGGTAGTTCAGTTTTGAGATTTTGTTACTCTAATGGATGGTAGCCTTGTTATTATGAAAGGTAGTTCATTGTTGAGATATTGTTACTCCAATGGATTGTAGCCTTGTCATTATAGAAGGTAGTTTGTTGTTTAGATTTTGTTACTCCAATGGATGGTAGCTTTGTCATTATGGAAGGTAGTTCGTTGTTGAGATTTTGTTACTCCAATGGATGGTAGCCTTATTATTATGGAAGGTAGTTCGTTGTTGAGATTTTTTTACTCCAATGGATGGGTGCCTTGTCATTATGGAAGGTAGTTCGTTGTTGAGATTTTGTTACTCCAATTGATGGAAGCCTTGTCATTATGGAAGGTAGTTTGTTGTTGAGATTTTGTTACTCCAATGGATGGTAGCCTTGTTATTATGGAAGGTAGTTTGTTGTTGAAATTTTTTTTACTCTAATTGATGGTATCCTTGTCATTACGGAAGGAAGTTCATTGTTGAGATTTTGTTTCTCCAATGGATGATAGCCTTTTCATTATGAAAGGTAGTTCATTGTTGAGATTTTGTTACTCAAATGGTTGGTAGCCTTGTCATTATGGAAGGTAGTTCTTTGTTGCGATTTTTTTAATCCAATGCATGGTAGACTTTTCATTATGGAAGGTAGTTCGTTGTTGAAATTTTGTTACTTTAATTGATGGTATCCTTGTCATTACGGAAGGTAGTTCATTGTTGAGATTTTGTTTCTCCATTGGATGATAGCCTTATCATTATGGAAGGTAGTTCATTGTTGAGATTTTGTTACTCCAATGGCTGGTAGCCTTGTCATTATGCAAGGTAGTTCATTGTTGAGATTTTGTTACTCCAATGGATGGTAGCCTTGTAATTATAGAAGGTAGTTCGTTGTTGAGATTTTGTTACTCCAATGGATGGTAGCCTTGTCATTATGGAAGGTAGTTCGGTTTTGAGATTTTGTTACTTTAATGGATGGTAGCCTTGCCATTATGGAAGGTAGTTTATTGTTGAGATTTTGTTACTCCAATGGATGGTAGCCTTGTCATTATGGATGGTAGTTTGTTGTTGAGATTTTGTTACTCTAATTGATGGTATCCTTGTCATTATGGAAGGTTGTTCATTGTTGAGATTTTGTTACTCCAATGGTACGTAGCCTTGTCATTATGGAAGGTAGTTCATTGTTGAGATTTTGTTACTCTAATAGATGGTATCCTTGTCATTACGAAAGGTAGTTCATTGTTGAGATTTTATTTCTCCAATGGTTGATAGCCTTGGCATTATGGTAGGTAGTTCATTTTTGATATTTTGTTACTCCAATGGATGGTAGCCTTGTCATTATGCAAGGTAGTTCTTTGTTTAGATTTTTTTACTCCAATGGATGGTATCCTTTTCATTATGCAAGGTAGTTCATTGTTTATATTTTGTTACTCTAATTGATGGTATCCTTGTCATTATGGAAGGTAGTTTGTTGTTGATATTTTGTTACTCCAATGGATAGTAGCCTTTTCATTATGGATGGAAGTTCGTTGTTGAGATTTTGTTACTCTAATTGATGGTATCCTTGTCATTATGGAAGGTAGTTCATTGTTGAGATTTTGTTACTCTAATTGATGGTATCCTTGTCATTACGGAAGGAAGTTCATTGTTGAGATTTTGTTTCTCCAAAGGATGATAGCCTTGTCATTATAGAATGTTGTTTAGTTTTGAAATTTTGTTACTCCAATGGATGGTAGCCTTGTTATTATGAAAGGTAGTTCATTGTTGAGAATTTGTTACTCCAATGGATGGTAGCCTTGTCATTATGGAAGGTAGTTTGTTGTTGAGATTTTGTTACTCCAATGGATGGTAGCCTTGTCATTATGGAAGGTAGTTTGTTGTTGAGATTTTGTTACTCCAATGGATGATTGCCATGTCATTATGGAAGGTAGTTCATTATTGTTATTTTGTTACTCCAATGGCTGGTATCCTTGTCATTACGGAAGGTAGTTCATTGTTGAGATTTTGTTTCTCCAATGGATGATAGCCTTGGCAATATGGTAGGTAGTTCATTTTTGAGATTTTGTTACTCCAATGGATGGTAGCCTTGTTATTATGGATTTTAGTTCATTGTTGAGATTTTTTTACTCCAATGGATGGTAGCCTTGTCATTATGGAAGGTAGTTTGTTGTTGAGATTTTTTTACTCCAATGGATGGTAGCCTTTTCATTATGGAAGGTAGTTCGTTGTTTAGATTTTGTTACTCTAATTGATTGTATCCTTGTCATTACGGAAGGTAGTTCATTGTTGATATTTTGTTTCTCCAATGGATGATAGCCTTGTCATTATGGAAGGTAGTTCATTATTGAGATTTTGTTACTTTAGTGGGTGGTAGCCTTGTCATTATGGAAGGTAGTTCGGTTTTGAGATTTTGTTACTTTAATGGATGGTAGCCTTGTCATTAGGGAAGGTAGTTTTTTGTTGATATTTTGTTACTCCAATGGATGGTAGCCTTTTCATTATGGATGGTCGTTCGTTGTTGAGATGTTGTTACTCTAATTGATGGTATCCTTGTCATTACGGAAAGTAGTTCATTGTTGAGATTTTGTTTCTCCAATGGATGATAGCCTTGTCATTATGGAAGGTAGTTCAGTTTTGAGATTTTGTTACTTTAGTGGGTGGTAGCCTTGTCATTATGGAAGGTAGTTCGGTTTTGAGATTTTGTTACTTTAATGGATGGTAGCCTTGTCATTACGGAAGGTAGTTCGTTGTTGAGATTTTGTTACTCCAAAGGATGATAGCCTTGTCATTATGGAAGGTAGTTCAGTTTTGAGATTTTGTTACTCCAATGGATGGTAGCCTTGTTATTATGAAAGGTAGTTTCGTTGTTGAGATTTTGTTACTCCAATGGATTGTAGCCTTGTCATTATGGAAGGTAGTTTGTTGTTGAGATTTTGTTACTCCAATGGATGGTAGCCTTGTCATTATGGAAGGTAGTTTGTTGTTGAGATTTTGTTACTCCAATAGATAATTGCCTTGTCATTATGGAAGGTAGTTCATTCTTGTTATTTGGTTACTCCAATGGCTGGTAGCCTTGTCATTATGGAAGGTATTTTATTTTTGAGATTTGGTTACTCCGATGGATCGTTGCCTTGTCATTATGGAAGGTTGTGCATTGTTAAGATTTTATTACTCCAATGGCAGGTAGCCTTGTTATTATGGAAGGTAGTTCGTTGTTGAGATTTTGTTACTCTAATTGATGGTATCCTTGTCATTACGGAAGGTAGTTCATTGTTGAGATTTTGTTTCTCCAATGGATGATAGCCTTGGCATTATGGTAGGTAGTTCATTTTTGAGATTTTGTTACTCCAATGGATGGTAGCCATGTTATTATGGATTTTAGTTCATTGTTGAGATTTTTTTACTACAATTGATGGTAGCCTTGTCATTATGGAAGGTAGTTCTTTGTTGAGATTTTTTTACTACAATGGATGGTAGCATTTTCATTATGGAAGGTAGTTCGTTGTTTAGATTTTGTTACTCTAATTGATGGTATCCTTGTCATTACAGAAGGTAGTTCATTGTTGAGATTTTGTTTCTCCAATGGATGATAGCCTTGTCATTATGGAAGGTAGTTCATTATTGAGATTTTGTTACTCAAGTGGTTGGTAGCCTTGTTATTATGGATTTTAGTTCATTGTTGAGATTTTTTTACTCCAATGGATGGTAGCCTTGTCATTATGGATGGTAGTTTGTTGTTGAGATTGTTTTACTCCAATGGATGGTAGCCTTTTCATTATGGAAGGTAGTTCGTTGTTTAGATTTTGTTACTCTAATTTATGGTATCCTTGTCATTATGGAAGGTAGTTCATTATTGATATTTTGTTTCTCCAAAGGATGATAGCCTTGTCATTATGGAAGGTAGTTCATTATTGAGATTTTGTTACTCCAGTGGATGGTATCCTTGTCATTATGGAAGGTAGTGCAATTTTGAGATTTTGTTACTTTAATGGATGGTAGCCTTGTCATTATGTAAGGTAGTTTGGTGTTGAGATTTTGTAACTCCAATGGATTGTAGCCTTTTCATTATGGATGGTAGTTCGTTGTTGGGATTTTGTTACTCTAATTGATGGTATCCTTGTCATTACGGAAGGAAGTTCATTGTTGAGATTTTGTTTCTCCAAAGGATGATAGCCTTATCATTATGGAATGTTGTTCAGTTTTGAAATTTTGTTACTCCAATGGATGGTAGCCTTGTTATTATGAAAGGTAGTTCATTGTTGAGAATTTGTTACTCCAATGGATGGTAGCCTTGTCATTATGGAAGGTAGTTTGTTGTTGAGATTTTGTTACTCCAATGGATGGTAGCCTTGTCATTATGGAAGGTAGTTTGTTGTTGAGATTTTGTTACTCCAATGGATGATTGCCTTGTCATTATGGAAGGTAGTTCATTATTGTTATTTTGTTACTCCAATGGCTGGTATCCTTGTCATTACGGAAGGTAGTTCATTGTTGAGATTTTGTTTCTCCAATGGATGATAGCCTTGTCATTATGGAAGGTAGTTCATTATTGAGATTTTGTTACTTTAGTGGGTGGTAGCCTTGTCATTATGGAAGGTAGTTCGGTTTTGAGATTTTGTTACTTTAATGGATGGTAGCCTTGTCATTACGGAAGGTAGTTCGTTGTTGAGATTTTGTTACTCCAAAGGATGATAGCCTTGTCATTATGGAAGGTAGTTCAGTTTTGAGATTTTGTTACTCCAATGGATGGTAGCCTTGTTATTATGGATTTTAGTTCATTGTTGAGATTTTTTTACTCCAATGGATGGTAGCCTTGTCATTATGGAAGGTAGTTTGTTGTTGAGATTTTTTTACTCCAATGGATGGTAGCCTTTTCATTATGGAAGGTAGTTCGTTGTTTAGATTTTGTTACTCTAATTGATGGTATCCTTGTCATTACGGAAGGTAGTTCATTGTTGATATTTTGTTTCTCCAATGGATGATAGCCTTGTCATTATGGAAGGTAGTTCATTATTGAGATTTTGTTACTTTAGTGGGTGGTAGCCTTGTCATTATGGAAGGTAGTTCGGTTTTGAGATTTTGTTACTTTAATGGATGGTAGCCTTGTCATAAGGGAAGGTAGTTTTTTGTTGATATTTTGTTACTCCAATGGATGGTAGCCTTTTCATTATGGATGGTCGTTCATTGTTGAGATTTTGTTACTCTAAATGATGGTATCCTTGTCATTACGGAAGGTAGTTCATTGTTGAGATTTTGTTTCTCCAATGGATGATAGCCTTGTCATTATGGAAGGTAGTTCATTATTGAGATTTTGTTACTTTAGTGGGTGGTAGCCTTGTCATTATGGAAGGTAGTTCGGTTTTGAGATTTTGTTACTTTAATGGATGGTAGCCTTGTCATTACGGAAGGTAGTTCGTTGTTGAGATTTTGTTACTCCAAAGGATGATAGCCTTGTCATTATGAAAGGTAGTTTTGTTGTTGAGATTTTGTTACTCCAATGGATTGTAGCGTTGTCATTATGGAAGGTAGTTTGTTGTTGAGATTTTTTTACTCTAATGGATGGTAGCCTTTTCATTATGGAAGGTAGTTCGTTGTTTAGATTTTGTTACTCTAATTTATGGTATCCTTGTCATTACGGAAGGTAGTTCATTGTTGAGATTTTGTTTCTCCAAAGGATGATAGCCTTGTCATTATGGAAGGTAGTTCATTATTGAGATTTTGTTACTCCAGTGGGTGGTAGCCTTGTCATTATGGAAGGTAGTTCGGTTTTGAGATTTTGTTACTTTAATGGATGGTAGCCTTGTCATTATGTAAGGTAGTTTGGTGTTGAGATTTTGTAACTCCAATGGATTGTAGCCTTTTCATTATGGATGGTAGTTCGTTATTGGGATTTTGTTACTCTAATTGATGGTATCCTTGTCATTACGGAAGGAAGTTCATTGTTGAGATTTTGTTTCTCCAAAGGATGATAGCCTTGTTATTATGGAATGTTGTTCAGTTTTGAAATTTTGTTACTCCAATGGATGGTAGCCTTGTTATTATGAAAGGTAGTTCATTGTTGAGAATTTGTTACTCCAATGGATGGTAGCCTTGTCATTATGGAAGGTAGTTTGTTGTTGAGATTTTGTTACTCCAATGGATGGTAGCCTTGTCATTATGGAAGGTAGTTTGTTGTTGAGATTTTGTTACTCCAATGGATGATTGCCTTGTCATTATTGATGGTAGTTCATTATTGTTATTTTGTTACTCCAATGGCTGGTATCCTTGTCATTACGGAAGGTAGTTCATTGTTGAGATTTTGTTTCTCCAATGGATGATAGCCTTGGCATTATGGTAGGTAGTTCATTTTTGATATTTTGTTACTCCAATGGATGGTAGCCTTGTTATTATGGATTTTAGTTCATTGTTGAGATTTTTTTACTCCAATGGATGGTAGCCTTGTCATTATGGAAGGTAGTTTGTTGTTGAGATTTTTTTACTCCAATGGATGGTAGCCTTTTCATTATGGAAGGTAGTTCGTTGTTTAGATTTTGTTACTCTAATTGATGGTATCCTTGTCATTACGGAAGGAAGTTCATTGTTGAGATTTTGTTTCTCCAAAGGATGATAGCCTTGTCATTATGGAATGTTGTTCAGTTTTGAGATTTTGTTACTCCAATGGATGGTAGCCTTGTTATTATGAAAGGTAGTTTCGTTGTTGAGATTTTGTTACTCCAATGGATTGTAGCCTTGTCATTATGGAAGGTAGTTTGTTGTTGAGATTTTGTTACTCCAATGGATGGTAGCCTTGTCATTATGGAAGGTAGTTCGTTGTTGAGATTTTGTTACTCCAATGGATAATTGCCTTGTCATTATGGAAGGTAGTTCATTCTTGTTATTTGGTTACTCCAATGGCTGGTAGCCTTGTCATTATGGAACGTAGTTTATTGTTGTGATTTGGTTACTCCAATGGATCGTTGCCTTGTCATTATGGAAGGTTGTTCATTGTTAAGATTTTATTACTCCAATGGCAGGTAGCCTTGTCATTATGGAAGGTAGTTCGTTGTTGAGATTTTGTTATACTAATTGATGGTATCCTTGTCATTACGGAAGGTAGTTCATTGTTGAGATTTTGTTTCTCCAATGGATGATAGCCTTGGCATTATGGTAGGTAGTTCATTTTTGAGATTTTGTTACTCCAATGGATGGTAGCCTTGTTATTATGGATTTTAGTTCATTGTTGAGATTTTTTTACTACAATTGATTGTAGCCTTGTCATTATGGAAGGTAGTTCTTTGTTGAGATTGTTTTACTACAATGGATGGTAGCATTTTCATTATGGAAGGTAGTTTGTTGTTTAGATTTTGTTACTCTAATTGATGGTATCCTTGTCATTACAGAAGGTAGTTCATTGTTGAGATTTTGTTTCTCCAATGGATGATAGCCTTGTCATTATGGAAGGTAGTTCATTATTGAGATTTTGTTACTCGAGTGGGTGGTAGCCTTGTTATTATGGATTTTAGTTCATTGTTGAGATTTTTTTACTCCAATGGATGGTAGCCTTGTCATTATGGAAGGTAGTTTGTTGTTGAGATTTTTTTACTCTAATGGATGGTAGCCTTTTCATTATGGAAGGTAGTTCGTTGTTTAGATTTTGTTACTCTAATTTATGGTATCCTTGTCATTACGGAAGGTAGTTCATTGTTGAGATTTTGTTTCTCCAAAGGATGATATCCTTGTCATTATGGAAGGTAGTTCATTATTGAGATTTTGTTACTCCAGTGGGTGGTAGCCTTGTCATTATGGAAGGTAGTTCGGTTTTGAGATTTTGTCACTTTAATGGATGGTAGCCTTGTCATTATGTAAGGTAGTTTGGTGTTGAGATTTTGTAACTCCAATGGATTGTAGCCTTTTCATTATGGATGGTAGTTCGTTATTGGGATTTTGTTACTCTAATTGATGGTATCCTTGTCATTACGGAAGGAAGTTCATTGTTGAGATTTTGTTTCTCCAAAGGATGATAGCCTTGTCATTATGGAATGTTGTTCAGTTTTGAAATTTTGTTACTCCAATGGATGGTAGCCTTGTTATTATGAAAGGTAGTTCATTGTTGAGAATTTGTTACTCCAATGGATGGTAGCCTTGTCATTATGGAAGGTAGTTTGTTGTTGAGATTTTGTTACTCCAATGGATGGTAGCCTTGTCATTATGGAAGGTAGTTTGTTGTTGAGATGTTGTTACTCCAATGGATGATTGCCTTGTCATTATGGAAGGTAGTTCATTATTGTTATTTTGTTACTCCAATGGCTGGTATCCTTGTCATTACGGAAGGTAGTTCATTGTTGAGATTTTGTTTCTCCAATGGATGATAGCATTGGAATTATGGTAGGTAGTTCATTTTTGAGATTTTGTTACTCCAATGGATGGTAGCCTTGTTATTATGGATTTTAGTTCATTGTTGAGATTTTTTTACTCCAATGGATGGTAGCCTTGTCATTATGGAAGGTAGTTTGTTGTTGAGATTTTTTTACTCCAATGAATGGTAGCCTTTTCATTATGGAAGGTAGTTCGTTGTTTAGATTTTGTTACTCTAATTGATGGTATCCTTGTCATTACGGAAGGTAGTTCATTGTTGATATTTTGTTTCTCCAATGGATGATAGCCTTGTCAATATGGAAGGTAGTTCATTATTGAGATTTTGTTACTTTAGTGGGTGGCAGCCTTGTCATTATGGAAGGTAGTTCGGTTTTGAGATTTTTTTACTTTAATGGATGGTAGCCTTGTCATTAGGGAAGGTAGTTTGTTGTTGATATTTTGTTACTCCAATGGATGGTAGCCTTTTCATTATGGATGGTCGTTCGTTGTTGAGATTTTGTTACTCTAATTGATGGTATCCTTGTCATTACGGAAGGTAGTTCATTGTTGAGATTTTGTTTCTCCAATGGATGATTGCCTTGTCATTATGGAAGGTAGTTCATTATTGAGATTTTGTTACTTTAGTGGGTGGTAGCCTTGTCATTATGGAAGGTAGTTCGGTTTTGAGATTTTGTTACTTTAATGGATGGTAGCCTTGTCATTATGTAAGGTAGTTTGGTGTTGAGATTTTGTAACTCCAATGGATTGTAGCCTTTTCATTATGGATGGTAGTTCGTTGTTAGGATTTTGTTACTCTAATTGATGGTATCCTTGTCATTACGGAAGGAAGTTCATTGTTGAGATTTTGTTTCTCCAAAGGATGATAGCCTTGTCATTATAGAATGTTGTTTAGTTTTGAAATTTTGTTAATCCAATGGATGGTGGCCTTGTTATTATGAAAGGTAGTTCATTGTTGAGAATTTGTTACTCCAATGGATGGTAGCCTTGTCATTATGGAAGGTAGTTTGTTGTTGAGATTATGTTACTCCAATGGATGGTAGCCTTGTCATTATGGAAGGTAGTTTGTTGTTGAGATTTTGTTACTCCAATGGATGATTGCCATGTCATTATGGAAGGTAGTTCATTATTGTTATTTTGTTACTCCAATGGCTGGTATCCTTGTCATTACGGAAGGTAGTTCATTGTTGAGATTTTGTTTCTCCAATGGATGATAGCCTTGGCAATATGGTAGGTAGTTCATTTTTGAGATTTTGTTACTCCAATGGATGGTAGCCTTGTTATTATGGATTTTAGTTCATTGTTGAGATTTTTTTACTCCAATGGATGGTAGCCTTGTCATTATGGAAGGTAGTTTGTTGTTGAGATTTTTTTACTCCAATGGATGGTAGCCTTTTCATTATGGAAGGTAGTTCGTTGTTTAGATTTTGTTACTCTAATTGATTGTATCCTTGTCATTACGGAAGGTAGTTCATTGTTGATATTTTGTTTCTCCAATGGATGATAGCCTTGTCATTATGGAAGGTAGTTCATTATTGAGATTTTGTTACTTTAGTGGGTGGTAGCCTTGTCATTATGGAAGGTAGTTCGGTTTTGAGATTTTGTTACTTTAATGGATGGTAGCCTTGTCATTAGGGAAGGTAGTTTTTTGTTGATATTTTGTTACTCCAATGGATGGTAGCCTTTTCATTATGGATGGTCGTTCGTTGTTGAGATTTTGTTACTCTAATTGATGCTATCCTTGTCATTACGGAAGGTAGTTCATTGTTGAGATTTTGTTTCTCCAATGGATGATAGCCTTGTCATTATGGAAGTTAGTTCATTATTGAGATTTTGTTACTTTAGTGGGTGGTAGCCTTGTCATTATGGAAGGTAGTTCGGTTTTGAGATTTTGTTACTTTAATGGATGGTAGCCTTGTCATTACGGAAGGTAGTTCGTTGTTGAGATTTTGTTACTCCAAAGGATGATAGCCTTGTCATTATGGAAGGTAGTTCAGTTTTGAGATTTTGTTACTCCAATGGATGGTAGCCTTGTTATTATGAAAGGTAGTTTCGTTGTTGAGATTTTGTTACTCCAATGGATTGTAGCCTTGTCATTATGGAAGGTAGTTTGTTGTTGAGATTTTGTTACTCCAATGGATGGTAGCCTTGTCATTATGGAAGGTAGTTCGTTGTTGAGATTTTGTTACTCCAATGGATAATTGCCTTGTCATTATGGAAGGTAGTTCATTCTTGTTATTTGGTTACTCCAATGGCTGGTAGCCTTGTCATTATGGAAGGTATTTTATTTTTGAGATTTGGTTACTCCGATGGATCGTTGCCTTGTCATTATGGAAGGTTGTGCATTGTTAAGATTTTATTACTCCAATGGCAGGTAGCCTTGTTATTATGGAAGGTAGTTCGTTGTTGAGATTTTGTTACTCTAATTGATGGTATCCTTGTCATTACGGAAGGTAGTTCATTGTTGAGATTTTGTTTCTCCAATGGATGATAGGCTTGGCATTATGGTAGGTAGTTCATTTTTGAGATTTTGTTACTCCAATGGATGGTAGCCTTGTTATTATGGATTTTAGTTCATTGTTGAGATTTTTTTACTACAATTGATGGTAGCCTTGTCATTATGGAAGGTAGTTCTTTGTTGAGATTTTTTTACTACAATGGATGGTAGCATTTTCATTATGGAAGGTAGTTCGTTGTTTAGATTTTGTTACTCTAATTGATGGTATCCTTGTCATTACAGAAGGTAGTTCATTGTTGAGATTTTGTTTCTCCAATGGATGATAGCCTTGTCATTATGGAAGGTAGTTCATTATTGAGATTTTGTTACTCAAGTGGGTGGTAGCCTTGTTATTATGGATTTTAGTTCATTGTTGAGATTTTTTTACTCCAATGGATGGTAGCCTTGTCATTATGGATGGTAGTTTGTTGTTGAGATTGTTTTACTCCAATGGATGGTAGCCTTTTCATTATGGAAGGTAGTTCGTTGTTTAGATTTTGTTACTCTAATTTATGGTATCCTTGTCATTATGGAAGGTAGTTCATTGTTGATATTTTGTTTCTCCAAAGGATGATAGCCTTGTCATTATGGAAGGTAGTTCATTATTGAGATTTTGTTACTCCAGTGGGTGGTATCCTTGTCATTATGGAAGGTAGTGCAATTTTGAGATTTTGTTACTTTAATGGATGGTATCCTTGTCATTATGTAAGGTAGTTTGGTGTTGAGATTTTGTAACTCCAATGGATTGTAGCCATTTCATTATGGATGGTAGTTCGTTGTTGGGATTTTGTTACTCTAATTGATGGTATCCTTGTCATTACGGAAGGAAGTTCATTGTTGAGATTTTGTTTCTCCAAAGGATGATAGCCTTGTCATTATGGAATGTTGTTCAGTTTTGAAATTTTATTACTCCAATGGATGGTAGCCTTGTTATTATGAAAGGTAGTTCATTGTTGAGAATTTGTTACTCCAATGGATGGTAGCCTTGTCATTATGGAAGGTAGTTTGTTGTTGAGATTTTGTTACTCCAATGGATGGTAGCCTTGTCATTATGGAAGGTAGTTTGTTGTTGAGATTTTGTTACTCCAATGGATGATTGCCTTGTCATTATGGAAGGTAGTTCATTATTGTTATTTTGTTACTCCAATGGCTGGTATCCTTGTCATTACGGAAGGTAGTTCATTGTTGAGATTTTGTTTCTCCAATGGATGATAGCCTTGGCAATATGGTAGGTAGTTCAATTTTGAGATTTTGTTACTCCAATGGATGGTAGCCTTGTTATTATGGATTTTAGTTCATTGTTGAGATTTTTTTACTCCAATGGATGGTAGCCTTGTCATTATGGAAGGTAGTTTGTTGTTGAGATTTTTTTACTCCAATGGATGGTAGCCTTTTCATTATGGAAGGTAGTTCGTTGTTTAGATTTTGTTACTCTAATTGATGGTATCCTTGTCATTACGGAAGGTAGTTCATTGTTGATATTTTGTTTCTCCAATGGATGATAGCCTTGTCATTATCGAAGGTAGTTCATTATTGAGATTTTGTTACTTTAGTGGGTGGTAGCCTTGTCATTATGGAAGGTAGTTCGGTTTTGAGATTTTGTTACTTTAATGGATGGTAGCCTTGTCATAAGGGAAGGTAGTTTTTTGTTGATATTTTGTTACTCCAATGGATGGTAGCCTTTTCATTATGGATGGTCGTTCGTTGTTGAGATTTTGTTACTCTAATTGATGGTATCCTTGTCATTATGGAAGGTAGTTCATTGTTGAGATTTTGTTTCTCCAATGGATGATAGCCTTGTCATTATGGAAGGTAGTTCATTATTGAGATTTTGTTACTTTAGTGGGTGGTAGCCTTGTCATTATGGAAGGTAGTTCGGTTTTGAGATTTTGTTACTTTAATGGATGGTAGCCTTGTCATTACGGAAGGTAGTTCGTTGTTGAGATTTTGTTACTCCAAAGGATGATAGCCTTGTCATTATGGAAGGTAGTTCAGTTTTGAGATTTTGTTACTCCAATGGATGGTAGCCTTGTTATTATGAAAGGTAGTTTTGTTGTTGAGATTTTGTTACTCCAATGGATTGTAGCCTTGTCATTATGGAAGGTAGTTTGTTGTTGAGATTTTTTTACTCTAATGGATGGTAGCCTTTTCATTATGGAAGGTAGTTCGTTGTTTAGATTTTGTTACTCTAATTTATGGTATCCTTGTCATTACGGAAGGTAGTTCATTGTTGAGATTTTGTTTCTCCAAAGGATGATAGCCTTGTCATTATGGAAGGTAGTTCATTATTGAGATTTTGTTACTTCAGTGGGTGGTAGCCTTGTCATTATGGAAGGTAGTTCGGTTTTGAGATTTTGTTACTTTAATGGATGGTAGCCTTGTCATTATGTAAGGTAGTTTGGTGTTGAGATTTTGTAACTCCAATGGATTGTAGCCTTTTCATTATGGATGGTAGTTCGTTATTGGGATTTTGTTACTCTAATTGATGGTATCCTTGTCATTACGGAAGGAAGTTCATTGTTGAGATTTTGTTTCTCCAAAGGATGATAGCCTTGTCATTATGGAATGTTGTTCAGTTTTGAAATTTTGTTACTCCAATGGATGGTAGCCTTGTTATTATGAAAGGTAGTTCATTGTTGAGAATTTGTTACTCCAATGGATGGTAGCCTTGTCATTATGGAAGGTAGTTTGTTGTTGAGATTTTGTTACTCCAATGGATGGTAGCCTTGTCATTATGGAAGGTAGTTTGTTGTTGAGATTTTGTTACTCCAATGGATGATTGCCTTGTCATTATTGAAGGTAGTTCATTATTGTTATTTTGTTACTCCAATGGCTGGTATCCTTGTCATTACGGAAGGTAGTTCATTGTTGAGATTTTGTTTCTCCAATGGATGATAGCCTTGGCATTATGGTAGGTAGTTCATTTTTGATATTTTGTTACTCCAATGGATGGTAGCCTTGTTATTATGGATTTTAGTTCATTGTTGAGATTTTTTTACTCCAATGGATGGTAGCCTTTTCATTATGGAAGGTAGTTCGTTGTTTAGATTTTGTTACTCTAATTGATTGTATCCTTGTCATTACGGAAGGTAGTTCATTGTTGATATTTTGTTTCTCCAATGGATGATAGCCTTGTCATTATGGAAGGTAGTTCATTATTGAGATTTTGTTACTTTAGTGGGTGGTAGCCTTGTCATTATGGAAGGTAGTTCGGTTTTGAGATTTTGTTACTTTAATGGATGGTAGCCTTGTCATTAGGGAAGGTAGTTTTTTGTTGATATTTTGTTACTCCAATGGATGGTAGCCTTTTCATTATGGATGGTCGTTCGTTGTTGAGATTTTGTTACTCTAATTGATGCTATCCTTGTCATTACGGAAGGTAGTTCATTGTTGAGATTTTGTTTCTCCAATGGATGATAGCCTTGTCATTATGGAAGGTAGTTCATTATTGAGATTTTGTTACTTTAGTGGGTGGTAGCCTTGTCATTATGGAAGGTAGTTCGGTTTTGAGATTTTGTTACTTTAATGGATGGTAGCCTTGTCATTACGGAAGGTAGTTCGTTGTTGAGATTTTGTTACTCCAAAGGATGATAGCCTTGTCATTATGGAAGGTAGTTCAGTTTTGAGATTTTGTTACTCCAATGGATGGTAGCCTTGTTATTATGAAAGGTAGTTTCGTTGTTGAGATTTTGTTACTCCAATGGATTGTAGCCTTGTCATTATGGAAGGTAGTTTGTTGTTGAGATTTTGTTACTCCAATGGATGGTAGCCTTGTCATTATGGAAGGTAGTTCGTTGTTGAGATTTTGTTACTCCAATGGATAATTGCCTTGTCATTATGGAATGTAGTTCATTCTTGTTATTTGGTTACTCCAATGGCTGGTAGCCTTGTCATTATGGAAGGTATTTTATTTTTGAGATTTGGTTACTCCGATGGATCGTTGCCTTGTCATTATGGAAGGTTGTGCATTGTTAAGATTTTATTACTCCAATGGCAGGTAGCCTTGTTATTATGGAAGGTAGTTCGTTGTTGAGATTTTGTAACTCTAATTGATGGTATCCTTGTCATTACGGAAGGTAGTTCATTGTTGAGATTTTGTTTCTCCAATGGATGATAGGCTTGGCATTATGGTAGGTAGTTCATTTTTGAGATTTTGTTACTCCAATGGATGGTAGCCTTGTTATTATGGATTTTAGTTCATTGTTGAGATTTTTTTACTACAATTGATGGTAGCCTTGTCATTATGGAAGGTAGTTCTTTGTTGAGATTTTTTTACTACAATGGATGGTAGCATTTTCATTATGGAAGGTAGTTCGTTGTTTAGATTTTGTTACTCTAATTGATGGTATCCTTGTCATTACAGAAGGTAGTTCATTGTTGAGATTTTGTTTCTCCAATGGATGATAGCCTTGTCATTATGGAAGGTAGTTCATTATTGAGATTTTGTTACTCAAGTGGGTGGTAGCCTTGTTATTATGGATTTTAGTTCATTGTTGAGATTTTTTTACTCCAATGGATGGTAGCCTTGTCATTATGGATGGTAGTTTGTTGTTGAGATTGTTTTACTCCAATGGATGGTAGCCTTTTCATTATGGAAGGTAGTTCGTTGTTTAGATTTTGTTACTCTAATTTATGGTATCCTTGTCATTATGGAAGGTAGTTCATTGTTGATATTTTGTTTCTCCAAAGGATGATAGCCTTGTCATTATGGAAGGTAGTTCATTATTGAGATTTTGTTACTCCAGGGGGTGGTATCCTTGTCATTATGGAAGGTAGTGCAATTTTGAGATTTTGTTACTTTAATGGATGGTAGCCTTGTCATTATGTAAGGTAGTTTGGTGTTGAGATTTTGTAACTCCAATGGATTGTAGCCTTTTCATTATGGATGGTAGTTCGTTGTTGGGATTTTGTTACTCTAATTGATGGTATCCTTGTCATTACGGAAGGAAGTTCATTGTTGAGATTTTGTTTCTCCAAAGGATGATAGCCTTGTCATTATGGAATGTTGTTCAGTTTTGAAATTTTGTTACTCCAATGGATGGTAGCCTTGTTATTATGAAAGGTAGTTCATTGTTGAGAATTTGTTACTCCAATGGATGGTAGCCTTGTCATTATGGAAGGTAGTTTGTTGTTGAGATTTTGTTACTCCAATGGATGGTAGCCTTGTCATTATGGAAGGTAGTTTGTTGTTGAGATTTTGTTACTCCAATGGATGATTGCCTTGTCATTATGGAAGGTAGTTCATTATTGTTATTTTGTTACTCCAATGGCTGGTATCCTTGTCATTACGGAAGGTAGTTCATTGTTGAGATTTTGTTTCTCCAATGGATGATAGCCTTGGCAATATGGTAGGTAGTTCATTTTTGAGATTTTGTTACTCCAATGGATGGTAGCCTTGTTATTATGGATTTTAGTTCATTGTTGAGATTTTTTTACTCCAATGGATGGTAGCCTTGTCATTATGGAAGGTAGTTTGTTGTTGAGATTTTTTTACTCCAATGGATGGTAGCCTTTTCATTATGGAAGGTAGTTCGTTGTTTAGATTTTGTTACTCTAATTGATGGTATCCTTGTCATTACGGAAGGTAGTTCATTGTTGATATTTTGTTTCTCCAATGGATGATAGCCTTGTCATTATCGAAGGTAGTTCATTATTGAGATTTTGTTACTTTAGTGGGTGGTAGCCTTGTCATTATGGAAGGTAGTTCGGTTTTGAGATTTTGTTACTTTAATGGATGGTAGCCTTGTCATAAGGGAAGGTAGTTTTTTGTTGATATTTTGTTACTCCAATGGATGGTAGCCTTTTCATTATGGATGGTCGTTCGTTGTTGAGATTTTGTTACTCTAATTAATGGTATCCTTGTCATTACGGAAGGTAGTTCATTGTTGAGATTTTGTTTCTCCAATGGATGATAGCCTTGTCATTATGGAAGGTAGTTCATTATTGAGATTTTGTTACTTTAGTGGGTGGTAGCCTTGTCATTATGGAAGGTAGTTCGGTTTTGAGATTTTGTTACTTTAATGGATGGTAGCCTTGTCATTACGGAAGGTAGTTCGTTGTTGAGATTTTGTTACTCCAAAGGATGATAGCCTTGTCATTATGGAAGGTAGTTCAGTTTTGAGATTTTGTTACTCCAATGGATGGTAGCCTTGTTATTATGAAAGGTAGTTTTGTTGTTGAGATTTTGTTACTCCAATGGATTGTAGCCTTGTCATTATGGAAGGTAGTTTGTTGTTGAGATTTTTTTACTCTAATGGATGGTAGCCTTTTCATTATGGAAGGTAGTTCGTTGTTTAGATTTTGTTACTCTAATTTATGGTATCCTTGTCATTACGGAAGGTAGTTCATTGTTGAGATTTTGTTTCTCCAAAGGATGATAGCCTTGTCATTATGGAAGGTAGTTCATTATTGAGATTTTGTTACTCCAGTGGGTGGTAGCCTTGTCATTATGGAAGGTAGTTCGGTTTTGAGATTTTGTTACTTTAATGGATGGTAGCCTTGTCATTATGTAAGGTAGTTTGGTGTTGAGATTTTGTAACTCCAATGGATTGTAGCCTTTTCATTATGGATGGTAGTTCGTTATTGGGATTTTGTTACTCTAATTGATGGTATCCTTGTCATTACGGAAGGAAGTTCATTGTTGAGATTTTGTTTCTCCAAAGGATGATAGCCTTGTCATTATGGAATGTTGTTCAGTTTTGAAATTTTGTTACTCCAATGGATGGTAGCCTTGTTATTATGAAAGGTAGTTCATTGTTGAGAATTTGTTACTCCAATGGATGGTAGCCTTGTCATTATGGAAGGTAGTTTGTTGTTGAGATTTTGTTACTCCAATGGATGGTAGCCTTGTCATTATGGAAGGTAGTTTGTTGTTGAGATTTTGTTACTCCAATGGATGATTGCCTTGTCATTATTCAAGGTAGTTCATTATTGTTATTTTGTTACTCTAATGGCTGGTATCCTTGTCATTACGGAAGGTAGTTCATTGTTGAGATTTTGTTTCTCCAATGGATGATAGCCTTGGCATTATGGTAGGTAGTTCATTTTTGATATTTTGTTACTCCAATGGATGGTAGCCTTGTTATTATGGATTTTAGTTCATTGTTGAGATTTTTTTACTCCAATGGATGGTAGCCTTGTCATTATGGAAGGTAGTTTGTTGTTGAGATTTTTTTACTCCAATGGATGGTAGCCTTTTCATTATGGAAGGTAGTTCGTTGTTTAGATTTTGTTACTCTAATTGATGGTATCCTTGTCATTACGGAAGGAAGTTCATGGTTGAGATTTTGTTTCTCCAAAGGATGATAGCCTTGTCATTATGGAATGTTGTTCAGTTTTGAAATTTTGTTACTCCAATGGATGGTAGCCTTGTTATTATGAAAGGTAGTTCATTGTTGAGAATTTGTTACTCCAATGGATGGTAGCCTTGTCATTATGGAAGGTAGTTTGTTGTTTAGATTTTGTTACTCCAATGGATGGTAGCCTTGTCATTATGGAAGGTAGTTTGTTGTTGAGATGTTGTTACTCCAATGGATGATTGCCTTGTCATTATGGAAGGTAGTTCATTATTGTTATTTTGTTACTCCAATGGCTGGTATCCTTGTCATTACGGAAGGTAGTTCATTGTTGAGATTTTGTTTCTCCAATGGATGATAGCCTTGGAATTATGGTAGGTAGTTCATTTTTGAGATTTTGTTACTCCAATGGATGGTAGCCTTGTTATTATGGATTTTAGTTAATTGTTGAGATTTTTTTACTCCAATGGATGGTAGCCTTGTCATTATGGAAGGTAGTTTGTTGTTGAGATTTTTTTACTCCAATGGATGGTAGCCTTTTCATTATGGAAGGTAGTTCGTTGTTTAGATTTTGTTACTCTAATTGATGGTATCCTTGTCATTACGGAAGGTAGTTCATTGTTGATATTTTGTTTCTCCAATGGATGATAGCCTTGTCAATATGGAAGGTAGTTCATTATTGAGATTTTGTTACTTTAGTGGGTGGTAGCCTTGTCATTATGGAAGGTAGTTCGGTTTTGAGATTTTGTTACTTTAATGGATGGTAGCCTTGTCATTAGGGAAGGTAGTTTTTTGTTGATATTTTGTTACTCCAATGGATGGTAGCCTTTTCATTATGGATGGTCGTTCGTTGTTGAGATTTTGTTACTCTAATTGATGCTATCCTTGTCATTACGGAAGGTAGTTCATTGTTGAGATTTTGTTTCTCCAATGGATGATAGCCTTGTCATTATGGAAGTTAGTTCATTATTGAGATTTTGTTACTTTAGTGGGTGGTAGCCTTGTCATTATGGAAGGTAGTTCGGTTTTGAGATTTTGTTACTTTAATGGATGGTAGCCTTGTCATTACGGAAGGTAGTTTGTTGTTGAGATTTTGTTACTCCAAAGGATGATAGCCTTGTCATTATGGAAGGTAGTTCAGTTTTGAGATTTTGTTACTCCAATGGATGGTAGCCTTGTTATTATGAAAGGTAGTTTCGTTGTTGAGATTTTGTTACTCCAATGGATTGTAGCCTTGTCATTATGGAAGGTAGTTTGTTGTTGAGATTTTGTTACTCCAATGGATGGTAGCCTTGTCATTATGGAAGGTAGTTCGTTGTTGAGATTTTGTTACTCCAATGGATAATTGCCTTGTCATTATGGAAGGTAGTTCATTCTTGTTATTTGGTTACTCCAATGGCTGGTAGCCTTGTCATTATGGAAGGTATTTTATTTTTGAGATTTGGTTACTCCGATGGATCGTTGCCTTGTCATTATGGAAGGTTGTGCATTGTTAAGATTTTATTACTCCAATGGCAGGTAGCCTTGTTATTATGGAAGGTAGTTCGTCGTTGAGATTTTGTTACTCTAATTGATGGTATCCTTGTCATTACGGAAGGTAGTTCATTGTTGAGATTTTGTTTCTCCAATGGATGATAGGCTTGGCATTATGGTAGGTAGTTCATTTTTGAGATTTTGTTACTCCAATGGATGGTAGCCTTGTTATTATGGATTTTAGTTCATTGTTGAGATTTTTTTACTACAATTGATGGTAGCCTTGTCATTATGGAAGGTAGTTCTTTGTTGAGATTTTTTTACTACAATGGATGGTAGCATTTTCATTATGGAAGGTAGTTCGTTGTTTAGATTTTGTTACTCTAATTGATGGTATCCTTGTCATTACAGAAGGTAGTTCATTGTTGAGATTTTGTTTCTCCAATGGATGATAGCCTTGTCATTATGGAAGGTAGTTCATTATTGAGATTTTGTTACTCAAGTGGGTGGTAGCCTTGTTATTATGGATTTTAGTTCATTGTTGAGATTTTTTTACTCCAATGGATGGTAGCCTTGTCATTATGGATGGTAGTTTGTTGTTGAGATTGTTTTACTCCAATGGATGGTAGCCTTTTCATTATGGAAGGTAGTTCGTTGTTTAGATTTTGTTACTCTAATTTATGGTATCCTTGTCATTATGGAAGGTAGTTCATTGTTGATATTTTGTTTCTCCAAAGGATGATAGCCTTGTCATTATGGAAGGTAGTTCATTATTGAGATTTTGTTACTCCAGTGGGTGGTATCCTTGTCATTATGGAAGGTAGTGCAATTTTGAGATTTTGTTACTTTAATGGATGGTATCCTTGTCATTATGTAAGGTAGTTTGGTGTTGAGATTTTGTAACTCCAATGGATTGTAGCCATTTCATTATGGATGGTAGTTCGTTGTTGGGATTTTGTTACTCTAATTGATGGTATCCTTGTCATTACGGAAGGAAGTTCATTGTTGAGATTTTGTTTCTCCAAAGGATGATAGCCTTGTCATTATGGAATGTTGTTCAGTTTTGAAATTTTATTACTCCAATGGATGGTAGCCTTGTTATTATGAAAGGTAGTTCATTGTTGAGAATTTGTTACTCCAATGGATGGTAGCCTTGTCATTATGGAAGGTAGTTTGTTGTTGAGATTTTGTTACTCCAATGGATGGTAGCCTTGTCATTATGGAAGGTAGTTTGTTGTTGAGATTTTGTTACTCCAATGGATGATTGCCTTGTCATTATGGAAGGTAGTTCATTATTGTTATTTTGTTACTCCAATGGCTGGTATCCTTGTCATTACGGAAGGTAGTTCATTGTTGAGATTTTGTTTCTCCAATGGATGATAGCCTTGGCAATATGGTAGGTAGTTCAATTTTGAGATTTTGTTACTCCAATGGATGGTAGCCTTGTTATTATGGATTTTAGTTCATTGTTGAGATTTTTTTACTCCAATGGATGGTAGCCTTGTCATTATGGAAGGTAGTTTGTTGTTGAGATTTTTTTACTCCAATGGATGGTAGCCTTTTCATTATGGAAGGTAGTTCGTTGTTTAGATTTTGTTACTCTAATTGATGGTATCCTTGTCATTACGGAAGGTAGTTCATTGTTGATATTTTGTTTCTCCAATGGATGATAGCCTTGTCATTATCGAAGGTAGTTCATTATTGAGATTTTGTTACTTTAGTGGGTGGTAGCCTTGTCATTATGGAAGGTAGTTCGGTTTTGAGATTTTGTTACTTTAATGGATGGTAGCCTTGTCATAAGGGAAGGTAGTTTTTTGTTGATATTTTGTTACTCCAATGGATGGTAGCCTTTTCATTATGGATGGTCGTTCGTTGTTGAGATTTTGTTACTCTAATTGATGGTATCCTTGTCATTATGGAAGGTAGTTCATTGTTGAGATTTTGTTTCTCCAATGGATGATAGCCTTGTCATTATGGAAGGTAGTTCATTATTGAGATTTTGTTACTTTAGTGGGTGGTAGCCTTGTCATTATGGAAGGTAGTTCGGTTTTGAGATTTTGTTACTTTAATGGATGGTAGCCTTGTCATTACGGAAGGTAGTTCGTTGTTGAGATTTTGTTACTCCAAAGGATGATAGCCTTGTCATTATGGAAGGTAGTTCAGTTTTGAGATTTTGTTACTCCAATGGATGGTAGCCTTGTTATTATGAAAGGTAGTTTTGTTGTTGAGATTTTGTTACTCCAATGGATTGTAGCCTTGTCATTATGGAAGGTAGTTTGTTGTTGAGATTTTTTTACTCTAATGGATGGTAGCCTTTTCATTATGGAAGGTAGTTCGTTGTTTAGATTTTGTTACTCTAATTTATGGTATCCTTGTCATTACGGAAGGTAGTTCATTGTTGAGATTTTGTTTCTCCAAAGGATGATAGCCTTGTCATTATGGAAGGTAGTTCATTATTGAGATTTTGTTACTTCAGTGGGTGGTAGCCTTGTCATTATGGAAGGTAGTTCGGTTTTGAGATTTTGTTACTTTAATGGATGGTAGCCTTGTCATTATGTAAGGTAGTTTGGTGTTGAGATTTTGTAACTCCAATGGATTGTAGCCTTTTCATTATGGATGGTAGTTCGTTATTGGGATTTTGTTACTCTAATTGATGGTATCCTTGTCATTACGGAAGGAAGTTCATTGTTGAGATTTTGTTTCTCCAAAGGATGATAGCCTTGTCATTATGGAATGTTGTTCAGTTTTGAAATTTTGTTACTCCAATGGATGGTAGCCTTGTTATTATGAAAGGTAGTTCATTGTTGAGAATTTGTTACTCCAATGGATGGTAGCCTTGTCATTATGGAAGGTAGTTTGTTGTTGAGATTTTGTTACTCCAATGGATGGTAGCCTTGTCATTATGGAAGGTAGTTTGTTGTTGAGATTTTGTTACTCCAATGGATGATTGCCTTGTCATTATTGAAGGTAGTTCATTATTGTTATTTTGTTACTCCAATGGCTGGTATCCTTGTCATTACGGAAGGTAGTTCATTGTTGAGATTTTGTTTCTCCAATGGATGATAGCCTTGGCATTATGGTAGGTAGTTCATTTTTGATATTTTGTTACTCCAATGGATGGTAGCCTTGTTATTATGGATTTTAGTTCATTGTTGAGATTTTTTTACTCCAATGGATGGTAGCCTTTTCATTATGGAAGGTAGTTCGTTGTTTAGATTTTGTTACTCTAATTGATTGTATCCTTGTCATTACGGAAGGTAGTTCATTGTTGATATTTTGTTTCTCCAATGGATGATAGCCTTGTCATTATGGAAGGTAGTTCATTATTGAGATTTTGTTACTTTAGTGGGTGGTAGCCTTGTCATTATGGAAGGTAGTTCGGTTTTGAGATTTTGTTACTTTAATGGATGGTAGCCTTGTCATTAGGGAAGGTAGTTTTTTGTTGATATTTTGTTACTCCAATGGATGGTAGCCTTTTCATTATGGATGGTCGTTCGTTGTTGAGATTTTGTTACTCTAATTGATGCTATCCTTGTCATTACGGAAGGTAGTTCATTGTTGAGATTTTGTTTCTCCAATGGATGATAGCCTTGTCATTATGGAAGGTAGTTCATTATTGAGATTTTGTTACTTTAGTGGGTGGTAGCCTTGTCATTATGGAAGGTAGTTCGGTTTTGAGATTTTGTTACTTTAATGGATGGTAGCCTTGTCATTACGGAAGGTAGTTCGTTGTTGAGATTTTGTTACTCCAAAGGATGATAGCCTTGTCATTATGGAAGGTAGTTCAGTTTTGAGATTTTGTTACTCCAATGGATGGTAGCCTTGTTATTATGAAAGGTAGTTTCGTTGTTGAGATTTTGTTACTCCAATGGATTGTAGCCTTGTCATTATGGAAGGTAGTTTGTTGTTGAGATTTTGTTACTCCAATGGATGGTAGCCTTGTCATTATGGAAGGTAGTTCGTTGTTGAGATTTTGTTACTCCAATGGATAATTGCCTTGTCATTATGGAATGTAGTTCATTCTTGTTATTTGGTTACTCCAATGGCTGGTAGCCTTGTCATTATGGAAGGTATTTTATTTTTGAGATTTGGTTACTCCGATGGATCGTTGCCTTGTCATTATGGAAGGTTGTGCATTGTTAAGATTTTATTACTCCAATGGCAGGTAGCCTTGTTATTATGGAAGGTAGTTCGTTGTTGAGATTTTGTAACTCTAATTGATGGTATCCTTGTCATTACGGAAGGTAGTTCATTGTTGAGATTTTGTTTCTCCAATGGATGATAGGCTTGGCATTATGGTAGGTAGTTCATTTTTGAGATTTTGTTACTCCAATGGATGGTAGCCTTGTTATTATGGATTTTAGTTCATTGTTGAGATTTTTTTACTACAATTGATGGTAGCCTTGTCATTATGGAAGGTAGTTCTTTGTTGAGATTTTTTTACTACAATGGATGGTAGCATTTTCATTATGGAAGGTAGTTCGTTGTTTAGATTTTGTTACTCTAATTGATGGTATCCTTGTCATTACAGAAGGTAGTTCATTGTTGAGATTTTGTTTCTCCAATGGATGATAGCCTTGTCATTATGGAAGGTAGTTCATTATTGAGATTTTGTTACTCAAGTGGGTGGTAGCCTTGTTATTATGGATTTTAGTTCATTGTTGAGATTTTTTTACTCCAATGGATGGTAGCCTTGTCATTATGGATGGTAGTTTGTTGTTGAGATTGTTTTACTCCAATGGATGGTAGCCTTTTCATTATGGAAGGTAGTTCGTTGTTTAGATTTTGTTACTCTAATTTATGGTATCCTTGTCATTATGGAAGGTAGTTCATTGTTGATATTTTGTTTCTCCAAAGGATGATAGCCTTGTCATTATGGAAGGTAGTTCATTATTGAGATTTTGTTACTCCAGGGGGTGGTATCCTTGTCATTATGGAAGGTAGTGCAATTTTGAGATTTTGTTACTTTAATGGATGGTAGCCTTGTCATTATGTAAGGTAGTTTGGTGTTGAGATTTTGTAACTCCAATGGATTGTAGCCTTTTCATTATGGATGGTAGTTCGTTGTTGGGATTTTGTTACTCTAATTGATGGTATCCTTGTCATTACGGAAGGAAGTTCATTGTTGAGATTTTGTTTCTCCAAAGGATGATAGCCTTGTCATTATGGAATGTTGTTCAGTTTTGAAATTTTGTTACTCCAATGGATGGTAGCCTTGTTATTATGAAAGGTAGTTCATTGTTGAGAATTTGTTACTCCAATGGATGGTAGCCTTGTCATTATGGAAGGTAGTTTGTTGTTGAGATTTTGTTACTCCAATGGATGGTAGCCTTGTCATTATGGAAGGTAGTTTGTTGTTGAGATTTTGTTACTCCAATGGATGATTGCCTTGTCATTATGGAAGGTAGTTCATTATTGTTATTTTTTTACTCCAATGGCTGGTATCCTTGTCATTACGGAAGGTAGTTCATTGTTGAGATTTTGTTTCTCCAATGGATGATAGCCTTGGCAATATGGTAGGTAGTTCATTTTTGAGATTTTGTTACTCCAATGGATGGTAGCCTTGTTATTATGGATTTTAGTTCATTGTTGAGATTTTTTTACTCCAATGGATGGTAGCCTTGTCATTATGGAAGGTAGTTTGTTGTTGAGATTTTTTTACTCCAATGGATGGTAGCCTTTTCATTATGGAAGGTAGTTCGTTGTTTAGATTTTGTTACTCTAATTGATGGTATCCTTGTCATTACGGAAGGTAGTTCATTGTTGATATTTTGTTTCTCCAATGGATGATAGCCTTGTCATTATCGAAGGTAGTTCATTATTGAGATTTTGTTACTTTAGTGGGTGGTAGCCTTGTCATTATGGAAGGTAGTTCGGTTTTGAGATTTTGTTACTTTAATGGATGGTAGCCTTGTCATAAGGGAAGGTAGTTTTTTGTTGATATTTTGTTACTCCAATGGATGGTAGCCTTTTCATTATGGATGGTCGTTCGTTGTTGAGATTTTGTTACTCTAATTGATGGTATCCTTGTCATTACGGAAGGTAGTTCATTGTTGAGATTTTGTTTCTCCAATGGATGATAGCCTTGTCATTATGGAAGGTAGTTCATTATTGAGATTTTGTTACTTTAGTGGGTGGTAGCCTTGTCATTATGGAAGGTAGTTCGGTTTTGAGATTTTGTTACTTTAATGGATGGTAGCCTTGTCATTACGGAAGGTAGTTCGTTGTTGAGATTTTGTTACTCCAAAGGATGATAGCCTTGTCATTATGGAAGGTAGTTCAGTTTTGAGATTTTGTTACTCCAATGGATGGTAGCCTTGTTATTATGAAAGGTAGTTTTGTTGTTGAGATTTTGTTACTCCAATGGATTGTAGCCTTGTCATTATGGAAGGTAGTTTGTTGTTGAGATTTTTTTACTCTAATGGATGGTAGCCTTTTCATTATGGAAGGTAGTTCGTTGTTTAGATTTTGTTACTCTAATTTATGGTATCCTTGTCATTACGGAAGGTAGTTCATTGTTGAGATTTTGTTTCTCCAAAGGATGATAGCCTTGTCATTATGGAAGGTAGTTCATTATTGAGATTTTGTTACTCCAGTGGGTGGTAGCCTTGTCATTATGGAAGGTAGTTCGGTTTTGAGATTTTGTTACTTTAATGGATGGTAGCCTTGTCATTATGTAAGGTAGTTTGGTGTTGAGATTTTGTAACTCCAATGGATTGTAGCCTTTTCATTATGGATGGTAGTTCGTTATTGGGATTTTGTTACTCTAATTGATGGTATCCTTGTCATTACGGAAGGAAGTTCATTGTTGAGATTTTGTTTCTCCAAAGGATGATAGCCTTGTCATTATGGAATGTTGTTCAGTTTTGAAATTTTGTTACTCCAATGGATGGTAGCCTTGTTATTATGAAAGGTAGTTCATTGTTGAGAATTTGTTACTCCAATGGATGGTAGCCTTGTCATTATGGAAGGTAGTTTGTTGTTGAGATTTTGTTACTCCAATGGATGGTAGCCTTGTCATTATGGAAGGTAGTTTGTTGTTGAGATTTTGTTACTCCAATGGATGATTGCCTTGTCATTATTCAAGGTAGTTCATTATTGTTATTTTGTTACTCTAATGGCTGGTATCCTTGTCATTACGGAAGGTAGTTCATTGTTGAGATTTTGTTTCTCCAATGGATGATAGCCTTGGCATTATGGTAGGTAGTTCATTTTTGATATTTTGTTACTCCAATGGATGGTAGCCTTGTTATTATGGATTTTAGTTCATTGTTGAGATTTTTTTACTCCAATGGATGGTAGCCTTGTCATTATGGAAGGTAGTTTGTTGTTGAGATTTTTTTACTCCAATGGATGGTAGCCTTTTCATTATGGAAGGTAGTTCGTTGTTTAGATTTTGTTACTCTAATTGATGGTATCCTTGTCATTACGGAAGGAAGTTCATGGTTGAGATTTTGTTTCTCCAAAGGATGATAGCCTTGTCATTATGGAATGTTGTTCAGTTTTGAAATTTTGTTACTCCAATGGATGGTAGCCTTGTTATTATGAAAGGTAGTTCATTGTTGAGAATTTGTTACTCCAATGGATGGTAGCCTTGTCATTATGGAAGGTAGTTTGTTGTTTAGATTTTGTTACTCCAATGGATGGTAGCCTTGTCATTATGGAAGGTAGTTTGTTGTTGAGATGTTGTTACTCCAATGGATGATTGCCTTGTCATTATGGAAGGTAGTTCATTATTGTTATTTTGTTACTCCAATGGCTGGTATCCTTGTCATTACGGAAGGTAGTTCATTGTTGAGATTTTGTTTCTCCAATGGATGATAGCCTTGGAATTATGGTAGGTAGTTCATTTTTGAGATTTTGTTACTCCAATGGATGGTAGCCTTGTTATTATGGATTTTAGTTAATTGTTGAGATTTTTTTACTCCAATGGATGGTAGCCTTGTCATTATGGAAGGTAGTTTGTTGTTGAGATTTTTTTACTCCAATGGATGGTAGCCTTTTCATTATGGAAGGTAGTTCGTTGTTTAGATTTTGTTACTCTAATTGATGGTATCCTTGTCATTACGGAAGGTAGTTCATTGTTGATATTTTGTTTCTCCAATGGATGATAGCCTAGTCAATATGGAAGGTAGTTCATTATTGAGATTTTGTTACTTTAGTGGGTGGCAGCCTTGTCATTATGGAAGGTAGTTCGGTTTTGAGATTTTGTTACTTTAATGGATGGTAGCCTTGTCATTAGGGAAGGTAGTTTGTTGTTGATATTTTGTTACTCCAATGGATGGTAGCCTTTTCATTATGGATGGTCGTTCGTTGTTGAGATTTTGTTACTCTAATTGATGGTATCCTTGTCATTACGGAAGGTAGTTCATTGTTGAGATTTTGTTTCTCCAATGGATGATAGCCTTGTCATTATGGAAGGTAGTTCATTATTGAGATTTTGTTACTTTAGTGGGTGGTAGCCTTGTCATTATGGAAGGTAGTTCGGTTTTGAGATTTTGTTACTTTAATGGATGGTAGCCTTGTCATTATGTAAGGTAGTTTGGTGTTGAGATTTTGTAACTCCAATGGATTGTAGCCTTTTCATTATGGATGGTAGTTCTTTGTTAGGATTTTGTTACTCTGATTGATGGTATCCTTGTCATTACGGAAGGAAGTTCATTGTTGAGATTTTGTTTCTCCAAAGGATGATAGCCTTGTCATTATAGAATGTTGTTTAGTTTTGAAATTTTGTTACTCCAATGGATGGTAGCCTTGTTATTATGAAAGGTAGTTCATTGTTGAGAATTTGTTACTCCAATGGATGGTAGCCTTGTCATTATGGAAGGTAGTTTGTTGTTGAGATTTTGTTACTCCAATGGATGGTAGCCTTGTCATTATGGAAGGTAGTTTGTTGTTGAGATTTTGTTACTCCAATGGATGATTGCCATGACATTATGGAAGGTAGTTCATTATTGTTATTTTGTTACTCCAATGGCTGGTATCCTTGTCATTACGGAAGGTAGTTCATTGTTGAGATTTTGTTTCTCCAATGGATGATAGCCTTGGCAATATGGTAGGTAGTTCATTTTTGAGATTTTGTTACTCCAATGGATGGTAGCCTTGTTATTATGGATTTTAGTTCATTGTTGAGATTTTTTTACTCCAATGGATGGTAGCCTTGTCATTATGGAAGGTAGTTTGTTGTTGAGATTTTTTTACTCCAATGGATGGTAGCCTTTTCATTATGGAAGGTAGTTCGTTGTTTAGATTTTGTTACTCTAATTGATTGTATCCTTGTCATTACGGAAGGTAGTTCATTGTTGATATTTTGTTTCTCCAATGGATGATAGCCTTGTCATTATGGAAGGTAGTTCATTATTGAGATTTTGTTACTTTAGTGGGTGGTAGCCTTGTCATTATGGAAGGTAGTTCGGTTTTGAGATTTTGTTACTTTAATGGATGGTAGCCTTGTCATTAGGGAAGGTAGTTTTTTGTTGATATTTTGTTACTCCAATGGATGGTAGCCTTTTCATTATGGATGGTCGTTCGTTGTTGAGATTTTGTTACTCTAATTGATGGTATCCTTGTCATTACGGAAGGTAGTTCATTGTTGAGATTTTGTTTCTCCAATGGATGATAGCCTTGTCATTATGGAAGGTAGTTCATTATTGAGATTTTGTTACTTTAGTGGGTGGTAGCCTTGTCATTATGGAAGGTAGTTCGGTTTTGAGATTTTGTTACTTTAATGGATGGTAGCCTTGTCATTATGTAAGGTAGTTTGGTGTTGAGATTTTGTAACTCCAATGGATTGTAGCCTTTTCATTATGGATGGTAGTTCTTTGTTAGGATTTTGTTACTCTGATTGATGGTATCCTTGTCATTACGGAAGGAAGTTCATTGTTGAGATTTTGTTTCTCCAAAGGATGATAGCCTTGTCATTATAGAATGTTGTTTAGTTTTGAAATTTTGTTACTCCAATGGATGGTAGCCTTGTTATTATGAAAGGTAGTTCATTGTTGAGAATTTGTTACTCCAATGGATGGTAGCCTTGTCATTATGGAAGGTAGTTTGTTGTTGAGATTTTGTTACTCCAATGGATGGTAGCCTTGTCATTATGGAAGGTAGTTTGTTGTTGAGATTTTGTTACTCCAATGGATGATTGCCATGTCATTATGGAAGGTAGTTCATTATTGTTATTTTGTTACTCCAATGGCTGGTATCCTTGTCATTACGGAAGGTAGTTCATTGTTGAGATTTTGTTTCTCCAATGGATGATAGCCTTGGCAATATGGTAGGTAGTTCATTTTTGATATTTTGTTACTCCAATGGATGGTAGCCTTGTTATTATGGATTTTAGTTCATTGTTGAGATTTTTTTACTCCAATGGATGGTAGCCTTGTCATTATGGAAGGTAGTTTGTTGTTGAGATTTTTTTACTCCAATGGATGGTAGCCTTTTCATTATGGAAGGTAGTTCGTTGTTTAGATTTTGTTACTCTAATTGATTGTATCCTTGTCATTACGGAAGGTAGTTCATTGTTGATATTTTGTTTCTCCAATGGATGATAGCCTTGTCATTATGGAAGGTAGTTCATTATTGAGATTTTGTTACTTTAGTGGGTGGTAGCCTTGTCATTATGGAAGGTAGTTCGGTTTTGAGATTTTGTTACTTTAATGGATGGTAGCCTTGTCATTAGGGAAGGTAGTTTTTTGTTGATATTTTGTTACTCCAATGGATGGTAGCCTTTTCATTATGGATGGTCGTTCGTTGTTGAGATTTTGTTACTCTAATTGATGGTATCCTTGTCATTACGGAAGGTAGTTCATTGTTGAGATTTTGTTTCTCCAATGGATGATAGCCTTGTCATTATGGAAGGTAGTTCATTATTGAGATTTTGTTACTTTAGTGGGTGGTAGCCTTGTCATTATGGAAGGTAGTTCGGTTTTGAGATTTTGTTACTTTAATGGATGGTAGCCTTGTCATTACGGAAGGTAGTTCGTTGTTGAGATTTTGTTACTCCAAAGGATGATAGCCTTGTCATTATGGAAGGTAGTTCAGTTTTGAGATTTTGTTACTCCAATGGATGGTAGCCTTGTTATTATGAAAGGTAGTTTCGTTGTTGAGATTTTGTTACTCCAATGGATTGTAGCCTTGTCATTATGGAAGGTGGTTTGTTGTTGAGATTTTGTTACTCCAATGGATGGTAGCCTTGTCATTATGGAAGGTAGTTCGTTGTTGAGATTTTGTTACTCCAATGGATAATTGCCTTGTCATTATGGAAGGTAGTTCATTCTTGTTATTTGGTTACTCCAATGGCTGGTAGCCTTGTCATTATGGAAGGTATTTTATTTTTGAGATTTGGTTACTCCGATGGATCATTGCCTTGTCATTATGGAAGGTTGTTCATTGTTAAGATTTTATTACTCCAATGGCAGGTAGCCTTGTCATTATGGAAGGTAGTTCGTTGTTGAGATTTTGTTACTCTAATTGATGGTATCCTTGTCATTACGGAAGGTAGTTCATTGTTGAGATTTTGTTTCTCCAATGGATGATAGCCTTGGCATTATGGTAGGTAGTTCATTTTTGAGATTTTGTTACTCCAATGGATGGTAGCCTTGTTATTATGGATTTTAGTTCATTGTTGAGATTTTTTTACTACAATTGATGGTAGCCTTGTCATTATGGATGGTAGTTCTTTGTTGAGATTTTTTTACTACAATGGATGGTAGCATTTTCATTAGGGAAGGTAGTTCGTTGTTTAGATTTTGTTACTCTAATTGATGGTATCCTTGTCATTACAGAAGGTAGTTCATTGTTGAGATTTTGTTTCTCCAATGGATGATAGCCTTGTCATTATGGAAGGTAGTTCATTATTGAGATTTTGTTACTCAAGTGGGTGGTAGCCTTGTTATTATGGATTTTAGTTCATTGTTGAGATTTTGTTACTCCAATGGATGGTAGCCTTGTCATTATGGAAGGTAGTTTGTTGTTGAGATTTTGTTACTCCAATGGATGATTGCCTTGTCATTATGGAAGGTAGTTCATTATTGTTATTTTGTTACTCCAATGGCTGGTATCCTTGTCATTACAAAAGGTAGTTCATTGTTGAGATTTTGTTTCTCCAATGGATGATAGCCTTGGCATTATGGTAGGTAGTTCATTTTTGAGATTTTGTTACTCCAATGGATGGTAGCCTTGTTATTATGGATTTTAGTTCATTCTTGAGATTTTTTTACTCCAATGGATGGTAGCGTTGTCATTATGGAAGGTAGTTTGTTGTTGAGATTTTTTTACTCCAATGGATGGTAGCCTTTTCATTATGGAAGGTAGTTCGTTGTTTAGATTTTCTTACTCTAATTGATGGTATCCTTGTCATTACGGAAGGTAGTTCATTGTTGATATTTTGTTTCTCCATTGGATGATAGCCTTGTCATTATGGAAGGTAGTTCATTATTGAGATTTTGTTACTTTAGTGGGTGGTAGCCTTGTCATTATGGAAGGTAGTTCGGTTTAGAGATTTTGTTACTTTAATGGATGGTAGCTTTGTCATTAGGGAAGGTAGTTTGTTGTTGATATTTTGTTACTCCAATGGATGGTAGCCTTTTCATTATGGATGGTCGTTCGTTGTTGAGATTTTGTTACTCTAATTTATGGTATCCTTGTCATTATGGAAGGTAGTTCATTGTTGAGATTTTGTTTCTCCAATGGATGATAGCCTTGTCATTATGGAAGGTAGTTCAGTTTTGAGATTTTGTTACTCCAATGGGTGGTATCCTTGTTATTATGAAAGGTAGTTCATTGTTGAGATTTTGTTACTCCAATGGATGGTAGCCTTGTCATTATGGAAGGTAGTTTGTTGTTGAGATTTTGTTACTCCAATGGATGGTAGCCTTGTCATTATGGAAGGTAGTTCGTTGTTGAGATTTTGTTACTCCAATGGATGATTGCCTTGTCATTATGGAAGGTAGTTCATTATTGTTATTTTGTTACTCCAATGGCTGGTAGCCTTGTCATTATGGAAGGTAGTTTATTGTTGAGATTTTGTTACTCCAATGGATTTTAGCCTTGTCATTATGGAAGGTTGTTCATTGTTGAGATTTTGTTACTCCAATGGCAGGTAACCTTGTCATTATGGAAGGTAGTTCGTTGTTGAGATTTTGTTACTCTAATTGATGGTATCCTTGTCATTACGGAAGGTAGTTCATTGTTGAGATTTTGTTTCTCCAATGGATGATAGCCTTGGCATTATGGTAGGTAGTTCATTTTTGAGATTTTGTTACTCCAATGGATGGTAGCCTTGTTATTTTGGATTTTAGTTCATTGTTGATATTTTTTTACTCCAATGGATGGTAGTCTTGTCATTAAGGAAGGTAGTTCTTTGTTGTGATGTTTTTACTCCAATGTATGGTATCCTTTTCATTATGGAAGGTAGTTTGTTGTTTAGATTTGGTTACTCTAATTGATGGTATCCTTGTAATTACAGAAGGTAGTTCATTGTTGACATTTTGTTTCTCCAATAGATGATAGCCTTGTCATTATGGAAGGTAGTTCATTATTGAGATTTTGGTACTCCAGTGGGTGGTAGCCTTGTCATTATGGAAGGTAGTTCAGTTTTGAGATTTTGTTACTTTAATGGATGGTAGCCTTGTCATTATGTAAGGTAGTTTGGTGTTGAGATTTTGTAACTCCAATGGATTGTAGCCTTTTCATTATGGATGGTAGTTCGTTGTTGGGATTTTGTTACTCCAATGGATGATAGCCTTGTCATTACGGAAGGAAGTTCATTGTTGAGATTTTGTTTCTCCAAAGGATGATAGCCTTGTCATTATGGAATGTTGTTCAGTTTTGAAATTTTGTTACTCCAATGGATGGTAGCCTTGTTATTATGAAAGGTAGTTCATTGTTGAGAATTTGTTACTCCAATGGATGGTAGCCTTGTCATTATGGAAGATAGTTTGTTGTTGTGATTTTGTTACTCCAATGGATGGTAGCCTTGTCATTATGGAAGGTAGTTTGTTGTTGAGATTTTGTTACTCCAATGGATGAGTGCCTTGTCATTATGGAAGGTAGTTCATTATTGTTATTTTGTTACTCCAATGGCTGGTATCCTTGTCATTACGGAAGGTAGTTCATTGTTGAGATTTTGTTTCTCCAATGGATGATAGCCTTGGCATTATGGTAGGTAGTTCATTTTTGAGATTTTGTTACTCCAATGGATGGTAGCCTTGTTATTATGGATTTTAGTTCATTGTTGAGATTTTTTTACTCCAATGGATGGTAGCCTTGTCATTATGGAAGGTAGTTTGTTATTGAGATTTTTTTACTCCAATGGATGGTAGCCTTTTCATTATGGAAGGTAGTTCGTTGTTTAGATTTTGTTACTCTAATTGATGGTATCCTTGTCATTACGGAAGGTAGTTCATTGTTGATATTTTGTTTCTCCAATGGATGATAGCCTTGTCATTATGGAAGGTAGTTCATTATTGAGATTTTGTTACTTTAGTGGGTGGTAGCCTTGTCATTATGGAAGGTAGTTCGGTTTTGAGATTTTGTTACTTTAATGGATGGTAGCCTTGTCATTAGGGAAGGTAGTTTGTTGTTGATATTTTGTTACTCCAATGGATGGTAGCCTTTTCATTATGGATGGTCGTTCGTTGTTGAGATTTTGTTACTCTAATTGATGGTATCCTTGTCATTATGGAAGGTAGTTCATTGTTGAGATTTTATTTCTCCAATGGATGATAGCCTTGTCATTATGGAAGGTAGTTCAGTTTTGAGATTTTGTTACTCCAATGGGTGGTATCCTTGTTATTATGAAAGGTAGTTCATTGTTGAGATTTTGTTACTCCAATGGATGGTAGCCTTGTCATTATGGAAGGTAGTTTGTTGTTGAGATTTTGTTACTCCAATGGATGGTAGCCTTGTCATTATGGAAGGTAGTTTGTTGTTGAGATTTTGTTACTCCAATGGATGATTGCCTTGTCATTATGGAAGGTAGTTCATTATTGTTATTTTGTTACTCCAATGGCTGGTAGCCTTCTCATTATGGAAGGTAGTTTATTGTTGAGATTTTGTTACTCCAATGGATTTTAGCCTTGTCATTATGGAAGGTTGTTCATTGTTGAGATTTTGTTACTCCAATGGCAGGTAGCCTTGTCATTATGGAAGGTATTTCGTTGTTGAGATTTTGTTACTCTAATTGAAGGTATCCTTGTCATTACGGAAGGTAGTTCATTGTTGAGATTTTGTTTCTCCAATGGATGATAGCCTTGGCATTATGGTAGGTAGTTCATTTTTGAGATTTTGTTACTCCAATGGATGGTAGCCTTGTTATTTTGGATTTTAGTTCATTGTTGATATTTTTTTACTCTAATGGATGGTATCCTTGTCATTAAGGAAGGTAGTTCTTTGTTGTGATGTTTTTACTCCAATGTATGGTATCCTTTTCATTATGTAAGGTAGTTTGTTGTTTAGATTTTGTTACTCTATATGATGGTATCCTTGTCATTATAGAAGGTAGTTCATTGTTGACATTTTGTTTCTCCAATGGATGATAGCCTTGTCATTATGGAAGGTAGTTCATTATTGAGATTTTGTTACTCTAGTGGGTGGTAGCCTTGTCATTATGGAAGGTAGTTCGGTTTTGAGATTTTGTTACTTTAATGGATGGTAGCCTTGTCATTAGGGAAGGTAGTTTGTTGTTGAGATTTTGTTACTCCAATGGATAGTAGCCTTTTCATTATGGATGGTAGTTTGTTGTTGAGATTTTGTTACTCTAATTGATGGTATCCTCGTCATTACGGAAGATAGTTCGTTGTTGAGATTTTGTTTCTCCAATGGATGATAGCCTTTTCATTATGGAAGGTAGTTCAGTTTTGAGATTTTGTTACTCCAATGGATGGTAGCCTTGTTATTATGAAAGGTAGTTCATTGTTGATATTTTGTTACTCCAATGGATGGTAGCCTTGTCATTATGGAAGGTAGTTTGTTGTTGAGATTTTGTTACTCCAATGGATGGTAGCCTTGTCATTATGGAAGGTAGTTTGTTGTTTAGATTTTGCTACTCCAATGGATGGTAGCCTTGTCATTATGGAAGGTAGTTCGTTGTTGAGATTTTGTTACTCCAATGGATGGTAGCCTTGTTTTTGTGGAAGGTAGTTTGTTGTTTAGATTTTTTTACTCCAATGGATGGGTGCCTTGTCATTGTGGATGGTAGTTCGTTGTTGAGATTTTGTTACTCCAATTGATGGAAGCCTTGTCATTATGGAAGGTAGTTCGGTTTTTAGATTTTGTTACTCCAATGGATGATAGCCTTGTCATTATGGAATGTAGTTCATTGTTGAGATTTTGTTACTCAAATGGATGGCAGCCTTGTCATTATGGAAGGTAGTTCTTTGTTGCGATTTTTTTAATCCAATGCATGGTAGACTTTTCATTATGGAAGGTAGTTCGTTGTTTAAATTCTGTTACTTTAATTGATGGTATCCTTGTCATTACGGAAGGTAGTTCATTGTTGAGATTTTGTTTCTCCATTGGATGATAGCCTTATCATTATGGAAGGTAGTTCAATGTTGAGATTTTGTTACTCCAATGGCTGGTAGCCTTGTCATTATGCAAGGTAGTTCATTGTTGAGATTTTGTTACTCCAATCGATGGTAGCCTTGTCAATATAGAAGGTAGTTTGTTGTTGAGATTTTGTTACTCCAACGGATGGTAGCCTTGTCATTATGGAAGGTAGTTCGGTTTTGAGATTTTGTTACTTTAATGGATGGTAGCCTTGCCATTATGGATGGTAGTTCATTGTTGAGATTTTGTTACTCTAATTGATGGTATCCTTGTTATTACGGAAGGTAGTTCATTGTTGAAATTTTGTTTCTCCAATGGACGATAGCCTTGGCATTATGGTAGGTAGTTCATTTTTGAGATTTTGTTACTCCAATTGATGGTATCCTTGTCATTAGGGAAGGTAGTTAATTGTTGAGATTATGTTTCTCCAATGGATGATAGCCTTGTCATTATAGAATGTTGTTCATTGTTGAGATTTTGTTACTCCAATGGCAGGTAGCCTTGTCATTATTGAAGGTAGATCATTTTTGAGATTTTGTTACTCAAATGGATGGTATCCTTGTCATTCCGGAAGGTAGTTTATTGTTGAGATTTTGTTTCTCCAATGGATGATAGCCTTGTCATTATGGAAGGTTGTTCATTGTTGAGATTTTGTTACTCCAATGGCAGGTAGCCTTGTCATTATGGAAGGTAGTTCATTGTTGAGATTTTGTTACTCTAATAGATGGTATCCTTGTCATTACGAAAGGTAGTTCATTGTTGAGATTTTGTTTCTCCAATGGATGATAGCCTTGGCATTATGGTAGGTAGTTCATTTTTGAGATTTTGTTACTCCAATGGATGGTAGCCTTGTTATTATGGATTTTAGTTCATTGTTGAGATTTTTTTACTCCAATGGATGGTAGCCTTGTCATTATGGAAGGTAGTTCTTTGTTGAGATTTTTTTACTCCAATGGATGGTAGCCTTTTCATTATGCAAGGTAGTTCGTTGTTTAGAATTTATTACTCTAATTGATGGTATCCTTGTCATCATGGAAGGTAGTTCATTGTTGAGATTTTGTTTCTCCAATGGATGATAGCCTTCTCATTATGGAAGGTAGTTCATTATTTAGATTTTGTTACTCCAGTGGGTGGTAGCCTTGTCATTATGGAAGGTAGTTCGGTTTTGAGATTTTGTTACTTTAATGGATGGTAGCCTTGTCATTATGGAAGGTAGTTTGATGTTGATATTTTGTTACTCTAATTGATGGTATCCTTGTCATTACGGAAGGTAGTTCATTGTTGAGATTTTGTTTCTCCAATGGATGATAGCCTTGTCATTATGGAAGGTATTTCAGTTTTGAGGTTTTGTTACTCCAATGGATGGTAGCCTTGTTATTATGAAAGGTAGTTCATTGTTGAGATTTTGTTACTCTAATGGATGGTAGCCTTGTCATTATGGAAGGAAGTTTGTTGTTGAGATTTTGTTACTCCAATGGATGGTAGCCTTGTCATTATGGAAGGTAGTTCGTTGTTGAGATTTTGTTACTCCAATGGATGATTGCCTTGTCATTATGGAAGGTAGTTCATTATTGTTATTTTGTTACTCCAATGGCTGGTAGCTTTGTCATTATGGAAGGTAGTTTATTGTTGAGATTTTGTTACTCCAATGGATTGTAGCCTTGTCATTATGGAAGGTAGTTCGTTGTTGAGATTTTGTTACTCCAATGTTTGGTAGCCTTTACATTATGGAAGGTAGTTCAATTTTGATATTTTGTTACTTTATTGGATGGTAGCCTTGGCATTATGGAAGGTAGTTTGTTGTTTAGATTTTGTTACTCCAATTGATGGTATCCTTGTCATTATGGAAGGTAGTTCGTTGTTGAGATTTTGTTACACCAATGGATGGTAGCCTTGTTATTATGGAAGGTAGTTCGTTGTTGAGATTTTGTTACTCCAATGGATGGGTGCCTTGTCATTATGGAAGGTAGTTTGTTGTTGAGATTTTGTTACTCCAATGGATAGTGACCTTGTCATTATGGAAGGTAGTTTGTTGTTTAGATTTTGTTTCTCCAATGGATGGTAGCCTTGTCATTATGGAAGGTAGTTCGTTGGTGAGATTTTCTTACTCCAATGGATGGTAGCCTTGTTATTATGGAAGGTAGTTTGTTGTTGAGATTTTTTTACTCCAATGGATGGGTGCCTTGTCATTACGGAAGGTAGTTCTTTGTTGAGATTTTGTTACTCCAATTGATGGAAGCCTTGTCATTATGGAAGGTAGTTCGGTTTTTAGATTTTGTTACTTCAATGGATGGTAGCCTTGTTATTATGGAAGGTAGTTTGTTGTTCAGATTTTTTTACTCTAATTGATGGTATCCTTGTCATTACGGAAGGTAGTTCATTGTTGAGATTTTGTTTCTCCAATGGATGATAGCCTTGTCATTGTGGAAGGTAATTCATTGTTGAGATTTTGTTACTCGAATGGATGGTAGCCTTGTCATTATGGAAGGTAGTTCTTTGTTGCGATTTTTTTACTCCAATGCATGGTAGACTATTCATTATGGAAGGTAGTTCGTTGTTGAGATTTTGTTACTTTAATTGATGGTATCCTTGTCATTACGGAAGGTAGTTCATTGTTGAGATTTTGTTACTCCAATGGCTGGTAGCCTTGTCATTATGCAAGGTAGTTCATTGTTGTGATTTTGTTACTCCAATGGGTGGTAGCCTTGTCATTATGGAAGGTAGTTCGGTTTTGAGATTTTGTTACTTTAATGGATGGTAGCCTTGTCATTAGGGAAGGTAGTTTGTTGTTGATATTTTGTTACTCCAATGGATGGTAGCCTTGTCATTATGGAAGGTACTTCGTTGTTGAGATTTTGTTACTCCAATGGATGATTGACTTGTCATTATGGAAGGTAGTTCATTATTGTTATTTTGTTACTCCAATGGCTGGTAGCCTTGTCATTATGGAAGGTAGTTTATTGTTGAGATTTTGTTACTCCAATGGATTTTAGCCTTGTCATTATGGAAGGTTGTTCATTGTTGAGATTTTGTTACTCCAATGGCAGGTAGCCTTGTCATTATGGAAGGTAGTTCGTTGTTGAGATTTTGTTACTCTAATTGATGGTATCCTTGTCATTACGGAAGGTAGTTCATTGTTGAGATTTTGTTTCTCCAATGGATGATAGCCTTGGCATTATGGTAGGTAGTTCATTTTTGAAATTTTGTTACTCCAATGGATGGTAGCCTTGTTATTTTGGATTTTAGTTCATTGTTGATATTTTTTTACTCCAATGGATGGTAGCCTTGTCATTAAGGAAGGTAGTTCTTTGTTGTGATGTTTTTACTCCAATGTATGGTATCCTTTTCATTATGGAAGGTAGTTTGTTGTTTAGATTTTGTTACTCTAATTGATGGTATCCTTCTCATTATAGAAGGTAGTTCATTGTTGACATTTTGTTTCTCCAATGGATGATAGCCTTGTCATTATAGAAGGTAGTTCATTATTGAGATTTTGTTACTCTAGTGGGTGGTAGCCTTGTCATTATGGAAGGTAGTTCGGTTTTGAGATTTTGTTACTTTAATGGATGGTAGCCTTGTCATTAGGGAAGGTAGTTTGTTGTTGAGATTTTGTTACTCCAATGGATAGTAGCCTTTTCATTATGGATGGTAGTTTGTTGTTGAGATTTTATTACTCTAATTGATGGTATTCTCTTCATTACGGAAGGTAGTTCATTATTGAGATTTTGTTTCTCCAATGGATGATAGCCTTGTCATTATGGAAGGTAGTTCAGTTTTGAGATTTTGTTACTCCAATGGTTGGTAGCCTTGTTATTATGAAAGGTAGTTCATTGTTGAGATTTTGTTACTCCAATGGATGGTAGCCTTGTCATTATGGAAGGTAGTTTGTTGTTATGATTTTTTTACTCCAATGGATGGTAGCCTTGTCATTAGGAAAGGTAGTTTGTTGTTTAGATTTTGTTACTCTAATGGATGGTAGCCTTGTCATTATGGAAGGTAGTTCGTTGTTGAGATTTTGTTACTCCAATGGATGGTAGCCTTGTTATTATGGAAGGTAGTTCGTTGTTTAGATTTTTTTACTCCAATCGATGGGTGCCTTGTCATTGTGGAAGGTAGTTCGTTGTTGACATTTTGTTACTCCAATTGATGGAAGCCTTGTCATTATGGAAGGTAGTTCGGTTTTTAGATTTTGTTAATCCAATGGATGATAGCCTTGTCATTATGGAAAGTAGTTCATTGTTGAGATTTTGTTACTCAAATGGATGGTAGCCTTGTCATTATGGAAGGTAGTTCTTTGTTGCGATTTTTTAATCCAATGCATGGTAGACTTTTCATTATGGAAGGTAGTTCGTTGTTTAAATTTTGTTACTTTAATTGATGGTATCCTTGTCATTACGGAAGGTAGTTCATTGTTGAGATTTTGTTTCTCCATTGGATGATAGCCTTATCATTATGGAAGGTAGTTCAATGTTGAGATTTTGTTACTCCAATGGCTGGTAGCCTTGTCATTATGCAAGGTAGTTCATTGTTGATATTTTGTTACTCCAATCGATGGTAGCCTTGTCAATATAGAAGGTAGTTCGTTGTTGAGATTTTGTTACTCCAATGGATGGTAGCCTTGTCATTATGGAAGGTAGTTCGATTTTGAGATTTTGTTTCTTTAATGGATGGTAGCCTTGTCATTATGGATGGTAGTTCATTGTTGAGATTTTGTTACTCTAATTGATGGTATCCTTGTCATTACGGAAGGTAGTTCATTGTTGAAATTTTGTTTCTCCAATGGACGATAGCCTTGGCATTATGGTAGGTAGTTCATTTTTGAGATTTTGTTACTCCAATTGATGGTATCCTTGTCATTAGGGAAGGTAGTTAATTGTTGAGATTATGTTTCTCCAATGGATGATAGCCTTGTCATTATAGAATGTTGTTCATTGTTGAGATTTTGTTACTCCAATGGCAGGTAGCCTTGTCATTATGGAAGGTAGATCATTTTTGAGATTTTGTTACTCCAATGGATGGTATCCTTGTCATTACGAAAGGTAGTTTATTGTTGAGATTTTGTTTCTCCAATGGATGATAGCCTTGTCATTATGGAAGGTTGTTCATTGTTGAGATTTTGTTACTCCAATGGCAGGTAGCCTTGTCATTATGGAAGGTAGTTCATTGTTGAGATTTTGTTACTCTAATAGATGGTATCCTTGTCATTACGAAAGGTAGTTCATTGTTGAGATTTTGTTTCTCCAATGGATGATAGCCTTGGCATTATGGTAGGTAGTTCATTTTTGAGATTTTGTTACTCCAATGGGTGGTAGCCTTGTTATTATGGATTTTAGTTCATTGTTGAGATTTTTTTACTCCAATGGATGGTAGCCTTGTCATTATGGAAGGTAGTTCTTTGTTGAGATTTTGTTACTCCAATGGATGGTAGCCTTGTTATTATGGAAGGTAGTTCGTTGTTGAGATTTTGTTACTCCAATGGATGGGTGCCTTGTCATTATGGAAGGTAGTTTGTTGTTGAGATTTTGTTACTCCAATGGATGGTGACCTTGTCATTATGGAAGGTAGTTTGTTGTTTAGATTTTGTTACTCCAATGGATGGTAGCCTTGTCATTATGGAAGGTAGTTCGTTGGTGAGATTTTGTTACTCCAATGGATGGTAGCCTTGTTATTATGGAAGGTAGTTTGTTGTTGAGATTTTTTTACTCCAATGGATGGGTGCCTTTTCATTATGGAAGGTAGTTCTTTGTTGAGATTTTGTTACTCCAATTGATGGAAGCCTTGTCATTATGGAAGGTAGTTCGGTTTTTAGATTTTGTTACTTTAATGGATGGTAGCCTTGTCATTATGGAAGGTAGTTTTTTGTTGATATTTTGTTACTCCAATGGATGGTACCCTTGTTATTATGGAAGGTAGTTTGTTGTTCAGATTTTTTTACTCTAATTGATGGTATCCTTGTCATTACGGAAGGTAGTTCATTGTTGAGATTTTGTTTCTCCAATGGATGATAGCCTTGTCATTATGGAAGGTAATTCATTGTTGAGATTTTGTTACTCAAATGGATGGTAGCCTTGTCATTATGGAAGGTAGTTCTTTGTTGCGATTTTTTTACTCCAATGCATGGTAGACTATTCATTATGGAAGGTAGTTAGTTGTTGAGATTTTGTTACTTTAATTGATGGTATCCTTGTCATTACGGAAGGTAGTTCATTGTTGAGATTTTGTTACTCCAATGGCTGGTAGACTTGTCATTATGCAAGGTAGTTCATTGTTGTGATTTTGTTACTCCAATGGATGGTAGCCTTGTCATTATGGAAGGTAGTTTGTTGTTGATATTTTTTTACTCCAATGGATGGGTGCCTTGTCATTATGGAAGGTAGTTCGGTTTTGAGATTTTGTTACTCCACTTGATGGTTGCCTTGTCGTTATTGAAGGTAGTTCGGTTTTTAGATTTTGTTACTTTAATGGATGGTACCCTTGTCATTATGGAAGGTAGTTTTTTGTTGATATTTTGTTACTCCAATGGATGGTACCCTTGTTATTATGGAAGGTAGTTTGTTAATCATATTTTTTTACTCTAATTGATGGTATCCTTGTCATTACGGAAGGTAGTTCATTGTTGAGATTTTGTTTCTCCAATGGATGATAGCCTTGTCATTATGGAAGGTAATTCATTGTTGAGATTTTGTTACTCAAATGGATGGTAGCCTTGTCATTATGGAAGGTAGTTCTTTGTTGCGATTTTTTTACTCCAATGCATGGTAGACTATTCATTATGGAAGGTAGTTAGTTGTTGAGATTTTGTTACTTTAATTGATGGTATCCTTGTCATTACGGAAGGTAGTTCATTGTTGAGATTTTGTTACTCCAATGGCTGGTAGACTTGTCATTATGCAAGGTAGTTCATTGTTGTGATTTTGTTACTCCAATGGATGGTAGCCTTGTCATTATGGAAGGTAGTTCGTTGTTGAGATTTTGTTACTCCAATGGATGGTAGCCTTGTCATTATGGAAGGTAGTTCGGTTTTGAGATTTTGTTACTTTAATGGATGGTAGCCTTGCCATTATGGAAGGTAGTTTATTGTTGAGATTTTGTTACTCCAATGGATGGTAGCATTGTCATTATGGATGGTAGTTTGTTGTTGAGATTTTGTTAATCTAATTGATGGTATCCTTGTCATTACGGAAGGTAGTTCATTGTTGAGATTTTGTTTCTCCAATGGACGATAGCCTTGGCATTATGGTAGGTAGTTCATTTTTGAGATTTTGTTACTCCAATTGATGGTATCCTTGTCATTAGGGAAGGTAGTTAATTGTTGAGATTATGTTTCTCCAATGGGTGGTAGCCTTGTCATTATGGAAGGTAGTTCGTTGTTGAGATTTTGTTACTCCAATGGATGATTGCCTTGTCATTATGGAAGGTAGTTCATTATTGTTATTTTGTTACTCCAATGGCTGGTAGCCTTGTAATTATGGAAGGTAGTTTATTGTTGAGATTTTGTTACTCCAATGGATTGTAGCCTTGTCATTATGGAAGGTAGTTCGTTGTTGAGATTTTGTTACTCTAATGTTTGGTAGCCTTTACATTATGGAAGGTAGTTCAATTTTGATATTTTGTTACTTTATTGGATGGTAGCCTTGGCATTATGGAATGTAGTTTGTTGTTTAGATTTTGTTACTCCAATTGATGGTATCCTTGTCATTATGGAAGGTAGTTCGTTGTTGAGATTTTGTTACTCCAATGGATGGTAGCCTTGTTATTATGGAAGGTAGTTCGTTGTTGAGATTTTGTTACTCCAATGGATGGGTGCCTTGTCATTATGGAAGGTAGTTTGTTGTTGAGATTTTGTTACTCCAATGGATGGTGACCTTGTCATTATGGAAGGTAGTTTGTTGTTTAGATTTTGTTACTCCAATGGATGGTAGCCTTGTCATTATGGAAGGTAGTTCGTTGGTGAGATTTTGTTACTCCAATGGATGGTAGCCTTGTTATTATGGAAGGTAGTTTGTTGTTGAGATTTTTTTACTCCAATGGATGGGTGCCTTGTCATTATGGAAGGTAGTTCTTTGTTGAGATTTTGTTACTCCAATTGATGGAAGCCTTGTCATTATGGAAGGTAGTTCGGTTTTTAGATTTTGTTACTTTAATGGATGGTAGCCTTGTCATTATGGAAGGTAGTTTTTTGTTGATATTTTGTTACTCCAATGGATGGTACCCTTGTTATTATGGAAGGTAGTTTGTTGTTCAGATTTTTTTACTCTAATTGATGGTATCCTTGTCATTACGGAAGGTAGTTCATTGTTGAGATTTTGTTTCTCCAATGGATGATAGCCTTGTCATTATGGAAGGTAATTCATTGTTGAGATTTTGTTACTCAAATGGATGGTAGCCTTGTCATTATGGAAGGTAGTTCTTTGTTGCGATTTTTTTACTCCAATGCATGGTAGACTATTCATTATGGAAGGTAGTTAGTTGTTGAGATTTTGTTACTTTAATTGATGGTATCCTTGTCATTACGGAAGGTAGTTCATTGTTGAGATTTTGTTACTCCAATGGCTGGTAGACTTGTCATTATGCAAGGTAGTTCATTGTTGTGATTTTGTTACTCCAATGGATGGTAGCCTTGTCATTATGGAAGGTAGTTCGTTGTTGAGATTTTGTTACTCCAATGGATGGTAGCCTTGTCATTATGGAAGGTAGTTCGGTTTTGAGATTTTGTTACTTTAATGGATGGTAGCCTTGCCGTTATGGAAGGTAGTTTATTGTTGAGATTTTGTTACTCCAATGGATGGTAGCATTGTCATTATGGATGGTAGTTTGTTGTTGAGATTTTGTTAATCTAATTGATGGTATCCTTGTCATTACGGAAGGTAGTTCATTGTTGAGATTTTGTTTCTCCAATGGACGATAGCCTTGGCATTATGGTAGGTAGTTCATTTTTGAGATTTTGTTACTCCAATTGATGGTATCCTTGTCATTAGGGAAGGTAGTTAATTGTTGATATTATGTTTCTCCAATGGGTGGTAGCCTTGTCATTATGGAAGGTAGTTCGTTGTTGAGATTTTGTTACTCCAATGGATGATTGCCTTGTCATTATGGAAGGTAGTTCATTATTGTTATTTTGTTACTCCAATGGCTGGTAGCCTTGTAATTATGGAAGGTAGTTTATTGTTGAGATTTTGTTACTCCAATGGATTGTAGCCTTGTCATTATGGAAGGTAGTTCGTTGTTGAGATTTTGTTACTCTAATGTTTGGTAGCCTTTACATTATGGAAGGTAGTTCAATTTTGATATTTTGTTACTTTATTGGATGGTAGCCTTGGCATTATGGAAGGTAGTTTGTTGTTTAGATTTTGTTACTCCAATTGATGGTATCCTTGTCATTATGGAAGGTAGTTCGTTGTTGAGATTTTGTTACTCCAATGGATGGTAGCCTTGTTATTATGGAAGGTAGTTCGTTGTTGAGATTTTGTTACTCCAATGGATGGGTGCCTTGTCATTATGGAAGGTAGTTTGTTGTTGAGATTTTGTTACTCCAATGGATGGTGACCTTGTCATTATGGAAGGTAGTTTGTTGTTTAGATTTTGTTACTCCAATGGATGGTAGCCTTGTCATTATGGAAGGTAGTTCGTTGGTGAGATTTTGTTACTCCAATGGATGGTAGCCTTGTTATTATGGAAGGTAGTTTGTTGTTGAGATTTTTTTACTCCAATGGATGGGTGCCTTGTCATTATGGAAGGTAGTTTTTTGTTGAGATTTTGTTACTCCAATTGATGGAAGCCTTGTCATTATGGAAGGTAGTTCGGTTTTTAGATTTTGTTACTTTAATGGATGGTAGCCTTGTCATTATGGAAGGTAGTTTTTTGTTGATATTTTGTTACTCCAATGGATGGTACCCTTGTTATTATGGAAGGTAGTTTGTTGTTCAGATTTTTTTACTCTAATTGATGGTATCCTTGTCATTACGGAAGGTAGTTCATTGTTGAGATTTTGTTTCTCCAATGGATGATAGCCTTGTCTTTATGGAAGGTAATTCATTGTTGAGATTTTGTTACTCAAATGGATGGTAGCCTTGTCATTATGGAAGGTAGTTCTTTGTTGCGATTTTTTTACTCCAATGCATGGTAGACTATTCATTATGGAAGGTAGTTAGTTGTTGAGATTTTGTTACTTTAATTGATGGTATCCTTGTCATTACGGAAGGTAGTTCATTGTTGAGATTTTGTTACTCCAATGGCTGGTAGACTTGTCATTATGCAAGGTAGTTCATTGTTGTGATTTTGTTACTCCAATGGATGGTAGCCTTGTCATTATGGAAGGTAGTTCGTTGTTGAGATTTTGTTACTCCAATGGATGGTAGCCTTGTCATTATGGAAGGTAGTTCGGTTTTGAGATTTTGTTACTTTAATGGATGGTAGCCTTGCCGTTATGGAAGGTAGTTTATTGTTGAGATTTTGTTACTCCAATGGATGGTAGCATTGTCATTATGGATGGTAGTTTGTTGTTGAGATTTTGTTAATCTAATTGATGGTATCCTTGTCATTACGGAAGGTAGTTCATTGTTGAGATTTTGTTTCTCCAATGGACGATAGCCTTGGCATTATGGTAGGTAGTTCATTTTTGAGATTTTGTTACTCCAATTGATGGTATCCTTGTCATTAGGGAAGGTAGTTAATTGTTGAGATTATGTTTCTCCAATGGGTGGTAGCCTTGTCATTATGGAAGGTAGTTCGTTGTTTAGATTTTGTTACTCCAATGGATGATTGCCTTGTCATTATGGAAGGTAGTTCATTATTGTTATTTTGTTACTCCAATGGCTGGTAGCCTTGTAATTATGGAAGGTAGTTTATTGTTGAGATTTTGTTACTCCAATGGATTGTAGCCTTGTCATTATGGAAGGTAGTTCGTTGTTGAGATTTTGTTACTCTAATGTTTGGTAGCCTTTACATTATGGAAGGTAGTTCAATTTTGATATTTTGTTACTTTATTGGATGGTAGCCTTGGCATTATGGAAGGTAGTTTGTTGTTTAGATTTTGTTACTCCAATTGATGGTATCCTTGTCATTATGGAAGGTAGTTCGTTGTTGAGATTTTGTTACTCCAATGGATGGTAGCCTTGTTATTATGGAAGGTAGTTCGTTGTTGAGATTTTGTTACTCCAATGGATGGGTGCCTTGTCATTATGGAAGGTAGTTTGTTGTTGAGATTTTGTTACTCCAATGGATGGTGACCTTGTCATTATGGAAGGTAGTTTGTTGTTTAGATTTTGTTACTCCAATGGATGGTAGCCTTGTCATTATGGAAGGTAGTTCGTTGGTGAGATTTTGTTACTCCAATGGATGGTAGCCTTGTTATTATGGAAGGTAGTTTGTTGTTGAGATTTTTTTACTCCAATGGATGGGTGCCTTGTCATTATGGAAGGTAGTTCTTTGTTGAGATTTTGTTACTCCAATTGATGGAAGCCTTGTCATTATGGAAGGTAGTTCGGTTTTTAGATTTTGTTACTTTAATGGATGGTAGCCTTGTCATTATGGAAGGTAGTTTTTTGTTGATATTTTGTTACTCCAATGGATGGTACCCTTGTTATTATGGAAGGTAGTTTGTTGTTCAGATTTTTTTACTCTAATTGTTGGTATCCTTGTCATTACGGAAGGTAGTTCATTGTTGAGATTTTGTTTCTCCAATGGATGATAGCCTTGTCATTATGGAAGGTAATTCATTGTTGAGATTTTGTTACTCAAATGGATGGTAGCCTTGTCATTATGGAAGGTAGTTCTTTGTTGCGATTTTTTTACTCCAATGCATGGTAGACTATTCATTATGGAAGGTAGTTAGTTGTTGAGATTTTGTTACTTTAATTGATGGTATCCTTGTCATTACGGAAGGTAGTTCATTGTTGAGATTTTGTTACTCCAATGGCTGGTAGCCTTGTCATTATGCAAGGTAGTTCATTGTTGTGATTTTGTTACTCCAATGGATGGTAGCCTTGTCATTATGGAAGGTAGTTCGTTGTTGAGATTTTGTTACTCCAATGGATGGTAGCCTTGTCATTATGGAAGGTAGTTCGGTTTTGAGATTTTGTTACTTTAATGGATGGTAGCCTTGCCATTATGGAAGGTAGTTTATTGTTGAGATTTTGTTACTCCAATGGATGGTATCCTTGTCATTATGGATGGTAGTTCATTGTTGAGATTTTGTTAATCTAATTGATGGTATCCTTGTCATTACGGAAGGTAGTTCATTGTTGAGATTTTGTTTCTCCAATGGACGATAGCCTTGGCATTATGGTAGGTAGTTCATTTTTGAGATTTTGTTACTCCAATTGATGGTATCCTTGTCATTAGGGAAGGTAGTTAATTGTTGAGATTATGTTTCTCCAATGGGTGGTAGCCTTGTCATTATGGAAGGTAGTTCGTTGTTGAGATTTTGTTACTCCAATGGATGATTGCCTTGTCATTATGGAAGGTAGTTCATTATTGTTATTTTGTTACTCCAATGGCTGGTAGCCTTGTAATTATGGAAGGTAGTTTATTGTTGAGATTTTGTTACTCCAATGGATTGTAGCATTGTCATTATGGAAGGTAGTTCGTTGTTGAGATTTTGTTACTCTAATGTTTGGTAGCCTTTACATTATGGAAGGTAGTTCAATTTTGATATTTTGTTACTTTATTGGATGGTAGCCTTGGCATTATGGAAGGTAGTTTGTTGTTTAGATTTTGTTACTCCAATTGATGGTATCCTTGTCATTATGGAAGGTAGTTCGTTGTTGAGATTTTGTTACTCCAATGGATGGTAGCCTTGTTATTATGGAAGGTAGTTCGTTGTTGAGATTTTGTTACTCCAATGGATGGGTGCCTTGTCATTATGGAAGGTAGTTTGTTGTTGAGATTTTGTTACTCCAATGGATGGTGACCTTGTCATTATGGAAGGTAGTTTGTTGTTTAGATTTTGTTACTCCAATGGATGGTAGCCTTGTCATTATGGAAGGTAGTTCGTTGGTGAGATTTTGTTACTCCAATGGATGGTAGCCTTGTTATTATGGAAGGTAGTTTGTTGTTGAGATTTTTTTACTCCAATGGATGGGTGCCTTGTCATTATGGAAGGTAGTTCTTTGTTGAGATTTTGTTACTCCAATTGATGGAAGCCTTGTCATTATGGAAGGTAGTTCGGTTTTTAGATTTTGTTACTTTAATGGATGGTAGCCTTGTCATTATGGAAGGTAGTTTTTTGTTGATATTTTGTTACTCCAATGGATGGTACCCTTGTTATTATGGAAGGTAGTTTGTTGTTCAGATTTTTTTACTCTAATTGATGGTATCCTTGTCATTACGGAAGGTAGTTCATTGTTGAGATTTTGTTTCTCCAATGGATGATAGCCCTGTCATTATGGAAGGTAATTCATTGTTGAGATTTTGTTACTCAAATGGATGGTAGCCTTGTCATTATGGAAGGTAGTTCTTTGTTGCGATTTTTTTACTCCAATGCATGGTAGACTATTCATTATGGAAGGTAGTTAGTTGTTGAGATTTTGTTACTTTAATTGATGGTATCCTTGTCATTACGGAAGGTAGTTCATTGTTGAGATTTTGTTACTCCAATGGCTGGTAGCCTTGTCATTATGCAAGGTAGTTCATTGTTGTGATTTTGTTACTCCAATGGATGGTAGCCTTGTCATTATGGAAGGTAGTTTGTTGTTGAGATTTTGTTACTCCAATGGATGGTAGCCTTGTCATTATGGAAGGTAGTTCGGTTTTGAGATTTTGTTACTTTAATGGATGGTAGCCTTGCCATTATGGAAGGTAGTTTATTGTTGAGATTTTGTTAATCTAATTGATGGTATCCTTGTCATTACGGAAGGTAGTTCATTGTTGAGATTTTGTTTCTCCAATGGATGATAGCCTTGGCATTATGGTAGGTAGTTCATTTTTGAGATTTTGTTACTCCAATGGATGGTAGCCTTGTCATTATGGATTTTAGTTCATTGTTGAGATTTTTTTACTCCAATGGATGGTAGCCTTGTCATTATGGAAGGTAGTTCTTTGTTGAGATTTTTTTACTCCAATGGATGGTAGCCTTTTCATTATGCAAGGTAGTTCGTTTTTTAGATTTTGTTACACTAATTGATGGTATCCATGTCATCACGGAAGGTAGTTCATTGTTGAGATTTTGTTTCTCCAATGGATGATAGCCTTCTCATTATGGAAGGTAGTTCATTATTTAGATTCTGTTACTCCAATGGATGGTAGCCTTGTCATTATGGAAGGTAGTTCGGTTTTGAGATTTTGTTACTTTAATGGATGGTAGCCTTGCCATTATGGAAGGTAGTTTATTGTTGAGATTTTGTTACTCCAATGGATGATAGCATTGTCATTATGGATGGTAGTTTGTTGTTGAGATTTTGTTAATCTAATTGATGGTATCCTTGTCATTACGGAAGGTAGTTCATTATTGAGATTTTGATTCTCCAATGGACGATAGCCTTGGCATTATGGTAGGTAGTTCATTTTTGAGATTTTGTTACTCCAATTGATGGTATCCTTGTCATTAGGGAAGGTAGTTAATTGTTGAGATTATGTTTCTCCAATGGATTATAGCCTTGTCATTATGGAATGTTGTTCATTGTTGAGATTTTGTTACTCCAATGGCAGGTAGCCTTGTCTTTATGGAAGGTAGTTCGTTGTTGAGATTTTGTTAATCTAATTGATGGTATCCTTGTCATTACGGAAGGTAGTTCATTGTTGAGATTTTGTTTCTCCAATGGATGATAGCCTTGGCATTATGGTAGGTAGCTCATTTTTGAGATTTTGTTACTCCAATGGATGGTAGCCTTGTCATTATGGATTTTAGTTCATTGTTGAGATTTTTTTACTGCAATGGATGGTAGCCTTGTCATTATGGAAGGTAGTTCTTTGTTGAGATTTTTTTACTCCAATGGATGGTAGCCTTTTCATTATGCAAGGTAGTTCGTTTTTTAGATTTTGTTACACTAATTGATGGTATCCTTGTCATCACGGAAGGTAGTTCATTGTTGAGATTTTGTTTCTCCAATGGATGATAGCCTTCTCATTATGGAAGGTAGTTCATTATTTAGATTTTGTTACTCCAGTGGGTGGTAGCCTTGTCATTATGGAAGGTAGTTCGGTTTTGAGATTTTGTTACTTTAATGGATGGTAGCCTTGTCCTTATGGAAGGTAGTTTGTTGTTGATATTTTGTTACTCCAATGGATGCTAGCCTTTTCATTATGGATGGTAGTTCGTTGTTGAGATTTTGTTACTCTAATTGATGGTATCCTTGTCATTACGGAAGGTAGTTCATTGTTGAGATTTTGTTTCTCCAATGGATGATAGCCTTGTCATTATGGAAGGTATTTCAGTTTTGAGGTTTTGTTACTCCAATGGATGGTAGCCTTGTTATTATGAAAGGTAGTTCATTGTTGATATTTTGGTAATCCAATGGATGGTAGCCTTGTCATTATGGAAGGAAGTTTGTTGTTGAGATTTTGTTACTCCAATGGGTGGTAGCCTTGTCATTATGGAAGGTAGTTCGTTGTTGAGATTTTGTTACTCCAATGGATGATTGCCTTGTCATTATGGAAGGTAGTTCATTATTGTTATTTTGTTACTCCAATGGCTGGTAGCCTTGTCATTATGGAAGGTAGTTTATTGTTGAGATTTTGTTACTCCAATGGATTGTAGCCTTGTCATTATGGAAGGTAGTTCGTTGTTGAGATTTTGTTACTCCAATGTTTGGTAGCCTTTACATTATGGAAGGTAGTTCAATTTTGATATGTTGTTACGTTATTGGATGGTAGCCTTGGCATTATGGAAGGTAGTTTGTTGTTTAGATTTTGTTACTCCAATTGATGGTATCCTTGTCATTATGGAAGGTAGTTCGTTGTTGAGATTTTGTTACTCCAATGGATGGTAGCCTTGTTATTATGGAAGGTAGTTCGTTGTTGAGATTTTGTTACTCCAATGGATGGGTGCCTTGTCATTATGGAAGGTAGTTTGTCGTTGAGATTTTGTTACTCCAATGGATGGTGACCTTGTCATTATGGAAGGTAGTTTGTTGTTTAGATTTTGTTACTCCAATGGATGGTAGCCTTGTCATTATGGAAGGTAGTTTGTTGGTGAGATTTTGTTACTCCAATGGATGGTAGCCTTGTTATTATGGAAGGTAGTTTGTTGTTGAGATTTTTTTACTCCAATGGATGGGTGCCTTGTCATTATGGAAGGTAGTTCTTTGTTGAGATTTTGTTACTCCAATTGATGGAAGCCTTGTCATTATGGAAGGTAGTTCGGTTTTTAGATTTTGTTACTTTAATGGATGGTATCCTTGTCAATATGGAAGGTAGTTTTTTGTTGATATTTTGTTACTCCAATGGATGGTACCCTTGTTATTATGGAAGGTAGTTTGTTGTTCAGATTTTTTTACTCTAATTGATGGTATCCTTGTCATTACGGAAGGTAGTTCATTGTTGATATTTTGTTTCTCCAATGGATGATAGCCTTGTCATTATGGAAGGTAATTCATTGTTGAGATTTTGTTACTCAAATGGATGGTAGCCTTGTCATTATGGAAGGTAGTTATTTGTTGTGATTTTTTTACTCCAATGCATGGTAGACTATTCATTATGGAAGGTAGTTTGTTGTTGAGATTTTGTTACTTTAATTGATGGTATCCTTATCATTACGGAAGGTAGTTCATTGTTGAGATTTTGTTACTCCAATGGTTGGTAGCCTTGTCATTATGCAAGGTAGTTCATTGTTGTGATTTTGTTACTCCAATGGATGGTAGCCTTGTCATTATGGAAGGTAGTTCGTTGTTGAGATTTTGTTACTCCAATGGATGGTAGCCTTGTCATTATGGATGGTAGTTTGTTGTTGAGATTTTGTTAATCTAATTGATGGTATCCTTGTCATTACGGAAGGTAGTTCATTGTTGAGATTTTGTTTCTCCAATGGACGATAGCCTTGGCATTATGGTAGGTAGTTCATTTTTGAGATTTTATTACTCCAATTGATGGTATCCTTGTCATTGGGGAAGGTAGTTAATTGTTGAGATTATGTTTCTCCAATGGATGATAGCCTTGTCATTATGGAATGTTGTTCATTGTTGAGATTTTGTTACTCCAATGGCAGGTAGCCTTGTCTTTATGGAAGGTAGTTCTTTGTTGAGATTTTGTTAATCTAATTGATGGTATCCTTGTCATTACGGAAGGTAGTTCATTGTTGAGATTTTGTTTCTCCAATGGATGATAGCCTTGGCATTATGGTAGGTAGTTCATTTTTGAGATTTTGTTACTCCAATGGATGGTAGCCTTGTCATTATGGATTTTAGTTCATTGTTGAGATTTTTTTACTCCAATGGATGGTAGCCTTGTCATTATGGAAGGTAGTTCTTTGTTGAGATTTTTTTACTCCAATGGATGGTAGCCTTTTCATTATGCAAGGTAGTTCGTTTTTTAGATTTTGTTACTCTAATTGATGGTATCCTTGTCATCACGGAAGGTAGTTCATTGTTGAGATTTTGTTTCTCCAATGGATGATAGCCTTCTCATTATGGAAGGTAGTTCATTATTTAGATTTTGTTACTCCAGTGGGTGGTAGCCTTGTCATTATGGAAGGTAGTTCGGTTTTGAGATTTTGTTACTTTAATGGATGGTAGCCTTGTCATTATGGAAGGTAGTTTTTTGTTGATATTTTGTTACTCCAATGGATGGTACCCCTGTTATTATGGAAGGTAGTTTGTTGTTCAGATTTTTTTACTCTAATTGATGGTATCCTTGTCATTACGAAAGGTAGTTCATTGTTGAGATTTTGTTTCTCCAATGGATGATAGCCTTGTCATTATGCAAGGTAATTCATTGTTGAGATTTTGTTACTCAAATGGATGGTAGCCTTGTCATTATGGAAGGTAGTTCTTTGTTGCGATTTTTTTACTCCAATGCATGGTAGACTATTCATTATGGAAGGTAGTTCGTTGTTGAAATTTTGTTACTTTAATTGATGGTATCCTTGTCATTACGGAAGGTAGTTCATTGTTGAGATTTTGTTACTCCAATGGCTGGTAGCCTTGTCATTATGCAAGGTAGTTCATTGTTGTGATTTTGTTACTCCAATGGATGGTAGCCTTGTCATTATGGAAGGTAGTTCGTAGTTGAGATTTTGTTACTCCAATGGAAGGTAGCCTTGTCATTATGGAAGGTAGTTCGGTTTTTAGATTTTGTTACTTTAATGGATGGTAGCCTTGCCATTATGGAAGGTAGTTTATTGTTGAGATTTTGTTACTCCAATGGATGGTAGCATTGTCATTATGGATGGTAGTTTGTTGAGATTTTGTTAATCTAATTGATGGTATCCTTGTCATTACGGAAGGTAGTTCATTGTTGAGATTTTGTTTCTCCAATGAACGATAGCCTTGGCATTATGGTAGGTAGTTCATTTTTGAGATTTTGTTACTCCAATTGATGGTATCCTTGTCATTAGGGAACGTAGTTAATTGTTGAGATTATGTTTCTCCAATGGATGTTAGCCTTGTCATTATGGAATGTTGTTCATTGTTGAGATTTTGTTACTCCAATGGCAGGTAGCCTTGTCTTTATGGAAGGTAGTTCGTTGTTGAGATTTTGTTAATCTAATTGATGGTATCCTTGTCATTACGGAAGGTAGTTCATTGTTGAGATTTTGTTTCTCCAATGGATGATAGCCTTGGCATTATGGTAGGTAGTTCATTTTTGAGATTTTGTTACTCCAATGGATGGTAGCCTTGTCATTATGGATTTTAGTTCATTGTTGAGATATTTTTACTCCAATGGATGGTAGCCTTGTCATTATGGAAGGTAGTTCTTTGTTGAGATTTTTTTACTCCAATGGATGGTAGCCTTTTCATTATGCAAGGTAGTTAGTTTTTTAGATTTTGTTACTCTAATTGATGGTATGCTTGTCATCACGGAAGGTAGTTCATTGTTGAGATTTTGTTTCTCCAATGGATGATAGCCTTCTCATTATGGAAGGTAGTTCATTATTTAGATTTTGTTACTCCAGTGGGTGGTAGCCTTGTCATTATGGAAGGTAGTTCGGTTTTGAGATTTTGTTACTTTAATGGATGGTAGCCTTGTCATTATGGAAGGTAATTTTTTGTTGATATTTTGTTACTCCAATGGATGGTACCCTTGTTATTATGGAAGGTAGTTTGTTGTTCAGATTTTTTTACTCTAATTGATGGTATCCTTGACATTACGGAAGGTAGTTCATTGTTGAGATTTTGTTTCTCCAATGGATGATAGCCTTGTCATTATGCAAGGTAATTCATTGTTGAGATTTTGTTACTCAAATGGATGGTAGCCTTGTCATTATGGAAGGTAGTTCTTTGTTGCGATTTTTTTACTCCAATGCATGGTAGACTATTCATTATGGAAGGTAGTTCGTTGTTGACATTTTGTTACTTTAATTGATGATATCCTTGTCATTACGGAAGGTAGTTCATTGTTGAGATTTTGTTACTCCAATGGCTGGTAGCCTTGTCATTATGCAAGGTAGTTCATTGTTGTGATTTTGTTACTCCAATGGATGGTAGCTTTGTCATTATGGAAGGTAGTTCGTTGTTGAGATTTTGTTACTCCAATGGATGGTAGCCTTGTCATTATGGAAGGTAGTTCGGTTTTGAGATTTTGTTACTGTAATGGATGGTAGCCTTGCCATTATGGAAGTTAGTTTATTGTTGAGATTTTGTTACTCCAATGGATGGTAGCATTGTCATTATGGATGGTAGTTTGTTGTTGAGATTTTGTTACTCCAATGGATGGTGACCTTGTAATTATGGAAGGTAGTTTGTTATTTAGATTTTGTTACTCCAATGGATGGTAGCCTTGTCATTATAGAAGGTAGTTCGTTGGTGAGATTTTGTTACTCTAATGGATGGTAGCCTTGTTATTATGGAAGGTAGTTTGTTGTTGAGATTTTTTTACTCCAATGGATGGGTGCCTTGTCATTATGGAAGGTAGTTCTTTGTTGAGATTTTGTTACTCCAATTGATGGAAGCCTTCTCATTATGGAAGGTAGTTCGGTTTTTAGATTTTGTTACTTTAATGGATGGTAGCCTTGTCATTATGGAAGGTAGTTTTTTGTTGATATTTTGTTACTCCAATGGATGGTACCCTTGTTATTATGGAAGGTAGTTTGTTGTTCAAATTTTTTTACTCTAATTGATGGTATCCTTGTCATTACGGAAGGTAGTTCATTGTTGAGATTTTGTTTCTCCAATGGATGATAGCCTTGTCATTATGGAAGGTAATTCATTGTTGAGATTTTGTTACTCAAATGGATGGTAGCCTTGTCATTATGGAAGGTAGTTCTTTGTTGCGATTTTTTTACTCCAATGCATGGTAGACTATTCATTATGGAAGGTAGTTCGTTGTTGAGATTTTGTTACTTTAATTGATGGTATCCTTGTCATTACGGAAGGTAGTTCATTGTTGAGATTTTTTTACTCCAATGGCTGGTAGCCTTGTCATTATGCAAGGTAGTTCATTGTTGTGATTTTGTTACTCCAATGGATGGTAGCCTTGTCATTATGGAAGGTAGTTCGTTGTTGAGATTTTGTTACTCCAATGGATGGTAGCCTTGTCATTATGGAAGGTAGTTCGGTTTTGAGATTTTGTTAATTTAATGGATGGTAGCCTTGCCATTATGGAAGGTAGTTTATTGTTGAGATTTTGTTACTCTAATTGATGGTATCCTTGTCATTACGGAAGGTAGTTCATTGTTGAAATTTTGTTTCTCCAATGGACGATAGCCTTGGCATTATGGTAGGTAGTTCATTTTTGAGATTTTGTTACTCCAATTGATGGTATCCTTGTCATTAGGGAAGGTAGTTAATTGTTGAGATTATTTTTCTCCAATGGATGATAGCCTTGTCATTATAGAATGTTGTTCATTGTTGAGATTTTGTTACTCCAATGGCAGGTAGCCTTGTCATTATGGAAGGTAGATCATTTTTGAGATTTTGTTACTCCAATGGATGGTATCTTTGTCATTACGGAAGGTAGTTTATTGTTGGGATTTTGTTTCTCCAATGCATGATAGCCTTGTCATTATGGAGGGTTGTTCATTGTTGAGATTTTGTTACTCCAATGGCAGGTAGCCTTGTCATTATGGAAGGTAGTTCATTGTTGAGATTTTGTTACTCTAATAGATGGTATCCTTGTCATTACGAAAGGTAGTTCATTGTTGAGATTTTGTTTCTCCAATGGATGATAGCCTTGGCATTATGGTAGGTAGTTCATTTTTGAGATTTTGTTACTCCAATGGATGGTAGCCTTGTTATTATGGATTTTAGTTCATTGTTGAGATTTTTTTACTCCAATGGATGGTAGCCTTGTCATTATGGAAGGTAGTATTTTGTTGAGATTTTTTTACTCCAATGGATGGTAGCCTTTTCATTATGCAAGGTAGTTCGTTGTTTAGATTTTGTTACTCTAATTGATGGTATCCTTGTCATCACGGAAGGTAGTTCATTGTTGAGATTTTGTTTCTCCAATGGATGATAGCCTTCTCATTATGGAAGGTAGTTCATTATTTAGATTTTGTTACTCTAGTGGGTGGTAGCCTTGTCATTAAGGAAGGTAGTTCGGTTTTGAGATTTTGTTACTTTAATGGATGGTAGCCTTGTCCATATGGAAGGTAGTTTGTTATTGATATTTTGTTACTCCAATGGATGCTAGCCTTTTCATTATGGATGGTAGTTTGTTGTTGAGATTTTGTTACTCTAATTGATGGTATCCTTGTCATTACGGAAGGTAGTTCATTGTTGAGATTTTGTTTCTCCAATGGATGATAGCCTTGTCATTATGGAAGGTATTTCAGTTTTGAGGTTTTGTTACTCCAATGGATGGTAGCCTTGTTATTATGAAAGGTAGTTCATTGTTGAGATTTTGTTACTCCAATGGATGGTAGCCTTGTCATTATGGAAGGAAGTTTGTTGTTGAGATTTTGTTACTCCAATGGGTGGTAGCCTTGTCATTATAGAAGGTAGTTCGTTGTTGAGATTTTGTTATTTCAATGGATGATTGCCTTGTCATTATGGAAGGTAGTTCATTCTTGAGATTTTGATACTCCAATGGATGGTAGCCTTGTCATTATGGAAGGTAGTTTATTGTTGAGATTTTGTTACTCCAATGGATTGTAGCCTTGTCATTATGGAAGGTAGTTCGTTGTTGAGATTTTGTTACTCCAATGTTTGGTAGCCTTTACACTATGGAAGGTAGTTCAATTTTGACATTTTGTTACTTTATTGGATGGTAGCCTTGTCATTATGGAAGGTAGTTTGTTGTTTAGATTTTGTTACTCCAATTGATGGTATCCTTGTCACTATGGAAGGTAGTTCGTTGTTGAGATTTTGTTACTCCAATGGATGGTAGCCTTGTTATTATGGAAGGTAGTTCGTTGTTGAGATTTTGTTACTCGAATGGATGGGTGCCTTGTCATTATGGAAGGTAGTTTGTTGTTGAGATTTTGTTACTCCAATGGATGGTGACCTTGTAATTATGGAAGGTAGTTTGTTGTTTAGATTTTGTTACTCCAATGGATGGTAGCCTTGTCATTATGGAAGGTAGTTCGTTGGTGAGATTTTGTTACTCCAATTGATGGTATCCTTGTCATTAGGGAAGGTAGTTAATTGTTGAGATTATGTTTCTCCAATGGATGATAGCCTTGTCATTATAGAATGTTGTTCATTGTTGAGATTTTGTTACTCCAATGGCAGGTAGCCTTGTCATTATGGAAGGTAGATCATTTTTGAGATTTTGTTACTCCAATGGATGGTATCCTTGTCATTACAGAAGGTAGTTTATTGTTGAGATTTTGTTTCTCCAATGGATGATAGCCTTGTCATTATGGAGGGTTGTTCATTGTTGAGATTTTGTTACTCCAATGGCAGGTAGCCTTGTCATTATGGAAGGTAGTTCATTGTTGAGATTTTGTTACTCTAATAGATGGTATCCTTGTCATTACGAAAGGTAGTTCATTGTTGAGATTTTGTTTCTCCAATGGATGATAGCCTTGGCATTATGGTAGGTAGTTCATTTTTGAGATTTTGTTACTCCAATGGATGGTAGCCTTGTTATTATGGATTTTAGTTCATTGTTGAGATTTTTTTACTCCAATGGATGGTAGCCTTGTCATTATGGAAGGTAGTATTTTGTTGAGATTTTTTTACTCCAATGGATGGTAGCCTTTTCATTATGCAAGGTAGTTCGTTGTTTAGATTTTGTTACTCTAATTGATGGTATCCTTGTCATCACGGAAGGTAGTTCATTGTTGAGATTTTGTTTCTCCAATGGATGATAGCCTTCTCATTATGGAAGGTAGTTCATTATTTAGATTTTGTTACTCCAGTGGGTGGTAGCCTTGTCATTATGGAAGGTAGTTCGGTTTTGAGATTTTGTTACTTTAATGGATGGTAGCCTTGTCCTTATGGAAAGTAGTTTGTTGTTGATATTTTGTTACTCCAATGGATGCTAGCCTTTTCATTATGGATGGTAGTTTGTTGTTGAGATTTTTTTACTCTAATTGATGGTATCCTTGTCATTACGAAAGGTAGTTCATTGTTGAGATTTTGTTTTTCCAATGGATGATAGCCTTGTCATTATGGAAGGTATTTCAGTTTTGAGGTTTTGTTACTCCAATGGATGGTAGCCTTGTTATTATGAAAGGTAGTTCATTGTTGAGATTTTGTTACTCCAATAGATGGTAGCCTTGTCATTATGGAAGGAAGTTTGTTGTTGAGGTTTTGTTACTCCAATGGGTGGTAGCCTTGTCATTATGGAAGGTAGTTCGTTGTTGAGATTTTGTTACTCCAATGGATGATTGCCTTGTCATTATGGAAGGTAGTTCATTCTTGAGATTTTGATACTCTAATGGATGGTAGCCTTGTCATTATGGAAGGTAGTTTATTGTTGAGATTTTGTTACTCCAATGGATTGTAGCCTTGTCATTATGGAAGGTAGTTCGTTGTTGAGATTTTGTTACTCCAATGTTTGGTAGCCTTTACACTATGGAAGGTAGTTCAATTTTGATATTTTGTTACTTTATTGGATGGTAGCCTTGTCATTATGGAAGGTAGTTTGTTGTTTAGATTTTGTTACTCCAATTGATGGTATCCTTGTCATTATGGAAGGTAGTTCGTTGTTGAGATTTTGTTACTCCAATGGATGGTAGCCTTGTTATTATGGAAGGTAGTTCGTTGTTGAGATTTTGTTACTCGAATGGATGGGTGCCTTGTCATTATGGAAGGTAGTTTGTTGTTGAGATTTTGTTACTCCAATGTTTGGTAGCCTTTACACTATGGAAGGTAGTTCAATTTTGATATTTTGTTACTTTATTGGATGGTAGCCTTGTCATTATGGAAGGTAGTTTGTTGTTTAGATTTTGTTACTCCAATTGATGGTATCCTTGTCATTATGGAAGGTAGTTCGTTGTTGAGATTTTGTTACTCCAATGGATGGTAGCCTTGTTATTATGGAAGGTAGTTCGTTGTTGAGATTTTGTTACTCGAATGGATGGGTGCCTTGTCATTATGGAAGGTAGTTTGTTGTTGAGATTTTGTTACTCCAATGGATGGTGACCTTGTAATTATGGAAGGTAGTTTGTTGTTTAGATTTTGTTACTCCAATGGATGGTAGCCTTGTCATTATGGAAGGTAGTTCGTTGGTGAGATTTTGTTACTCCAATTGATGGTATCCTTGTGATTAGGGAAGGTAGTTAATTGTTGAGATTATGTTTCTCCAATGGATGATAGCCTTGTCATTATAGAATGTTGTTCATTGTTGAGATTTTGTTAATCCAATGGCAGGTAGCCTTGTCATTATGGAAGGTAGATCATTTTTGAGATTTTGTTACTCCAATGGATGGTATCCTTGTCATTACGGAAGGTAGTTTATTGTTGAGATTTTGTTTCTCCAATGGATGATAGACTTGTCATTATGGAGGGTTGTTCATTGTTGAGATTTTGTTACTCCAATGGCAGGTAGCCTTGTCATTATGGAAGGTAGTTCATTGTTGAGATTTTGTTACTCTAATAGATGGTATCCTTGTCATTACGAAAGGTAGTTCATTGTTGAGATTTTGTTTCTCCAATGGATGATAGCCTTGGCATTATGGTAGGTAGTTCATTTTTGAGATTTTGTTACTCCAATGGATGGTAGCCTTGTTATTATGGATTTTAGTTCATTGTTGAGATTTTTTTACTCCAATGGATGGTAGCCTTGTCATTATGGAAGGTAGTATTTTGTTGAGATTTTTTTACTCCAATGGATGGTAGCCTTTTCATTATGCAAGGTAGTTCGTTGTTTAGATTTTGTTACTCTAATTGATGGTATCCTTGTCATCACGGAAGGTAGTTCATTGTTGAGATTTTGTTTCTCCAATGGATGATAGCCTTCTCATTATGGAAGGTAGTTCATTATTTAGATTTTATTACTCCAGTGGGTGGTAGCCTTGTCATTATGGAAGGTAGTTCGGTTTTGAGATTTTGTTACTTTAATGGATGGTAGCCTTGTCCTTATGGAAAGTAGTTTGTTGTTGATATTTTGTTACTCCAATGGATGCTAGCCTTTTCATTATGGATGGTAGTTTGTTGTTGAGATTTTGTTACTCTAATTGATGGTATCCTTGTCATTACGGAAGGTAGTTCATTGTTGAGATTTTGTTTCTCCAATGGATGATAGCCTTGTCATTATGGAAGGTATTTCAGTTTTGAGGTTTTGTTACTCCAATGGATGGTAGCCTTGTTATTATGAAAGGTAGTTCATTGTTGAGATTTTGTTACTCCAATGGATGGTAGCCTTGTCATTATGGAAGGAAGTTTGTTGTTGAGGTTTTGTTACTCCAATGGGTGGTAGCCTTGTCATTATGGAAGGTAGTTCGTTGTTGAGATTTTGTTACTCCAATGGATGATTGCCTTCTCATTATGGAAGGTAGTTCATTCTTGAGATTTTGATACTCTAATGGATGGTAGCCTTGTCATTATGGAAGGTAGTTTATTGTTGAGATTTTGTTACTCCAATGGATTGTAGCCTTGTCATTATGGAAGGTAGTTCGTTGGTGAGATTTTGTTACTCCAATTGATGGTATCCTTGTCATTAGGGAAGGTAGTTAATTGTTGAGATTATGTTTCTCCAATGGATGATAGCCTTGTCATTATAGAATGTTGTTCATTGTTGAGATTTTGTTAATCCAATGGCAGGTAGCCTTGTCATTATGGAAGGTAGATCATTTTTGAGATTTTGTTACTCCAATGGATGGTATCCTTGTCATTACGGAAGGTAGTTTATTGTTGAGATTTTGTTTCTCCAATGGATGATAGCCTTGTCATTATGGAGGGTTGTTCATTGTTGAGATTTTGTTACTCCAATGGCAGGTAGCCTTGTCATTATGGAAGGTAGTTCATTGTTGAGATTTTGTTACTCTAATAGATGGTATCCTTGTCATTACGAAAGGTAGTTCATTGTTGAGATTTTGTTTCTCCAATGGATGATAGCCTTGGCATTATGGTAGGTAGTTCATTTTTGAGATTTTGTTACTCCAATGGATGGTAGCCTTGTTATTATGGATTTTAGTTCATTGTTGAGATTTTTTTACTCCAATGGATGGTAGCCTTGTCATTATGGAAGGTAGTATTTTGTTGAGATTTTTTTACTCCAATGGATGGTAGCCTTTTCATTATGCAAGGTAGTTCGTTGTTTAGATTTTGTTACTCTAATTGATGGTATCCTTGTCATCACGGAAGGTAGTTCATTGTTGAGATTTTGTTTCTCCAATGGATGATAGCCTTCTCATTATGGAAGGTAGTTCATTATTTAGATTTTATTACTCCAGTGGGTGGTAGCCTTGTCATTATGGAAGGTAGTTCAGTTTTGAGATTTTGTTACTTTAATGGATGGTAGCCTTGTCCTTATGGAAAGTAGTTTGTTTTTGATATTTTGTTACTCCAATGGATGCTAGCCTTTTCATTATGGATGGTAGTTTGTTCTTGAGATTTTGTTACTCTAATTGATGGTATCCTTGTCATTACGGAAGGTAGTTCATTGTTGAGATTTTGTTTCTCCAATGGATGATAGCCTTGTCATTATGGAAGGTATTTCAGTTTTGAGGTTTTGTTACTCCAATGGATGGTAGCCTTGTTATTATGAAAGGTAGTTCATTGTTGAGATTTTGTTACTCCAATGGATGGTAGCCTTGTCATTATGGAAGGAAGTTTGTTGTTGAGGTTTTGTTACTCCAATGGGTGGTAGCCTTGTCATTATGGAAGGTAGTTCGTTGTTGAGATTTTGTTACTCCAATGGATGATTGCCTTGTCATTATGGAAGGTAGTTCATTCTTGAGATTTTGATACTCTAATGGATGGTAGCCTTGTCATTATGGAAGGTAGTTAATTGTTGAGATTTTGTTACTCCAATGGATTGTAGCCTTGTCATTATGGAAGGTAGTTCGTTGTTGAGATTTTGTTACTCCAATGTTTGGTAGCCTTTACACTATGGAAGGTAGTTCAATTTTGATATTTTGTTACTTTATTGGATGGTAGCCTTGTCATTATGGAAGGTAGTTTGTTGTTTAGATTTTGTTACTCCAATTGATGGTATCCTTGTCATTATGGAAGGTAGTTCGTTGTTGAGATTTTGTTACTCCAATGGATGGTAGCCTTGTTATTATGGAAGGTAGTTCGTTGTTGAGATTTTGTTACTCGAATGGATGGGTGCCTTGTCATTATGGAAGGTAGTTTGTTGTTGAGATTTTGTTACTCCAATGAATGGTGACCTTGTAATTATGGAAGGTAGTTTGTTGTTTAGATTTTGTTACTCCAATGGATGGTAGCCTTGTCATTATGGAAGGTAGTTCGTTGGTGAGATTTTGTTACTCCAATGGATGGTAGCCTTGTTATTATGGAAGATAGTTTGTTGTTGAGATTTTTTTACTCCAATGGATGGGTGCCTTGTCATTATGGAAGGTAGTTCTTTGTTGAGATTTTGTTACTCCAATTGATGGAAGCCTTGTCATTATGGAAGGTAGTTCGGTTTTTAGATTTTGTTACTTTAATGGATGGTAGCCTTGTCATTATGGAAGGTAGTTTTTTGTTGATATTTTGTTATTCCAATGGATGGTACCCTTGTTATTATGGAAGGTAGTTTGTTGTTCAGATTTTTTTACTCTAATTGATGGTATCCTTGTCATTACGGAAGGTAGTTCATTGTTGATATTTTGTTTCTCCAATGGATGATAGCCTTGTCATTATGGAAGGTAATTCATTGTTGAGATTTTGTTACTCAAATGGATGGTAGCCTTGTCATTATGGAAGGTAGTTCGGTTTTAAGATTTTGTTACTTTAATGGATGGTAGCCTTGTCATTATGAAAGGTAGTTTTTTGTTGATATTTTGTTATTCCAATGGATGGTACCCTTGTTATTATGGAAGGTAGTTTGTTGTTCAGATTTTTTTACTCTAATTGATGGTATCCTTGTCATTACGGAAGGTAGTTCATTGTTGAGATTTTGTTTCTCCAATGGATGATAGCCTTGTCATTATGGAAGGTAATTCATTGTTGAGATTTTGTTACTCAAATGGATGGTAGCCTTGTCATTATGGAAGGTAGTTCTTTGTTGCGATTTTTTTATTCCAATGCATGGTAGACTATTCATTATGGAAGGTAGTTCGTTGTTGAGATTTTGTTACTTTAATTGATGGTATCCTTGTCATTACGGAAGGTAGTTCATTGTTGAGATTTTGTTACTCCAATGGCTGGTAGCCTTGTCATTATGCAAGGTAGTTCATTGTTGTGATTTTGTTACTCCAATGGATGGTAGCCTTGTCATTATGGAAGGTAGTTCGTTGTTGAGATTTTGTTACTCCAATGGATGGTAGCCTTGTCATTATGGAAGGTAGTTCGGTTTTGAGATTTTGTTAATTTAATGGATGGTAGCCTTGCCATTATGGAAGGTAGTTTATTGTTGAGATTTTGTTACTCCAATGGATGGTAGCCTTGTCATTATGGATGGTAGTTTGTTGTTGAGATTTTGTTACTCAAATTGATGGTATCCTTGTCATTACGGAAGGTAGTTCATTGTTGAGATTTTGTTTCTCCAATGGACGATAGCCTTGGCATTATGGTAGGTAGTTCATTTTTGTGATTTTGTTACTCCAATTTATGGTATCCTTGTCATTACGGAAGGTAGTTAATTGTTGAGATTATGTTTCTCCAATGGATGATAGCCTTGTCATTATGGAATGTTGTTCATTGTTGAGATTTTGTTACTCCAATGGCAGGTAGCCTTGTCTTTATGGAAGGTAGTTCGTTGTTGAGATTTTGTTACTCTAATTGATGGTATCCTTGTCATTACGGAAGGTAGTTCATTGTTGAAATTTTGTTTCTCCAATGGATGATAGCCTTGGGATTATGGTAGGTAGTTCATTTTTGAGATTTTGTTACTCCAATGGATGGTAGCCTTGTCATTATGGATTTTAGTTCATTGTTGAGATTTTTTTACTCCAATGGATGGTAGCCTTGTCATTATGGAAGGTAGTTCTTTGTTGAGATTTTTTTACTCCAATGGATGGTAGCCTTTTCATTATGCAAGGTAGTTCGTTGTTTAGATTTTGTTACTCTAATTGATGGTATCCTTGTCATCACAGAAGGTAGTTCATTGTTGAGATTTTGTTTCTCCAATGGATGATAGCCTTCTCATTATGGAAGGTAGTTCATTATTTAGATTTTGTTACTCCAATGGGTGGTAGCCTTGTCATTATGGAAGGTAGTTCGGTTTTGAGATTTTGTTACTTTAATGGATGGTAGCCTTGTCCTTATGGAAGGTAGTTTGTTGTTGATATTTTGTTACTCCAATGGATGCTAGCCTTTTCATTATGGATGGTAGTTCGTTGTTGAGATTTTGTTACTCTAATTGATGGTATCCTTGTCATTACGGAAGGTAGTTCATTGTTGAGATTTTGTTTCTCCAATGGATGATAGCCTTGTCATTATGGAAGGTATTTCAGTTTTGAGGTTTTGTTAATCCAATGGATGGTAGCCTTGTTATTATGAAAGGTAGTTCATTGTTGAGATTTTGTTACTCCAATGGATGGTAGCCTTGTCATTATGGAAGGAAGTTTGTTGTTGAGATTTTGTTACTCCAATGGGTGGTAGCCTTGTCATTATGGAAGGTAGTTCGTTGTTGAGAATTTGTTACTCCAATGGATGATTGCCTTGTCATTATGGAAGGTAGTTCATTCTTGAGATTTTGATACTCCAATGGATGGTAGCCTTGTCATTATGGAAGGTAGTTTATTGTTGAGATTTTGTTACTCCATTGGATTGTAGCCTTGTCATTATGGAAGGTAGTTCGTTGTTGAGATTTTGTTACTCCAATGTTTGGTAGCCTTTACACTATGGAAGGTAGTTCAATTTTGATATTTTGTTACTTTATTGGATGGTAGCCTTGTCGTTATGGAAGGTAGTTTGTTGTTTAGATTTTGTTACTCCAGTTGATGGTATCCTTGTCATTATGGAAGGTAGTTCCTTGTTGAGATTTTGTTACTCCAATGGATGGTAGCCTTGTTATTATGGAAGGTAGTTTGTTGTTGAGATTTTTTTACTCGAATGGATGGGTGCCTTGCCATTATGGAAGGTAGTTTGTTGTTGAGATTTTGTTACTCCAATGGATGGTGACCTTGTAATTATGGAAGGTAGTTTGTTGTTTAGATTTTGTTACTCCAATGGATGGTAGCCTAGTCATTATAGAAGGTAGTTCGTTGGTGAGATTTTGTTACTCCAATGGATGGTAGCCTGGTTATTATGGAAGGTAGTTTGTTGTTGAGATTTTTTTACTCCAATGGATGGGTGCCTTGTCATTATGGAAGGTAGTTCTTTGTTGAGATTTTGTTACTCCAATTGATGAAAGCCTTGTCATTATGGAAGGTAGTTCGGTTTTTAGATTTTGTTACTTTAATGGATGGTAGCCTTGTCATTATGGAAGGTAGTTTTTTGTTGATATTTTGTTATTCCAATGGATGGTACCCTTCTTATTATGGAAGGTAGTTTGTTGTTCAGATTTTTTTACTCTAATTGATGGTATCCTTGTCATTACGGAAGGTAGTTCATTGTTGAGATTTTGTTTCTCCAATGGATGATAGCCTTGTCATTATGGAAGGTAATTCATTGTTGAGATTTTGTTACTCAAATGGATGGTAGCCTTGTCATTATGGAAGGTAGTTCTTTGTTGCGATTTTTTTACTCCAATGCATGGTAGACTATTCATTATGGAAGGTAGTTCGTTGTTGAGATTTTGTTACTTTAATTGATGGTATCCTTGTCATTACGGAAGGTAGTTCATTGTTGAGATTTTGTTACTCCAATGGCTGGTAGCCTTGTCATTATGCAAGGTAGTTCATTGTTGTGATTTTGTTACTTCAATGGATGGTAGCCTTGTCATTATGGAAGGTAGTTCGTTGTTGAGATTTTGTTACTCCAATGGATGGTAGCCTTGTCATTATGGAAGGTAGTTCGGTTTTGAGATTTTGTTAATTTAATGGATGGTAGCCTTGCCATTATGGAAGGTAGTTTATTGTTGAGATTTTGTTACTCCAATGGATGGTAGCCTTGTCATTATGGATGGTAGTTTGTTGTTGAGATTTTGTTACTCAAATTGATGGTATCCTTGTCATTACATAAGGTAGTTCATTTTTGAGATTTTGTTTCTCCAATGGACGATAGCCTTGGCATTATGGTAGGTAGTTCATTTTTGTGATTTTGTTACTCCAATTTATGGTATCCTTGTCATTAGGGAAGGTAGTTAATTGTTGAGATTATGTTTCTCCAATGGATGATGGCCTTGTCATTATGGAATGTTGTTCATTGTTGAGATTTTGTTACTCCAATGGCAGGTAGCCTTGTCTTTATGGAAGGTAGTTCGTTGTTGAGATATTGTTACTCTAATTGATGGTATCCTTGTCATTATGGAAGGTAGTTCATTGTTGAAATTTTGTTTCTCCAATGGATGATAGCCTTGGGATTCTGGTAGGTAGTTCATTTTTGAGATTTTGTTACTCCAATGGATGGTAGCCTTGTCATTATGGATTTTAGTTCATTGTTGAGATTTTTTTACTCCAATGGATGATAGCCTTGTCATTATGGAAGGTAGTTCTTTGTTGAGATTTTTTTACTCCAATGGATGGTAGCCTTTTCATTATGCAAGGTAGTTCGTTGTTTAGATTTTGTTACTCTAATTGATGGTATCCTTGTCATCACGGAAGGTAGTTCATTGTTGAGATTTTGTTTCTCCAATGGATGATAGCCTTCTCATTATGGAAGGTAGTTCATTATTTAGATTTTGTTACTCCAGTGGGTGGTAGCCTTGTCATTATGGAAGGTAGGTTGGTTTTGAGATTTTGTTACTTTAATTGATGGTAGCCTTGTCATTATGGAAGGTAGTTTGTTGTTCATATTTTGTTACTCTAATGGATGCTAGCCTTTTCATTATGGATGGTAGTTCGTTGTTGAGATTTTGTTACTCTAATTGATGGTATCCTAGTCATTACGGAAGGTAGTTCATTGTTGAGATTTTGTTTCTCCAATGGATGATAGCCTTGTCATTATGGAAAGTATTTCAGTTTTGAGGTTTTGTTACTCCAATGGATGGTAGCCTTGTTATTATGAAAGGTAGTTCATTGTTGAGATTTTGTTAATCCAATGGATGGTAGCCTTGTCATTATGGAAGGAAGTTTGTTGTTGAGATTTTGTTACTCCAATGGATGGTAGCCTTGTCATTATGGAAGGTAGTTCGTTGTTGAGATTTTGTTATTCCAATGGATGATTGCCTTGTCATTATGGAAGGTAGTTTATTATTGTTATTTTGTTACTACAATGGATTGTAGCCTTGTCATTATGGATGGTAGTTTATTGTTGAGATTTTGTTACTCCAATGGATTGTAGCCTTATCATTATGGAAGGTAGTTGGTTGTTGAGATTTTGTTACTCCAATGGATGGTAGCCTTGTCATTATGGAAGGTAGTTCGGCTTTGAGATTTTGTTACTTTAATGGATGGTAGCCTTGTCATTATGGATGGTAGTTCATTGTTGAGATTTTGTTACTCTAATTGATGGTATCCTTGTCATTACGGAAGGTAGTTCATTGTTGAAATTTTGTTTCTCCAATGGAAGATAGCCTTGGCATTATGGTAGGTAGTTCATTTTTGAGATTTTGTTACTCCAATTGATGGTATCCTTGTCATTAGGGAAGGTAGTCAATTGTTGAGATTATGTTTCTCCAATGGATGATAGCCTTGTCATTATAGAATGTTGTTCATTGTTGAGATTTTGTTACTCCAATGGCAGGTAGCCTTGTCATTATGGAAGGTAGATCATTTTTGAGATTTTGTTACTCCAATGGATGGTATCCTTGTCATTACGGATGGTAGTTTATTATTGAGATTTTGTTTCTCCAATGGATGATAGCCTTGTCATTATGGAAGGTTGTTCATTGTTGAGATTTTGTTACTCAAATGGATGGTAGCCTTGTCATTATGGAAGGTAGATCTTTGTTGCGATTTTTTTACTCCAATGCATGGTAGACTATTCATTATGGAAGGTAGTTCGTTGTTGAGATTTTGTTACTTTAATTGATGGTATCCTTGTCATTACGGAAGGTAGTTCATTGTTGAGATTTTGTTACTCCAATGGCTGGTAGCCTTGTCATTATGCAAGGTAGTTCATTGTTGTGATTTTGTTACTCCAATGGATGGTAGCCTTGTCATTATGGAAGGTAGTTCGTTGTTGAGATTTTGTTACTCCAATGGATGGTAGCCTTGTCATTATGGAAGGTAGTTCGGTTTTGAGATTTTGTTAATTTAATGGATGGTAGCCTTGCCATTATGGAAGGTAGTTTATTGTTGAGATTTTGTTACTCCAATGGATGGTAGCCTTGTCATTATGGATGGTAGTTTGTTGTTGAGATTTTGTTACTCAAATTGATGGTATCCTTGTCATTACAGAAGGTAGTTCATTTTTGAGATTTTGTTTCTCCAATGGACGATAGCCTTGGCATTATGGTAGGTAGTTCATTTTTGTGATTTTGTTACTCCAATTTATGGTATCCTTGTCATTAGGGAAGGTAGTTAATTGTTGAGATTATGTTTCTCCAATGGATGATAGCCTTGTCATTATGGAATGTTGTTCATTGTTGAGATTTTGTTACTCCAATGGCAGGTAGCCTTGTCTTTATGGAAGGTAGTTCGTTGTTGAGATATTGTTACTCTAATTGATGGTATCCTTGTCATTACGGAAGGTAGTTCATTGTTGAAATTTTGTTTCTCCAATGGATGATAGCCTTGGGATTCTGGTAGGTAGTTCATTTTTGAGATTTTGTTACTCCAATGGATGGTAGCCTTGTCATTATGGATTTTAGTTCATTGTTGAGATTTTTTTACTCCAATGGATGATAGCCTTGTCATTATGGAAGGTAGTTCTTTGTTGAGATTTTTTTACTCCAATGGATGGTAGCCTTTTCATTATGCAAGGTAGTTCGTTGTTTAGATTTTGTTACTCTAATTGATGGTATCGTTGTCATCACGGAAGGTAGTTCATTGTTGAGATTTTGTTTCTCCAATGGATGATAGCCTTCTCATTATGGAAGGTAGTTCATTATTTAGATTTTGTTACTCCAGTGGGTGGTAGCCTTGTCATTATGGAAGGTAGGTTGGTTTTGAGATTTTGTTACTTTAATTGATGGTAGCCTTGTCATTATGGAAGGTAGTTTGTTGTTCATATTTTGTTACTCCAATGGATGCTAGCCTTTTCATTATGGATGGTAGTTCGTTGTTGAGATTTTGTTACTCTAATTGATGGTATCCTAGTCATTACGGAAGGTAGTTCATTGTTGAGATTTTGTTTCTCCAATGGATGATAGCCTTGTCATTATGGAAAGTATTTCAGTTTTGAGGTTTTGTTACTCCAATGGATGGTAGCCTTGTTATTATGAAAGGTAGTTCATTGTTGAGATTTTGTTAATCCAATGGATGGTAGCCTTGTCATTATGGAAGGAAGTTTGTTGTTGAGATTTTGTTACTCCAATGGATGGTAGCCTTGTCATTATGGAAGGTAGTTCGTTGTTGAGATTTTGTTATTCCAATGGATGATTGCCTTGTCATTATGGAAGGTAGTTCATTATTGTTATTTTGTTACTACAATGGATTGTAGCCTTGTCATTATGGATGGTAGTTTATTGTTGAGATTTTGTTACTCCAATGGATTGTAGCCTTATCATTATGGAAGGTAGTTGGTTGTTGAGATTTTGTTACTCCAATGGATGGTAGCCTTGTCATTATGGAAGGTAGTTCGGCTTTGAGATTTTGTTACTTTAATGGATGGTAGCCTTGTCATTATGGATGGTAGTTCATTGTTGAGATTTTGTTACTCTAATTGATGGTATCCTTGTCATTACGGAAGGTAGTTCATTGTTGAAATTTTGTTTCTCCAATGGAAGATAGCCTTGGCATTATGGTAGGTAGTTCATTTTTGAGATTTTGTTACTCCAATTGATGGTATCCTTGTCATTAGGGAAGGTAGTCAATTGTTGAGATTATGTTTCTCCAATGGATGATAGCCTCGTCATTATAGAATGTTGTTCATTGTTGAGATTTTGTTACTCCAATGGCAGGTAGCCTTGTCATTATGGAAGGTAGATCATTTTTGAGATTTTGTTACTCCAATGGATGGTATCCTTGTCATTACGGAAGGTAGTTTATTATTGAGATTTTGTTTCTCCAATGGATGATAGCCTTGTCATTATGGAAGGTTGTTCATTGTTGAGATTTTGTTACTCCAATGGCAGGTAGCCTTGTCATTATGGAAGGTAGTTCATTGTTGAGATTTTTTTACTCTAATAGATGGTATCCTTGTCATTACGAAAGGTAGTTCATTGTTGAGATTTTGTTTTTCCAATGGATGATAGCCTTGGCATTATGGTAGGTAGTTTATTTTTGAGATTTTGTTACTCCAATGGATGGTAGCCTTGTTATTATGGATTTTAGTTCATTGTTGAGATTTCTTTACTCCAATGGATGGTAGCCTTGTCATTATGGAAGGTAGTTCTTTGTTGAGATTTTTTTACTCCAATGGATGGTATCCTTTTCATTATGCAAGGTAGTTCGTTGTTTAGATTTTGTTGCTCTAATTGATAGTATCCTTGTCATCACGGAAGGTAGTTCATTGTTGAGATTTTGTTTCTCCAATGGATGATAGCCTTCTCATTATGGAAGGTAGTTCATTATTTAGATTTTGTTACTCCAGTGGGTGGTAGCCTTGTCATTATGGAAAGTAGTTCGGTTTTGAGATTTTCTTACTTTAATGGATGGTAGCCTTGTCATTAAGGAAGGTAGTTTGTTGTTGATATTTTGTTACTCCAATGGATGCTAGACTTTTCATTATGGATGGTAGTTTGTTGTTGAGATTTTGTTACTCTAATTGATGGTATCCTTGTCATTACGGAAGGTAGTTCATTGTTGAGATTTTGTTTCTCTAATGGATGATAGCCTTGTCATTATGGAAGGTATTTCAGTTTTGAGGTTTTGTTACTCCAATGGATGGTAGCCTTGTTATTATGAAAGGTAGTTCATTGTTGAGATTTTGTTACTCCAATTGAAGGTAGCCTTGTCATTATGGAAGGAAGTTTGTTGTTGAGATTTTGTTACTCCAATGGATGGTAGCCTTGTCATTATGGAAGGTAGTTCGTTGTTGAGATTTTGTTACTCCAATGGATCATTGCCTTGTCATTATGGAAGGTAGTTCATTATTGTTATTTTGTTACTCCAATGGATGGTAGCCTTGTCATTATGGAAGGTTGTTCATTGTTGAGATTTTGTTACTCCAATGGTAGGTAGCCTTGTCAATATGGAAGGTAGTTCATTGTTGAGATTTTGTTACTTTAATAGATGGTATCCTTGTCATTACGAAAGGTAGTTCATTGTTGAGATTTTGTTTCTCCAATGGATGATAGCCTTGGCATTATGGTAGGTAGTTCATTTTTGAGATTTTGTTACTCCAATGGATGGTAGCCTTATTATTATGGATTTTAGTTCATTGTTGAGATTTTTATACTCCAATGGATGGTAGCCTTGTCATTATGGAAGGTAGTTCTTTGTTGATATTTTTTTACTCCAATGGATGGTAGCCTTTTCATTATGCAAGGTAGTTCGTTGTTTAGATTTTGTTACTCTAATTGATGGTATCCTTGTCATCACGGAAGGTAGTTCATTGTTGAGATTTTATTTCTCCAATGGATGATAGCCTTCTCATTATGGAAGGTAGTTCATTATTTAAATTTTGTTACTCCAGTGGGTGGTAGCCTTGTCATTATGGAAGGTAGTTCGGTTTTTAGATTTTGTTAATTTAATGGATGGTAGCCTTGTCATTATGAAAGGTAGTTTGTTGTTGATATTTTGTTACTACAATGGATGCTAGCCTTATCATTATGGATGGTAGTTCGTTGTTGAGATTTTGTTTCTCCAATGGATGATAGCCTTGTCATTATGGAAGGTATTTCAGTTTTGAGGTTTTGTTACTCCAATGGATGGTAGCCTTGTTATTATGAAAGGTAGTTCGTTCTTGAGATTTTGTTACTCCAATGGATGGTAGCCTTGTCATTATGGAAGGTAGTTTGATGTTGAGATTTTGTTACTCCAATGGATGGTGACCTTGTCATTATGGAAGGTAGTTTGTTGTTTAGATTTTATTACTCCAATGGATGGTAGCCTTGTCATTATGGAAGGTAGTTCGTTGTTGAGATTTTGTTACTCCAGTGGATGGTAGCCTTGTTATTATGGAAGGTAGTTTGTTGTTGAGATTTTTTTACTCTAATGGATGGGTGCCTTGTCATTATGGAAGGTAGTTCTTTGTTTATATTTTGTTACTCCAATTGATGGAAGCCTTGTCATTATGGAAGGTAGTTCGGTTTTTAGATTTTGTTACTTTAATGGATGGTAGCCTTGTCATTATGGAAGGTTGTTTTTTGTTGATATTTTGTTACTCCAATGGATGGTACCCTTGTTATTATGGAAGGTAGTTTGTTGTTTAGATTTTTTTACTCTAATTGATGGTATCCTTGTCATTACGGAAGGTAGTTCATTGTTGAGATTTTGTTTCTCCAATGGATGATAGCCTTGTCATTATGGAAGGTAATTCATTGTTGAGATTTTGTTACTCAAATGGATGGTAGCCTTGTCATTATGGAAGGTAGTTCTTTGTTGCGATTTTTTTACTCCAATGCATGGTAGACTATTCATTATGGAAGGTAGTTCGTTGTTGAGATTTTGTTACTTTAACTGATGGTATCCTTGTCATTACGGAAGGTAGTTCATTGTTGAGATTTTGTTACTCCAATGGCTGGTAGCCTTGTCATTCTGCAAGGTAGTTCATTGTTGTGATTTTGTTAGTCCAATGGATGGTAGCCTTGTCATTATGGAAGGTAGTTCGTTGTTGAGATTTTGTTACTCCAATGGATGGTAGCCTTGTCATTATGGAAGGTAGTTCGGTTTTGAGATTTTGTTAATTTAATGGATGGTAGCCTTGCCATTATGAAAGGTAGTTTATTGTTGAGATTTTGTTACTCCAATGGATGGTAGCCTTGTCATTATGGATGGTAGTTTGTTGTTGAGATTTTGTTACTCTAATTGATGGTATCCTTGTCATTACGGAAGGTAGTTCATTGTTGAGATTTTGTTTCTCCAATGGATGATAGCCTTGTCATTATGGTAGGTAGTTCATTTTTGAGATTTTGTTACTCCAATTGATGGTATCCTTGTCATTAGGGAAGGTAGTTAATTGTTGAGATTATGTTTCTCCAATGGATGGTAGCCTTGTCATTATGGAAGGTAGTTCGGTTTTGAGATTTGTTAATTTAATGGATGGTAGCCTTGCCATTATGGAAGGTAGTTTATTGTTGAGATTTTGTTACTCCAATGGATGGTAGCCTTGTCATTATGGATGGTAGTTTGTTGTTTAGATTTTGTTATTTTAATAGATGGTATCCTTGTCATTACGAAAGGTAGTTCATTGTTGAGATTTTGTTTCTCCAATGGATTATAGCCTTGGCATTATGGTAGGTAGTTCATTTTTGAGATTTTGTTACTCCAATGGATGGTAGCCTTGTTATTATGGATTTTAGTTCATTGTTGATATTTTTTTACTCCAATGGATGGTAGCCTTGTCATTATGGAAGGTAGTTCTTTGTTGATATTTTTTTACTCCAATGGATGGTAGCCTTTTCATTATGCAAGGTAGTTCATTGTTTAGATTTTGTTACTCTAATTGATGGTATCCTTGTCATCACGGAAGGTAGTTCATTGTTGAGATTTTGTTTCTCCAATGGATGATAGCCTTCTCATTATGGAAGGTAGTTCATTATTTAGATTTTGTTACTCCAGCGGGTGGTAGCCTTGTCATTATGGAAGGTAGTTCGGTTTTGAGATTTTGTTACTTTAATGGATGGTAGCCTTGTCATTATGGAAGGTAGTTTGTTGTTGATATTTTGTTACTCCAATGGATGCTAGCCTTTTCATTATGGATGGTAGTTCGTTGTTGAGATTTTGTTACTCTAATTGATGGTATCCTAGTCATTACGGAAGGTAGTTCATTGTTGAGATTTTGTTTCTCCAATGGATGATAGCCTTGTCATTATGGAAGCTATTTCAGTTTTGAGGTTTTGTTACTCCAATGTATGGTAGCCTTGTTATTATGAAAGGTAGTTCATTCTTGAGATTTTGTTACTCCAATGGATGGTAGCCTTGTCATTATGGAAGGTAGTTTGTTGTTGAGATTTTGTTACTCCAATGGATGGTGACCTTGTCATTATGGAAGGTAGTTTGTTGTTTAGATTTTATTACTCCAATGGATGGTAGCCTTGTCATTATGGAAGATAGTTCGTTGTTGAGATTTTGTTACTCCAGTGGATGGTAGCCTTGTTATTATGGAAGGTAGTTTGTTGTTGAGATTTTTTTACTCCAATGGATGGGTGCCTTGTCATTATGGAAGGTAGTTCTTTGTTGAGATTTTGTTACTCCAATTGATGGAAGCCTTGTCATTATGGAAGGTAGTTCGGTGTTTAGATTTTGTTACTTTAATGGATGGTAGCCTTGTCATTATGGAAGGTTGTTTTTTGTTGATATTTTGTTACTCCAATGGATGGTACCCTTGTTATTATGGAAGGTAGTTTGTTGTTCAGATTTTTTTACTCTAATTGATGGTATCCTTGTCATTACGGAAGGTAGTTCATTGTTGAGATTTTGTTTCTCCAATGGATGATAGCCTTGTCATTATGGAAGGTAATTCATTGTTGAGATTTTGTTACTCAAATGGATGGTAGCCTTGTCATTATGGAAGGTAGTTCTTTGTTGCGATTTTTTTACTCCAATGCATGGTAGACTATTCATTATGGAAGGTAGTTCGTTGTTGAGATTTTGTTACTTTAACTGATGGTATCCTTGTCATTACGGAAGGTAGTTCATTGTTGAGATTTTGTTACTCCAATGGCTGGTAGCCTTGTCATTATGCAAGGTAGTTCATTGTTGTGATTTTGTTACTCCAATGGATGGTAGCCTTGTCATTATGGAAGGTAGTTCGTTGTTGAGATTTTGTTACTCCAATGGATGGTAGCCTTGTCATTATGGAAGGTAGTTCGGTTTTGAGATTTTGTTAATTTAATGGATGGTAGCCTTGCCATTATGGAAGGTAGTTTATTGTTGAGATTTTGTTACTCCAATGGATGGTAGCCTTGTCATTATGGATGGTAGTTTGTTGTTGAGATTTTGTTACGCTAATTGATGGTATCCTTGTCATTACGGAAGGTAGTTCATTGTTGAGATTTTGTTTCTCCAATGGATGATAGCCTTGTCATTATGGTAGGTAGTTCATTTTTGAGATTTTGTTACTCCAATTGATGGCATCCTTGTAATTAGGGAAGGTAGTTAATTGTTGAGATTATGTTTCTCCAATGGATGGTAGCCTTGTCATTATGGAAGGTAGTTCGGTTTTGAGATTTTGTTAATTTAATGGATGGTAGCCTTGCCATTATGGAAGGTAGTTTATTGTTGAGATTTTGTTACTCCAATGGATGGTAGCCTTGTCATTATGGATGGTAGTTTGTTGTTGAGATTTTGTTATTTTAATAGATGGTATCCTTGTCATTACGAAAGGTAGTTCATTGTTGAGATTTTGTTTCTCCAATGGATGATAGCCTTGGCATTATGGTAGGTAGTTCATTTTTGAGATTTTGTTACTCCAATGGATGGTAGCCTTGTTATTATGGATTTTAGTTCATTATTGATATTTTTTTACTCCAATGGATGGTAGCCTTGTCATTATGGAAGGTAGTTCTTTGTTGATATTTTTTTACTCCAATGGATGGTAGCCTTTTCATTATGCAAGGTAGTTTGTTGTTTAGATTTTGTTACTCTAATTGATGGTATCCTTGTCATCACGGAAGGTAGTTCATTGATGAGATTTTGTTTCTCCAATGGATGATAGCCTTCTCATTATGGAAGGTAGTTCATTATTTAGATTTTGTTACTCCAGCGGGTGGTAGCCTTGTCATTATGGAAGGTAGTTCGGTTTTGAGATTTTGTTACTTTAATGGATGGTAGCCTTGTCATTATGGAAGGTAGTTTGTTGTTGATATTTTGTTACTCCAATGGATGCTAGCCTTTTCATTATGGATGGTAGTTCGTTGTTGAGATTTTGTTACTCTAATTGATGGTATCCTAGTCATTACGGAAGGTAGTTCATTGTTGAGATTTTGTTTCTCCAATGGATGATAGCCTTGTCATTATGGAAGGTATTTCAGTTTTGAGGTTTTGTTACTCCAATGTATGGTAGCCTTGTTATTATGAAAGGTAGTTCATTCTTGAGATTTTGTTACTCCAATGGATGGTAGCCTTGTCATTATGGAAGGTAGTTTGTTGTTGAGATTTTGTTACTCCAATGGATGGTGACCTTGTCATTATGGAAGGTAGTTTGTTGTTTAGATTTTATTACTCCAATGGATGGTAGCCTTGTCATTATGGAAGATAGTTCGTTGTTGAGATTTTGTTACTCCAGTGGATGGTAGCCTTGTTATTATGGAAGGTAGTTTGTTGTTGAGATTTTTTTACTCCAATGGATGGGTGCCTTGTCATTATGGAAGGTAGTTCTTTGTTGAGATTTTGTTACTCCAATTGATGGAAGCCTTGTCATTATGGAAGGTAGTTCGGTGTTTAGATTTTGTTACTTTAATGGATGGTAGCCTTGTCATTATGGAAGGTTGTTTTTTGTTGATATTTTGTTACTCCAATGGATGGTACCCTTGTTATTATGGAAGGTAGTTTGTTGTTCAGATTTTTTTACTCTAATTGATGGTATCCTTGTCATTACGGAAGGTAGTTCATTGTTGAGATTTTGTTTCTCCAATGGATGATAGCCTTGTCATTATGGAAGGTAATTCATTGTTGAGATTTTGTTACTCAAATGGATGGTAGCCTTGTCATTATGGAAGGTAGTTCTTTGTTGCGATTTTTTTACTCCAATGCATGGTAGACTATTCATTATGGAAGGTAGTTCGTTGTTGAGATTTTGTTACTTTAACTGATGGTATCCTTGTCATTACGGAAGGTAGTTCATTGTTGAGATTTTGTTACTCCAATGGCTGGTAGCCTTGTCATTATGCAAGGTAGTTCATTGTTGTGATTTTGTTACTCCAATGGATGGTAGCCTTGTCATTATGGAAGGTAGTTCGTTGTTGAGATTTTGTTACTCCAATGGATGGTAGCCTTGTCATTATGGAAGGTAGTTCGGTTTTGAGATTTTGTTAATTTAATGGATGGTAGCCTTGCCATTATGGAAGGTAGTTTATTGTTGAGATTTTGTTACTCCAATGGATGGTAGCCTTGTCATTATGGATGGTAGTTTGTTGTTGAGATTTTGTTACGCTAATTGATGGTATCCTTGTCATTACGGAAGGTAGTTCATTGTTGAGATTTTGTTTCTCCAATGGATGATAGCCTTGTCATTATGGTAGGTAGTTCATTTTTAGGATTTTGTTACTCCAATTGATGGCATCCTTGTAATTAGGGAAGGTAGTTAATTGTTGAGATTATGTTTCTCCAATGGATGGTAGCCTTGTCATTATGGAAGGTAGTTCGGTTTTGAGATTTTGTTAATTTAATGGATGGTAGCCTTGCCATTATGGAAGGTATTTTATTGTTGAGATTTTGTTACTCCAATGGATGGTAGCCTTGTCATTATGGATGGTAGTTTGTTGTTGAGATTTTGTTATTTTAATAGATGGTATCCTTGTCATTACGAAAGGTAGTTCATTGTTGAGATTTTGTTTCTCCAATGGATGATAGCCTTGGCATTATGGTAGGTAGTTCATTTTTGAGATTTTGTTACTCCAATGGATGGTAGCCTTGTTATTATGGATTTTAGTTCATTGTTGAGATTTTTTTACTCCAATGGATGGTAGCCTTGTCATTATGGAAGGTAGTTCTTTGTTGATATTTTTTTACTCCAATGGATGGTAGCCTTTCCATTATGCAAGGTAGTTCGTTGTTTAGATTTTGTTACTCTAATTGATGGTATCCTTGTCATCACGGAAGGTAGTTCATTGTTGAGATTTTGTTTCTCCAATGGATGATAGCCTTCATATTATGGAAGGTAGTTCATTATTTAGATTTTGTTCCTCCAGCGGGTGGTAGCCTTGTCATTATGGAAGGTAGTTTGGTTTTGAGATTTTGTTACTTTAATGGATGGTAGCCTTGTCATTATGGAAGGTAGTTTGTTGTTGATATTTTGTTACTCCAATGGATGCTAGCCTTTTCATTATGGATGGTAGTTCGTTGTTGAGATTTTGTTACTCTAATTGATGGTATCCTAGTCATTACGGAAGGTAGTTCATTGTTGAGATTTTGTTTCTCTAATGGATGATAGCCTTGTCATTATGGAAGGTATTTCAGTTTTGAGGTTTTGTTACTCCAATGGATGGTAGCCTTGTTATTATGAAAGGTAGTTCATTCTTGAGATTTTGTTACTCCAATGGATGGTAGCCTTGTCATTATGGAAGGTAGTTTGTTGTTGAGATTTTGATACTCCAATGGATGGTGACCTTGTCATTATGGAAGGTAGTTTGTTGTTTAGATTTTGTTACTCCAATGGATGGTAGCCTTGTCATTATGGAAGGTAGTTCGTTGTTGAGATTTTGTTACTCCAATGGATGGTAGCCTTGTTATTATGGAAGGTAGTTTGTTGTTGAGATTTTTTTACTCCAATGGATGGGTGCCTTGTCATTATGGAAGGTAGTTCTTTGATGAGATTTTGTTACTCCAATTGATGGAAGCCTTGTCATTATGGAAGGTAGTTCGGTTTTTAGATTTTGTTACTTTAATGGATGGTAGCCTTGTCATTATGGAAGGAAGTTTTTTGTTTATATTTTGTTACTCCAATGGATGGTACCCTTGTTATTATGGAAGGTAGTTTGTTGTTCAGATTTTTTTACTCTAATTGATGGTATCCTTGTAATTATGCAAGGTAGTTCATTGTAGAGATTTTGTTTCTCCAATGGATGATAGCCTTGTCATTATGGAAGGTAATTCATTGTTGAGATTTTGTTACTCAAATGGATGGTAGCCTTGTCATTATGGAAGGTAGTTCTTTGTTGCGATTTTTTTACTCCAATGCATGGTAGACTATTCATTATGGAAAGGAGTTCGTTGTTGAGATTTTGTTACTCCAGTGGATGGTAGCCTTGTTATTATGGAAGGTAGTTTGTTGTTGAGATTTTTTTACTCTAATGGATGGGTGCCTTGTCATTATGGAAGGTAGTTCTTTGTTGAGATTTTGTTACTCCAATTGATGGAAGCCTTGTCATTATGGAAGGTAGTTCAGTTTTTAGATTTTGTTACTTTAATGGATGGTAGCCTTGTCATTATAGAAGGTTGTTTTTTGTTGATATTTTGTTACTCCAATGGATGGTACCCTTGTTATTATGGAATGTAGTTTGTTGTTCAGATTTTTTTACTCTAATTGATGGTATCCTTGTCATTACGGAAGGTAGTTCATTGTTGAGATTTTGTTTCTCCAATGGATGATAGCCTTGTCATTATGGAAGGTAATTCATTGTTGAGATTTTGTTACTCAAATGGATGGTAGCCTTGTCATTATGGAAGGTAGTTCTTTGTTGCGATTTTTTTACTCCAATGCATGGTAGACTATTCATTATGGAAGGTAGTTTGTTGTTGAGATTTTGTTACTTTAACTGATGGTATCCTTGTCATTACGGAAGGTAGTTCATTGTTGAGATTTTGTTACTCCAATGGCTGGTAGCCTTGTCATTATGCAAGGTAGTTCATTGTTGTGATTTTGTTACTCCAATGGATGGTAGCCTTCTCATTATGGAAGGTAGTTCGTTGTTGAGATTTTGTTACTCCAATGGATGGTAGGCTTGTCATTATGGAAGGTAGTTCGGTTTTGAGATTTTGTTACTTTAATGCATGGTAGCCTTGCCATTATGAAAGGTAGTTTATTGTTGAGATTTTGTTACTCCAATGGATGGTAGCCTTGTCATTATGGATGGTAGTTTGTTGTTGAGATTTTGTTACTCTAATTGATGGTATCCTTGTCATTACGGAAGGTAGTTCATTGTTGAGATTTTGTTTCTCCAATGGACGATAGCCTTGGCATTATGGTAGGTAGTTCATTTTTGAGATTTTGTTACTCCAATTGATGGTATCCTTGTCATTAGGGAAGGTAGTTAATTGTTGAGATTATGTTTCTCCAATGGATGATAGCCTTGTCATTATGGAATGTTGTTCATTGTTGAGACTTTGTTACTCCAATGGCAGGTAGCCTTGTCTTTATGGAAGGTAGTTCGTTGTTGAGATTTTGTTACTCTAATTGATTGTATCCTTGTTATTACGGAATGTAGTTCATTGTTGAGATTTTGTTTCTCCAATGGATGATAGCCTTGGCATTATGGTAGGTAGTTGATTTTTGAGATTTTGTTACTCCAATGGATGGTAGCCTTGTCATTATGGATTTTAGTTCATTGTTAAGATTTTTTTACTCCAATAGATGGTAGCCTTGTCATTATGGAAGGTAGTTCTTTGTCGAGATTTTTTTACTCCAATGGATGGTAGCCTTTTCATTATGCAAGGTAGGTCGTTGTTTAGATTTTGTTACTCGAATTGATGGTATCCTTGTCATCACGGAAGGTAGTTCATTGTTGAGATTTTGTTTCTCCAATGGATGATAGCCTTCTCATTATGGAAGGTAGTTCATTATTTAGATTTTGTTACTCCAATGGGTGGTAGCCTTGTCATAATGGAAGGTAGTTCGATTTTGAGATTTTGTTACTCCAATGGATGGTGACCTTGTCATTATGGAAGGTAGTTTGTTGTTTAGATTTTATTACTCCAATGGATGGTAGCCTTGTCATTATGGAAGATAGTTCGTTGTTGAGATTTTGTTACTCCAGTGGATGGTAGCCTTGTTATTATGGAAGGTAGTTTGTTGTTGAGATTTTTTTACTCCAATGGATGGGTGCCTTGTCATTATGGAAGGTAGTTCTTTGTTGAGATTTTGTTACTCCAATTGATGGAAGCCTTGTCATTATGGAAGGTAGTTCGGTGTTTAGATTTTGTTACTTTAATGGATGGTAGCCTTGTCATTATGGAAGGTTGTTTTTTGTTGATATTTTGTTACTCCAATGGATGGTACCCTTGTTATTATGGAAGGTAGTTTGTTGTTCAGATTTTTTTACTCTAATTGATGGTATCCTTGTCATTACGGAAGGTAGTTCATTGTTGAGATTTTGTTTCTCCAATGGATGATAGCCTTGTCATTATGGAAGGTAATTCATTGTTGAGATTTTGTTACTCAAATGGATGGTAGCCTTGTCATTATGGAAGGTAGTTCTTTGTTGCGATTTTTTTACTCCAATGCATGATAGACTATTCATTATGGAAGGTAGTTCGTTGTTGAGATTTTGTTACTTTAACTGATGGTATCCTTGTCATTACGGAAGGTAGTTCATTGTTGAGATTTTGTTACTCCAATGGCTGGTAGCCTTGTCATTATGCAAGGTAGTTCATTGTTGTGATTTTGTTACTCCAATGGATGGTAGCCTTGTCATTATGGAAGGTAGTTCGTTGTTGAGATTTTGTTACTCCAATGGATGGTAGCCTTGTCATTATGGAAGGTAGTTCGGTTTTGAGATTTTGTTAATTTAATGGATGGTAGCCTTGCAATTATGGAAGGTAGTTTATTGTTGAGATTTTGTTACTCCAATGGATGGTAGCCTTGTCATTATGGATGGTAGTTTGTTGTTGAGATTTTGTTACGCTAATTGATGGTATCCTTGTCATTACGGAAGGTAGTTCATTGTTGAGATTTTGTTTCTCCAATGGATGATAGCCTTGTCATTATGGTAGGTAGTTCATTTTTGAGATTTTGTTACTCCAATTGATGGCATCCTTGTAATTAGGGAAGGTAGTTAATTGTTGAGATTATGTTTCTCCAATGGATGGTAGCCTTGTCATTATGGAAGGTAGTTCGGTTTTGAGATTTTGTTAATTTAATGGATGGTAGCCTTGCCATTATGGAAGGTAGTTTATTGTTGAGATTTTGTTACTCCAATGGATGGTAGCCTTGTCATTATGGATGGTAGTTTGTTGTTGAGATTTTGTTATTTTAATAGATGGTATCCTTGTCATTACGAAAGGTAGTTCATTGTTGAGATTTTGTTTCTCCAATGGATGATAGCCTTGGCATTATGGTGGGTAGTTCATTTTTGAGATTTTGTTACTCCAATGGATGGTAGCCTTGTTATTATGGATTTTAGTTCATTGTTGAGATTTTTTTACTCCAATGGATGGTAGCCTTGTCATTATGGAAGGTAGTTCTTTGTTGATATTTTTTTACTCCAATGGATGGTAGCCTTTCCATTATGCAAGGTAGTTCGTTGTTTAGATTTTGTTACTCTAATTGATGGTATCCTTGTCATCACGGAAGGTAGTTCATTGTTTAGATTTTGTTTCTCCAATGGATGATAGCCTTCATATTATGGAAGGTAGTTCATTATTTAGATTTTGTTCCTCCAGCGGGTGGTAGCCTTGTCATTATGGAAGGTAGTTTGGTTTTGAGATTTTGTTACTTTAATGGATGGTAGCCTTGTCATTATGGAAGGTAGTTTGTTGTTGATATTTTGTTACTCCAATGGATGCTAGCCTTTTCATTATGGATGGTAGTTCGTTGTTGAGATTTTGTTACTCTAATTGATGGTATCCTAGTCATTACGGAAAGTAGTTCATTGTTGAGATTTTGTTTCTCTAATGGATGATAGCCTTGTCATTATGGAAGGTATTTCAGTTTTGAGGTTTTGTTACTCCAATGGATGGTAGCCTTGTTATTATGAAAGGTAGTTCATTCTTGAGATTTTGTTACTCCAATGGATGGTAGCCTTGTCATTATGGAAGGTAGTTTATTGTTGAGATTTTGTTACTCCAATGGATGGTGACCTTGTCATTATGGAAGGTAGTTTGTTGTTTAGATTTTGTTACTCCAATGGATGGTAGCCTTGTCATTATGGAAGGTAGTTCGTTGTTGAGATTTTGTTACTCCAATGGATGGTAGCCTTGTTATTATGGAAGGTAGTTTGTTGTTGAGATTTTTTTACTCCAATGGATGGGTGCCTTGTCATTATGGAAGGTAGTTCTTTGTTGAGATTTTGTTACTCCAATTGATGGAAGCCTTGTCATTATGGAAGGTAGTTCGGTTTTTAGATTTTGTTACTTTAATGGATGGTAGCCTTGTCATTATGGAAGGAAGTTTTTTGTTTATATTTTGTTACTCCAATGGATGGTACCCTTGTTATTATGGAAGGTAGTTTGTTGTTCAGATTTTTTTACTCTAATTGATGGTATCCTTGTCATTATGCAAGGTAGTTCATTGTTGAGATTTTGTTTCTCCAATGGATGATAGCCTTGTCATTATGGAAGGTAATTCATTGTTGAGATTTTGTTACTCAAATGGATGGTAGCCTTGTCATTATGGAAGGTAGTTCTTTGTTGCGATTTTTTTACTCCAATGCATGGTAGACTATTCATTATGGAAAGGAGTTCGTTGTTGAGATTTTGTTACTCCAGTGGATGGTAGCCTTGTTATTATGGAAGGTAGTTTGTTGTTGAGATTTTTTTACTCTAATGGATGGGTGCCTTGTCATTATGGAAGGTAGTTCTTTGTTGAGATTTTGTTACTCCAATTGATGGAAGCCTTGTCATTATGGAAGGTAGTTCAGTTTTTAGATTTTGTTACTTTAATGGATGGTAGCCTTGTCATTATAGAAGGTTGTTTTTTGTTGATATTTTGTTACTCCAATGGATGGTACCCTTGTTATTATGGAATGTAGTTTGTTGTTCAGATTTTTTTACTCTAATTGATGGTATCCTTGTCATTACGGAAGGTAGTTCATTGTTGAGATTTTGTTTCTCCAATGGATGATAGCCTTGTCATTATGGAAGGTAATTCATTGTTGAGATTTTGTTACTCAAATGGATGGTAGCCTTGTCATTATGGAAGGTAGTTCTTTGTTGCGATTTTTTTACTCCAATGCATGGTAGACTATTCATTATGGAAGGTAGTTCGTTGTTGAGATTTTGTTACTTTAACTGATGGTATCCTTGTCATTACGGAAGGTAGTTCATTGTTGAGATTTTGTTACTCCAATGGCTGGTAGCCTTGTCATTATGCAAGGTAGTTCATTGTTGTGATTTTGTTACTCCAATGGATGGTAGCCTTCTCATTATGGAAGGTAGTTCGTTGTTGAGATTTTGTTACTCCAATGGATGGTAGCCTTGTCATTATGGAAGGTAGTTTGGTTTTGAGATTTTGTTACTTTAATGCATGGTAGCCTTGCCATTATGAAAGGTAGTTTATTGTTGAGATTTTGTTACTCCAATGGATGGTAGCCTTGTCATTATGGATGGTAGTTTGTTGTTGAGATTTTGTTACTCTAATTGATGGTATCCTTGTCATTACGGAAGGTAGTTCATTGTTGAGATTTTGTTTCTCCAATGGACGATAGCCTTGGCATTATGGTAGGTAGTTCATTTTTGAGATTTTGTTACTCCAATTGATGGTATCCTTGTCATTAGGGAAGGTAGTTAATTGTTGAGATTATGTTTCTCCAATGGATGATAGCCTTGTCATTATGGAATGTTGTTCATTGTTGAGACTTTGTTACTCCAATGGCAGGTAGCCTTGTCTTTATGGAAGGTAGTTCGTTGTTGAGATTTTGTTACTCTAATTGATTGTATCCTTGTTATTACGGAATGTAGTTCATTGTTGAGATTTTGTTTCTCCAATGGATGATAGCCTTGGCATTATGGTAGGTAGTTGATTTTTGAGATTTTGTTACTCCAATGGATGGTAGCCTTGTCATTATGGATTTTAGTTCATTGTTAAGATTTTTTTACTCCAATAGATGGTAGCCTTGTCATTATGGAAGGTAGTTCTTTGTCGAGATTTTTTTACTCCAATGGATGGTAGCCTTTTCATTATGCAAGGTAGGTCGTTGTTTAGATTTTGTTACTCTAATTGATGGTATCCTTGTCATCACGGAAGGTAGTTCATTGTTGAGATTTTGTTTCTCCAATGGATGATAGCCTTCTCATTATGGAAGGTAGTTCATTATTTAGATTTTGTTACTCCAATGGGTGGTAGCCTTGTCATAATGGAAGGTAGTTCGATTTTGAGATTTTGTTACTTTAATTGTTGGTAGCCTTGTCATTATGGAAGGTAGTTTGTTGTTCAGATTTTTTTACTCTAATTGATGGTATCCTTGTCATTACGGAAGGTAGTTCATTGTTGAGATTTTGTTTCTCCAATGGATGATAGCCTTGTCATTATGGAAGGTAATTCATTGTTGAGATTTTGTTACTCAAATGGATGGTAGCCTTGTCATTATGGAAGGTAGTTCTTTGTTGCGATTTTTTTACTCCAATGCATGGTAGACTATTCATTATGGAAGGTAGTTCGTTGTTGAGATTTTGTTACTTTAACTGATGGTATCCTTGTAATTACGGAAGGTAGTTCATTGTTGAGATTTTGTTACTCCAATGGCTGGTAGCCTTGTCATTATGCAAGGTAGTTCATTGTTGTGATTTTGTTACTCCAATGGATGGTAGCCTTGTCATTATGGAAGGTAGTTCGGTTTTGAGATTTTATTAATTTAATGAATGGTAGCCTTGCCATTATGGAAGGTAGTTTATTGTTGAGATTTTGTTACTCCAATGGATGGTAGCCTTTTCATTATGGATGGTAGTTTGTTGTTGAGATTTTGTTACTCTAATTGATGGTATCCTTGTCATTACGGAAGGTAGTTCATTGTTGAGATTTTCTTTCTCCAATGGATGATAGCCTTGTCATTATGGTAGGTAGTTCATTTTTGAGATTTTGTTACTCCAATTGATGGTATCCTTGTCATTAGGGAAGGTAGTTAATTGTTGAGATTATGTTTCTCCAATGGATGGTAGCCTTGTCATTATGGAAGGTAGTTCGGTTTTGAGATTTTGTTAATTTAATGGATGGTAGCCTTGCCATTATGGAAGGTAGTTTATTGTTGAGATTTTGTTAATCCAATGGATGGTAGCCTTGTCATTATGGATGGTAGTTTGTTGTTGAGATTTTGTTATTTTAATAGATGGTATCCTTGTCATTACGAAAGGTAGTTCATTGTTGAGATTTTGTTTCTCCAAAGGATGATAGCCTTGGCATTATGGTAGGTAGTTCATTTTTGAGATTTTGTTACTCCAATGGATGGTAGCCTTGTTATTATGGATTTTAGTTCATTGTTGAGATTTTGTTTCTCCAATGGATGATAGCCTTGTCATTACGAAAGGTAGTTCATTGTTGAGATTTTGTTTCTCCAATGGATGATAGCCTTGTCATCACGGAAGGTAGTTCATTGTTGAGATTTTGTTTCTCCAATGGATGATAGCCTTCTCATTATGGAAGGTAGTTCATTATTTAGATTTTGTTACTCCAGTGGGTGGTAGCCTTGTCATTATGGAAGGTAGTTTGGTTTTGAGATTTTGTTACTTTAATGGATGGTAGCCTTGTCATTATGGAAGGTAGTTTGTTGTTGATATTTTGTTACTCTAATTGATGGTATGCTTGTCATTACGGAAGGTAGTTCACTGTTGAGATTTTGTTTCTCCAATGGATGATAGCCTTGTCATTATGGAAGGTAATTCATTGTTGAGATTTTGTTACTCAAATGGATGGTAGCCTTGTCATTATGGAAGGTAGTTCTTTGTTGCGATTTTTTTACTCCAATGCATGGTAGACTATTCATTATGGAAGGTAGTTCGTTGTTGAGATTTTGTTACTTTAACTGATGGTATCCTTGTCATTACGGAAGGTAGTTCATTGTTGAGATTTTGTTACTCCAATGGCTGGTCGCCTTGTCATTATGCAAGGTAGTTCATTGTTGTGATTTTGTTACTCCAATGGATGGTAGCCTTGTCATTATGGAAGGTAGTTCGTTGTTGAGATTTTGTTACTCCAATGGATGGTAGCCTTGTCATTATGGAAGGTAGTTCGGTTTTGAGATTTTGTTAATTTAATGGATGGTAGCCTTGCCATTATGGAAGGTAGTTTATTGTTGAGATTTTGTTACTCCAATGGATGGTAGCCTTGTCATTATGGATGGTAGTTTGTTGTTGAGATTTTGTTACTCTAATTGATGGTATCCTTGTCATTACGGAAGGTAGTTCATTGTTGAGATTTTGTTTCTCCGATGGATGATAGCCTTGTCATTATGGTAGGTAGTTCATTTTTGAGATTTTGTTACTCCAATTGATGGCATCCTTGTAATTAGGGAAGGTAGTTAATTGTTGAGATTATGTTTCTCCAATGGATGGTAGCCTTGTCATTATGGAAGGTAGTTCGGTTTTGAGATTTTGTTAATTTAATGGATGGTAGCCTTGCCATAATGGAAGGTATTTTATTGTTGAGATTTTGTTACTCCAATGGATGGTAGCCTTGTCATTATGGATGGTAGTTTGTTGTTGAGATTTTGTTATTTTAATAGATGGTATCCTTGTCATTACGAAAGGTAGTTCATTGTTGAGATTTTGTTTCTCCAATGGATGATAGCCTTGGCATTATGGTGGGTAGTTCATTTTTGAGATTTTGTTACTCCAATGGATGGTAGCCTTGTTATTATGGATTTTAGTTCATTGTTGAGATTTTTTTACTCCAATGGATGGTAGCCTTGTCATTATGGAAGGTAGTTCTTTGTTGATATTTTTTTACTCCAATGGATGGTAGCCTTTCCATTATGCAAGGTAGTTTGTTGTTTAGATTTTGTTACTCTAATTGATGGTATCCTTGTCATCACGGAAGGTAGTTCATTGTTGAGATTTTGTTTCTCCAATGGATGATAGCCTTCATATTATGGAAGGTAGTTCATTATTTAGATTTTGTTCCTCCAGCGGGTGGTAGCCTTGTCATTATGGAAGGTAGTTTGGTTTTGAGATTTTGTTACTTTAATGGATGGTAGCCTTGTCATTATGGAAGGTAGTTTGTTGTTGATATTTTGTTACTCCAATGGATGCTAGCCTTTTCATTATGGATGGTAGTTCGTTGTTGAGATTTTGTTACTCTAATTGATGGTATCCTAGTCATTACGGAAGGTAGTTCATTGTTGAGATTTTGTTTCTCTAATGGATGATAGCCTTGTCATTATGGAAGGTATTTCAGTTTTGAGGTTTTGTTACTCCAATGGATGGTAGCCTTGTTATTATGAAAGGTAGTTCATTCTTGAGATTTTGTTACTCCAATGGATGGTAGCCTTGTCATTATGGAAGGTAGTTTATTGTTGAGATTTTGTTACTCCAATGGATGGTGACCTTGTCATTATGGAAGGTAGTTTGTTGTTTAGATTTTGTTACTCCAATGGATGGTAGCCTTGTCATTATGGAAGGTAGTTCGTTGTTGAGATTTTGTTACTCCAATGGATGGTAGCCTTGTTATTATGGAAGGTAGTTTGTTGTTGAGATTTTTTTACTCCAATGGATGGGTGCCTTGTCATTATGGAAGGTAGTTCTTTGTTGAGATTTTGTTACTCCAATTGATGGAAGCCTTGTCATTATGGAAGGTAGTTCGGTTTTTAGATTTTGTTACTTTAATGGATGGTAGCCTTGTCATTATGGAAGGAAGTTTTTTGTTTATATTTTGTTACTCCAATGGATGGTACCCTTGTTATTATGGAAGGTAGTTTGTTGTTCAGATTTTTTTACTCTAATTGATGGTATCCTTGTCATTATGCAAGGTAGTTCATTGTTGAGATTTTGTTTCTCCAATGGATGATAGCCTTGTCATTATGGAAGGTAATTCATTGTTGAGATTTTGTTACTCAAATGGATGGTAGCCTTGTCATTATGGAAGGTAGTTCTTTGTTGCGATTTTTTTACTCCAATGCATGGTAGACTATTCATTATGGAAAGGAGTTCGTTGTTGAGATTTTGTTACTCCAGTGGATGGTAGCCTTGTTATTATGGAAGGTAGTTTGTTGTTGAGATTTTTTTACTCTAATGGATGGGTGCCTTGTCATTATGGAAGGTAGTTCTTTGTTGAGATTTTGTTACTCCAATTGATGGAAGCCTTGTCATTATGGAAGGTAGTTCAGTTTTTAGATTTTGTTACTTTAATGGATGGTAGCCTTGTCATTATAGAAGGTTGTTTTTTGTTGATATTTTGTTACTCCAATGGATGGTACCCTTGTTATTATGGAATGTAGTTTGTTGTTCAGATTTTTTTACTCTAATTGATGGTATCCTTGTCATTACGGAAGGTAGTTCATTGTTGAGATTTTGTTTCTCCAATGGATGATAGCCTTGTCATTATGGAAGGTAATTCATTGTTGAGATTTTGTTACTCAAATGGATGGTAGCCTTGTCATTATGGAAGGTAGTTCTTTGTTGCGATTTTTTTACTCCAATGCATGGTAGACTATTCATTATGGAAGGTAGTTCGTTGTTGAGATTTTGTTACTTTAACTGATGGTATCCTTGTCATTACGGAAGGTAGTTCATTGTTGAGATTTTGTTACTCCAATGGCTGGTAGCCTTGTCATTATGCAAGGTAGTTCATTGTTGTGATTTTGTTACTCCAATGGATGGTAGCCTTCTCATTATGGAAGGTAGTTCGTTGTTGAGATTTTGTTACTCCAATGGATGGTAGCCTTGTCATTATGGAAGGTAGTTTGGTTTTGAGATTTTGTTACTTTAATGCATGGTAGCCTTGCCATTATGAAAGGTAGTTTATTGTTGAGATTTTGTTACTCCAATGGATGGTAGCCTTGTCATTATGGATGGTAGTTTGTTGTTGAGATTTTGTTACTCTAATTGATGGTATCCTTGTCATTACGGAAGGTAGTTCATTGTTGAGATTTTGTTTCTCCAATGGACGATAGCCTTGGCATTATGGTAGGTAGTTCATTTTTGAGATTTTGTTACTCCAATTGATGGTATCCTTGTCATTAGGGAAGGTAGTTAATTGTTGAGATTATGTTTCTCCAATGGATGATAGCCTTGTCATTATGGAATGTTGTTCATTGTTGAGACTTTGTTACTCCAATGGCAGGTAGCCTTGTCTTTATGGAAGGTAGTTCGTTGTTGAGATTTTGTTACTCTAATTGATTGTATCCTTGTTATTACGGAATGTAGTTCATTGTTGAGATTTTGTTTCTCCAATGGATGATAGCCTTGGCATTATGGTAGGTAGTTGATTTTTGAGATTTTGTTACTCCAATGGATGGTAGCCTTGTCATTATGGATTTTAGTTCATTGTTAAGATTTTTTTACTCCAATAGATGGTAGCCTTGTCATTATGGAAGGTAGTTCTTTGTCGAGATTTTTTTACTCCAATGGATGGTAGCCTTTTCATTATGCAAGGTAGGTCGTTGTTTAGATTTTGTTACTCTAATTGATGGTATCCTTGTCATCACGGAAGGTAGTTCATTGTTGAGATTTTGTTTCTCCAATGGATGATAGCCTTCTCATTATGGAAGGTAGTTCATTATTTAGATTTTGTTACTCCAATGGGTGGTAGCCTTGTCATAATGGAAGGTAGTTCGATTTTGAGATTTTGTTACTTTAATGGTTGGTAGCCTTGTCATTATGGAAGGTAGTTTGTTGTTCAGATTTTTTTACTCTAATTGATGGTATCCTTGTCATTACGGAAGGTAGTTCATTGTTGAGATTTTGTTTCTCCAATGGATGATAGCCTTGTCATTATGGAAGGTAATTCATTGTTGAGATTTTGTTACTCAAATGGATGGTAGCCTTGTCATTATGGAAGGTAGTTCTTTGTTGCGATTTTTTTACTCCAATGCATGGTAGACTATTCATTACGGAAGGTAGTTCGTTGTTGAGATTTTGTTACTTTAACTGATGGTATCCTTGTAATTACGGAAGGTAGTTCATTGTTGAGATTTTGTTACTCCAATGGCTGGTAGCCTTGTCATTATGCAAGGTAGTTCATTGTTGTGATTTTGTTACTCCAATGGATGGTAGCCTTGTCATTATGGAAGGTAGTTCGGTTTTGAGATTTTATTAATTTAATGAATGGTAGCCTTGCCATTATGGAAGGTAGTTTATTGTTGAGATTTTGTTACTCCAATGGATGGTAGCCTTTTCATTATGGATGGTAGTTTGTTGTTGAGATTTTGTTACTCTAATTGATGGTATCCTTGTCATTACGGAAGGTAGTTCATTGTTGAGATTTTCTTTCTCCAATGGATGATAGCCTTGTCATTATGGTAGGTAGTTCATTTTTGAGATTTTGTTACTCCAATTGATGGTATCCTTGTCATTAGGGAAGGTAGTTAATTGTTGAGATTATGTTTCTCCAATGGATGGTAGCCTTGTCATTATGGAAGGTAGTTCGGTTTTGAGATTTTGTTAATTTAATGGATGGTAGCCTTGCCATTATGGAAGGTAGTTTATTGTTGAGATTTTGTTAATCCAATGGATGGTAGCCTTGTCATTATGGATGGTAGTTTGTTGTTGAGATTTTGTTATTTTAATAGATGGTATCCTTGTCATTACGAAAGGTAGTTCATTGTTGAGATTTTGTTTCTCCAAAGGATGATAGCCTTGGAATTATGGTAGGTAGTTCATTTTTGAGATTTTGTTACTCCAATGGATGGTAGCCTTGTTATTATGGATTTTAGTTCATTGTTGAGATTTTGTTTCTCCAATGGATGATAGCCTTGTCATTACGAAAGGTAGTTCATTGTTGAGATTTTGTTTCTCCAATGGATGATAGCCTTGTCATCACGGAAGGTAGTTCATTGTTGAGATTTTGTTTCTCCAATGGATGATAGCCTTCTCATTATGGAAGGTAGTTCATTATTTAGATTTTGTTACTCCAGTGGGTGGTAGCCTTGTCATTATGGAAGGTAGTTTGGTTTTGAGATTTTGTTACTTTAATGGATGGTAGCCTTGTCATTATGGAAGGTAGTTTGTTGTTGATATTTTGTTACTCTAATTGATGGTATGCTTGTCATTACGGAAGGTAGTTCACTGTTGAGATTTTGTTTCTCCAATGGATGATAGCCTTGTCATTATGGAAGGTAATTCATTGTTGAGATTTTGTTACTCAAATGGATGGTAGCCTTGTCATTATGGAAGGTAGTTCTTTGTTGCGATTTTTTTACTCCAATGCATGGTAGACTATTCATTATGGAAGGTAGTTCGTTGTTGAGATTTTGTTACTTTAACTGATGGTATCCTTGTCATTACGGAAGGTAGTTCATTGTTGAGATTTTGTTACTCCAATGGCTGGTAGCCTTGTCATTATGCAAGGTAGTTCATTGTTGTGATTTTGTTACTCCAATGGATGGTAGCCTTGTCATTATGGAAGGTAGTTCGTTGTTGAGATTTTGTTACTCCAATGGATGGTAGCCTTGTCATTATGGAAGGTAGTTCGGTTTTGAGATTTTGTTAATTTAATGGATGGTAGCCTTGCCATTATGGAAGGTAGTTTATTGTTGAGATTTTGTTACTCCAATGGATGGTAGCCTTGTCATTATGGATGGTAGTTTGTTGTTGAGATTTTGTTACTCTAATTGATGGTATCCTTGTCATTACGGAAGGTAGTTCATTGTTGAGATTTTGTTTCTCCGATGGATGATAGCCTTGTCATTATGGTAGGTAGTTCATTTTTGAGATTTTGTTACTCCAATTGATGGCATCCTTGTAATTAGGGAAGGTAGTTAATTGTTGAGATTATGTTTCTCCAATGGATGGTAGCCTTGTCATTATGGAAGGTAGTTCGGTTTTGAGATTTTGTTAATTTAATGGATGGTAGCCTTGCCATAATGGAAGGTATTTTATTGTTGAGATTTTGTTACTCCAATGGATGGTAGCCTTGTAATTATGGATGGTAGTTTGTTGTTGAGATTTTGTTATTTTAATAGATGGTATCCTTGTCATTACGAAAGGTAGTTCATTGTTGAGATTTTGTTTCTCCAATGGATGATAGCCTTGGCATTATGGTAGGTAGTTCATTTTTGAGATTTTGTTACTCCAATGGATGGTAGCCTTGTTATTATGGATTTTAGTTCATTGTTGAGATTTTTTTACTCCAATGGATGGTAGCCTTGTCATTATGGAAGGTAGTTCTTTGTTGATATTTTTTTACTCCAATGGATGGTAGCCTTTCCATTATGCAAGGTAGTTCGTTGTTTAGATTTTGTTACTCTAATTGATGGTATCCTTGTCATCACGGAAGGTAGTTCATTGTTGAGATTTTGTTTCTCCAATGGATGATAGCCTTCTCATTATGGAAGGTAGTTCATTATTTAGATTTTGTTACTCCAGCGGGTGGTAGCCTTGTCATTATGGAAGGTAGTTTGGTTTTGAGAGATTTTGTTACTTTAATGGATGGTAGCCTTGTCATTGTGGAAGGTAGTTTGTTGTTGATATTTTGTTACTCCAATGGATGCTAGCCTTTTCATTATGGATGGTAGTTCGTTGTTGAGATTTTGTTACTCTAATTGATGGTATCCTAGTCATTACGGAAGGTAGTTCATTGTTGAGATTTTGTTTCTCTAATGGATGATAGCCTTGTCATTATGGAAGGTATTTCAGTTTTGAGGTTTTGTTACTCCAATGGATGGTAGCCTTGTTATTATGAAAGGTAGTTCATTCTTGAGATTTTGTTACTCCAATGGATGGTAGCCTTGTCATTATGGAAGGTAGTTTGTTGTTGAGATTTTGTTACTCCAATGGATGGTGACCTTGTCATTATGGAAGGTAGTTTGTTGTTTAGATTTTGTTACTCCAATGGATGGTAGCCTTGTCATTATGGAAGGTAGTTCGTTGTTGAGATTTTGTTACTCCAATGGATTGTAGCCTTGTTATTATGGAAGGTAGTTTGTTGTTGAGATTTTTTTACTCCAATGGATGGGTGCCTTGTCATTATGGAAGGTAGTTCTTTGTTGAGATTTTGTTACTCCAATTGATGGAAGCCTTGTCATTATGGAAGGTAGTTCGGTTTTTAGATTTTGTTACTTTAATGGATGGTAGCCTTGTCATTATGGAAGGTAGTTTTTTGTTGATATTTTGTTACTCCAATGGATGGTACCCTTGTTATTATGGAAGGTAGTTTGTTGTTCAGATTTTTTTACTCTAATTGATGGTATCCTTGTCATTACGCAAGGTAGTTCATTGTTGAGATTTTGTTTCTCCAATGGATGATAGCCTTGTCATTATGGAAGGTAATTCATTGTTGAGATTTCGTTACTCAAATGGATGGTAGCCTTGTCATTATGGAAGGTAGTTCTTTGTTGCGATTTTTTTACTCCAATGCATGGTAGACTATTCATTATGGAAGGTAGTTCGTTGTTGAGATTTTGTTACTCCAGTGGATGGTAGCCTTGTTATTATGGAAGGTAGTTTGTTGTTGAGATTTTTTTACTCTAATGGATGGGTGCCTTGTCATTATGGAAGGTAGTTCTTTGTTGAGATTTTGTTACTCCAATTGATGGAAGCCTTGTCATTATGGAAGGTAGTTCAGTTTTTAGATTTTGTTACTTTAATGGATGGTAGCCTTGTCATTATAGAAGGTTGTTTTTTGTTGATATTTTGTTACTCCAATGGATGGTACCCTTGTTATTATGGAATGTAGTTTGTTGTTCAGATTTTTTTACTCTAATTGATGGTATCCTTGTCATTACGGAAGGTAGTTCATTGTTGAGATTTTGTTTCTCCAATGGATGATAGCCTTGTCATTATGGAAGGTAATTCATTGTTGAGATTTTGTTACTCAAATGGATGGTAGCCTTGTCATTATGGAAGGTAGTTCTTTGTTGCGATTTTTTTACTCCAATGCATGGTAGATTATTCATTATGGAAGGTAGTTCGTTGTTGAGATTTTGTTACTTTAACTGATGGTATCCTTGTCATTACGGAAGGTAGTTCATTGTTGAGATTTTGTTACTCCAATGGCTGGTAGCCTTGTCATTATGCAAGGTAGTTCATTGTTGTGATTTTGTTACTCCAATGGATGGTAGCCTTCTCATTATGGAAGGTAGTTCGTTGTTGAGATTTTGTTACTCCAATGGATGGTAGCCTTGTCATTATGGAAGGTAGTTCGGTTTTGAGATTTTGTTACTTTAATGCATGGTAGCCTTGCCATTATGAAAGGTAGTTTATTGTTGAGATTTTGTTACTCCAATGGATGGTAGCCTTGTCATTATGGATGGTAGTTTGTTGTTGAGATTTTGTTACTCTAATTGATGGTATCCTTGTCATTACGGAAGGTAGTTCATTGTTGAGATTTTGTTTCTCCAATGGACGATAGCCTTGGCATTATGGTAGGTAGTTCATTTTTGAGATTTTGTTACTCCAATTGATGGTATCCTTGTCATTAGGGAAGGTAGTTAATTGTTGATATTATGTTTCTCCAATGGATGATAGCCATGTCATTATGGAATGTTGTTCATTGTTGAGACTTTGTTACTCCAATGGCAGGTAGCCTTGTCTTTATGGAAGGTAGTTCGTTGTTGAGATTTTGTTACTCTAATTGATTGTATCCTTGTTATTACGGAATGTAGTTCATTGTTGAGATTTTGTTTCTCCAATGGATGATAGCCTTGGCATTATGGTAGGTAGTTGATTTTTGAGATTTTGTTACTCCAATGGATGGTAGCCTTGTCATTATGGATTTTAGTTCATTGTTAAGATTTTTTTACTCCAATGGATGGTAGCCTTGTCATTATGGAAGGTAGTTCTTTGTCGAGATTTTTTTACTCCAATGGATGGTAGCCTTTTCATTATGCAAGGTAGTTCGTTGTTTAGATTTTGTTACTCTAATTGATGGTATCCTTGTCATCACGGAAGGTAGTTCATTGTTGAGATTTTGTTTCTCCAATGGATGATAGCCTTCTCATTATGGAAGGTAGTTCATTATTTAGATTTTGTTACTCCAATGGGTGGTAGCCTTGTCATAATGGAAGGTAGTTCGATTTTGAGATTTTGTTACTTTAATGGATGGTAGCCTTGTCATTATGGAAGGTAGTTTGTTGTTCAGATTTTTTTACTCTAATTGATGGTATCCTTGTCATTACGGAAGGTAGTTCATTGTTGAGATTTTGTTTCTCCAATGGATGATAGCCTTGTCATTATGGAAGGTAATTCATTGTTGAGATTTTGTTACTCAAATGGATGGTAGCCTTGTCATTATGGAAGGTAGTTCTTTGTTGCGATTTTTTTACTCCAATGCATGGTAGACTATTCATTATGGAAGGTAGTTCGTTGTTGAGATTTTGTTACTTTAACTGATGGTATCCTTGTCATTACGGAAGGTAGTTCATTGTTGAGATTTTGTTACTCCAATGGCTAGTAGCCTTGTCATTATGCAAGGTAGTTCATTGTTGTGATTTTGTTACTCCAATGGATGGTAGCCTTGTCATTATGAAAGGTAGTTCGGTTTTGAGATTTTATTAATTTAGTGAATGGTAGCCTTGCCATTATGGAAGGTAGTTTATTGTTGAGATTTTGTTACTCCAATGGATGGTAGCCTTTTCATTATGGATGGTAGTTTGTTGTTGAGATTTTGTTACTCTAATTGATGGTATCCTTGTCATTACGGAAGGTAGTTCATTTTTGAGATTTTCTTTCTCCAATGGATGATAGCCTTGTCATTATGGTAGGTAGTTCATTTTTGAGATTTTGTTACTCCAATTGATGGTATCCTTGTCATTAGGGAAGGTAGTTAATTGTTGAGATTATGTTTCTCCAATGGATGGTAGCCTTGTCATTATGGAAGGTAGTTCGGTTTTGAGATTTTGTTAATTTAATGGATGGTAGCCTTGCCATTATGGAAGGTAGTTTATTGTTGAGATTTTGTTAATCCAATGGATGGTAGCCTTGTCATTATGGATGGTAGTTTGTTGTTGAGATTTTGTTATTTTAATAGATGGTATCCTTGTCATTACGAAAGGTAGTTCATTGTTGAGATTTTGTTTCTCCAATGGATGATAGCCTTGGCATTATGGTAGGTAGTTCATTTTTGAGATTTTGTTACTCCAATGGATGGTAGCCTTGTTATTATGGATTTTAGTTCATTGTTGAGATTTTTTTACTCCAATGGATGGTAGCCTTGTCATTATGGAAGGTAGTTCTTTGTTGATATTTTTTTACTCCAATGGATGGTAGCCTTTTCATTATGCAAGGTAGTTCGTTGTTTAGATTTTGTTACTCTAATTGATGGTATCCTTGTCATCACGGAAGGTAGTTCATTGTTGAGATTTTGTCTCTCCAATGGATGATAGCCTTCTCATTATGGAAGGTAGTTCATTATTTAGATTTTGTTACTCCAGCGGGTGGTAGCCTTGTCATTATGGAAGGTAGTTCGGTTTTGAGATTTTGTTACTTTAATGGATGGTAGCCTTGTCATTATGGAAGGTAGTTTGTTGTTGATATTTTGTTACTCCAATGGATGCTAGCCTTTTCATTATGGATGGTAGTTCGTTGTTGAGATTTTGTTACTCTAATTGATGGTATCCTAGTCATTACGGAAGGTAGTTCATTGTTGAGATTTTGTTTCTCCAATGGATGATAGCCTTGTCATTATGGAAGGTATTTCAGTTTTTAGGTTTTGTTACTCCAATGGATGGTAGCCTTGTTATTATGAAAGGTAGTTCATTCTTGAGATTTTGTTACTCCAATGGATGGTAGCCTTGTCATTATGGAAGGTAGTTTGTTGTTGAGATTTTGTTACTCCAATGGATGGTGACCTTGTCATTATGGAAGGTAGTTTGTTGTTTAGATTTTGTTACTCCAATGGATGGTAGCCTTGTCATTATGGAAGGTAGTTCGTTGTTGAGATTTTGTTACTCCAATGGATGGTAGCCTTGTTATTATGGAAGGTAGTTCTTTGTTGAGATTTTGTTACTCGAATTGATGGAAGCCTTGTCATTATGGAAGGTAGTTCGGTTTTTAGATTTTGTTACTTTAATGGATGGTAGCCTTGTCATTATGGAAGGTAGTTTTTTGTTGATATTTTGTTACTCCAATGGATGGTACCCTTGTTATTATGGAAGATAGTTTGTTGTTCAGATTTTTTTACTCTAATTGATGGTATCCTTGTCATTATGCAAGGTAGTTCATTGTTGAGATTTTGTTTCTCCAATGGATGATAGCCTTGTCATTATGGAAGGTAATTCATTGTTGAGATTTTGTTACTCAAATGGATGGTAGCCTTGTCATTATGGAAGGTAGTTCTTTGTTGCGATTTTTTTACTCCAATGCATGGTAGACTATTCATTATGGAAGGTAGTTCGTTGTTGAGATTTTGTTACTTTAATTGATGGTATCCTTGTCATTACGGAAGGTAGTTCATTGTTGAGATTTTGTTACTCCAATGGCTGGTAGCCTTGTCATTATGCAAGGTAGTTCATTGTTGTGATTTTGTTACTCCAATGGATGGTAGCCTTCTCATTATGGAAGGTAGTTTGTTGTTGAGATTTTGTTACTCCAATGGATGGTAGCCTTGTCATTATGGAAGGTAGTTCGGTTTTGAGATTTTGTTACTTTAATGTATGGTAGCCTTGCCATTATGGAAGGTAGTTTATTGTTGAGATTTTGTTACTCCAATGGATGGTAGCCTTGCCATTATGGATGGTAGTTTGTTGTTGAGATTTTGTTACTCTAATTGATGGTATCCTTGTCATTACGGAATGTAGTTCATTGTTGAGATTTTGTTTCTCCAATGGACGATAGCCTTGGCATTATGGTAGGTAGTTCATTTTTGAGATTTTGTTACTCCAATTGATGGTATCCTTGTCATTAGGGAAGGTAGTTAATTGTTGAGATTATGTTTCTCCAATGGATGATAGCCTTGTCATTATGGAATGTTGTTCATTGTTGAGACTTTGTTACTCCAATGGCAGGTAGCCTTGTCTTTATGGAAGGTAGTTCGTTGTTGAGATTTTGTTACTCTAATTGATTGTATCCTTGTTATTACGGAAGGTAGTTCATTGTTGAGATTTTGTTTCTCCAATGGATGATAGCCTTGGCATTATGGTAGGTAGTTGATTTTTGAGATTTTGTTACTCCAATGGATGGTAGCCTTGTCATTATGGATTTTAGTTCATTGTTAAGATTTTTTTACTCCAATGGATGGTAGCCTTGTCATTATGGAAGGTAGTTCTTTGTTGAGATTTTTTTACTCCAATGGATGGTAGCCTTTTCATTATGCAAGGTAGTTCGTTGTTTAGATTTTGTTACTCTAATTGATGGTATCCTTGTCATCACGGAAGGTAGTTCATTGTTGAGATTTTGTTTCTCCAATGGATGATAGCCTTCTCATTATGGAAGGTAGTTCATTATTTAGATTTTGTTACTCCAGTGGGTGGTAGCCTTGTCATAATGGAAGGTAGTTCGATTTTGAGATTTTGTTACTTTAATGGATGGTAGCCTTGTCATTATGGAAGGTAGTTTGTTGGTGATATTTTGTTACTCCAATGGATGCTAGCCTTTTCATTATGCATGGTAGTACGTTGTTGAGATTTTGTTACTCTAATTGATGGTATCCTAGTCATTACGGAAGGTAGTTCATTGTTGAGATTTTTTTTCTCCAATGGATGATAGCCTTGTAATTATGGAAGGTATTTCAGTTTTGAGGTTTTGTTACTCCAATGGATGGTAGCCTTGTTATTATGAAAGGTAGTTCATTGTTGAGATTTTGTTACTCTAATGGATGGTAGCCTTGTCATTATGGAAGGAAGTTTGTTGTTGAGATTTTGTTACTCCAATGGATGGTAGCCTTGTCATTATGGAAGGTAGTTCGTTGTTGAGATTTTGTTACTCCAATGGATGATTGCCTTGTCATTATGGAAAGTAGTTCATTATTGTTATTTTGTTACTCCAATGGCTGGTAGCCTTGTCATTATGGATGGTAGTTTATTGTTGAGATTTTGTTACTCCAATGGATTATAGCCTTATCATTATGGAAGGTAGTTCATTGTTGAGATTTTGTTACTCCAATGTTTGGTAGCCTTTATATTATGGAAGGTAGTTCAGTTTTGATATTTTGTTACTTTATTGGATGGTAGCCTTGTCATTATGGAAGGTAGTTTGTTGTTTAGATTTTGTTACTCCAATGCATGGTATCCTTGTCATTATGGAAGGTAGTTCATTGTTGAGATTTTGTTACTCAAATGGATGGTAGCCTTGTTATTATGGAAGGTAGTTTGTTGTTGAAATTTTGTTACTCAAATGGATGGTAACCTTGTCATTATGGAAGGTAGTTTGTTCTTTATATTTTGTTACTCCAATGGATGGTAGCCTTGTTATTATGGAAGGTAGTTCGTTGTTTAGATTTTTTTACTCCAATGGACGGGTGCCTTGTCATTGTGGAAGGTAGTTCATTATTGAGATTTTGTTACTCCAATTGATGGAAGCCTTGTCATTATGGAAGGTAGTTCGGTTTTTAGATTTTGTTACTTTAATGGATGGTAGCCTTGTCATTATGGAAGGTAGTTCATTGTTGAGATTTTGTTTCTCCAATGGATGATAGCCTTGTCATTATGGAAGGTAGTTCATTGTTGAGATTTTGTTACTCAAATGGATGGTAGCCTTGTCATTAGGGAAGGTAGTTATTTGTTGCGATTTTTTTAATCCAATGCATGGGAGACTTTTCATTATGGAAGGTAGTTTGTTGTTTAAATTTTGTTACTTTAATTGATGGTATCCTTGTCATTACGGAAGCTGGTTCATTGTTGAGATTTTGTTTCTCCATTTGATGATAGCCTTATCATTATGGAAGGTAGTTCATTGTTGAGATTTTGTTACTCCAATGGCTGGTAGCCTTGTCATTATGCAAGGTAGTTCATTGTTGAGATTTTGTTACTCCAATGGATGGTAGCCTTGTCATTATAGAAGGTAGTTCGTTGTTGAGATTTTGTTACTCCAATGGATGGTAGCCTTGTCATTATGGAAGGTAGTTCGGTTTTGAGATTTTGTTACTTTAATGGATGGTAGCCTTGTCATTATGGATGGTAGTTCATTGTTGAGATTTTGTTACTCTAATTGATGGTATCCTTGTCATTACGGAAGGTAGTTCATTGTTGAAAATTTGTTTCTCCAATGGATGATAACCTTGGCATTATGGTAGGTAGTTCATTTTTGAGATTTTGTTACTCCAATTGATGGTATCCTTGTTGTGATCGTTGGATCTGGTACTGACTGTTTAACGCTGGTTCGTGAAATGTCGCGGAAGCAAGCGTCGCCACCGTCTTTTATTTTCTCCGAATGGAAAGGACAAAAGCGCAGAAAAATTCCTTATAGAGATTGCTCTCAGTTCAGGAGGTAGATTATAGAAAGGGAAGGTGTTAACACCCTTTCTATCCATGGTTATCCATGGGCTCTTAGATACTTGCTCATTTGTGTTTTCAAAATTGTTTGTTTGCTTTTCAAGTGTGGGTTTTAAAAAGTTTCTTTGAAAATTCCAGTTCGACTCTTGTATCGGTCCTCAAGAGTGTTTGAAAAGTTGCTTTCGAAAGCTTTTTGAAAATGTGTCGGTGTGAAAAGTATTTTTGAATTTGTTTTGAAATTAGAGCAAGTATCTAGAGTCGTCTACCTACCCTAAGGAATTCGTCTGTGTAGATGTCCTTTAAAGTAGTGCCATCCCACCATTGAGAGGAAGGTAGCACCACCGTTGGAGGTGTTCGGGTCAATTCGAGGTTCGGGACATGGTGATCACCAGAGCAATGGGAAGACACCTTAGAAGCTACCCTCATGCCAGGTTCCCGGATCATGAGGACTTACTAAGACATCCTCTACTCGACGATCACCTTTCGAGGCAAGGCAATAGTGAGGCGTACCCTAGGGGTGGTGTGTGATTTGTGTGTCGTTTTCAGATATTTTTGTCTTGTCATGTTATGGTGATCTACGCGTTTGTTTTTATTTTAGTCCATTCATTCTTGCATGTCATTATTAATAGTTAAAAATTGCGAGAAATATAAAGTTCCTAAACTATTACAAAGGCGCGGGTCCACATCGCCAAATTAAACCAAGACCCGATTTGACATAAAATAAAGAAATAAAATGCGGGAAATATAAAATCTCCGAGTTACATGGCTTGAGCAATTACATAATATTTGAAAGAAGATAAATGTGCGAAAGAAATAAAAATAGAACGTTCGAGGGCGTTGGACCCTTTAAAGAAATTAAATGAAATTAAAAAGCTAATTAATTATTTAATAAAAGGAAAGAAATGTTTTTTAGTTTTTTTGTATTTATGAAATAAAGAAAATTAAAATTAAAAGAAACTCTAATTCTAAGTTTTTTTAATTATTAATGAAAATGTTAAAGTTTAACCTAATTTACTAAATATTTAATGTACATGTTTATTTACAAAAATATTTAATAATTAATATCAATAATAATAAGAAAAAATTATTTATTAAAAAGATGATGAAAAGTTAAAAACCCTAATTTCTACATATTTTAATTTGTTAAGAAAAAGACTTAAGTTTTAAAACCTAATTTAACTAAATTAATTATTTAACATTTATTTACAAAAATATTTAATAAGTAAATTAATTAACATATTCTTAGTTTTTGATTTTCTGGTTTTATATTATAAAAATTAATTCATGAATTTAAAGAAAACAATTAAAACAATTTAAAGAATGAAAAAGGAAAATCAAATAAAAAATAAAAATGATGCAAACCATGGGGGGTGTCTGGCCCTTTTTGGAGGTGAATTGGAGTGGTTTGACCATTTGTGTTCTGGCTGTTGGCCATTTGTGTTCTGGCCTCATCATGCATAAGTTGTTCTACTTTGGCCATTTGGCTTTTGGCTTTTGGCCATTTGTGTTTTGGCCTCAACGTTTCTTAATCTTCTAGGATGTCTGTCTCGCCATGTATTGGTGTCATGCATAAGTTTTTGTACTTTGGCCATTTGGCTTTTGGCTTTTGGCTTTTGGCCTTTTGGCTTTTGGCCTCAACGTTCCTTAATGAACCTGCATGGGATCCTGTCTAAATCTGCAGTGTTGAATCTCACGAACACATTAAATAAAATCATAAAATGCAAATAAAGCCAATATATGAAGAAATTTAATGTTTAGGCACAATATGGCATGTATGAATGATTATACCCTTTTGATCATGGAGATCAAATCAATCTTACCCTTACTGGAAAATTAGTGACCTGAATGTTTTTATGCCTTACTGGAAAATTAGGATCATGGAGATCAAGTCAGCCTTATCCTTACTAAAGAAGTAGTGAGGTATTGGTTTGTAACTGTGATGGCTTGTTTGTAGTGAGAGAGAGATTTGTAATAAGGATTTCAAGGTTTTAGGGTTCTTGAAAGAGTTTTATATTCTAACAGTGTTGTGGCAAGGTTTTTTCTCTCTCTTCTTTTCTCCTCCTCCCTTTTTTTTCTCTCTAGTTTGTGTGAAAAGAAGGTGATTATATAATGGAAATTAGGGTAAAGCAAATGGGCTTTGAATGTGCAATTGGGCCTCCAATATTCACTTGAATTCGTCACTTTCCAGGCTAAATCGCAGGGACTTAAGTGCATTTTTTGAAGTTGAAATGTGAAAACAAAATGTAGCAGACATTGATAGCTAACTCATGTCTGAAAATCGGCTCAATCGGATAAACGGTGAATTAGTTATGAATTTTTGAAGTTTTAGCTCAGACAAACTTATTTTGGGCTCCAGTGTCGACTCTGACACGTTCTTCAATAAAAAACTGGTATTGATCGGAGCATAATCCGGTCTCGAACTTTGAAGCAAAGTTGTAGATCTATGAGTCAGTGACCTTGTGTAAAAATATGAGCCTAATCCGATAAAAATTGACCGAGTTATGAATTTTCGAAGTTTCGGCCCAGATGAAATAATATTCAGCATTCAGGATTTTCAGCGTGTTACGCACTCTGAGCAAAAAAAGAAGGCCTTTTGAATACCGTTTGAACTCAATACCTTCTGTGAAAATGTAGCCAACTCAATTTGTGAAATTTTGGCGCCAGAACCAGCTCGATACGATGAAAATCGACCAAGTTATGATTTTTTGAACATGACGCAAATAAACTTCTGTCACAAATTTTCTGCACGAAAATACTTGATAAATCCACATTTTTGAAGACCTTCTGATCGAAATTGGCTTCCAGCCGTGAGAGATGAAAACGTAGATAATGTCAAGACGGAATTTTGGCCACCGGAACGGGTTCAAAACGAGTCACGATCTTCAAGTTATGAATTTTTTAGCGCGTAAAAACTGCACTTTCAGCACACTTTTTCACTATATTTCTTCAAGAAAACTCACACATTCGGATACCTTCTTTAAAGAATTGACTCTTGAGCCGAACCTGAATTTGAGAATATGTTATCAGAAATATCTTGGCGAAAGAACACCTGAATATAACGCGCCGGGTTGGACTTGTGAATTTTCTTGAAATGTTTTGAGTAATATGGGACGGCAAATTTTGGGGTACAACACTTGTCATTAGGGAAGGTAGTTAATTGTTGAGATTATGTTTCTCCAATGGATGATAGCCTTGTCATTATAGAATGTTGTTCATTGTTGAGATTTTGTTACTCCAATGGCAGGTAGCCTTGTCATTATGGAAGTTAGATCATTTTTGAGATTTTGTTACTCCAATGGATGGTATCCTTGTCATTACGGAAGGTAGTTTATTGTTGAGATTTTGTTTCTCCAATGGATGATTGCCTTGTCATTATGGAAGGTTGTTCATTGTTGAGATTTTGTTACTCCAATGGCAGGTAGCCTTGTCATTATGGAAGGTAGTTCATTGTTGAGATTTTGTTACTCTAATAGATGGTATCCTTGTCATTATGAAAGGTAGTTCATTGTTGAGATTTTGTTTCTCCAATGGATGATAGCCTTGGCATTATGGTAGGTAGTTCATTTTTGAGATTTTGTTACTCCAATGGATGGTAGCCTTGTTATTATGAATTTTAGTTCATTGTTGAGATTTTTTTACTCCAATGGATGGTTGCCTTGTCATTATGGAAGGTAGTTCTTTTTTGAGATTTTTTTACTCCAATGGATGGTAGCCTTTTCATTATGCAAGGTAGTTCGTTGTTTAGATTTTGTTACTCTAATTGATGGTATCCTTGTCATTACGGAAGGTAGTCCATTGTTGAGATTTTCTTTCTCTAATGGATGATAGCCTTGTCATTATGGAAGGTAGTTCATTATTTAGATTTTGTTACTCCAGTGCGTGGTAGCCTTGTCATTATGGAAGGTAGTTCGATTTTGAGATTTTGTTACTTTAATGGATGGTAGCCTTGTCATTATGGAAGGTAGTTTGTTGTTGAGATTTTGTTACTCCAATGGATGGTAGCCTTTTCATTATGGATGGTTGTTCGTTGTTGAGATTTTGTTACTCTAATTGATGGTATCCTTGTCATTACGGAAGGTAGTTCATTGTTGAGATTTTGTTTCTCCAATGGATGATAGCCTTGTCATTATGGAAGGTATTTCAGTTTTGAGATTTTGTTACTCCAATGGATGGTAGCCTTGTTATTATGAAAGGTAGTTCATTGTTGAGATTTTGTTACTCCAATGGATTGTAGCCTTGTCATTATGGAAGGAAGTTTGTTGTTGAGATTTTGTTACTCCAATGGATGGTAGCCTTGTCATTATGGAAGGTAGTTCGTTTTTGAGATTTTGTTACTCCAATGGATGATTGCCTTGTCATTATGGAAGGTAGTTCATTATTGTTATTTTGTTACTCCAAGGGCTGGTAGCCTTGTCATTATGGAAGGTAGTTTATTTTTGAGATTTTGTTACTCCAATGGATTGTAGCCTTGTCATTATGGAAGGTAGTTCGTTGTTGAGATTTTGTTACTCCAATGTTTGGTAACCTTTACATTATAGAAGGTAGTTCAATTTTGATATTTTGTTACTCTATTGGATGCTAGCCTTGTCATTATGGAAGGTAGTTTGTTGTTTAGATTTTGTTACTCCAATTGATGGTATCCTTGTCATTATGGAAGGTAGTTCGTTGTTGAGATTTTGTTACTCCAATGGATGGTATCCTTGTTATTATGGAAGGTAGTTCGTTGTTGAGATTTTGTTACTCCAATGGATGGGTGCCTTGTCATTATGAAAGGTAGTTTGTTGTTGAGATTTTGTTACTCCAATGGATGGTGACCTTGTCATTATGGAAGGTAGTTTGTTGTTTAGATTTTGTTACTCCAATGGATGGTAGCCTTGTCATTATGGAAGGTAGTTCGTTGTTGAGATTTTGTTACTCCAATGGATGGTAGCCTTGTTATTATGGAAGGTAGTTTGTTGTTGAGATTTTTTTACTCCAATGGATGGGTGCCTTGTCATTATGGAAGGTAGTTCTTTGTTGAGATTTTGTTACTCCAATTGATGTAAGCCTTGTCATTATGGAAAGTAGTTTGGTTTTTAGATTTTGTTACTTTAATGGATGGTAGCCTTGTCATTATGGAAGGTAGTTTTTTGTTGATATTTTGTTACTCCAATGGATGGTAGCCTTGTTATTATGGAAGGTAGTTTGTTGTTGAGATTTTTTTACTCCAATGGATGGGTGCCTTTTCATTATGGAAGGTAGTTCTTTGTTGAGATTTTGTTACTCCAATTGATGTAAGCCTTGTCATTATGGAAGGTAGTTCGGTTTTTAGATTTTGTTACTTTAATTGATGGTAGCCTTGTCATTATGGAAGGTTGTTTTTTGTTGATATTTTGTTACTCCAATGGATGGTAGCCTTGTTATTATGGAAGGTAGTTTGTTGTTCAGATTTTTTTACTCTAATTGATGGTATCCTTGTCATTACGGAAGGTAGTTCATTGTTGAGATTTTGTTTCTCCAATGGATGATAGCCTTGTCATTATGGAAGGTAGTTCATTGTTGAGATTTTGTTACTCAAATGGATGGTAGCCTTGTCATTATGGAAGCTAGTTCTTTGTTGCGATTTTTAACTCCAATGCATGGTAGACTTTTCATTATGGAAGGTAGTTTGTTGTGGAGATTTTGTTACTTTAATTGATGGTATCCTTGTCATTACGGAAGGTAGTTCATTGTTGAGATTTTGTTACTCCAATGGCTGGTAGCCTTGTCATTATGCAAGGTAGTTCATTGTTGTGATTTTGTTACTCCAATGGATGGTAGCCTTGTCATTATGGAAGGTACTTCGTTGTTGAGATTTTGTTACTCCAATGGATGGTAGCCTTGTCATTATGGAAGGTAGTTCGTTGTTGAGATTTTGTTACTTTAATGGATGGTAGCCTTGCCATTATGTAAGGTAGTTTATTTTGAGATTTTGTTACTCCAATGGATGGTAGCCTTGTCATTATGGATGGTAGTTCGTTGTTGAGATTTTGTTACTCTTATTGATGGTATCCTTGTCATTACGGAAGGTAGTTCATTGTTGAGATTTTGTTTCTCCAATGGACGATAGCCTTGGCATTATGGTAGGTAGTTCATTTTTGAGATTTTGTTACTCCAATGGATGGTATCCTTGTCATTAGGGAAGGTAGTTAATTGTTGAGATTATGTTTCTCCAATGGATGATAGCCTTGTCATTATGGAATGTTGTTCATTGTTGAGATTTTGTTACTCCAATGGCAGGTAGCCTTGTCATTATGGAAGGTAATTTATTGTTGAGATTTTGTTACTCCAATGGATGGTAGCCTTGTCATTATGGAAGGTAGTTCGTTGTTGAGATTTTGTTACTCTAATTGATGGTATCCTTGTCATTACGGAAGGTAGTTCATTGTTAAGATTTTGTTTCTCCAATGGATGATAGCATTGTCATTATGGAAGGTAGTTCATTGTTGATTTTTGTTACTCCAATGGCTGGTAGCCTTGTCATTATGCAAGGTAGTTCATTGTTGATATTTTGTAACTCCAATGGATGGTAGCCTTTTCATTATGGAAGGTAGTTCGTTGTTGAGATTTTGTTACTCTAATTGATGGTATTCTTGTCATTACGGAAGGTAGTTCATTGTTGAGATTTTGTTTCTCCAATGGATGATATCCTTGGCATTATGGTAGGTAGTTCATTTTTGAGATTTTGTTACTCCAATGGTTGGTATACTTGTTATTATGGATATTAGTTCATTGTTGAGATTTTTTTACTCCAATGCATGGTAGCCTTGTCATTATGGAAGGTAGTTCTTTGTTGAGATTTTTTTACTCCAGTGGATGGTAGCCTTTTCATTATGCAAGGTAGTTCGTTATTTAGATTTTGTTACTCTAATTTATGGTATCCTTGTCATTACGGAAGATAGTTCATTGTTGAGATTTTGTTTCTCCAATGGATGATAGACTTGTCATTATGGAAGGTAGTTCATTATTTAGATTTTGTTACTCCAGTGGGTGGTAGCCTTGTCATTATAGAAGGTAGTTCGGTTTTGAGATTTTGTTACTTTAATGGATGGTAGCCTTGTCATTATGGAAGGTAGTTTTTTGTTGATATTTTGTTACTCCAATGGATGGTAGCCTTGTCATTATGGAAGGTAGTTCCTTGTTTAGATTTTGTTACTGCAATGGATGATTGCCTTGTCATTATGGAAGGTAGTTCATTATTGTTATTTTGTTACTCCAATGGCTGGTAGCCTTGTCATTATGGATGGTAGTTTATTGTTGAGATTTTGTTACTCCAATGGATTATAGCCTTATCATTATGGAAGGTAGTTCGTTGTTGAGATTTTGGTACTCCAATGTTTGGTAGCCTTTATATTATGGAAGGTAGTCCAGTTTTGATATTTTGTTACTTTATTGGATGGTAGCCTTGTCATTATGGAAGCTACTTTGTTGTTTAGATTTTGTTACTCCAATGGATGGTATCCTTGTCATTATGGAAGGTAGTTCGTTGTTGAGATTTTGTTACTCCAATGGATGGTAGCCTTGTTATTATGGAATGTAGTTCGTTGTTGAGATTTTGTTACTCCAATGGATGGGTGCCTTGTCATTATGGAAGGTAGTTCGTTGTTGAGATTTTGTTACTCCAATTGATGGTAGCCTTGTCATTATGGAAGGTACTTCGGTGTTTAGACTTTGTTACTTTAATGGATGGTAGCCTCATCATTATGGAATGTTGTTCATTGTTGAGATTTTGTTACTCCAATGGCAGGTAGCCTTGTCATTATGGAAGGTAGTTTGTTGTTGAGATTTTGTTACTCCAATGGATGGTAGCCTTGTCATTATGGAAGGTAGTTCGTTGTTGAGATTTTGTTACTCTAATTGATGGTATCCTTGTCATTACGGAAGGTAGTTCATTTTTGAGATTTTGTTTCTCCAATGGATGATAGCATTGTCATTATGGAAGGTAGTTCATTGTTGATATTTTGTTACTCCAATGGCTGGTAGCCTTGTCATTATGCAAGGTAGTTCATTGTTGATATTTTGTTACTCCAATGGATGGTAGCCTCGTCATTATGGAAGGTAGTTCGTTGTTGAGATTTTGTTACTCCAATGGATGGTAGCCTTGTTATTATGGAAGGTAGTTTGTTGTTGAGATATTTTTACTCTAATTGATGGTATCCTTGTCATTACACAAGGTAGTTCATTGTTGAGATTTTGTTTCTCCAATGGATGATAGCCTTGTCATTATGGAAGGTAGTTCATTGTTGAGATTTTGTTACTCAAATGGATGGTAGCCTTGTCATTAGGGAAGGTAGTTAATTGTTGAGATTATGTTTCTCCAATGGATGATAGCCTTGTCATTATGGAATGTTGTTCATTGTTGAGATTTTGTTACTCCAATGGCAGGTAGCCTTGTCATTATGGAAGGTAATTTATTGTTGAGATTTTGTTACTCCAATGGATGGTAGCCTTGTCATTATGGAAGGTAGTTCGTTGTTGAGATTTTGTTACTCTAATTGATGGTATCCTTGTCATTACGGAAGGTAGTTCATTGTTAAGATTTTGTTTCTCCAATGGATGATAGCATTGTCATTATGGAAGGTAGTTCATTGTTGATTTTTGTTACTCCAATGGCTGGTAGCCTTGTCATTATGCAAGGTAGTTCATTGTTGATATTTTGTAACTCCAATGGATGGTAGCCTTTTCATTATGGAAGGTAGTTCGTTGTTGAGATTTTGTTACTCTAATTGATGGTATCCTTGTCATTACGGAAGGTAGTTCATTGTTGAGATTTTGTTTCTCCAATGGATGATATCCTTGGCATTATGGTAGGTAGTTCATTTTTGAGATTTTGTTACTCCAATGGTTGGTATACTTGTTATTATGGATATTAGTTCATTGTTGAGATTTTTTTACTCCAATGCATGGTAGCGTTGTCATTATGGAAGGTAGTTCTTTGTTGAGATTTTTTTACTCCAGTGGATGGTAGCCTTTTCATTATGCAAGGTAGTTCGTTATTTAGATTTTGTTACTCTAATTTATGGTATCCTTGTCATTACGGAAGAAAGTTCATTGTTGAGATTTTGTTTCTCCAATGGATGATAGACTTGTCATTATGGAAGGTAGTTCATTATTTAGATTTTGTTACTCCAGTGGGTGGTAGCCTTGTCATTATAGAAGGTAGTTCGGTTTTGAGATTTTGTTACTTTAATGGATGGTAGCCTTGTCATTATGGAAGGTAGTTTTTTGTTGATATTCTGTTACTCCAATGGATGGTAGCCTTGTCATTATGGAAGGTAGTTCCTTGTTTAGATTTTGTTACTGCAATGGATGATTGCCTTGTCATTATGGAAGGTAGTTCATTATTGTTATTTTGTTACTCCAATGGCTGGTAGCCTTGTCATTATGGATGGTAGTTTATTGTTGAGATTTTGTTACTCCAATGGATTATAGCCTTATCATTATGGAAGGTAGTTCGTTGTTGAGATTTTGTTACTCCAATGTTTGGTAGCCTTTATATTATGGAAGGTAGTCCAGTTTTGATATTTTGTTACTTTATTGGATGGTAGCCTTGTCATTATGGAAGCTACTTTGTTGTTTAGATTTTGTTACTCCAATGGATGGTATCCTTGTCATTATGGAAGGTAGTTCGTTGTTGAGATTTTGTTACTCCAATGGATGGTAGCCTTGTTATTATGGAATGTAGTTCGTTGTTGAGATTTTGTTACTCCAATGGATGGGTGCCTTGTCATTATGGAAGGTAGTTCGTTGTTGAGATTTTGTTACTCCAATTGATGGTAGCCTTGTCATTATGGAAGGTACTTCGGTGTTTAGACTTTGTTACTTTAATGGATGGTAGCCTCGTCATTATGGAATGTTGTTCATTGTTGAGATTTTGTTACTCCAATGGCAGGTAGCCTTGTCATTATGGAAGGTAGTTTGTTGTTGAGATTTTGTTACTCCAATGGATGGTAGCCTTGTCATTATGGAAGGTAGTTCGTTGTTGAGATTTTGTTACTCTAATTGATGGTATCCTTGTCATTACGGAAGGTAGTTCATTTTTGAGATTTTGTTTCTCCAATGGATGATAGCATTGTCATTATGGAAGGTAGTTCATTGTTGATATTTTGTTACTCCAATGGCTGGTAGCCTTGTCATTATGCAAGGTAGTTCATTGTTGATATTTTGTTACTCCAATGGATGGTAGCCTCGTCATTATGGAAGGTAGTTCGTTGTTGAGATTTTGTTACTCCAATGGATGGTAGCCTTGTTATTATGGAAGGTAGTTTGTTGTTGAGATTTTTTTACTTTAATTGATGGTATCCTTGTCATTACACAAGGTAGTTCATTGTTGAGATTTTGTTTCTCCAATGGATGATAGCCTTGTCATTATGGAAGGTAGTTCATTGTTGAGATTTTGTTACTCAAATGGATGGTAGCCTTGTCATTATGGAAGGTAGTTCTTTGTTGCGATTTTTTTACTCCAATGCATGGTAGACTTTTCATTATAGAAGGTAGTTCGTTGTTGAGATTTTGTTACTTTAATTGATGGTATCCTTGTCATTACGGAAGGTAGTTCATTGTTGAGATTTTGTTTCTCCAATGGATGATAGCATTGTCATTATGGAAGGTAGTTCATTATTGATATTTTGTTACTCCAATGGCTGGTAGCCTTGTCATTATGCAAGGTAGTTCATTGTTTAGATTTTGTTACTCCAATGGATGGTAGCCTTGTCATTATGGAAGGTAGTTTGTTGTTGAGATTTTGTTACTCCAATGGATGGTAGCCTTGTCATTATAGAAGGTAGTTCGGTTTTGAGATTTTGTTACTTTAATGGATGGTAGCCTTGCCATTATGGAAGGTAGTTTATTGTTGAGATTTTGTTACTCCAATGGATGGTAGCCTTGTCATTATGGATGGTAGTTTGTTGTTGAGATTTTGTTACTTTAATTGATGGTATCCTTGTCATTACGAAAGGTAGTTCATTGTTGAGATTTTGTTTCTCCAATGGACGATAGCCTTGGCATTATGGTAGGTAGTTCATTTTTGAGATTTTGTTACTCCAATGGATGGTATCCTTGTCACTAGGGAAGGTAGTTAATTGTTGAGATTATGTTTCTCCAATGGATGATAGCCTTGTCATTATGGAATGTTTTTCATTGTTGAGATTTTGTTACTCCAATGGCAGGTAGCCTTGTCATTATGGAAGGTAATTTATTGTTGAGATTTTGTTACTCCAATGGATGGTAGCCTTGTCATTATGGAAGGTAGTTCGTTGTTGAGATTTTGTTACTCTAATTGATGGTATCCTTGTCATTACGGAAGGTAGTTCATTGTTATGATTTTGTTTCTCCAATGGATGATAGCATTGTCATTATGGAAGGTAGTTCATTGTTGATGTTTTGTTACTCCAATGGCTGGTAGCCTTGTCATTATGCAAGGTAGTTCATTGTTGAGATTTTGTTACTCCAATGGATGGTAGCCTCGTCATTATGGAAGGTAGTTCGTTGTTGAGATTTTGTTACTCCAATGGATGGTAGCCTTGTGATTATGGAAGGTAGTTCGGTTTTTAGATTTTGTTACTTTAATGGATGGTAGCCTTGCCATTATGGAAGGTAGTTTATTGTTTAGATTTTGTTACTCCAATGGATGGTAGCCTTGTCATTATGGATGGTAGTTTGTCGTTGAGATTTTGTTACTCTAATTGATGGTATCCTTGTCATTACGGAAAGTAGTTCATTGTTGAGATTTTGTTTCTCCAATGGACGATAGCCTTGGCATTATGGTAGGTAGTTCATTTTTGAGATTTTGTTACTCCAATGGATGGTATCCTTGTCATTAGGGAAGGTAGTTAATTGTTGAGATTATGTTTCTCCAATGGATGATATCCTTTTCATTATGGAATGTTGTTCATTGTTGAGATTTTGTTACTCCAATGGCAGGTAGCCTTGTCATTATGGAAGGTAGTTTCTTGTTGAGATTTTGTTACTCCAATGGATGGGAGCCTTGTCATTATGGAAGGTAGTTTGTTTTTGAGATTTTGTTACTCTAATTGATGGTATCCTTGTCATTACCGAAGGTAGCTCATTGTTGAGATTTTGTTTCTCCAATGGATGATAGCCTTGTCATTATGGAAGGTAGTTCATTTTTAAGATTTTGTTACTCAAATGGATGGTAGCCTTGTCATTATGGAAGGTAGTTCTTTGTTTCGATTTTTTTAATCCAATGCATGGTAGACTTTTCATTATGGAAGGTAGTTCGTTGTTTAAATTTTGTTACTTTAATTGATGGTATCCTTGTCATTACGGAAGCAGGTTCATTGTTGAGATTTAGTTTCTCCATTGGATGATAGCCTTATCATTATGGAAGGTAGTTCATTGTTGAGATTTTGTTACTCCAATGGCTGGTAGCCTTGTCATTATGCAAGGTAGTTCATTGTTGAGATTTTGTTACTCCAATGGATGGTAGCCTTGTCATTATAGAAGGTAGTTCGTTGTTGAGATTTTGTTACTCTAATGGATGGTAGCCTTGTCATTAAGGAAGGTAGTTCGGTTTGAGATTTTGTTACTGTAATGGATGGTAGCCTTGTCATTAAGGAAGGTAGTTTGTTGTTGAGATTTTGTGACTCTAATGGATGGTAGCCTTGTCATTATGGATGGTAGTTTGTTGTTGAGATTTTGTTACTCTAATCGATGGTATCCTTGTCATTATGGAAGGTAGTTCATTGTTGAGATTTTGTTTCTCCAATGGACGATAGCCTTGGCATTATGGTATGTAGTTAATTTTTGAGATTTTGTTAGTACAATGGATGGTATCCTTTTTATTACGGAAGGTAGTTTATTGTTGAGATTATTTTTCTCCAATGGATGATAGCCTTGTCATTATGGAATGTTGTTCATTGTTTAGATTTTGTTACTCCAATGGCAGGTAGCCTTGTCATTATGGAAAGTAGTTTGTTGTTGAGATTTTGTCACTCCAATGGATAGTAGCCTTGTCATTATGGAAGGTAGTTCGTTGTTGAGGTTTTGTTACTCTAATTGATGGTATCTTTGTCATTACGGAAGGTAGTTCATTGTTGAGATTTTGTTTCTCCAATGGATGATAGCCTTGTCATTATGGAAGGTAGTTCATTTTTGAGATTTTCTTACTCTAATGGATGGTAGCCTTGTTATTATGGAAGGTAGTTCATTGTTGAGATTTTGTTACTCCAATGGATGGTAGCCTCGTCATTATGGAAGGTAGTTCGTTGTTGAGATTTTGTTACTCCAATGGATGGTAGCCTTGTCATTATGGAAGGTAGTTCGGTTTTGAGATTTTGTTACTTTAATGGATGGTAGCCTTGCCATTATGGAAGGTAGTTTGTTGTTGAGATTTTGTGACTCTAATGGATGGTAGCCTTGTCATTATGGATGGTAGTTTGTGGTTGAGACTTTGTTACTCTAATTGATGGTATCCTTGTCATTATGGAAGGTAGTTCATTGTTGAGATTTTGTTTCTCCAATGGACGATAGCCTTGGCATTATGGTATGTAGTTAATTTTTGAGATTTTGTTAGTACAATGGATGGTATCCTTGTCATTACGGAAGGTAGTTTATTGTTGAGATTATTTTTCTCCAATGGATGATAGCCTTGTCATTATGGAATGTTGTTCATTGTTGAGATTTGGTTACTCCAATGGATGGTAGCCTTGTCATTATGGAAGGTAGTTCGTTGTTGAGATTTTGTTACTCCAATGGCTGGTAGCCTTGTCATTATGCAAGGTAGTTCATTGTTGAGATTTTTTTACTCCAATGGATGGGTGCCTTGTCATTATAGAAGGTAGTTCGTTGTTGAGATTTTGTTACTCTAATGGATGGTAGCCTTGTCATTAAGGAAGGTAGTTCGGTTTGAGATTTTGTTACTGTAATGGATGGTAGCCTTGTCATTAAGGAAGGTAGTTTGTTGTTGAGATTTTGTGACTCTAATGGATGGTAGCCTTGTCATTATGGATGGTAGTTTGTTGTTGAGATTTTGTTACTCTAATAGATGGTATCCTTGTCATTATGGAAGGTAGTTCATTGTTGAGATTTTGTTTCTCCAATGGACGATAGCCTTGGCATTATGGTATGTAGTTAATTTTTGAGATTTTGTTAGTACAATGGATGGTATCCTTTTTATTACGGAAGGTAGTTTATTGTTGAGATTATTTTTCTCCAATGGATGATAGCCTTGTCATTATGGAATGTTGTTCATTGTTTAGATTTTGTTACTCCAATGGCAGGTAGCCTTGTCATTATGGAAAGTAGTTTGTTGTTGAGATTTTGTCACTCCAATGGATAGTAGCCTTGTCATTATGGAAGGTAGTTTGTTGTTGAGGTTTTGTTACTCTAATTGATGGTATCTTTGTCATTACGGAAGGTAGTTCATTGTTGAGATTTTGTTTCTCCAATGGATGATAGCCTTGTCATTATGGAAGGTAGTTCATTTTTGAGATTTTGTTACTCCAATGGATGGTAGCCTTGTTATTATGGAAGGTAGTTCATTGTTGAGATTTTGTTACTCTAATGGATGGTAGCCTCGTCATTATGGAAGGTAGTTCGTTGTTGAGATTTTGTTACTCCAATGGATGGTAGCCTTGTCATTATGGAAGGTAGTTCGGTTTTGAGATTTTGTTACTTTAATGGATGGTAGCCTTGCCATTATGGAAGGTAGTTTGTTGTTGAGATTTTGTGACTCTAATGGATGGTAGCCTTGTCATTATGGATGGTAGTTTGTGGTTGAGACTTTGTTACTCTAATTGATGGTATCCTTGTCATTATGGAAGGTAGTTCATTGTTGAGATTTTGTTTCTCCAATGGACGATAGCCTTGGCATTATGGTATGTAGTTAATTTTTGAGATTTTGTTAGTACAATGGATGGTATCCTTGTCATTACGGAAGGTAGTTTATTGTTGAGATTATTTTTCTCCAATGGATGATAGCCTTGTCATTATGGAATGTTGTTCATTGTTGAGATTTGGTTACTCCAATGGATGGTAGCCTTGTCATTATGGAAGGTAGTTCGTTGTTGAGATTTTGTTACTCCAATGGATGGTAGCCTTGTTATTATGGAAGGTAGTTTGTTGTTGAGATTTTTTTACTCCAATGGATGGGTGCCTTGTCATTATGGAAGGTAGTTCTTTGTTGAGATTTTGTTACTCCAATTGATGGAAGCCTTGTCATTATGGAAGGTAGTTCGGTTTTTAGATTTTGTTACTTTAATGGGTGGTAGCCTTGTCATTATGGAAGGTAGTTTTTTGTTGATATTTTGTTAATCCAATGGATGGTAGCCTTGTTATTATGGAAGGTAGTTTGTTGTTCAGATTTTTTTACTCTAATTGATGGTATCCTTGTCATTACGGAAGGTAGTTCATTGTTGATATTTTGTTTCTCCAATGGATGATAGCCTTGTCATTATGGAAGGTAGTTCATTGTTGAGATTTTGTTACTCAAATGGATGGTAGCCTTGTCATTATGGAAGGTAGTTCTTTGTTGCGATTTTTTTACTCCAATGCATGGTAGACTTTTCATTATGGAAGGTAGTTTGTTGTTGAGATTTTGTTACTTTAATTGATGGTATCCTTGTCATTACGGAAGGTAGTTCATTATTGAGAATTTGTTACTCCAATCGCTGGTAGCCTTGTCATTATGCAAGGTAGTTCATTGTTGATATTTTGTAACTCCAATGGATGGTAGCCTTTTCATTATGGAAGGTAGTTCGTTGTTGAGATTTTGTTACTCTAATTGATGGTATCCTTGTCATTACGGAAGGTAGTTCATTGTTGAGATTTTGTTTCTCCAATGGATGATATCCTTGGCATTATGGTAGGTAGTTCATTTTTGAGATTTTGTTACTCCAATGGTTGGTATACTTGTTATTATGGATATTAGTTCATTGTTGAGATTTTTTTACTCCAATGCATGGTAGCGTTGTCATTATGGAAGGTAGTTCTTTGTTGAGATTTTTTTACTCCAGTGGATGGTAGCCTTTTCATTATGCAAGGTAGTTCGTTATTTAGATTTTGTTACTCTAATTTATGGTATCCTTGTCATTACGGAAGATAGTTCATTGTTGAGATTTTGTTTCTCCAATGGATGATAGACTTGTCATTATGGAAGGTAGTTCATTATTTAGATTTTGTTACTCCAGTGGGTGGTAGCCTTGTCATTATAGAAGGTAGTTCGGTTTTGAGATTTTGTTACTTTAATGGATGGTAGCCTTGTCATTATGGAAGGTAGTTTTTTGTTGATATTTTGTTACTCCAATGGATGGTAGCCTTGTCATTATGGAAGGTAGTTCCTTGTTTAAATTTTGTTACTGCAATGGATGATTGCCTTGTCATTATGGAAGGTAGTTCATTATTGTTATTTTGTTACTCCAATGGCTGGTAGCCTTGTCATTATGGATGGTAGTTTATTGTTGAGATTTTGTTACTCCAATGGATTATAGCCTTATCATTATGGAAGGTAGTTCGTTGTTGAGATTTTGTTACTCCAATGTTTGGTAGCCTTTATATTATGGAAGGTAGTCCAGTTTTGATATTTTGTTACTTTATTGGATGGTAGCCTTGTCATTATGGAAGCTACTTTGTTGTTTAGATTTTGTTACTCCAATGGATGGTATCCTTGTCATTATGGAAGGTAGTTCGTTGTTGAGATTTTGTTACTCCAATGGATGGTAGCCTTGTTATTATGGAATGTAGTTCGTTGTTGAGATTTTGTTACTCCAATGGATGGGTGCCTTGTCATTATGGAAGGTAGTTCGTTGTTGAGATTTTGTAACTCCAATTGATGGTAGCCTTGTCATTATGGAAGGTACTTCGGTGTTTAGACTTTGTTACTTTAATGGATGGTAGCCTCGTCATTATGGAATGTTGTTCATTGTTGAGATTTTGTTACTCCAATGGCAGGTAGCCTTGTCATTATGGAAGGTAGTTTGTTGTTGAGATTTTGTTACTCCAATGGATGGTAGCCTTGTCATTATGGAAGGTAGTTCGTTGTTGAGATTTTGTTACTCTAATTGATGGTATCCTTGTCATTACGGAAGGTAGTTCATTTTTGAGATTTTGTTTCTCCAATGGATGATAGCATTGTCATTATGGAAGGTAGTTCATTGTTGATATTTTGTTACTCCAATGGCTGGTAGCCTTGTCATTATGCAAGGTAGTTCATTGTTGATATTTTGTTACTCCAATGGATGGTAGCCTCGTCATTATGGAAGGTAGTTCGTTGTTGAGATTTTGTTACTCCAATGGATGGTAGCCTTGTTATTATGGAAGGTAGTTTGTTGTTGAGATTTTTTTACTCTAATTGATGGTATCCTTGTCATTACACAAGGTAGTTCATTGTTGAGATTTTGTTTCTCCAATGGATGATAGCCTTGTCATTATGGAAGGTAGTTCATTGTTGAGATTTTGTTACTCAAATGGATGGTAGCCTTGTCATTATGGAAGGTAGTTCTTTGTTGCGATTTTTTTACTCCAATGCATGGTAGACTTTTCATCATAGAAGGTAGTTCGTTGTTGAGATTTTGTTACTTTAATTGATGGTATCCTCGTCATTACGGAAGGTAGTTCATTGTTGAGATTTTGTTTCTCCAATGGATGATAGCATTGTCATTATGGAAGGTAGTTCATTATTGATATTTTGTTACTCCAATGGCTGGTAGCCTTGTCATTATGCAAGGTAGTTCATTGTTTAGATTTTGTTACTCCAATGGATGGTAGCCTTGTCATTATGGAAGGTAGTTTGTTGTTGAGATTTTGTTACTCCAATGGATGGTAGCCTTGTCATTATAGAAGGTAGTTCGGTTTTGAGATTTTGTTACTTTAATGGATGGTAGCCATGCCATTATGGAAGGTAGTTTATTGTTGAGATTTTGTTACTCCAATGGATGGTAGCCTTGTCATTATGGATGGTAGTTTGTTGTTGAGATTTTGTTACTTTAATTGATGGTATCCTTGTCATTACGAAAGGTAGTTCATTGTTGAGATTTTGTTTCTCCAATGGACGATAGCCTTGGCATTATGGTAGGTAGTTCATTTTTGAGATTTTGTTACTCCAATGGATGGTATCCTTGTCACTAGGGAAGGTAGTTAATTGTTGAGATTATGTTTCTCCAATGGATGATAGCCTTGTCATTATGGAATGTTTTTCATTGTTGAGATTTTGTTACTCCAATGGCAGGTAGCCTTGTCATTATGGAAGGTAATTTATTGTTGAGATTTTGTTACTCCAATGGATGGTAGCCTTGTCATTATGGAAGGTAGTTCGTTGTTGAGATTTTGTTACTCTAATTGATGGTATCCTTGTCATTACGGAAGGTAGTTCATTGTTATGATTTTGTTTCTCCAATGGATGATAGCATTGTCATTATGGAAGGTAGTTCATTGTTCATGTTTTGTTACTCCAATGGCTGGTAGCCTTGTCATTATGCAAGGTAGTTCATTGTTGAGATTTTGTTACTCCAATGGATGGTAGCCTCGTCATTATGGAAGGTAGTTCGTTGTTGAGATTTTGTTACTCCAATGGATGGTAGCCTTGTGATTATGGAAGGTAGTTCGGTTTTTAGATTTTGTTACTTTAATGGATGGTAGCCTTGCCATTATGGAAGGTAGTTTATTGTTTAGATTTTGTTACTCCAATGGATGGTAGCCTTGTCATTATGGATGGTAGTTCGTCGTTGAGATTTTGTTACTCTAATTGATGGTATCCTTGTCATTACGGAAAGTAGTTCATTGTTGAGATTTTGTTTCTCCAATGGACGATAGCCTTGGCATTATGGTAGGTAGTTCATTTTTGAGATTTTGTTACTCCAATGGATGGTATCCTTGTCATTAGGGAAGGTAGTTAATTGTTGAGATTATGTTTCTCCAATGGATGATATCCTTTTCATTATGGAATGTTGTTCATTGTTGAGATTTTGTTACTCCAATGGCAGGTAGCCTTGTCATTATGGAAGGTAGTTTCTTGTTGAGATTTTGTTACTCCAATGGATGGGAGCCTTGTCATTATGGAAGGTAGTTTGTTTTTGAGATTTTGTTACTCTAATTGATGGTATCCTTGTCATTACCGAAGGTAGCTCATTGTTGAGATTTTGTTTCTCCAATGGATGATAGCCTTGTCATTATGGAAGGTAGTTCATTTTTAAGATTTTGTTACTCAAATGGATGGTAGCCTTGTCATTATGGAAGGTAGTTCTTTGTTTCGATTTTTTTAATCCAATGCATGGTAGACTTTTCATTATGGAAGGTAGTTCGTTGTTTAAATTTTGTTACTTTAATTGATGGTATCCTTGTCATTACGGAAGCAGGTTCATTGTTGAGATTTAGTTTCTCCATTGGATGATAGCCTTATCATTATGGAAGGTAGTTCATTGTTGAGATTTTGTTACTCCAATGGCTGGTAGCCTTGTCATTATGCAAGGTAGTTCATTGTTGAGATTTTGTTACTCCAATGGATGGTAGCCTTGTCATTATAGAAGGTAGTTCGTTGTTGAGATTTTGTTACTCTAATGGATGGTAGCCTTGTCATTAAGGAAGGTAGTTCGGTTTGAGATTTTGTTACTGTAATGGATGGTAGCCTTGTCATTAAGGAAGGTAGTTTGTTGTTGAGATTTTGTGACTCTAATGGATGGTAGCCTTGTCATTATGGATGGTAGTTTGTTGTTGAGATTTTGTTACTCTAATCGATGGTATCCTTGTCATTATGGAAGGTAGTTCATTGTTGAGATTTTGTTTCTCCAATGGACGATAGCCTTGGCATTATGGTATGTAGTTAATTTTTGAGATTTTGTTAGTACAATGGATGGTATCCTTTTTATTACGGAAGGTAGTTTATTGTTGAGATTATTTTTCTCCAATGGATGATAGCCTTGTCATTATGGAATGTTGTTCATTGTTTAGATTTTGTTACTCCAATGGCAGGTAGCCTTGTCATTATGGAAAGTAGTTTGTTGTTGAGATTTTGTCACTCCAATGGATAGTAGCCTTGTCATTATGGAAGGTAGTTCGTTGTTGAGGTTTTGTTACTCTAATTGATGGTATCTTTGTCATTACGGAAGGTAGTTCATTGTTGAGATTTTGTTTCTCCAATGGATGATAGCCTTGTCATTATGGAAGGTAGTTCATTTTTGAGATTTTGTTACTCTAATGGATGGTAGCCTTGTTATTATGGAAGGTAGTTCATTGTTGAGATTTTGTTACTCCAATGGATGGTAGCCTCGTCATTATGGAAGGTAGTTCGTTGTTGAGATTTTGTTACTCCAATGGATGGTAGCCTTGTCATTATGGAAGGTAGTTCGGTTTTGAGATTTTGTTACTTTAATGGATGGTAGCCTTGCCATTATGGAAGGTAGTTTGTTGTCGAGATTTTGTGACTCTAATGGATGGTAGCCTTGTCATTATGGATGGTAGTTTGTGGTTGAGACTTTGTTACTCTAATTGATGGTATCCTTGTCATTATGGAAGGTAGTTCATTGTTGAGATTTTGTTTCTCCAATGGACGATAGCCTTGGCATTATGGTATGTAGTTAATTTTTGAGATTTTGTTAGTACAATGGATGGTATCCTTGTCATTACGGAAGGTAGTTTATTGTTGAGATTATTTTTCTCCAATTGATGATAGCCTTGTCATTATGGAATGTTGTTCATTGTTGAGATTTGGTTACTCCAATGGATGGTAGCCTTGTCATTATGGAAGGTAGTTCGTTGTTGAGATTTTGTTACTCCAATGGCTGGTAGCCTTGTCATTATGCAAGGTAGTTCATTGTTGAGATTTTTTTACTCCAATGGATGGGTGCCTTGTCATTATAGAAGGTAGTTCGTTGTTGAGATTTTGTTACTCTAATGGATGGTAGCCTTGTCATTAAGGAAGGTAGTTCGGTTTGAGATTTTGTTACTGTAATGGATGGTAGCCTTGTCATTAAGGAAGGTAGTTTGTTGTTGAGATTTTGTGACTCTAATGGATGGTAGCCTTGTCATTATGGATGGTAGTTTGTTGTTGAGATTTTCTTACTCTAATCGATGGTATCCTTGTCATTATGGAAGGTAGTTCATTGTTGAGATTTTGTTTCTCCAATGGACGATAGCCTTGGCATTATGGTATGTAGTTAATTTTTGAGATTTTGTTAGTACAATGGATGGTATCCTTTTTATTACGGAAGGTAGTTTATTGTTGAGATTATTTTTCTCCAATGGATGATAGCCTTGTCATTATGGAATGTTGTTCATTGTTTAGATTTTGTTACTCCAATGGCAGGTAGCCTTGTCATTATGGAAAGTAGTTTGTTGTTGAGATTTTGTCACTCCAATGGATAGTAGCCTTGTCATTATGGAAGGTAGTTTGTTGTTGAGGTTTTGTTACTCTAATTGATGGTATCTTTGTCATTACGGAAGGTAGTTCATTGTTGAGATTTTGTTTCTCCAATGGATGATAGCCTTGTCATTATGGAAGGTAGTTCATTTTTGAGATTTTGTTACTCCAATGGATGGTAGCCTTGTTATTATGGAAGGTAGTTCATTGTTGAGATTTTGTTACTCCAATGGATGATAGCCTTGTCATTATGGAAGGTAGTTCATTTTTGAGATTTTGTTACTCTAATGGATGGTAGCCTTGTTATTATGGAAGGTAGTTCATTGTTGAGATTTTGTTACTCCAATGGATGGTAGCCTCGTCATTATGGAAGGTAGTTCGTTGTTGAGATTTTGTTACTCCAATGGATGGTAGCCTTGTCATTATGGAAGGTAGTTCGGTTTTGAGATTTTGTTACTTTAATGGATGGTAGCCTTGCCATTATGGAAGGTAGTTTGTTGTTGAGATTTTGTGACTCTAATGGATGGTAGCCTTGTCATTATGGATGGTAGTTTGTGGTTGAGACTTTGTTACTCTAATTGATGGTATCCTTGTCATTATGGAAGTTAGTTCATTGTTGAGATTTTGTTTCTCCAATGGACGATAGCCTTGGCATTATGGTATGTAGTTAATTTTTGAGATTTTGTTAGTACAATGGATGGTATCCTTGTCATTACGGAAGGTAGTTTATTGTTGAGATTATTTTTCTCCAATGGATGATAGCCTTGTCATTATGGAATGTTGTTCATTGTTGAGATTTGGTTACTCCAATGGATGGTAGCCTTGTCATTATGGAAGGTAGTTCGTTGTTGAGATTTTGTTACTCCAATGGCTGGTAGCCTTGTCATTATGCAAGGTAGTTCATTGTTGAGATTTTTTTACTCCAATGGATGGTAGCCTCGTCATTATGGAAGGTAGTTCGTTGTTGAGATTTTGTTACTCCAATGGATGGTAGCCTTGTCATTATGGAAGGTAGTTCGGTTTTGAGATTTTGTTACTTTAATGGATGGTAGCCTTGCCATTATGGAAGGTAGTTTGTTGTTGAGATTTTGTGACTCTAATGGATGGTAGCCTTGTCATTATGGATGGTAGTTTGTGGTTGAGACTTTGTTACTCTAATTGATGGTATCCTTGTCATTATGGAAGGTAGTTCATTGTTGAGATTTTGTTTCTCCAATGGACGATAGCCTTGGCATTATGGTATGTAGTTAATTTTTGAGATTTTGTTAGTACAATGGATGGTATCCTTGTCATTACGGAAGGTAGTTTATTGTTGAGATTATTTTTCTCCAATGGATGATAGCCTTGTCATTATGGAATGTTGTTCATTGTTGAGATTTGGTTACTCCAATGGATGGTAGCCTTGTCATTATGGAAGGTAGTTCGTTGTTGAGATTTTGTTACTCCAATGGCTGGTAGCCTTGTCATTATGCAAGGTAGTTCATTGTTGAGATTTTTTTACTCCAATGGATGGGTGCCTTGTCATTATAGAAGGTAGTTCGTTGTTGAGATTTTGTTACTCTAATGGATGGTAGCCTTGTCATTAAGGAAGGTAGTTCGGTTTGAGATTTTGTTACTGTAATGGATGGTAGCCTTGTCATTAAGGAAGGTAGTTTGTTGTTGAGATTTTGTGACTCTAATGGATGGTAGCCTTGTCATTATGGATGGTAGTTTGTTGTTGAGATTTTGTTACTCTAATCGATGGTATCCTTGTCATTATGGAAGGTAGTTCATTGTTGAGATTTTGTTTCTCCAATGGACGATAGCCTTGGCATTATGGTATGTAGTTAATTTTTGAGATTTTGTTAGTACAATGGATGGTATCCTTTTTATTACGGAAGGTAGTTTATTGTTGAGATTATTTTTCTCCAATGGATGATAGCCTTGTCATTATGGAATGTTGTTCATTGTTTAGATTTTGTTACTCCAATGGCAGGTAGCCTTGTCATTATGGAAAGTAGTTTGTTGTTGAGATTTTGTCACTCCAATGGATAGTAGCCTTGTCATTATGGAAGGTAGTTTGTTGTTGAGGTTTTGTTACTCTAATTGATGGTATCTTTGTCATTACGGAAGGTAGTTCATTGTTGAGATTTTGTTTCTCCAATGGATGATAGCCTTGTCATTATGGAAGGTAGTTCATTTTTGAGATTTTGTTACTCCAATGGATGGTAGCCTTGTTATTATGGAAGGTAGTTCATTGTTGAGATTTTGTTACTCCAATGGATGGTAGCCTCGTCATTATGGAAGGTAGTTCGTTGTTGAGATTTTGTTACTCCAATGGATGGTAGCCTTGTCATTATGGAAGGTAGTTCGGTTTTGAGATTTTGTTACTTTAATGGATGGTAGCCTTGCCATTATGGAAGGTAGTTTGTTGTTGAGATTTTGTGACTCTAATGGATGGTAGCCTTGTCATTATGGATGGTAGTTTGTGGTTGAGACTTTGTTACTCTAATTGATGGTATCCTTGTCATTATGGAAGGTAGTTCATTGTTGAGATTTTGTTTCTCCAATGGACGATAGCCTTGGCATTATGGTATGTAGTTAATTTTTGAGATTTTGTTAGTACAATGGATGGTATCCTTGTCATTACGGAAGGTAGTTTATTGTTGAGATTATTTTTCTCCAATGGATGATAGCCTTGTCATTATGGAATGTTGTTCATTGTTGAGATTTGGTTACTCCAATGGATGGTAGCCTTGTCATTATGGAAGGTAGTTCGTTGTTGAGATTTTGTTACTCCAATGGATGGTAGCCTTGTTATTATGGAAGGTAGTTTGTTGTTGAGATTTTTTTACTCCAATGGATGGGTGCCTTGTCATTATGGAAGGTAGTTCTTTGTTGAGATTTTGTTACTCCAATTGATGGAAGCCTTGTCATTATGGAAGGTAGTTCGGTTTTTAGATTTTGTTACTTTAATGGGTGGTAGCCTTGTCATTATGGAAGGTAGTTTTTTGTTGATATTTTGTTACTCCAATGGATGGTAGCCTTGTTATTATGGAAGGTAGTTTGTTGTTCAGATTTTTTTACTCTAATTGATGGTATCCTTGTCATTACGGAAGGTAGTTCATTGTTGATATTTTGTTTCTCCAATGGATGATAGCCTTGTCATTATGGAAGGTAGTTCATTGATGAGATTTTGTTACTCAAATGGATGGTAGCCTTGTCATTATGGAAGGTAGTTCTTTGTTGCGATTTTTTTACTCCAATGCATGGTAGACTTTTCATTATGGAAGGTAGTTTGTTGTTGAGATTTTGTTACTTTAATTGATGGTATCCTTGTCATTACGGAAGGTAGTTCATTATTGAGAATTTGTTACTCCAATCGCTGGTAGCCTTGTCATTATGCAAGGTAGTTCATTGTTGTGATTTTGTTACTCCAATGGATGGTAGCCTTGTCATTATTGAAGGTAGTTTGTTGTTGAGATTTTGTTACTCCAATGGATGGTAGCCTTGTCATTATGGAAGGTAGTTCGGTTTTGAGATTTTGTTACTCCAATGGATGGTAGCCTTGCCATTATGGAAGGTAGTTTATTGTTGAGATTTTGTTACTCCAATGGATGGTAGCCTTGTCATTATGGATGGTAGTTCGTTGTTGAGATTTTGTTACTCTAATTGATGGTATCCTTGTCATTACGGAAGGTAGTTCATTGTTGAGATTTTGTTTCTCCAATGGACGATAGCCTTGGCATTATGGTAGGTAGTTCATTTTTGAGATTTTGTTACTCCAATGGATGGTATCCTTGTCATTAGGGAAGGTAGTTAATTGTTGAGATTATGTTTCTCCAATGGATGATAGCCTTGTCATTATGGAATGTTGTTCATTGTTGAGATTTTGTTACTCCAATGGCAGGTAGCCTTGTCATTATGGAAGATAGTTTATTGTTGAGATTTTGTTACTCCAATGGATGGTAGCCTTGTCATTATGGAAGGTAGTTCATTGTTGAGATTTTGTTACTCTAATTGATGGTATCCTTGTCATTACGGAAGGTAGTTCATTGTTAAGATTTTGTTTCTCCAATGGATGATAGCATTTTCATTATGGAAGGTAGTTCATTGTTGATATTTTGTTACTCCAATGGCTGGTAGCCTTGTCATTAAGCAAGGTAGTTCATTGTTGATATTTTGTTACTCCAATGGATGGTAGCCTCATCATTATGGAAGGTAGTTCGTTGTTGAGATTTTGCTACTCCAATGGATGGTAGCCTTGTGATTATGGAAGGTAGTTCGGTTTTGAGATTTTGTTACTTTAATGGATGGTAGCCTTGCCATTATAGAAGGTAGTTTATTGTTGAGATTTTGTTACTCCAATGGATGGTAGCCTTGTCATTATGGATGTTAGTTCGTTGTTGAGATTTTGTTACTCTAATTGATGGTATCCTTGTCATTACAGAAAGTAGTTCATTGTTGAGATTTTGTTTCTCCAATGGATGATAGCCTTGGCATTATGGTAGGTAGTTCATTTTTGAGATTTTGTTACTCCAATGGATGGTATCCTTGTCATTAGGGAAGGTAGTTAATTGTTGAGATTATGTTTCACCAATGGATGATATCCTTGTCATTATGGAATGTTGTTCATTGTTGAGATTTTGTTACTCCAATGGCAAGTAGCCTTGTCATTATGGAAGGTAGTTTGTTGTTGAGATTTTGTTACTCCAATGGATGGTAGCCTTGTCATTATGGAAGGTAGTTAGTTGTTGAGATTTTGTTACTCTAATTGATGGTATCCTTGTCATTACGGAAGGTAGTTCATTGTTGAGATTTTGTTTCTCCAATGGATGATAGCCTTGTCATTATGGAAGGTAGTTCATTTTTGAGATTTTGTTACTCCAATGGATGGTATCCTTGTCATTAGGGAAGGTAGTTAATTGTTGAGATTATGTTACTCCAATGGATTATAGCCTTATCATTATGGAAGGTAGTTCGTTGTTGAGATTTTGTTACTCCAATGTTTGGTAGCCTTTATATTATGGAAGGTAGTTCAGTTTTCATATTTTGTTACTTTATTGGATGGTAGCCTTGTCATTATGGAAGGTGGTTTGATGTTTAGATTTTGTTACTCCAATGGATGGTATCCTCGTCATTATGGAAGGTAGTTCGTTGTTGAGATTTTGTTACTCCAATGGATGGTAGCCTTTTTATTATGGAAGGTAGTTCGTTGTTGAGATTTTGTTACTCCAATGGATGGTAGCCTTGTCATTATGGAAGGTAGTTCGTTGTTGAGATTTTGTTACTCTAATTGATGGTATCCTTGTCATTACGGAAGGTAGTTCATTTTTGAGATTTTGTTTCTCCAATGGATGATAGCATTGTCATTATGGAAGGTAGTTCATTGTTGATATTTTGTTACTCCAATGGCTGGTAGCCTTGTCATTATGCAAGGTAGTTCATTGTTGATATTTTGTTACTCCAATGGATGGTAGCCTCGTCATTATGGAAGGTAGTTCGTTGTTGAGATTTTGTTACTCCAATGGATGGTAGCCTTGTTATTATGGAAGGTAGTTTGTTGTTGAGATTTTTTTACTCTAATTGATGGTATCCTTGTCATTACACAAGGTAGTTCATTGTTGAGATTTTGTTTCTCCAATGGATGATAGCCTTGTCATTATGGAAGGTAGTTCATTGTTGAGATTTTGTTACTCAAATGGATGGTAGCCTTGTCATTATGGAAGGTAGTTCTTTGTTGCGATTTTTTTACTCCAATGCATGGTAGACTTTTCATCATAGAAGGTAGTTCGTTGTTGAGATTTTGTTACTTTAATTGATGGTATCCTCGTCATTACGGAAGGTAGTTCATTGTTGAGATTTTGTTTCTCCAATGGATGATAGCATTGTCATTATGGAAGGTAGTTCATTATTGATATTTTGTTACTCCAATGGCTGGTAGCCTTGTCATTATGCAAGGTAGTTCATTGTTTAGATTTTGTTACTCCAATGGATGGTAGCCTTGTCATTATGGAAGGTAGTTTGTTGTTGAGATTTTGTTACTCCAATGGATGGTAGCCTTGTCATTATAGAAGGTAGTTCGGTTTTGAGATTTTGTTACTTTAATGGATGGTAGCCATGCCATTATGGAAGGTAGTTTATTGTTGAGATTTTGTTACTCCAATGGATGGTAGCCTTGTCATTATGGATGGTAGTTTGTTGTTGAGATTTTGTTACTTTAATTGATGGTATCCTTGTCATTACGAAAGGTAGTTCATTGTTGAGATTTTGTTTCTCCAATGGACGATAGCCTTGGCATTATGGTAGGTAGTTCATTTTTGAGATTTTGTTACTCCAATGGATGGTATCCTTGTCACTAGGGAAGGTAGTTAATTGTTGAGATTATGTTTCTCCAATGGATGATAGCCTTGTCATTATGGAATGTTTTTCATTGTTGAGATTTTGTTACTCCAATGGCAGGTAGCCTTGTCATTATGGAAGGTAATTTATTGTTGAGATTTTGTTACTCCAATGGATGGTAGCCTTGTCATTATGGAAGGTAGTTCGTTGTTGAGATTTTGTTACTCTAATTGATGGTATCCTTGTCATTACGGAAGGTAGTTCATTGTTATGATTTTGTTTCTCCAATGGATGATAGCATTGTCATTATGGAAGGTAGTTCATTGTTCATGTTTTGTTACTCCAATGGCTGGTAGCCTTGTCATTATGCAAGGTAGTTCATTGTTGAGATTTTGTTACTCCAATGGATGGTAGCCTCGTCATTATGGAAGGTAGTTCGTTGTTGAGATTTTGTTACTCCAATGGATGGTAGCCTTGTGATTATGGAAGGTAGTTCGGTTTTTAGATTTTGTTACTTTAATGGATGGTAGCCTTGCCATTATGGAAGGTAGTTTATTGTTTAGATTTTGTTACTCCAATGGATGGTAGCCTTGTCATTATGGATGGTAGTTCGTCGTTGAGATTTTGTTACTCTAATTGATGGTATCCTTGTCATTACGGAAAGTAGTTCATTGTTGAGATTTTGTTTCTCCAATGGACGATAGCCTTGGCATTATGGTAGGTAGTTCATTTTTGAGATTTTGTTACTCCAATGGATGGTATCCTTGTCATTAGGGAAGGTAGTTAATTGTTGAGATTATGTTTCTCCAATGGATGATATCCTTTTCATTATGGAATGTTGTTCATTGTTGAGATTTTGTTACTCCAATGGCAGGTAGCCTTGTCATTATGGAAGGTAGTTTCTTGTTGAGATTTTGTTACTCCAATGGATGGGAGCCTTGTCATTATGGAAGGTAGTTTGTTTTTGAGATTTTGTTACTCTAATTGATGGTATCCTTGTCATTACCGAAGGTAGCTCATTGTTGAGATTTTGTTTCTCCAATGGATGATAGCCTTGTCATTATGGAAGGTAGTTCATTTTTAAGATTTTGTTACTCAAATGGATGGTAGCCTTGTCATTATGGAAGGTAGTTCTTTGTTTCGATTTTTTTAATCCAATGCATGGTAGACTTTTCATTATGGAAGGTAGTTCGTTGTTTAAATTTTGTTACTTTAATTGATGGTATCCTTGTCATTACGGAAGCAGGTTCATTGTTGAGATTTAGTTTCTCCATTGGATGATAGCCTTATCATTATGGAAGGTAGTTCATTGTTGAGATTTTGTTACTCCAATGGCTGGTAGCCTTGTCATTATGCAAGGTAGTTCATTGTTGAGATTTTGTTACTCCAATGGATGGTAGCCTTGTCATTATAGAAGGTAGTTCGTTGTTGAGATTTTGTTACTCTAATGGATGGTAGCCTTGTCATTAAGGAAGGTAGTTCGGTTTGAGATTTTGTTACTGTAATGGATGGTAGCCTTGTCATTAAGGAAGGTAGTTTGTTGTTGAGATTTTGTGACTCTAATGGATGGTAGCCTTGTCATTATGGATGGTAGTTTGTTGTTGAGATTTTGTTACTCTAATCGATGGTATCCTTGTCATTATGGAAGGTAGTTCATTGTTGAGATTTTGTTTCTCCAATGGACGATAGCCTTGGCATTATGGTATGTAGTTAATTTTTGAGATTTTGTTAGTACAATGGATGGTATCCTTTTTATTACGGAAGGTAGTTTATTGTTGAGATTATTTTTCTCCAATGGATGATAGCCTTGTCATTATGGAATGTTGTTCATTGTTTAGATTTTGTTACTCCAATGGCAGGTAGCCTTGTCATTATGGAAAGTAGTTTGTTGTTGAGATTTTGTCACTCCAATGGATAGTAGCCTTGTCATTATGGAAGGTAGTTCGTTGTTGAGGTTTTGTTACTCTAATTGATGGTATCTTTGTCATTACGGAAGGTAGTTCATTGTTGAGATTTTGTTTCTCCAATGGATGATAGCCTTGTCATTATGGAAGGTAGTTCATTTTTGAGATTTTGTTACTCTAATGGATGGTAGCCTTGTTATTATGGAAGGTAGTTCATTGTTGAGATTTTGTTACTCCAATGGATGGTAGCCTCGTCATTATGGAAGGTAGTTCGTTGTTGAGATTTTGTTACTCCAATGGATGGTAGCCTTGTCATTATGGAAGGTAGTTCGGTTTTGAGATTTTGTTACTTTAATGGATGGTAGCCTTGCCATTATGGAAGGTAGTTTGTTGTCGAGATTTTGTGACTCTAATGGATGGTAGCCTTGTCATTATGGATGGTAGTTTGTGGTTGAGACTTTGTTACTCTAATTGATGGTATCCTTGTCATTATGGAAGGTAGTTCATTGTTGAGATTTTGTTTCTCCAATGGACGATAGCCTTGGCATTATGGTATGTAGTTAATTTTTGAGATTTTGTTAGTACAATGGATGGTATCCTTGTCATTACGGAAGGTAGTTTATTGTTGAGATTATTTTTCTCCAATTGATGATAGCCTTGTCATTATGGAATGTTGTTCATTGTTGAGATTTGGTTACTCCAATGGATGGTAGCCTTGTCATTATGGAAGGTAGTTCGTTGTTGAGATTTTGTTACTCCAATGGCTGGTAGCCTTGTCATTATGCAAGGTAGTTCATTGTTGAGATTTTTTTACTCCAATGGATGGGTGCCTTGTCATTATAGAAGGTAGTTCGTTGTTGAGATTTTGTTACTCTAATGGATGGTAGCCTTGTCATTAAGGAAGGTAGTTCGGTTTGAGATTTTGTTACTGTAATGGATGGTAGCCTTGTCATTAAGGAAGGTAGTTTGTTGTTGAGATTTTGTGACTCTAATGGATGGTAGCCTTGTCATTATGGATGGTAGTTTGTTGTTGAGATTTTCTTACTCTAATCGATGGTATCCTTGTCATTATGGAAGGTAGTTCATTGTTGAGATTTTGTTTCTCCAATGGACGATAGCCTTGGCATTATGGTATGTAGTTAATTTTTGAGATTTTGTTAGTACAATGGATGGTATCCTTTTTATTACGGAAGGTAGTTTATTGTTGAGATTATTTTTCTCCAATGGATGATAGCCTTGTCATTATGGAATGTTGTTCATTGTTTAGATTTTGTTACTCCAATGGCAGGTAGCCTTGTCATTATGGAAAGTAGTTTGTTGTTGAGATTTTGTCACTCCAATGGATAGTAGCCTTGTCATTATGGAAGGTAGTTTGTTGTTGAGGTTTTGTTACTCTAATTGATGGTATCTTTGTCATTACGGAAGGTAGTTCATTGTTGAGATTTTGTTTCTCCAATGGATGATAGCCTTGTCATTATGGAAGGTAGTTCATTTTTGAGATTTTGTTACTCCAATGGATGGTAGCCTTGTTATTATGGAAGGTAGTTCATTGTTGAGATTTTGTTACTCCAATGGATGATAGCCTTGTCATTATGGAAGGTAGTTCATTTTTGAGATTTTGTTACTCTAATGGATGGTAGCCTTGTTATTATGGAAGGTAGTTCATTGTTGAGATTTTGTTACTCCAATGGATGGTAGCCTCGTCATTATGGAAGGTAGTTCGTTGTTGAGATTTTGTTACTCCAATGGATGGTAGCCTTGTCATTATGGAAGGTAGTTCGGTTTTGAGATTTTGTTACTTTAATGGATGGTAGCCTTGCCATTATGGAAGGTAGTTTGTTGTTGAGATTTTGTGACTCTAATGGATGGTAGCCTTGTCATTATGGATGGTAGTTTGTGGTTGAGACTTTGTTACTCTAATTGATGGTATCCTTGTCATTATGGAAGTTAGTTCATTGTTGAGATTTTGTTTCTCCAATGGACGATAGCCTTGGCATTATGGTATGTAGTTAATTTTTGAGATTTTGTTAGTACAATGGATGGTATCCTTGTCATTACGGAAGGTAGTTTATTGTTGAGATTATTTTTCTCCAATGGATGATAGCCTTGTCATTATGGAATGTTGTTCATTGTTGAGATTTGGTTACTCCAATGGATGGTAGCCTTGTCATTATGGAAGGTAGTTCGTTGTTGAGATTTTGTTACTCCAATGGCTGGTAGCCTTGTCATTATGCAAGGTAGTTCATTGTTGAGATTTTTTTACTCCAATGGATGGTAGCCTCGTCATTATGGAAGGTAGTTCGTTGTTGAGATTTTGTTACTCCAATGGATGGTAGCCTTGTCATTATGGAAGGTAGTTCGGTTTTGAGATTTTGTTACTTTAATGGATGGTAGCCTTGCCATTATGGAAGGTAGTTTGTTGTTGAGATTTTGTGACTCTAATGGATGGTAGCCTTGTCATTATGGATGGTAGTTTGTGGTTGAGACTTTGTTACTCTAATTGATGGTATCCTTGTCATTATGGAAGGTAGTTCATTGTTGAGATTTTGTTTCTCCAATGGACGATAGCCTTGGCATTATGGTATGTAGTTAATTTTTGAGATTTTGTTAGTACAATGGATGGTATCCTTGTCATTACGGAAGGTAGTTTATTGTTGAGATTATTTTTCTCCAATGGATGATAGCCTTGTCATTATGGAATGTTGTTCATTGTTGAGATTTGGTTACTCCAATGGATGGTAGCCTTGTCATTATGGAAGGTAGTTCGTTGTTGAGATTTTGTTACTCCAATGGCTGGTAGCCTTGTCATTATGCAAGGTAGTTCATTGTTGAGATTTTTTTACTCCAATGGATGGGTGCCTTGTCATTATAGAAGGTAGTTCGTTGTTGAGATTTTGTTACTCTAATGGATGGTAGCCTTGTCATTAAGGAAGGTAGTTCGGTTTGAGATTTTGTTACTGTAATGGATGGTAGCCTTGTCATTAAGGAAGGTAGTTTGTTGTTGAGATTTTGTGACTCTAATGGATGGTAGCCTTGTCATTATGGATGGTAGTTTGTTGTTGAGATTTTGTTACTCTAATCGATGGTATCCTTGTCATTATGGAAGGTAGTTCATTGTTGAGATTTTGTTTCTCCAATGGACGATAGCCTTGGCATTATGGTATGTAGTTAATTTTTGAGATTTTGTTAGTACAATGGATGGTATCCTTTTTATTACGGAAGGTAGTTTATTGTTGAGATTATTTTTCTCCAATGGATGATAGCCTTGTCATTATGGAATGTTGTTCATTGTTTAGATTTTGTTACTCCAATGGCAGGTAGCCTTGTCATTATGGAAAGTAGTTTGTTGTTGAGATTTTGTCACTCCAATGGATAGTAGCCTTGTCATTATGGAAGGTAGTTTGTTGTTGAGGTTTTGTTACTCTAATTGATGGTATCTTTGTCATTACGGAAGGTAGTTCATTGTTGAGATTTTGTTTCTCCAATGGATGATAGCCTTGTCATTATGGAAGGTAGTTCATTTTTGAGATTTTGTTACTCCAATGGATGGTAGCCTTGTTATTATGGAAGGTAGTTCATTGTTGAGATTTTGTTACTCCAATGGATGGTAGCCTCGTCATTATGGAAGGTAGTTCGTTGTTGAGATTTTGTTACTCCAATGGATGGTAGCCTTGTCATTATGGAAGGTAGTTCGGTTTTGAGATTTTGTTACTTTAATGGATGGTAGCCTTGCCATTATGGAAGGTAGTTTGTTGTTGAGATTTTGTGACTCTAATGGATGGTAGCCTTGTCATTATGGATGGTAGTTTGTGGTTGAGACTTTGTTACTCTAATTGATGGTATCCTTGTCATTATGGAAGGTAGTTCATTGTTGAGATTTTGTTTCTCCAATGGACGATAGCCTTGGCATTATGGTATGTAGTTAATTTTTGAGATTTTGTTAGTACAATGGATGGTATCCTTGTCATTACGGAAGGTAGTTTATTGTTGAGATTATTTTTCTCCAATGGATGATAGCCTTGTCATTATGGAATGTTGTTCATTGTTGAGATTTGGTTACTCCAATGGATGGTAGCCTTGTCATTATGGAAGGTAGTTCGTTGTTGAGATTTTGTTACTCCAATGGATGGTAGCCTTGTTATTATGGAAGGTAGTTTGTTGTTGAGATTTTTTTACTCCAATGGATGGGTGCCTTGTCATTATGGAAGGTAGTTCTTTGTTGAGATTTTGTTACTCCAATTGATGGAAGCCTTGTCATTATGGAAGGTAGTTCGGTTTTTAGATTTTGTTACTTTAATGGGTGGTAGCCTTGTCATTATGGAAGGTAGTTTTTTGTTGATATTTTGTTACTCCAATGGATGGTAGCCTTGTTATTATGGAAGGTAGTTTGTTGTTCAGATTTTTTTACTCTAATTGATGGTATCCTTGTCATTACGGAAGGTAGTTCATTGTTGATATTTTGTTTCTCCAATGGATGATAGCCTTGTCATTATGGAAGGTAGTTCATTGATGAGATTTTGTTACTCAAATGGATGGTAGCCTTGTCATTATGGAAGGTAGTTCTTTGTTGCGATTTTTTTACTCCAATGCATGGTAGACTTTTCATTATGGAAGGTAGTTTGTTGTTGAGATTTTGTTACTTTAATTGATGGTATCCTTGTCATTACGGAAGGTAGTTCATTATTGAGAATTTGTTACTCCAATCGCTGGTAGCCTTGTCATTATGCAAGGTAGTTCATTGTTGTGATTTTGTTACTCCAATGGATGGTAGCCTTGTCATTATTGAAGGTAGTTTGTTGTTGAGATTTTGTTACTCCAATGGATGGTAGCCTTGTCATTATGGAAGGTAGTTCGGTTTTGAGATTTTGTTACTCCAATGGATGGTAGCCTTGCCATTATGGAAGGTAGTTTATTGTTGAGATTTTGTTACTCCAATGGATGGTAGCCTTGTCATTATGGATGGTAGTTCGTTGTTGAGATTTTGTTACTCTAATTGATGGTATCCTTGTCATTACGGAAGGTAGTTCATTGTTGAGATTTTGTTTCTCCAATGGACGATAGCCTTGGCATTATGGTAGGTAGTTCATTTTTGAGATTTTGTTACTCCAATGGATGGTATCCTTGTCATTAGGGAAGGTAGTTAATTGTTGAGATTATGTTTCTCCAATGGATGATAGCCTTGTCATTATGGAATGTTGTTCATTGTTGAGATTTTGTTACTCCAATGGCAGGTAGCCTTGTCATTATGGAAGATAGTTTATTGTTGAGATTTTGTTACTCCAATGGATGGTAGCCTTGTCATTATGGAAGGTAGTTCATTGTTGAGATTTTGTTACTCTAATTGATGGTATCCTTGTCATTACGGAAGGTAGTTCATTGTTAAGATTTTGTTTCTCCAATGGATGATAGCATTTTCATTATGGAAGGTAGTTCATTGTTGATATTTTGTTACTCCAATGGCTGGTAGCCTTGTCATTATGCAAGGTAGTTCATTGTTGATATTTTGTTACTCCAATGGATGGTAGCCTCATCATTATGGAAGGTAGTTCGTTGTTGAGATTTTGCTACTCCAATGGATGGTAGCCTTGTGATTATGGAAGGTAGTTCGGTTTTGAGATTTTGTTACTTTAATGGATGGTAGCCTTGCCATTATAGAAGGTAGTTTATTGTTGAGATTTTGTTACTCCAATGGATGGTAGCCTTGTCATTATGGATGTTAGTTCGTTGTTGAGATTTTGTTACTCTAATTGATGGTATCCTTGTCATTACAGAAAGTAGTTCATTGTTGAGATTTTGTTTCTCCAATGGATGATAGCCTTGGCATTATGGTAGGTAGTTCATTTTTGAGATTTTGTTACTCCAATGGATGGTATCCTTGTCATTAGGGAAGGTAGTTAATTGTTGAGATTATGTTTCACCAATGGATGATATCCTTGTCATTATGGAATGTTGTTCATTGTTGAGATTTTGTTACTCCAATGGCAAGTAGCCTTGTCATTATGGAAGGTAGTTTGTTGTTGAGATTTTGTTACTCCAATGGATGGTAGCCTTGTCATTATGGAAGGTAGTTAGTTGTTGAGATTTTGTTACTCTAATTGATGGTATCCTTGTCATTACGGAAGGTAGTTCATTGTTGAGATTTTGTTTCTCCAATGGATGATAGCCTTGTCATTATGGAAGGTAGTTCATTTTTGAGATTTTGTTACTCCAATGGATGGTATCCTTGTCATTAGGGAAGGTAGTTAATTGTTGAGATTATGTTACTCCAATGGATTATAGCCTTATCATTATGGAAGGTAGTTCGTTGTTGAGATTTTGTTACTCCAATGTTTGGTAGCCTTTATATTATGGAAGGTAGTTCAGTTTTCATATTTTGTTACTTTATTGGATGGTAGCCTTGTCATTATGGAAGGTGGTTTGATGTTTAGATTTTGTTACTCCAATGGATGGTATCCTCGTCATTATGGAAGGTAGTTCGTTGTTGAGATTTTGTTACTCCAATGGATGGTAGCCTTTTTATTATGGAAGGTAGTTCGTTGTTGAGATTTTGTTACTCCAATGGATGGGTGCCTTGTCATTATGGAAGGTAGTTCGTTGTTGAGATTTTGTTACTCCAATTGATGGTAGCCTTGTCATTATGGAAGGTAGTTCGGTTTTTAGATTTTGTTACTTTAATGGATGGTAGCCTCGTCATTATGGAATGTTGTTCATTGTTGAGATTTTGTTACTCCAATGGCAGGTAGCCTTGTCATTATGGAAGGTTGTTTGTTGTTGAGATTTTGTTACTCCAATGGATGGTAGCCTTGTCATTATGGAAGGTAGTTCGTTGTTGAGATTTTGTTACTCTAATTGATGGTATCCTTGTCATTACGGAAGGTAGTTCATTGATGAGATTTTGTTTCTCCAATGGATGATAGCATTGTCATTATGGAAGGTAGTTCATTCTTGATATTTTGTTACTCCAATGGCTGGTAGCCTTGTCATTATGCAAGGTAGTTCGTTGTTGATATTTTGTTGCTCTAATTGATGGTATCCTTGTCATTACGGAAGGTAGTTCATTGTTGAGATTATGTTTCTCCAATGGATGATAGCCTTGTCATTATGGAAGGTAGTTCATTTTTGAGATTTTGTTACTCCAATGGATGGTAGCCTTGTTATTATAGAAGGTAGTTCATTGTTGAGATTTTGTTACTCCAATTGATGGTAGCCTCGTCATTATGGAAGGTAGTTCGTTGTTGAGATTTTGATACTCCAATGGATGGTAGCCTTGTCATTATGGAAGGTAGTTCGGTTTTGAGATTTTGTTACTTTAATGGACGGTAGCCTTGCCATTATGGAAGGTAGTTTGTTGTTGAGATTTTGTGACTCTAATGGATGGTAGCCTTGTCATTATGGATGGTAGTTCGTTGTTGAGATTTTGTTACTCTAATTGATGGTATCCTTGTCATTACGGAAGGTAGTTCATTGTTGAGATTTTGTTTCTCCAATGGATGATAGCCTTGTCATTATGGAAGGTAGTTCATTTTTGAGATTTTGTTACTCCAATGGATGGTAGCCTTGTCATTATGGAAGGTAGTTCATTGTTGAGATTTCGTTACTCTAATTGATGGTATCCTGGTCATTACGGAAGGTAGTTCGATGTTGATATTTTGTTTCTCCAATGGATGATAGCCTTTTAATTATGGAAGGAAGTTCATTTTTGAGATTTTGTTAATCCAATGGATGGTAGCCTTGTCATTATGGAATGTAGTTCGTTGTTGAGATTTTGTTACTCTAATTGATGGTATACTTGTCATTACAGAAGGTAGTACATTGTTGATATTTTGTTTCTCTAATGGATGATAGCCTTGTCATTATGGAAGGTATTTCATTGTTGAGATTTTATTACTCCAATGGCTGGTAGCCTTGTCATTATGGAAGGTAGTTCATTGTTGTGATTTTGTTACTCCAATGAATGGTAGCCTTGTCATTGTGGATGGTAGTTCGGTTTTGACATTTTGTTATATTAATGGATGGTAGCCTTGTCATTATGGAAGGTAGTTGGTTGTTGAGATTTTGTTACTCCAAAGGATGGTAGGATTGTCATTATGGAAGCTAGTTCATTGTTGAGATTTTGTTACTCCGATTGATGATATCCTTGTCATTACAGAAGGTAGTTCGTTGTTAAGATTTTGTTTCTCCAATGGATGATAGCCTTGTCATTATGGAAGGTAGTTCGTTGTTAAGATTTTGTTACTCCAATGGATGGTAGCCTTGTCATTATGGAAGGTAGTTCATTGTTGAGATTTTGTTACTCCAATGGATGGTAGCCTTTTCATTATGGAAGGTAGTTTAGTTTTGAGATTTTGTTACTTTAATGGATGGTAGCCTTGTCATTATGGAAGATAGTTTATTGTTGAGATTTTGTAACTCCAATGGATGGTAGAGTTGTCATTATGGAAGGTAGTTCGTTGTTGAGATTTTGTTACTCTAATTGATGGTATCCTTGTAATTACGGAAGGTATTTCATTGTTGATATTTTGTTTCTCCAATGGATGATAGCCTTTTCATTATTTAAGGTAGTTCATTATTGAGATTTTGTAACTCCAATGGATGGTAGCCTTGTCATTATGGATGGTAGTTCGTTGTTGAGATTTTGTTACTCTAATTGATGGTATCCTTGTCATTACGGAAGGTAGTTCATTGTTGAGATTTTGTTTCTCCAATGGATGATAGCCTTGTCATTATGGAAGGTAGTTCATTTTTGAGATTTTGTTACTCCAATGGATGGTAGCCTTGTCATTATGGAAGGTAGTTCATTGTTGAGATTTCGTTACTCTAATTGATGGTATCCTGGTCATTACGGAAGGTAGTTCGATGTTGATATTTTGTTTCTCCAATGGATGATAGCCTTTTAATTATGGAAGGAAGTTCATTTTTGAGATTTTGTTAATCCAATGGATGGTAGCCTTGTCATTACAGAAGGTAGTACATTGTTGATATTTTGTTTCTCTAATGGATGATAGCCTTGTCATTATGGAAGGTATTTCATTGTTGAGATTTTATTACTCCAATGGCTGGTAGCCTTGTCATTATGGAAGGTAGTTCATTGTTGTGATTTTGTTACTCCAATGAATGGTAGCCTTGTCATTGTGGATGGTAGTTCGGTTTTGACATTTTGTTATATTAATGGATGGTAGCCTTGTCATTATGGAAGGTAGTTGGTTGTTGAGATTTTGTTACTCCAAAGGATGGTAGGATTGTCATTATGGAAGCTAGTTCATTGTTGAGATTTTGTTACTCCGATTGATGATATCCTTGTCATTACAGAAGGTAGTTCGTTGTTAAGATTTTGTTTCTCCAATGGATGATAGCCTTGTCATTATGGAAGGTAGTTCGTTGTTAAGATTTTGTTACTCCAATGGATGGTAGCCTTGTCATTATGGAAGGTAGTTCATTGTTGAGATTTTGTTACTCCAATGGATGGTAGCCTTTTCATTATGGAAGGTAGTTTAGTTTTGAGATTTTGTTACTTTAATGGATGGTAGCCTTGTCATTATGGAAGATAGTTTATTGTTGAGATTTTGTAACTCCAATGGATGGTAGCGTTGTCATTATGGAAGGTAGTTCGTTGTTGAGATTTTGTTACTCTAATTGATGGTATCCTTGTAATTACGGAAGGTATTTCATTGTTGATATTTTGTTTCTCCAATGGATGATAGCCTTTTCATTATTTAAGGTAGTTCATTATTGAGATTTTGTAACTCCAATGGATGGTAGCCTTGTCATTATGGAAGGCAGTTTGTTGTTGAGATTTTGTTACTCTAATTGATGGTATCCTTGTCATTATGGAAGGTAGTACATTGTTGAGATTTTGTTACTTTAATGGATGGTAGCCTTGTCATTATGGAAGGTAGTTCATTTTTGAGATTTTGTTACTCCAATGGATGGTAGCCTTGTCATTATGGAAGGTAGTTCATTGTTGAGATTTTGTTACTCCAATGGATGGTAGCCTTGTCATTATGGAAGGTAGTTCTTTGTTGAGATTTTCTTACTCCAATGGATGATAGACTTTTCATTATGGAAGGTAGTTCATTGTTGAGATTTTGTTACTCTAATTGATGGTATTCTTGTCATTACGGAAGGTAGTTCATTGTTGTGATTTTGTTTCTCCAATGGATGATAGATTTATCATTATGGAAGGTAGTTCATTGTTGACATTTTGTTACTCCATTGCCTGGTAGCCTTGTCATTATGGAAGGTAGTTCATTATTTAGATTGTGTTACTCCAATGGATGGTAGCCTTGTCATTATGGAAGGTAGCTCGTTGTTGAGATTCTGTTACTCCAACATATGGTAGCCTTGTCATTATGGAATGTAGTTCAGTTTTGAGATTTTGTTACTTTAATGGATGACAGCCTTGTCATTATGGAACGTAGTTCATTTTTGAGATTTTGTTACTACAATGGATGGTAGCCTTTTTATTATAGAAGGTAGTTCATTGTTGAGATTTTGTTACTCCAATGGATTGTAGCCTCGTCATTATGGAAGGTAGTTCGTTGTTGAGATTTTGATACTCCAATGGATGGTAGCCTTGTCATTATGGAAGGTAGTTAGGTTTTGAGATTTTGTTACTTTAATGGATGGTAGCCTTGCCATTATGGAAGGTAGTTTGTTGTTGAGATTTTGTGACTCTAATGGATGGTAGCCTTGTCATTATGGATGGTAGTTCGTTGTTGAGATTTTGTTACTCTAATTGATGGTATCCTTGTCATTATGGAAGGTAGTTCATTGTTGAGATTTTGTTTCTCCAATGGACGATAGCCTTGGCATTATGGTATGTAGTTAATTTTTGAGATTTTGTTACTACAATGGATGGTATCCTTGTCATTACGGAAGTTAGTTTATTGTTGAGATTATTTTTCTCCAATGGATGATAGCCTTGTCATTATGGAATGTTGTTCATTGTTGAGATTTTGTTACTCGAATGGCAGGTAGCCTTGTCATTATGGAAGGTAGTTTGTTGTTAAGATTTCGTTACTCCAATGGATGGTAGCCTTGTCATTATGGAAGGTAGTTCATTGTTGAGATTTTGTTACTCCAATGGATAGTAGCCTTAATATTATGGAAGGTAGTTCGGTTTTGAGATTTTGTTACTTTAATGGATGGTAGCCTTGACATTATGAAAGGTAGTTTGTTGTTTAGATTTTGTTACTCCAATGGATTGTAGCCTTGTCATTATGGAAGGTAGTTCGTCATTGAGATTTTGTTACTCCAATGGATGGTAGCCTTGTCATTATGGAAGGTAGTTCGGTTTTGAGATTTTTTTACTTTAATGGATGGTAGCCTTGAACTTATGGAAGGTAGTTTGTTGTTAAGATTTTGTTACTCCAATGGATGGTAGCCTTGTTATTATTGATTTTAGTTCATTGTTGAGATTTTGTTACTCTAATTGATGGTATCCTTGTCATTACGGAAGGTAGTTCATTGTTGAGATTTTGTTTCTCCAATGGACGATAGCCTTGGAATTATGGTAGGTAGTTCATTTTTGAGATTTTGTTACTCCAATGGATGGTATCCTTGTCATTATGGAAGGTAGTTTATTGTTGAGATTATGTTTCTCCAATGGATGATAGCCTTGTCATTATGGAACGTTGTTCATTGTTGAGATTTTGTTACTCCAATGGCAGGTAGCCTTGTCATTATGAAAGGTAGATTGTTGTTGATATTTTGTTACTCCAATGGATGGTAGCCTTGTAATTATGGAAGGTAGTGCATTGTTGAGATTTTGTTACTCCAATGGATGGTAACCTTAACATTATGGAACGTAGTTCGGTTTTGAGATTTTGTTACTTTAATGGATGGTAGCCTTATCATTATGAAAGGTAGTTTGTTGTTGAGATTTTGTTACTCCAATGGATGGTAGCCTTGTCATTATGGAAGGTAGTTCGTTGTTGAGATTTTGTTACTCTAATTGATGGTATCCTTGTCATTACGGAAGGTAGTTCATTGTTGAGATTTTTTTTCTCCAATGGATGATAGCCTTGTCATTATGGAAGGTAGTTCATTTTTTGAGATTTTGTTACTCCAATGGATGGTAGCCTCGTTATTATGGAAGGTTGTTCATTGTTGAGATTTTGTTACTCCAATGGATGGTAGCCTCGTCATTATGGAAGGTAGTTCGTTGTTGAGATTTTGTTACTCCAATGGATGGTAGCCTTGTCATTATGGAAGGTAGTTCAGTTTTGAGATTTTGTTACTTTAATGGATGGTAGCCTTGCCATTATGGAAGGTAGTTTGTTGTTGAGATTTTGTGACTCTAATGGATGGTAGCCTTGTCATTACGGAAGGTAGTTTATTGTTGAGATTTTGTTACTCTAATTGATGGTATCCTTGTCATTATGGAAGGTAGTTCATTGTTGAGATTTTGTTTCTCCAATGGACGATAGCCTTGTCATTATGGTATGTAGTTAATTTTTTAGATTTTGTTAGTACAATGGATGGTATCCTTGTCATTACGGAAGGTAGTTTATTATTGAGATTATTTTTCTCCAATGGATGATAGCCTTGTCATTATGGAATGTTGTTCATTGTTGAGATTTTGTTACTCCAATGGCAGGTAGCCTTGTAATTATGTAAGGTAGTTTGTTGTTGAGATTTTGTTACTCCAATGGATGGTAGCCTTGTCATTATGGAAGTTAGTTCATTGTTGAGATTTTGTTACTCCAATGGATGGTAGCCTCGTCATTATGGAAGGTAGTTTGTTGTTGAGATTTTGATACTCCAATGGATGGTAGCCTTGTCATTATTGAAGGTAGTTTGGTTTTGTGATTCTGTTACTTTAATGGATGGTAGCCTTGCCATTATGGAAGGTAGTTTGTTGTTGAGATTTTGTGACTCTAATGGATGGTAGCCTTGTCATTATGGATGGTAGTTCGTTGTTGAGATGTTGTTACTCTAATTGATGGTATCCTTGTCATTATGGAAGGTAGTTCATTGTTGAGATTTTATTTCTCCAATGGACGATAGCCTTGGAATTATGGTATGTAGTTAATTTTTGAGATTTTGTTACTACAATGGATGGTATCCTTGTCATTACGGAAGGTAGTTTATTGTTGAGATTATTTTTCTCCAATGGATGATAGCCTTGTCATTATGGAATGTTGTTCATTGTTGAGATTTTGTTACTCTAATGGCAGGTAGCCTTGTCATTATGGAAGGTAGTTTGTTGTTGAGATTTCGTTACTCCAATGGATGGTAGCCTTGTCATTATGGAAGGTAGATCATTGTTGAGATTTTGTTACTCCAATGGATAGTAGCCTTAACATTATGGAAGGTAGTTCGGTTTTGAG